>OZ010670.1:65335122-66535122 GCA_963932185.1 Troglohyphantes excavatus
AAGCACATTGGCTATAATGTTAAGTGGAATGACCATTATCAACTCATTATTGGACAACCTATTGAACTTGGATCCACACCACTTAGCCAAATAACAGATTCAGTTGCCTAGTAATGGAGAATGGTGGTAGTCCATATTCGGATTTGGTTTACCTACTGGCACTCCACCCACATGGAAATAAGCGTCTAGGAAGTATTTCGAGTAATAATTCAGTTCATTTTTGACATATAGATTCAAAATAAACTACAATTCTTCTTAACTACTATTTTCAGTTTGCCCAGTTTCATAAATATCGATCTAAGTAATGATAGACAAACATAACATTTTATTTCGTCACCATCGCACAAAATTTGACATTTACGTTAATAAGAAAAATACTCAGCGAAACGTTTTTATAGTTATACCTCATCTTTTATTTCTGATTTAGAAAAATACTTCTTCAAATAGAAGCATAATAAAATTTTATGATTTCATTTATTGAAAATTTTCGGATTCGTGTAGAAGTATTTTTATTCGTATTAAATTTGGCAATAGCCCAATTGCGGTCGAACGGAGCCGGGTTTACCATATTCTCAAAGAAGAAAACATTTGTTTATCGCCCAGACAAAAGGTTGTCATGGGCCGCAATTGGAACTATCCGTTAAATTTACTTCGTCGCCATTTTGCGTTTCCTGATATGGCTTATTTCTGAATTGACGCCAGCTTTTTGCAAGGTCACTGACGAAAAATAGCCACTTGAACTATAAACAAATAAAATAAATATTTACAACTGTTATTTTTTAAAATTAAATTATGAAACTTAATTGAATTAGAACTACTGAAAAAATAATATACGGCACGAATTTAACCACCATGTTTAGCACTATTTTACAAAATAAAAACTTTGTGTCATATATATTCAACGGTCTTCTACCCACCAACTATCAAAATTCATTCGATTGTAAAGACCGTTTTACACGGGAAAGTTCTAATATCTGCACTTCAACCAACTAAAGTTTTTTTCATACAACTGAAATTAAGCAAAGTTGTTTAATGTGTAAAATAACTTACTATTCTTAATTACAGGTGTATTAACAAATTGTAATAAGAAAAAATGTGATGTTTTTATTTACGCACTTTGAATAAGAGATATATATTCAAAGCTTTAAGTTATATCCTTTGAGACCAATGACTATTCACTGCGGAACTTGAACTTGAATATAAAATTGTTCGAGGCACCAACCCGAAGGTATTTTTCCTCTTCATCTAACTTGGGCCTATAGGCAACTAAATTTCTGAGATATCTGGATTTAAAAGACAAGGGACAGGACAAATACGGAACATATACAAGAAAAATATAAAAACTGGGAATTGCTTTTGATTATGGTACAGAGAGTAGCAAATAAAAAGTAACATTTAGATCAAAAATATAAAATCTGAGATAGTGCCAGGCAACTGGTTCCGAAATATATACTAATATGTCATAAGGTAAAAGCAGTGGAGAGCACGATATATATACATATACATAAACACATATACACGTACATACACAATACACACATATATACACATACATGAATACATATACATACATATACACACATACAAACTACAATATATACAAAAACAGGAAAATATATTAAGCTCGAAAAAGAGAGGTAAGCACGGCATCTGTGAGCGCAAACGCAGCGTAGGGTCGCCTCCCAGTATCTTCACGTAGAACTTCATAATTTAGGCTTGCCTGGATATGCGACCGCGGCTGAATTGCCTTCCTATAGAAGTTGATGTTGAGTTTTATGATGTGGTCTGCTATTGTGTCTATTTTAAGGTCTCTATGAATAAGGGCGTTTCTGATATATCTTGTTGCACCTACAAATTCACGCAGGATCTTGTTTTGGGCAATCTGTAGGCGTTTCAACTCTTTCTTGGTGACTGTGGTCCATGCAGGAGACGCATAAGTGAGAATCGGTCTAATTGATGTTTCGTATAGTCTCTTCTTCATGTTGAGTCCAAGCTTCGATCTTCTACCGAGGATAGGTCTGAGTCTATTCATGATGCCGGCAGCTTTACCCGCAACGCGCTTGAAGTGGTCCGACCAATTTAGTTTATCATTTATGATCAATCCAAGGTAAGAGGCTTTCTTTACAATGGGAATGTTTGTATTGAAGAGCTTGACTGTAAATTTGATCTTCTTCCGTTTGTCTTTTGCTTTTACAACAAGAATCTTTGACTTTGATGCGTTTATCGCAACTTTCCACTTCGAACACCAATCCTCAACTTCTGGCATCTTCCTGTCCAGCTTTTCGACGGCAAGCTCTGGATTAATGGATTTTAAGATGATGGCTGTGTCGTCAGCGTAGAAAGCTGTGAGACAGTTGTGATCTTCTTTAAAGGTAGGGAAGTCAGATGTGTAGAATAGGTACATCAGGGGTCCAAGGATAGATCCCTGTGGTACCCCGGCTTCAATTGATCTAGAGCTCGAGATTGATTTTCCAACTTTAACTTTGAAGGTCCTGTCCTGGAGGTATGATTCAATTAGGTGCACGATGTCTACAGGGATGTTAAGCTTTATCAGTTTGTATATTAAGCCTTTGTGATATACTCTGTCGAAGGCTTTGGCCACATCGAGCATGAGAAGTGCAGAGGTTTGTTTGTTGTGAAGGCCTTCACCAATAAACTCCAGGATCCTTACTAGTTGACCAGTCGTTGACTTTCCTGCCATAAAGCCGAATTGTTCTTTTGGGATTTTGTCCAGGAAAGGTTTGATGCGGTTGTATATAATTCTTTCGAAGAGTTTGGCAATGTTAGGTAGCAGACTAATTGGTCTGTACGAGGCTGGCATGATAGGGTTCTTTCCAGGTTTCGGGAAGAGGATAATCTGGGCTTCCTTCCACTCCCTTGGGAAGTAGGAGGTTTCTAGACAGATGTTAAAAATATTGACAAGTGATTGGATGATGTTTTCAGGAAGATTTCTGATCATCCTGTTGGAGATTGCATCTCCACCAGAAGCTTTCCTTATCTTTAGTTTCTTGATAATCATCTTTGCTTCCACAATGTCTGTTAGTTCCATTTGTGGTGCAACTACTGCTCCTCTTTTCCATCTTCGTACTTCATTTTCAATAAGTTCCTCATGGTCGTCGTCCGATGGCTCTATATTATTTTTAAATTGCTGCTCAAGGGAGTCAGCAAACACCTCAGATTTCTCCATCTCTGTGAATACCAGTCCTCCTTCACCATGCAAAGGTCTCTCAACGACTTTGTCCCTTTTGAGAGTTTTGGCCATACGCCAAATGCTGTTGTCTTCTATTTCAAGAGATTCCACCTTCTCCCTCCATCTGTTTTCTCTAAGTTCTTGGGTGGTTTCTTTTATCGTTCTGTTAAGTTCATTGATCTTTCTTTTAAAAACTGGGTCTTTGGTACGCTGCCATTTCTTCCTAATCCAGTTTCTGTATTTAATGAGATCCCTTGTAAAAGGCGGAAGTAGCATGTAGTTTTCGACATGTTTTTTGTATGTGGTAGAGTCTGCATGTGCTACTTTGATTTGTTCCGATACTTCTGCGATACACTCATCAATGTTGTCGGAAGAGATGTGTGTTGTTGGAATTGGCTCTTTGCAACATAAAATATTGTTGAAGAGGTCCCAATCAGTGAGAGCGATCTTTTTCTCTTCATGTTCCAGATGTTTTCCGATCGTGGCGATGACTGGAATATGATCCGAGGATAGTTCGTTCAGGACATCTGCACATATGGGAATGTTGGTATTTGTGATGACTATGTCCAAAATGTCAGGCCTGTGGTTCTGGAAAACTGGGTAGTAGGTTGGATGAAGTGGTGCAATAACTCTATTGCTAGTCTGACCAAGACCTGCTGCGAGTATTTTTCCATTGTTGTTACAGTTCATGCAGCCCCATAGCGTGTTCTTGGCATTAAGATCTCCGCCGAGGATTGTCGGAGTATTCTCCGGGATGAGGAAGTTCATTAGGTCTTTGTTAACCAGATTTTTTGGAGGGCTGTAGACAGCAGAAAAGTGAATGGCACTGCCTCCAATTTCTATAATGACATTTGTTTCCTGAATACCATCATCATTGTGACTTCTAAAAAGTGACGAAGGGATTGTTCTTTTGACAAAAACCGCAGTACCTCCTCCTCTGAAGCGCATTCTATCAGTTTTGTATGTCTTGTAATTGGGTATATTTAAGGTGTTGTGTGGTCCGGCATGCGTTTCTGTGACCAGGCAGACGTCAATACTGTATTCAGAAAGGAAGTTCGTGAATTCTGCGATTTTATGTGTAATGTTATTGGCGTTCCAAACAACCATCAGGAGAGGGGAAATGTTCCTGGCTGTATTAGACATTATGAGTATGCGAGTTTCCTGGTGGTCCAAAGTTCTGTCTGAAGTCTTTCATCATCTCCATCATACCACTTGACTTGACGAATTTAACAAGTTCACCAAGCTCCATGAGTATTTCCTTCGCTTCGCTGATAATTGATTTGTTTGTGGCTGGTTCTTGTGCCTCAGTGGTCTTAGGTGTGATGTTTTCATTGTATTGAGATTCAGAACTTGTTTGAATTGCTTGTTGTGTCTGGTCTTTTGTAGCCGTCAGTGTGATCGTATTTTCATTTATACCGACTGCCCTGACAACTGCAGCGTAGTATTTTTTTAAATTCTTAAACAAAACTTTTAAATAAAAAGTTATGGTAGTTATATATAAGACTTTTATTTTTTTCAGTTATTATTTTTTCTATTAAATATTTTTTTCCATATAAATTTACACAAATTCTTATTTTTTTTAAAAATTAAATTCTTATCAGCTATAATTTGCTATCGTAATAAATTACTTATTAACCTATCGACTATAAATTTAAAGATTTTTTATTTAATATTTTTCATATATTGTGTAGCGTGGGGTTAGCGCTACGGATAGGGTTCTTTGATGATCAAGCCAAGGAATGGCATTTGTGTTTTAGTGTAACAAATTTAATTAAAATTCAAAGTTACACACAGCACAGACATACACAATTTGGATACAGCCGTACATGACAAAGTCTGGCTCTCGACTGACGATTTCACTCACAAACCAGAAGAGGGCGCGCTACAGTCGCTATAGAGGGCGCTTAGTAAACAGAGTGTTACAATATGAATTTATATCTATAAAGAATAAAACGTTATTTAAAATATTAAATTATTAAATATTAATAAAAAAAATTAAATATTAATAAATAAATTTTTAAATATAAACTATTTTAGCAAATTGAAATTCCCCAAATCTAAGTTTTATTTACCAAGTAAAAGGGTTACTAGCGACACCTAGCGTCATATTTTTGCAAGGAAGCATTGGCCGACATGCTTAAACACGTTACACTTTGCATTTGGGTTTTAAAAAAATCGCTTAATTAATTTTAAAAAAATTAAGAAACGTGTTCTTCTGCATGTATGTTATTATAAGAATTATATGTTTATTATTTTACTAGTTAAATATTGTTACTCTAGTAATAAATCCTCTAATGCCCTATCACGATTTGAATTCAGGACTAATTCAAGATTCGAAGAAATATTCGACCTGTATATTTTGCTTCAAAAACAATAATTTGATTTATCAATGTTTTCCAATGTTTAATAGTAAGCCCGAGACGTGTTAAAGTCTTTAAGTAAATTTAAATATACGATTCTATGTTGAAAATTTTAATAGGTAAATCGAAAGACAAGGATTCTTCCGAAAAGAAGAGTGGTTCTAAACCTCCAAAAATTGTGGAACACTTGCAGAGTAAATCCGTAAAAGACGGTGAAGCAGTAACATTGCAATGCACAATAACAGGTAAGAAACTAATACATGTCAAAGACAGTAGTAATTAAAATGTTGTTGATAATTAACAAGCCTTCTCTTTTTTTTTAAGGAAATGGGGCAGGCTCGAGTTATTAATTTCTTAATAATTAGTTAATAAAAACTTAATAAAATTAAAAAGTTAACATTTGTGTTGAAAATTATACTTTAAACTGTTAATTTAGATTGTAAAAATCTTTTTAGTATTTTAATTTAAGATTCAATGTGAATAATAAAATGTAAGTTAAAAAAATCCTTAAAACAAGCAAATGAAGTAGGAACTAAATGCAGTTTAAATATAATACACTTTCTTATATATTTTGCATCATACTTACTTATATGTTTCTGTTAATTGCAAATACGTTCAATATCTTTAAAAGTTTTTTTGCTGCACGGTGCCGCATAGATCGGCAGATCTTTAAGTTGGCCAACAGCAAATAAAATATAAACGAAGTAAAAAAAATAGACAAATTCAATAGCCCTATAATTAATAATTGCAATCAGTAAAAAGGTTAGTTTATGTATTTAGTTTAGACTTCTAGTATGTCCGGACAAAGGAACATATAACTTTCCTGCAGCACATCATAACATCTCTCTTAGACAAGATGGGTATCTAAAGTAAACTTAGCTCTAGGAACTTCAACATTTCGTAGAGGTCACGAACTTGTTGACCCTCAGACAATTAACGTTGCGTAGTTCACTGGATCACCCGGCAGTTATTGGTACGCCAAATGCCCATGATGAGATATAAACACTACAGAAAGCCTACCTCAACGATTGTGTTTCAATTATCTGCCATGGGTTTTTTGCTTTTATTTTTTTTTAATTTTTATATCTGTCTTTTATTTATTTACTTATTTATTTTTGCTTTTACATCATTTGTGAGGGGAATGTTCCCCATATAGAGAAAACACTTGTATATTGTAACATCTCAAAATTTGTTAAAACCTCTGAGTGTGGTGCTCAAAAAATTATTATTCTGTCAGATAATAAGAAGTACAAAATGTATGAAGAAAATTCTACTGTAAACTCACAAACTGTAAACTTCTGTAAAGCATTCATATTATGGAAAATAATAAAGTTGGCGTTTGGTGGTGGTTCCGTGGGGGGGTGGCTTTGCTCTGCTGGCCGAACCTGCGGTTCCACATACCCGTATATCCTTCGGGAGATGTCGGGTACATACGTCTATACATTCTAGTATGTCCGGGCTATTAGACACTACGCAGTATAGCTATGGTCAAAGATTAATCAAACCCATATTTTTCATTTGCCGACCACTTAATGAAAACAGCTCCGGTCCCTAAGTTTCCCTTGTACGGTCTGGCTAAATGCTCTCTGTGGCGGCACACAGTTTAAATAAGGCAATCGGTCTTGGTCAACTTGCCCATTCTCGTTTGCTGACTCGATGAAACCTGTTTTGAGGGATATTACTCAAATGCAACAAATCGTATCCACACTATACATTGAAGTCGGGCATTGTTTATTGTGCAGGTCAGTCCGCCTTCGACGTGGTGTGGCTGCACAATAACAAGGAGATCAAGCCCAGCGAAGACTTCCAGCATCTGCACGAAGGGGACGTGTACAAGCTGGTCATCCCGGAGATCTTCCCAGAGGACACGGGGACCTACACCTGCGAGGCCTTCAACGACAGCGGTGAGATCTTCAGCACGTGCACGCTCGACGTCCAAGGTAGGTTACCTCTGCGAATATTTCAGTTCTGTAGAGCTTGTATATATGTTTATCAAAAACCCATCGCGCATGTTCAATTCACATACTTACACAGGTAAGCTGCTGTCATCCTGGTTGTTTCGCGTTTACTATGCCCAATCACATCACTATAACAGACAATGCCTTTTCCTGACTTCGAAACCACGGAATAAAGAAGAAGGTGGAGGTGCGAACAAGTCAAAAACCGGTTTGCAATGTGAAGTAAGCAATCGCTTAAAAAGTAGGAACTTGGCGCTATTCCAAAGCACTACTTTGTACCAGTACTTGGCGATAATTTATTTTATAATTGAATTTATCTATGAAGTAGAAATAATAGCATCCTTTATCTATTTGGAAATTGTACTGCATCCCACAACTGCACAAACAGTCATTTTTTAAGTTTTAGCATGCGTTTTCTTAATTTAAAAATAATGCATCCCTCGTAGAAAAACTACTGCAAACTAGGTTTGTTTGTGCCTAGTTTGGGGTTGCTAACTTATTTCTTATGAATTCTCGCCAAACCATCTCCACCTTTTTCTTTACTCCGTGTTCGAAACATATCCAATTGTTTAGACTTATATTAAATGTTTTTATAAATTGCTACCTATAAATATAGTGCCAATATAGCCTGTTGATCGTCCATATGACATCAAACTGTGGGAGATCTTGATACACTATCTACAGCATGGGCTAACAGACAATAACAATGGAACTTTCCTCCTCCTCCAATATGCTCTTGATAATGGTATTACTATTACAGGTCATAATGAGCCCATCTGCTGTTCGATTCTTATATGAAATTCTTATATGATTGTTAAACAATACATTTTAAAATCGAAGTCATTACAATAAATGCAAATGATATAATTGCTACAGAATCATGAAGAAATTCAAAGAAAATTTCCGGTAACAGCACAAATAAACTTAAACTGGTATAAAATATTTTCAAAATCTTTTATATAGTGAAATATGGTCCATTTATTATCTTAAAAGATATTTTATAAAATATATTTGAGTAAAAGTTTTAGAAAAGATATTTATTAAAGTACTTTCATAGTGTAATACCGGCCTAAGACAATTCTCAAAAACATTTTAAAATGAGAGAAAATTTTGAAAATCGGTATATCAAAAGTTTGTAAACCTGCATTGTAATTTTTTTATATATATAAATATTTGCAAATATTTTTAAAATTAGAATTTTACAAATTATTTATTACCACTTTTTTAAAAAATACTAATATTTTATATAAAAAAATTTCTCTAGTTTAACAGCAAAAACTTCCATTATATCTCGTGACCCTTCCTAGATGCAAAACATCTAGTGAAATTTATCATCTTCAATATATCAACCGACTAAAGGTTGAAGTTGAAAGTTACAGGGGTAGACGTGGACCAACTCAATGCCATCGGTGCCAAAATTTTAGTCACGCTCAGAGAACGTGTAAGCATACACCTAGATGTATACGATGCGGAGAAGAACATCTGACTGTAAAGTGTGATAAACCCAAAGGAACAACTCCAGTGTGCTGCCTGTGTTCCGGAGCACACACGGCCAACTGGAGTAGCTGTCCGAATAGACCCCCAAACAAATGTACGTCCAGTGCCTTCGAGGCCTACTTTAAATATACCGCAGATTGTGCAAAATCCCAGCCCAAACAATGCAAATTAGTGCCCCAAACGTCGGCAATATAAGCTACCCAGACACTAGGACTGTCCCTAAATCCTTAAACTTAAATCAACTATATAATAATAGAGTGTATGTCAATAAGTCTTATGCTCAGGCGGTAAACTTACCCATCCCAGCTACATCAAATACTCAGACTAACTCACAAGCTGAGGTTGTCCTAGAAAGGCTTGAATCTCTAATAGACTGGCTAAAAAACTCAGGTCTTGTAGAAATTCTACAAAGTTTAAAAGATGGATCCACAATTCAAGTAAAACAAGTCAATCGCACTCAAACCCATAATGATTAACAAAAATAATAATTGTTCACCAATTACGATTGCTAACTGGAATGCAAATGGAATCAGAGAAAAACTTGTTGAACTCAAAGATTTCATACTGGAACATAACATTGTCATCTGCCTCATTACTGAAACGCATCTATCAGCAGGACATTCGCTCAAAATGGCAAACTATCACACATATCGAGCGGATAGACAAAGTCGAAGAGGTGGAGGAGCAGCAATACTCGCCAAGAGGTCTCTTCAAACCTCACTCACACATACTAGTAATGATAAAGGTTTTGGGGAGGTCACAATAACACTCTCTCGTAAACACAACAACATCAATATCACATCTATTTACAATCCTCCCACACACATCCTCACAGAAGATGATATAAAATACCTTATTCCAGACAAAATCCAAACAATAATAGGCGGCGATCTAAATGCCAAAAATAATATCTGGGGCTGCAGATCCAAATTTTCAGCATAAAAGTTGTTGTTCCATCCCGACCGACTTATGTCCCAAACAACCCTCGCCAAAGGCCTGATATTCTGGACATCATCCTTACTAACACACAAATCCATATGTGTTCGTGCGTAGTGAACGACCTATCATCTGACCATCTACCGGTAATCACATCTGTAGGCATATCCAAACCAGATGATAATTATGGGAAACCTAGAACTGACTGGACTCTTTTCAATAACATCCTTTCAGTTAAAAATCACTCTGATCTCCCACTCGAAACTCCTAAACAAATAGAAAAATCAATAGCCCAATTCACTTCAGAACTTCAAGAAGCCCAAAAAGAGGCGACTTCCATAATTGAATTACCACCAAACTATCTTATTCTCCCTAAACAAATTAAACAAATAATAAGTCTCAGAAACTGGGTGCGTAAAAGACATCAACGAACACTGGACCCCAATCTCAAAAGGGAAGTTAATAAACTTAATAAAGAAATAAAAGAACTCTGTAAAAATCACAGAACTGAAATGTGGGAAGACAAGGTCGTCTCCTTATGCACTTCGGATAACTCTATATGGAAAATATCTAGAAGCTTAAGGACCCCAAGCACCATTATTAGGCCTATACATGGTGAACAGGGCCTCGCCTATTCAAATGATGAAAAAGCGGAGACTTTTGCGGACGAGATGGAGCGCCAATTTACAGAAAACTTAGATCCTTCAGATGACGATTTTGAGGGGATGGTCAAAGGAGAGGTCAATATGTATATAAGGACTCATAAATTTAACTGTTCACTAGACCCAACTAACCTAGACGACCTTAAATACATAATTCATAAACTTAAAAAGAAAAAATCTCCTGGAAAAGACAATATCAACAATAAAATGCTCAAAAACTTGCCAGAGAGTTCAATCCAAAAGCTTCTAAACATCATTAATGCATGTTTAATAAATACTTACTTCCCAAGCTACTGGAAAGAGGCTACAATTATGATGCTTCCTAAGCCAGGCAAAGACCCTGTTCAACCGTCCAGTTATCGCCGAATTAGTCTTCTACCATCCATGTCTAAAGTCTTTGAGCGGGTGATAAATGAACAGATCAAGCCACATCTGGTAAATATACCATCCGAGCAATATGGATTCTTACGGGGCAAATCAACAACCCATCAGCTGGTAAGAATCATGGAATTTATAGGGGCGGCTGCCCATAACAAGCAATCTTCTGCCCTGCTCATGCTAGATGTGGCAAAGGCCTTCGACAGGGTCTGGCACTTAGGACTCATCAAGAAGCTGATTGACTGCGGCCTTCCTCCAGGTCTAATCATACTCTTGAGATCCTACCTCACCAAGAGGAGATTTAACATCAGAGTTGGTAATGATATCTCCTCCAGTAGACAAATTGAAGCTGGTGTTCCCCAGGGCTCGATCCTCGGTCCATTACTCTACTTGTTTTATACAATGGACTTTCCTGCATTCTGATCCGACCACAACTGTCTCACGGCATTCTATGCCGATGACACTGTAGTTGTCTGTAAATATCTAAATCCAAACCATGCAGTAAAGAAACTACAAGAAAAAGTAGATGAGATCGAGATCTGGTGTGAAAACTGGAAAGTTGCCATCAATGCACAAAAATCCAAAATCCTGTTGGTGAGGAAAATTAAAAAACCCTGTCCCATCAAATCAGTTATTAGCCTCTTTGGCGAGCCTATCCCAATTGTAAACAAAGCTAAGTATCTTGGACTGACAATAAACAATAGACTGAACTGGGAGCACCACGTTCAAAATGTTAGAAACAAAGCGAAAGCCGCAATGTCAAATCTCCGTCCCATAATTGGTCGAAAATCTAAAATGCCCCTTAACAAAAAGAGGCTTATTAGCCCAGTAAATTTAGACCAAAAACAGGGTCGATATGAAACAAATTTATAATTAGCTGAAATTTTCAGGATTAGCTCCTAGATATGTGTAGAACGTATCCTGAAAAGTCCCCTAACTTCCCACGTGAGCTTCCATCCAAAATGGCGGGTCAAAGATGGCCACTAAGCACTTTTTTTCTTAGGCTCTTATAACCCAGTAAATTTAGGATTTTATGTGACACAAATTCATAATTAGTTGAAATTTTCAGGATTAGCTCCTAGATATGTGTAGAACATATCCTAAAAAGTCCCCTAACTTTCCACGTGCGCTTCAATCCAAAATGGCGGATCAAAGATGGCCGCCAAGCCCTTTTTGCCTTGTTTGATATTTTTCCTCATATCTAAGTTAAAAATAAACATTTTTCAATTCTGTAAAAACCAGTATACTCTAAAAGGATTATTGTTTCTATATATATACCATAAAATAACCGATAATAGTTTTCAAATGAGGGAAAATTAAGTTTTTCGACGCCGAAACCCAAAATTTCTGTGTTCTATGTTTTTAGCTGAATTCATAATTTAGAAATATAAATAAATTAAGAAACATTTTGTATGTAAGAAAATGTCGTTCCTTGTATGGAGGAAGGGAAGGGTATCCTTTATTGGCCCAATAGCTTCTTGTATTTTGGTTATGCTGTAGCACTTTTCGTTGTACTTAGTTGATTGGGGTCGTAAAAAGTACAGTGATGTTCCTGGGATACCTCGTGCAATCAGAATTGTAAGTAGATCTGTATCATAATCTATTACTTGGACAGATCTGCAACTGGTCTGGCATGCATATATTGCCGTTGAGCAGATTAGTGTATCTGCGTCCCCATCCGCCTGCTTAACAGTTATTCCTGCAGATTGGAAGTAGCATATCATCAGTCGAATTAGTCTTGATTTCTTTTCGGAGTTTCGCAAAATATTAGCTTGTTTAGTCGTTGCCACCATATTTTCATCAAAAGCAATAGTCGCAGACATTTTTGACATCATCCTTCTTTGTCTCTCCACACTTTTAGTTGATAAAGCACACGAGTATCCATCAAAAATCACTGCCTCACATGGAGAGAATCGTTTCTGCACAAATCTGACATATTTGAGGCATATATCTCCGTAGGTATCAGACTCCTTTCAAGCCAATGTCTGCATAAGAAATCCTCCATCTACAATGGATGAGTAGGTTGATGGTGGCAGCAGGCGGATGGGGACGCAGATACACTAGTCTGTTCAATGGCAATAAATGCATGCCAGACCAGTTGCAGATCTGTCGCAGTAATAAGTACTGATACAGATCTACTTACAATTCTGATTGCACGAGGTATCCCAGGAACATCACTGTACTTTTTACGACCCCAATCAACTAAGTACAACGAAAAGTGCTACAGCATAACTAAAATACAAGAAGCTATTGGGCCAATAAAGGATACCCTTCTCTTCCTACACGCTGCCACTGGATGCGACACTACATCTGCAATATTCAGAAAGGGGAAATCTACAGCTTACAAGTTGATAAAGAACAATCACGAACTGCGTTCTTTGATTTCACAGTTCAACAATCCTGAACTTGATCCCCAAAAGGTCATTGAAATTGGTGAAGTATTCCTGAAATACATTATTGGAGGAAAACAAATAACTTCTTTAGATGATCATCCGTTACAATAAAGAAGTAGCTAAAACCCCCTCTTCAAACTTTAATTTGGCAACTCTTCCACCAACAAGTGCAGCTGCTTCACAGCATTCACTTCGCACCTATCATCAAGTTCAACAGTGGCTGGAGAACAACCTTGATCCTACTAAATGGGGATGGTTCATGAAGGATGGTAGATTAAATCCAGTGCCTTCAACACTTGCCGCAGCTTCCGAAGAACTTTTACAACTAATATCATGTGACTGGAAAATAACTGCAACAAAAGACTGTGACATAAGATGCCAATGCAAGAAGGCAGACCTCCAGTGCTCCAAGTTTTGTACCTCTTGCTTAGGAGAGTCATGTAAAAATTTAGCTCCTCCTACAGCGGTTTCGAAGATGATGATTATGATGTTGAATGACCGGTCTATATTTTTTTATTTATGAACTGTAGGCCAAATTTTTTTTTATTCTTATGTAATTAAGTGCTATAAAATTTGTGTTTTTCTTTTTCATTTCAATTCATTTTAAAAAACCGCGCACACTTTCCCTCTCTTGCCCAACTTGTTACAGTTATAAACAAAGACAGTCATGTTTTTTTTTAAGTTTAACACAGATCTACACTAACAACTCCTCACTTCGAAGTTAAAAAAAAACCTGCTGGATTGCTTAAGAAAACGGAATATATCAGCAATTTTTCTTTGAATATTTTTTTTAAATTTACTTTAGAAAACTCCATACAAGAAACAACATTTTCTTACCTACAACATTTTTCACAATTTATTTATATTTCTAAATTATAAATTCAGCTAAAAGCTTCGAACACAGAAATTTTGGGATTTCGACGTCAAAAAAAATAATTTTTCCTCTTTTGAAAACTGCTATCGGTTATTTTATGGTATATATCGAAACAATAATCCTTTTAGAGTATACCGGTTTTTACAGAATTGAAAAATGTTTATTTTTAACTTAGATATGAGGAAAAACATCAAACAAGGCAAACAGTGCTTGGCGGCCATCTTTGATGCGTCATTTTGGATTGAAGCTCACATGGAAAGTTAGGGGACTTTTCAGGATTCGTTATACATGCAAAGAGGAACTAATTCTGAAATTTTCAGCTAATTATAAATTAGTTTCATATAAAATCCTAAATTTACTGGGCTATATATACACATCTACAATCCGACCCATACTAACGTATGCTTCTCCAGTGCTTACAACCCTTAAAAAGACTGAATCCACCGCCCTCCAGCGTTGCCAAAACTCTATTCTAAGAGAGTTGGTTAACGCGGAACGTTATGTTCGTGACACCCTAATCCACAGGGATCTTAAAATTGATTCTATGGCCACTTTTTTGGCTAAGATTAATACTAAATTTTATAAGAATAACTTAGCACGAGACTCAGATTTCAGAAGCTCCATCCAATATGAAATTCTCAAGGAAGACAGAAATATAAGACCCTTTGCGGCATTTTACATGTCAGATGCCGTTATGTCCTTCATATAACGAGCGACCAATATTTTAAATCATATACTCTATATACAATTAATTTATAAAGTATAATAGTAATCAAATCCATTCCATTTCAAGGAAACTAGCCTCAGACAGTTTTTTGACTGCCCCCCCCCCCCCCCCCCCCCACCACCCTCTCCATTATCTAAACTGCCTACCAGTTTCAATCAGATAAAATAATTTCGACATAGCCTATGGCACAATTCCGATGAAAAAGTATGGGGCCTCCGGCCCGTCACTTTGGTCAAATCCATATCACAGTATCACAGTTTAACAGCTAAACCATATTGTAAGAACTAAAAACAATGTTTTTCTTGTAATATGGAGAAACATGTAAATTAAATATTAGAGAGGGATTATTATGAGGTTAAAATGTTCTAATGTTGATTGTGATGTAGAAATTTGGAAAAAAAAAAGGTGGCACCTCAGGAGTTGTCCTCATCATGTGACTAAGGTTAAATGTTGGAACGTAATATTTCAGGATATTTCCTTCCATAACCGTTACCAATAGCCCATTGTGTAGCTTTACTGCGATGTTAATTCAACCAACCAAATTACCGATAGATATTTAAAATTCCTAAAAAATCCAAATTATTTTACTTTTAATTATTAAAACACTTTTCAAATGATATTAAACAAGCAACATGCATCGACACCAACTTAAACTTGTAGTTGAGCTACGTGCACTACTCATCCTTCCGTTTCATGTTTGATTTTCAAGGTCCACTAAACTTGCTAAAGAAGTTTCACTTTAAAAAAAATAGCAATTAATTTGTAAACGATAGTTTCTAAAATATATAATCTCTAAAAACTAAAATATGTTGGAACAAAGTTTAAAATTTCTATGTATAGTATGCGTGATGTACAGCCGGGGAAAAAAAACGAACCACCGATGATTATTTCGTTAGTTTTTATAGTAGAGATAAACTTAATATACCATTTTGTAGGGAATAAAGTCTACTATACATTGATATACAAAAAATTTGCATAGGGGGCTATCTTCATACTCGAATCCGCACCAACTTTAAAATTTTCAATAGCAACACCTACTTTTGATAGCGCAGAAATGTTCCCCGCCCTAGAAATAATCTAAATAAAAAATTTCGTTAATTTCCTACATTTATATGCAGAGATATTAGACAATATGTATCGATCTTATTTGAGGGGACAAAGTATTGGACAAAGTATTAGTTGGACTACGAAATGAAGGACGCGGGTAGAAAATGTTTTGGCGTTAGCCGTCGTTCTTCTTTTCCCGTGGTCATTCATTCCCCCACTCCCGAATACTCCTCGCCTTTATATAAGAATATATAATTTTATGCCAACGCGATCATAACGCTTTTAATTCTCAAAATTAGTGAAGATTTCTGTTAAGTTCTGCAGATTTTAAATTTGTGTATGACCCCTGAAATTATCATTTGATGCACATTTTAATATAGCAAAAAAACTACAAAGAGGAAAATCACGAAATTTTATATATGCATATAAAGCGTTTTTTTGAATACATCACTATCAAAATTATCATGGTTACTATTCATAATTTTTTTTAATATTAATTAACTAATTTAAATATAAATATATAAGTAATGAAAGTAAGTATATTTTATTTGGGTTGTTTAGAAGTAACACAGATAAAAATATCATCTCAATAAAATTGTTGTTTCGGGAGATATGTTTAAAAGTTTAAAATATCCATTTCACTTTACGAGTTCTGAACGATCGATACTCATAATTAAAATACTACTTGACCGAACGACTTTTAAATTGATCTCCGACGATAAAATGTATCGTAGATTCTAAATATTGTATCAAAATTGGGTGTTGCTATTGGAAATTTTAAAGTTGGTGCCGATTCGAGTATGAAGATAGTACCCTATGCAATTTTTTTGTATATCAATGTATAGCAGACTTTATTCCCTACAAAATCGTATATTAAATTTAGCCCTACTATAAAAACTAACGAAATAATCATTGGTGGTTCGTTTTTTTTTCTCCCAGCTGTACATATCCAATTTATGTAAATTTATAAAATGTTTTGTTTTTAGTACCAACTGAAAAATCAAAAGGCCCTGAGTTTGCTACCTATCCAGTGTCATTAGCTGTTCATGAAGGGCAACCGGCAACATTTACAGCCCTCTTGAAGAAAGAAGCAAAACGCGGTAAGTGCATTTTATATTTTATTGACCAATTAACAGATATATTCTTTGCAGCGCCACTGCAGTTCGTTCACCTTTATTTCTCTCTAAAGAAAGCATTTCCACTTATCCAGTGTTTTTACCCCAGAACCAATGGGAGATCTTCAACATTGAGGCCCTCTGCAAGGAGTGTCCGATTCCGATAAACACTGACTCAACAAAACTCATTCCTAGACTGGCAACAAACAAAACCACACCCGCTTCTCGAGTCTCTTTATAATAATTGTAGTGCCTTTAATTTACCTTTAAATGTAAATCTTTAACTGTTATACTTTCATCATTAAATTTTATTTGTTTTCTAAATACTATGGCACTCATCAACTGATTTATTATCTTTAAACCTAACCTTCTAAATCTAAACTAAATGGAGACCACATTAGCGTGGCCGATAAACTTACATCGGCCGCCGCACAGTATTAAAATTACCAAACAAAATCCAAATATATTCTTCATCTATCAAAATCTTAATTACTCGATTCTGTTAACAGAGCAAACATTCGCTTCATCAATTCAAATAAATGTTGGAAGCGAACCACCGTCACCCAGACGGCATGATTAAAAAAGTTAAATGCTATAGACACAACATCACAAATGTTCCTACTGTTAAAAAAATACCACTTTAAAATTTAAAGTCCTTAAAATTTAAAGAAAAAATTTCAAATATAGTTGATAAATCTTCTGGAAAAAAAATAAGAGTTTAGAAAAATTGCTTAAAAGTTATGAAACATTGCAATAATTTTTTTTTTCAAAATCTATATAATTTTTGCACAATTCCCTGTAAATAAAATAATAGTTGGACAACTAAAGTAGAGGGCTCATAGACCCGTGCGAGCCCCAGTTGCTCAGTTGGTAAGGCGTTCAGCTACTAATCAGAGGATTGGTGGTTCGAATCCGTGCAATGGACTTGACATAGAAAAAATAAAAAAGTAGTGATCTTGCGATCGGAGGGTTGCCAGCTTCGCTACAAAAATACTAGAAAGTCGTCCAGAATATCCAACAAATTATACTGGCGTGTATACGGGACTGGTGCACGATACATCTGATCGGGATCCAAAGTCCCGACGTCTATTGAAGGCGTTGGGTGCCAGTTCAGGTGTTTCCTCGTCATCTGACCATGGTTCTAAAATAACGAGGTGCATGTATGAATGTGTGTGTGTTCCCGGGTCTTTCCTTCGAGATTGACCCCGAACCGTCGCCAATAGCCCACTGTGCAGCTCTAGTGCGACGTTTATTAACAAAACCAAACCGTAGACCCTTGCATAAATGCCTAATGGTAAATCATATATGTCATTACCAATTGCGTAGCTCCAGTGTGTCCTAAATTCGAGTAACCTTACCAAATGTTCCTCTGTTTCCAGTGGAATGGACGAAAGACGGACGACTTATTGACGAGAAAAGTCCGAGAATGAAAGTGACCTCCGAAGGATCCAAGTACACGCTATCTATACCGAGTACAGTCACAACGGACATGGGACAGTACATCTTCACCGCAACTGACCACAATGGACAGAACGAAGCTTCGGTCTCACTTATTGTTTTCAATGAATAAATATGGAGCGATTCTCTTATTTTTATTCGAACGAAAAAAAGGTAATTTTCGTTTTTTTTTTGTTTGTTTATCTTTGAATTATTTTAACTAACATTGACAAAATCAAAAATTTAAATATTCCAAACTAAGAGGGTTGCCGGATTCGCTGCGAAGTAACAATACTTACTCCAATACCCCAAACTTACCACCAATTTCTACGGCGCGTATACCAGACTGGCGCGCGTTAAATTTGCTGAGTGTCCAAGATCTTGACACCTATAGAGGTTGCATCGGGTGCCAGCTCAGGTGTTGTCCTCGTCATCTGACCATGGTTCAAAAATACGAGTTATTGTTCTCGGGCAATCCTTCGAGATATCCCCGAACCGTCTCCAAAGCACTATGTACAGCTCTAATGCGACATTAATTAACTAAACTCTCCAAACTAAGAAATATGCCTTGGCCCGAAGTTCTCCTGCCCATGTTAGGTGTGTGGGGTGCTGGTTGAGGTTTTGTACTTGTCATCTGACCGCGGTTCAAAAGTAACGAGGCAATATTCTCGGATCATTTCATCGCGATTAATACCGAGCCGTGGTCAATAGCCCATTGTAAAGTTCTAGAACGGTGTTAATTCACCAATCAACTATCTTTCCAAAACAATATTTTTTTTAAAATCTTAATGCTTTTCCAAACTTGGCAGTTGTGAAAATAGGATAATGTTACTTTTAATGATCGTTTAAACGTGAGTTCTTCCCTCCAGATAGTATTATAAGTTATTTTTATCAGGTAAACAACTATCCGATTGCTTAGACCTTAAAAGGTCAAATGTCGCGATACCAAAATCGTCTTTGGTGTAAACGTTTGGCGAGTTTTGTCGGATAAAAAAAATCAGCTTTCATAGATAATAACTCTCACGTTTATACCGCGTTTTAGTTACTGAGTCCTATAAGTATGAAATCAGTTCAACTGAATACAAATTTCATATTTCTTTGATGAATAACGAATTCTCTTTTACCTATTTATATTTTTGTTTTAAAAGTAAGCCATCCGATGTGTAAAAAGAACACGATAAAGTGTAGCTATTTCATTAAAAAATGAAAAACAAGGGCAACCCACTAGTTTCTTAAAAAGAACCTGGATATTTTGCATGTTTCTCGAGACATTTACATTACATTTCCTATAAGGACAGGATACAGGGCAAGATTAAATGAAGGTTTACACGCTACGATAAATGTTAGCAATTTATCGTAACGATCGAATTGTTTCGATTTATCGTTGGGTGTTGTAAACGGGACATTGTAGCGATTAATTGGAATTGGATTGGATGGGATGGTTGATGCCGGCCGTCATCAATTTCCGCGATTCGTAACGACATGTTGGAACGTGTAAACAAGTGGCAGCCATTTCTCGCTACGATTTGACTCGGTTTGCATCTGCCTCAGAAAGGTTGTGTCGAATAGTTCGTTCTTTGGTTGACTGTTGTTTTTATTCGAATAGGTAATCATGACAGTTAAACAAACTCCTCGAAAGTTCTTGAGTGAATTCATTGAACTTTATTGTTCATTTCTCAAATCTTACAATAATTTTACATGAGAGAATTCCCTTTTCTTTAGCAACCACTGGCGGCTCCACTTTGTTCTTGGTCTTCGTGACTTTTTCACTTTTCTCACTAAACAACCGATATATAACGACACTTACTTCCTCCATGGCAAAAACTTATTTAGCGGTCGACAACGAATATTTGACAAGAAATCGTTACGATTTATCGTAGCGTGTAAACAATACTGACTCTTTCGATTTATTGGAACAATAATTTTGTCAATCACATCGTCACGATTTATCGTAGCGTGTAAACCTGCCTTAATGTTGTGTCTCTAATGTTTCCACTGTGTTCTACGCATGAGTTCAGAACTAAGTTTGCATTCTTATTTTTTTTCAGGTGCCGACGATTATTACCAACCTTTGTGTTGATGCTTCGCCCGGAATCCATTCTTTTTTTTGCCACAAACTTTAATATTTCTCACCTGTTTAATCGCGCTACAGCAACTGCTTTAGAACTGGTTTAGTGCAACAAATATTTGCAACCCGTGCAGTTTTGTGATAGACTGCCAATGAAATATGTTCAAGAACTCCCTTCTACTTGTGTCAACCTTATACTGTGTACATACGTATGTGTATATATTAAAAGAGTGGGACTATCGGATCTTGACATGCACAGATTTATTGAGACTGAGTTTGGACCGAAAAAAAAAAGGTATTTTTATTGTAGAAGCATACAAAAAAAAATAATTACAACACGATTAAATTTGGAAAATTATTTATTTGTGTTTAATTGTAGTTTAAGGTATGATTTTAGTTGGAGGTATTCAGGTATGATTTTAGAATTTTGCAGCTGAATATCCTTTTTGAATTTTATCTTAAACTACGTTAAGCAAAGCATTTTTTTTAGCTGTACGTTAATTGTGTACAACTAATAAATATTGATATTTCGGGCACCTTGATGCTTTTAATTTTTAAATTATGCTATTCTCCGGAATGGTTTTTATTTCTACTATAAATATCCGAAATAAGTAAAAGTTATGGTCGATGAAAAAAAAATTCGTAGTATAGAATTGAAAAAAAAAAGAATAAATAAAAAAAAACTATTGACGAAAAAAGCTTTTTCTTGTCATTTTAACGTATGCTTTACATTTTCGGCCAAACAAAGTCCTCAATGAAATTTCATTTGCATGTTTTCTGCTATTCTCTCAGCTTATATCTCAACTTTCAAATAACTACAGACTGAAGAAGCCTTCTATTAAAAGAACAAACCTCAATGTTCATATAAGAACCCATTGGTTGTTTATTCGAGGGCGATTGTCAGTTTTCGACAGCAATAGCTGTTAAAGTTGAGAGCTATATTTATTAATTATATGCGTTATTTTTTCTTGTGTCGTATTCTTAAATGATATATTTGCCTGCATGGAAGAAATGTATGCATTTGTGCTTGGACTTCAAATTTAAAAAGTTTGTTTCTAAATAAAGTATATAAAATTGGTTTTGTCTCGTTATTTACTGTACTGAACGCAAAGAATACTGTACCAAGTTCTGGACAAACCTCCGTGCAATCATATATAGTTTAATTCTGCAGCGCTCGCGCTCTTAAATACAATTGGAATTGGAGGTGAGATGTATTGAAAAGATTTTTACTACTAGAATGGCATCCCTTATTATTAAGACCGTCACTTATTACGAATGAGAAGCTCGCAAGAACTAACAAGTAATCGAATCGACCAGATGATTTCGCTCATATAGGAAGAAAAGGGTAACCAGAGGTTCGAGTGGTTGTTGGTTTATTTTCTTTAATGTAATTGTAACGCTCGGGAAAGTACAAAATAAATCACGAATAAAGATACACTGATTCAGAAAATCACATTAATTTTTTTTTGTCTGTCTGTTTGTCCGGATTTAACTCAAAAACTACTACAGTGATTTTTATGAAACTTCACCATTTTAAAAATATGTTCTCGGCTTAAAATCTGCACTTTGTTTCATGCAACCGTTTAAAAGTTATAGAACTTTTTTTCCATTTTCCCATACATTATTCCCACAGGAAATTTACATGTAGTTCTTCCCTTCATAACATTATTGTTAAAAATCACCTTGGCGACCAAAAATATTTTTCGACAATACTGGCTGCCTTCTATTATTGCGATTTGTCATTGAAAAACACATTTATTAGGCAGCAGATTATAGGAATCAGTCGTTAGGAAAACCTTGCCAACCGAAGAAAGAAGATAAATTTGTTAATCATTGATTTGTTTCAAGATCTTAAAAGCGTCGGTGCCTAATTTCCAATCCAACGTTATTACATTTATGCCAATAGTGCTATTTGTTACGAAGTGGAACAGTGCTATAGTGTCGGAATGGGCCCTCCTAAAAGTTTAACTTAGGGTTAATATATTTATACCTCCATGTAGCTTATTTGAAAGGTTTCACTCTAGAATCATTTTATTGAAATTCAGAAATGATTATTTGAAAATTCATTTTTAATAGAAAAGTATTGTCCGTAAATATTGATGCAGGTATGTTCAAAATTATTCTATGTCACAATTCAATGAAATTTCAGGGTGTACGGTTACAAAATAAAATAATTCTTTATTTATTTTTCTTATAAATAGTTATTAAAGATGGACACCAAAACTCCGGTCGCCAATTGGCACCGGAGTGAATGGCTTTGATATGTTATTGGCTTTGATATTATATGTTAAAAATAATGAATGTGAAGTTTAAAAGTTTCATTTTTTTGTTATTGCGAATAATTTCTATATATATATATATATATATATATATATATATATATATATATATATATATATATATATATATATATATATATATATATATATATATATATATATATATATATATATATACAACTTTTTAAATAATGTAAGCTTTCAACGCCATTTGACATTCAAATAACATCTTCAAGTGTTTTATTTTAATTTTCTGCAAAATACATTATATTTCTCGACATCATATTACGGGCTAATATTAAGAAAAGCGTTTTTAACTATTAATTTTTAGGGATTTTTATATTGCAAAATAAATATTTAAAAAAAAAAAAAACTCAGTTTATAACCGATAGCATGTAAAGTCGTGAATATAAAAATTATAAAATAATAGGTTAAGATATCTCCATAACTACACAAGGTAATTGAATAAATTTAGACAGGGTATAGAGAGCGATATTCGACTGACTACGCTAACTAAAAAAGTCGCACAGCTTTTACTTCACGAATTGACCACGAGCAACGCCGGGCCATATTGCTAGTTATAGTATAATTTCAAAAAATATATAGCATGATTTTTAAAGCATATTCTCAAGGGCTGCGGTCTGAACTTCTTCTGATCGGGGGAGGAGCAAAGTTGGTAACAGAATAGAAGAAGAAAAAAACATAATCCCACCCCTTAACTCTACAGCTGAGTCGGACATGTCTCGGGTATTAAAAAGTACAATACATATACTCTTACACAATATATGTGAAGAACTTTTAAAATTGGCTGTCAAAGAAAATCTTACCCATCCTTGTATGTCACTCGACGTTTGTATAAATTGTAACCTACATAGCCGCTGATGATTCGACTAATGTTACATACGATTAGTTACTAATATTGGTTTTTTAAGCCCACTAAAGTGGGCTTCCAAAAATTGTTTATAGGCTCATTAAGTTGTTCCTCTCCACGGTAATCTTTAGTAAAAGGCGAAAGATTAAAACGAAGGTTGAAGAGAAACCAGAGCATACGTTTAGAAAATAATTTTATTTATTTAAATAATTTTTAAAAATAAATTTACTGGTACATTAAATTAAAAAAATTAAATTACTTTATTTATAGAACCTAAGTTTGTTTTATATAATTATAAAAATGCGCATATTTTGATATGCATCATCGTTTAAAAACGACGCTTATCATAGTTTAGAAAGTTTTTTTTTAATTATAATATTTAATATACGTGTTTTATAAAAAGTATTGTTTTTTCAAGTAGAAATTTATATTAGAATTAAAGATGATATTTTTTATTTTACTAGACTAGGTAAGATGTGAATATCTATTTGACATGTATTATTGAGTATGTATTATATGCAAAAAGCATATTGAAAAAATTCGTCGTATTTTTATGAGACCTATCGGCTGAATGTTATACACCTAATACAGCGGATAACAAGCTATATTTTTTTGTTTTACTATTTCTCATTATGGTTATATTTAATGTAATGTACAAGAACAAGATATTTCTAGAATATATTTATTAAAGTATCTGAACGAAATTAATGAGTAGTGACACACGACACACTGGCGGATATATAATTATTGTTTATATATTATTGCAAAATGTTAAAAACACTATTATCAAACCTATAAAAAAAATCTTTGTCAAATTATCAAGCTCTTTAAACAAAAGTGTTAAAGAGAGGGTTGAGAATTTATTATAACCCAAAATTAAGGAGATTCCTAGTAATTAAACAGAAACGACAAAGTAAATGTACATATTTAAATTATTTCAAAGCTTATTGAAGAATTTAAATAAAAATCTTGAAGACCCACAACAAGCTGTAGACCAATTTAAACCCATGACCTCTCGTTCTATCACTCGTATTAAAATCTAATCCCTCCACATCCCCCTGTTTAATAAATTTTAACTGTTGGAATAGAACTCCCCTAACCCTTCTCTCTTCCAGAGTATACATTCAAATTTCTTTATCTTATTCATAACCATCCATACCTGAAAAACCATGAACCATTTTAGTAACCCTGTGATGAATTTTTTTGTAAGATATGGTAACCAAAACTGTACAGCATACTCAAGATGAGGCCTTAAAAAACTGTATATAACAGAAAGATATATCCTTACAATTTGATTAAACACTTTTTCTGCTGTACACCTATACCCTATATTCTAGCAGCTTTTTCGCTAGCAACTGTACATTGATAACCCATATTAAAACTCTTATTTACTAATACCCCCAATCACTGACTTCCAGACACTCATATTAAATATTCGAGAACCGGACAGATCGAGTTTTTACCATCCTCTCTTTGAAATATGAAAAAGTGCGATCATCAATAACAACGAAACTCAGAAAACTGTTTCAAACACAGGTAGAAACCTCAACATCATGTTTGTGTAGAAAAATAATCCGCTTGGTGGCGCTGTTGTAAAACGCTTATTTGAGTGCTCATCCGCAAATATGGCTATGTACTATTAAAATATTCACTTAAGTTTACTTTTTTTATACATATAGTATTATAGAATGGTAATTTTCTATTTCGTGTTCACTACTTTATCCTGACTGTCCAAGAGGATAATGTTGGAAATGATGTAAACCTGTAAAAATAAAAAAAATTAAAAAATTAAAAGCAGTATGGGGTGTTTACGGTACCCTCTTTTTTACGTGAATCGGGGGTCCTAGCAGCATATTTCGATTCCCACTTTCTGTTGCAATCACTGATCTAGAATATAGCACTGGAGGGCGGATGTATACAATCCGGAAGAAAGGTTCAGAAAACTTTCGTTCTTGGCACGTGGGCAGATAAATGTTTAGAACTTTTTTTTCCCGCACCTTTTCTACTTCCTTTTTCTTGTAAGAAAGTATAGAAAAAATCATTAAATGTTCCATATTAGTAATGTATTTTTGAAAGCCTTAAATCCGTTTTTAAATCTAAGCAAACCTCTGCGAAAGGATTATTTTTTTTATATCTAAAATTTTTGCGAAGGCCTCAATCTGATCTTTCCGTTATTTTTAAAGACGAACACAGAATATCATTTCATGAACTACTGCAAAAATGTTTTTTTTTATATATAAGATTTAAATACAAATTACAAGCGAAATTTATTTATTAATAGAAATTAATATTCACTTCTGTTAAAAAAAATAGTTTTGGATGTAGCCTAAACACTTTTTTTTATTTATAATATGGTGAATATTGAATTTTTAGGAAACTATTTTAATAGTTGAAATTTTTAAATGCCACCTTAAATATACCAAAAACCATAATTGTTCCTATTCTAAATAACGTTTATTTAAAACTTTGTTTAAAAATTTTTTTTAGTTAATATTTATTTGGACATTAGTAGGCTATTACATTGAGTTATTTTTTATTACAATATGCCAAGCGTACTTGAATCATGCATTATCTACTATATACGGACTATTATATAAAAAAAAATCTAAAATTTCTTCATATTAAAATTCATCTCGAAACTTCTACCGCAATCCACTATTTAAAAAGAGTATTTAAGTAAAACTTAAAAGAATTTTAATTGCACAAAATGCAAATTTTGTTTAATTATGTATACTATCATTGCAAGCGGTTTGTAAAAAGATATATTTAGAAGAATCAAATTTGTTATCATAAACTGAAACTTGATTTTGAAAATGTTATGTGTGTCCGTTTAAGTAGTTTTTGAGATTAGACTAATCAAGAAAATTGCATTAAAAAAAAAATTTGGTTAAGTTACCGCGAAGTATGCGGCAGTGCCTTAACCGTATATGTGTTATTGGCCCAGAGGCCATTCCGTCCTTGTCAAGGGGAGTGCTAACCTTCTCTCCTTTCATATAACACAAGTTATACAAGTTTTTACAGTATTATATAGTACAAATTTTTATTTCAAATAAAAAAGTGGTAGTAATTTCTTTGCATTTTTTTTTATTGTTTAAATTATTAAGTTTACGATATAAATTTTAAAAAGAAATCAATATATTTTATAATCTGCTATTTGATTAATTTGAAATAAAATGTCAAATTATATTGTGCGTTTTTAATTACAATACCAATATACCATTGCGATTACAGCGCCACCACATGAACTCTGTCACACGCTTTGTCTTGACAGACTCAATGCGAGTCATCCATATATTCAAACAACGGGAAAACATTCAACTTATCGCGATTTTAAATCGCAACATATACCCTCTAATTTGCTACTCGAATTTTCACTTCCAAGAACTGAAATGGTATCTAATTTTAGAGTTTTAAACCTCCGAAGAGGTTTCCAAAAATTGCCGTTGCGGACGGTATTTCACGTCCACATAGCGGGGTATTGGGAAAAGTTTTCAACTAGCAATAGTCACGCCTCGGTAGAACCTCATTGGCTATGACACTGCCTCTGCGCAAAGCTAGAGATCTTTAATCTTTAATATGGGGTGCAACTCGGTGACAATCTTACGATTCATACCGATTCATCGGAGTTAACGCCGTAGGCGCCGGACATTTGAGATCTGACAGAGCCGTTAGGCGGCTAGAGAGAGAGAGACCAGGAGAGCTGGTCAGAATCCAACGAGGGACGGGGCATGATTAGTGGACGTGGATTGACATAAAAGTTATTTTCCCTAAATATGGGTAGTCTTGGGAATTAGTACCATGGAACCATGCCACTTGGCGTGTGCGTGCCAAGTCCCTATTTAGAGTAGGGGCAGGATAGCATCGGAAGCATAGAAGGCCGCAAAGGGCCTAATTTTTGCGTCTTCCATGAGGACTTCGTAATGTAATGAGCTACGGAAGTCGTTGTCTTTATTTAGAGCATTTTTGTAGAATGTTGTATTAAGTTTAGACATAAATGTGTCTAATTTAGGAACTCTGAGGTCTTGGTGAATAAGGTTGTCTCTCACGTATCGGTGGGCATCAACAATTTCCCTAAGGATTTTGTTCTGGCATTTTTGGAGTGTATATTTATCAGTTTTTGTGAGACATGCTATTGCAGGGGATGCATATGTGAGTATCGGGCGGATGGTAGAAATGTATAGAAGTCTTTTATTGTTGAGTGAGAGCTTTGAGTTTCGCCCTAGAAGGGGTCGAAGTCGGGCCATGGCTGCTTTAGCCTTATTAGTTGCATGTTTAATGTGATCAGTCCAAGTTAGTCTATTGTTTATAATGAGCCCCAGATAGTTGGCTTTAGTTACAATAGGAACTGTTTCTCCGAATATATCAATTATTGTTGTGATGGACTTATTTTTCTTGGTTTTACGAATTACAAGTATATTAGATTTCTGAGCGTTAATAGCTACCTTCCATTTTTCACACCAGGACTCTATCTCGTCCACTTTCTCTTGGAGTTTATATACTGCGTGGTTCGCATTAGCGGATTTGCAAACCACCGCAGTGTCATCCGCATAGAAGGCGATTAAGCAGTTGTTATCTTGCCTAAAAGTCGGAAAGTCAGAGGTATAGAAAAGATATAAGATGGGACCGAGAATCGAGCCCTGGGGTACACCGGCTTCAATTATTCTGGAGGTAGATGTTTCTGTGCCAAATTTAATAGTAAAGTTCCTATTATTGAGATATGAGTATATTGTTATTATAAGCCCTGGAGGCAGCTTGCAATCTATGAGCTTTTTAATTAATCCCAAGTGCCATACCCTGTCAAAGGCTTTGGCCACATCTAACATTAGGAGTGCCGAGGTTTGCTTATTGTGCGTGGCCGCTCCCACGAACTCAAGTATCCTGACCAGCTGATGCGTGGTCGATTTACCCTGTAGGAAACCATATTGTTCTGATGGAATATGTGTTAGATGTGGTTTAATCCTGGCATTCAGGATTCTTTCATAGACCTTAGCCAAGGATGGTAGAAGGCTAATCGGTCTGTAGCTACTTGGGATAACCGGGTCTTTACCAGGTTTTTGAAGCATGATAATTGAAGCTGACCTCCAGGGTTGAGGGAAATAAGTTTGTTGGAGGCAGGCATTAATGATATGGAGAATTTTAGATAACGAGATATCTGGGAGGTTTTTGAGCATTGCATTACTAATGTTGTCTATACCTGGGGCTTTATTGGTTTTGAGTTTACCAATTATGTAAAGTATTTCTTCTAGGTCTGAAGGCTCTAGATTGGATGTAAATTTGTGGGTCCTTATGTAATTGAGGACCTCCCTTCGTACTTCCTCTTTGAAGTCATCGTTAGATGGAGATAGATTTTCCCTGAACTGACTCTCCATCTCGTCAGCGAATGCCTCAACTTTTTCCTTGTCTGTATAAACTAGACCTAACTCCCCATGAATAGGTCTGTTGATGGTTGGGGGTTTTCTCAAGCTTTTGGACATCCGCCAAAGCGATTTGTCCTCCGCACAAAGTGAAACTACTTTATCTTCCCACATCTCAGTCTTGTGATTGGTACATTTGATTTTTATTTCTTTATTGAGTCTATTTATTTCGGTTTTTAAGCTAGGATGTAAAGTTCTACTATGTCTCTTCCGGACCCAGTTCCTATATTTGATTAGTTGTTTTATTGATTTCGGAAGGATTAGATAGTTAGGAGGTTTATCGACTTTTGTTGTGGCCTCAGAGTGGGCTGTTTGTAATTCGGAAGTGAAATTTTCTACTGCCAGGTTGATGTTTGAGCAGTTATCTAGGGGCAGGTCATTGTGTCCCCTGGTTGTGAGAATGTAGTAGTAGAGTTTCCAATCTGTGCGGAGCTTGCGAAAGTCATCTGCAGGTTTTTCGATACCCACTGTCGCAATAACAGGTAGATGATCTGATGACAATTCGTTATAAACGTGAGCACACATGTGTATGCCCGCATTGCTGAGGAAGATATCCAGTATATCTGGCCTGTGATTGAAGGCCGTTGGAATATATGTGGGTTGTATTGGAGCAATTACTGTTAAACCAGCTTTCCCCAGATATTTTTGGAGTTGCTTCCCATTTTTGTTGACTGCTCTACAACCCCATATCGAGCTTTTAGCATTTAGATCACCTCCCAAGATTGTTGGTGTATTGGGAGGGAAAAGATACTTTATTTCATCCTCTGTGATAATATGAGTTGGAGGGTTGTACACAGCGGATATATTAATGTTTTGTTGCTTGCGAGCGAGGGTGATGGTAGTCTCCTCGAAGCCTTTATTGTTGCTAGTTCTGAGCAGAGACGTTTGCAGAGAATTTTTCGCTAGTATGGCACAGCCACCCCCTCTACGGTTGAGCCTATCCGACCTATAGGTTTGATAGTTGGCCATTCGGAGCGAGTGGCCAGCCGAAAGGTGAGTCTCGGTAATGATGCACACATCTATATTGTACTCCATCATGAAATCTTTTAATTCAGTGAATTTATGAAGTACTCCATTGGCATTCCAATTTAAAATCGTGATTGGAGTGAAACTATTAGATGTATTATTCATTAATGGGACTAGAATTATTGACTGCATTTTGCTGAACAAACTGTGAATTAGTGTGATTAATTTGGATTGAACCTCCGTTTTTCAGACTTTCTACAATTTCTATAATGCCCGAGTTTTTGATCCATTCCACAAGAGTGGCAAGTTTTTCAAGTATCGTCTCGGCATTAGAGATTACTTGAGGATTATGAGAGATCACTTGAGGAGTCTGTGTTTCCCCAGAGTTGATGTTGGCAGGCATCTGTATCAATTCGTTATGACTTCGGTTATTTGCAGGCATTGATGCCGCTTGCGCATATGACTTATTGAGGAAGACTCTGTTTTCGTAAGTAGTCCTTAGAGCAAGGTCTTCAGGTATGGGTACTCTAGAAGAGTTGGGAACTTGAGTGTTCCCACTTCGGCCAGTTCTGTTGATTTGAGGTTTTGGCGTCTCCTCTGGCCTTACGGGGCAGCCACTCCAATTAGCCGTGTGTGGTCCAAAGCAATTGCAGCATTTGGGAGTGACAGATTTAGGTTTCGTGCATTCCGATGTCCAGTGTGATTCTCCACATTTGACACAGCGGGGGTTACGTTTGCATCCTCTCTGTGCATGTAGGAAATTCTGACATCTGTGGCATTGCGTGGGGCCATGTCTGCCTTTATATGTCTGTACTTCGACCTTTAATCTGAATAGAAATTTTATGTGGTATATTTCCGCAGAAGTCTTGTTTCTGGGTAAAGTTACGATAAAGAGAGGTAGATTGACCTTTACCCCATCAACTCGTTTAGACATTTGAACTACTTCAATAATCTGGAAGTGTTCATCTACAAGTTCGTCAAAAAGCTCTTTGCAGTCGGTGCTTACTGGAAGGTGCTTTATCACCACTTTGATGTTTTTGTCCGCAGGGAGAACATATGTATGGTATAAAATGCCCTTTTCGTTAAAAAGGGCTGTTATGCCTCTGTGGACATTTACATCATGAGGTTTTATAGTGTAGGTATTACCAGCAGTAAGTTTTGCTGTTACACCTTCAAATCCGTTCTCTGTTAGGAGTTTATTAAGTATTCTCCAGTCGTAGTTGTTATCTTCTACTATGATAGGAGTTACCCTTGCTGGATTTTTGGGTTGAGTGAACCCACTATTATCAGTGTTTAGAGTAGGGTTGGCTGAATCCGTGGGTGTAGGAAGAGATTCGTCTATGATAAGTTCATCAGACTCTGAATCGCTGCTCTCTACCATAATAGAAGTCTGAGTTTGAGTGGAGGGCCCAGGTTGTAACAAGGTATCCTTAGACTGGGACTTAGTTGCTAGAGATTTATTTGTCTGCTTAGCATTATCTGCATGTCTGCGCCTAAGGTTATACGGGCTATGCTTTGCTATTGAGGATTTAGCTACGGTGGATGTAGTAGCTGCCTCTTTCTCTCCTTCGTTATCCATCTCAGTGTCCGAGAGTGACTGATATCTGTTACCCACCGGTACGAGGGCTGGGAAAACATTGTCCACATTTTGAGGTTTAGCCGGATATTTGGTATACCTCCATTCCTGATCTAGGTTAACCCTTAGCCTAGGTGAGATGGGTGCACGGAATTTTTGCACTGGGCAAGACGGAGACATCGACTTCGGGATAGTCTCATTATGTGCTGCAACATCATTTAGCGTAGGCGATTGATGTGCATTAATGTTTTGTGATTCCGAGGAATTCACGTCCAATGTATTATCTCCGTTTTGACTGGGAGCATATGAAGACACACATTGATGTGTTGTCTTTTGAGACTCTGTGATATAATTACCGCGGCTTTGTGACTTTGCCGGGATAGACATGTGACGTGTATATTTGTCACTAGCAACCTCAGGCGATGGCGGCCATATTGGTGCATTGATCCTGTCTAAGGTAGGGTCGGGTGAACGTCCGTTCAGTCTCAACCCTACGTCTCTAGTCCTAGAGATAGACATGGGCGCATATTCCACAGTCTGTGGTATGCCCCGTTGATCATTAAGGAGTAGGTGCATCTCCTGTTTAAGAGCTCGAAGAGCATCTGAGTTCGAGGGCGTCATGGGCCCTGGTTGATTAAGTAGCGCTATATTAGCTGCTACATGAATGATACGCTCATTATCACGTACTACGTCCATATTAGTATAGCTCATTCTATCAATCTATCAGTATAAAATCAATCACCAAGATATATTTGGTTATCACAGCTAGAGAATCTAGTCTGCGTAACTCGTCATACTACAATAAAAATTCGATCCGATACTGTGCCTAGGATACAAGGGAAGTCCTGTACTCTCAAGGAAATACAGGACTGACGACAGTCTCGCCTAAGCAAAGCGAACGCCCGCTTTAGAGTTTGACTGCCGCCGGAAATCCAAGGACTTACTCAGTGAAAAAGAAAAATATGGAAATGTCTCGCCTTCTCACAGCTATCGCCACTTCACACCCGACAAATCGCAATGATCAATATCAGAGAAGTATAAGCTTCCTCTGATTCTCCTGAATTAGATATCGCCCGATAGAAGCGTGTGGAAAATTTCCGCGAGGAAAAATCCCAACGTGCAGCCACTACCGACAAAATATACCAATCCGAAATAACCAGCACTGCCTGGAATTTCGCCGAATCGAAAACAGCAGGAAACACGTGCAAAATTTCGGCGGAGAAATTTTTAGGCCTAAGCCGAGAGGGTCTGCTTAGGGGTCGGCAGCAATATTCGGAGCACCGGTACGCGGCCACGCGTTGCCGATGAAAAACTTTAAAATTCCGTAATTAATTGAAAAACTTTATTAAAAATTAAAGCAATTATATCAGTCGGTAGGTATTTACTAGCAGAATGCAAAAATATAAAAATTAATTTAAGAAAGGCTAAATTCAAATAATATAAATAAAATTTCATAACTTATTTACTGGTACCAAAAACTTATAATTTTTTATATAATTTTATTCAACATCATTTTATTTTGCCCATTTAATGACGTAAATTCTAAAAATAAATAGTTAAATAAAATTTTAACCTAAGCAATTATTTAAACAATTTGATGGAAAATTAAAAGAAAATATTTTGCTGCCGTGGTGTCAAAATAAAAAAGCAAAATTTTAAATTAATCAAAATACGATTTTATAAAATAATTTTTCTTTAATTTATTAAGCAAATTGTCGCAAAGTTCATTTTCAATAATTGTATTTTAAAAAATATAATACTCAAAATAGAATGATATTCTCAACTTAACTATATTTGAAATAAAGAAGCTTTCCGTACATACTTCTATAACAGTTCCCGAACGATAAATTGATATTTCTACATATATTTTAAAAAGAAAAATTTTATAATCGAAAAAATTTCGATTTTACTATCATTTCGGAAAAACATATCAGTCACCATTTATCATTTTAGCAAAAACTTTGTGTTGTCCTGGTCATCTGACTGTGTACACAAATACAAAACATTATTCTCGGGTCTTTCCTTCGAGATAAACCCTAATCGTCACAAATAACCCAATGTGCAACTGTAATGCGATGTTAATTAACCTAACCAAACAACCAAAACTAAACTTTCTGTGGATAAGGCATTCAGCTGGTAACCAGAGTTCAAGCCCGTGCGATGGACTTGACAAAGAAAAGTAAAAAAAAAAAGTATAGCGATCTTGCGATCGGAGGGTTTTCAGATTTGTTACAAAAATACTAAAAAGTCGTCTAGAACATCCAACAAATTATATTGTAGTACATACGGGACTGGTGCACGATTAATCTGATCGAGGTTCAAAGTCCTGACGCCTACTCAAGGCGAGGGTGCCAGTTCAGGTGTTGTGCTCTTCATCTTACCATAGTTTGAAAATCCGAGGCATCGTTCCTGGATCTTTCATATGAGATAGGCACAGAATTGGCGCCAATAGTCCAATGTGCTGATGTAGTGCGACGTTATTTAACCAAAACCAAACCATACAATTCGGAAGAATGGTTAAGAAGTTTTGTCCTTGGCTATGACGTTTCAAATGACTTTACTGAAAGGTTTAATACTGTTTTTGGGGGCCTTTTATCTTCTCTTTCTAAGTAAGAAAATAACTTTACTATATAAAAACTTTAAATATGTAACATTTAATAATACATACCTATATTAAATATGTAACATTTAATGATAATACATATATTAAATATGTAACATTTAACGTAATTTTGAAATCCAGAAATTCGTTTATACATCTTCGCAATCCTCTGCAGAAGGAACATTTTTATTTCCTTCGAACAAAAAGCTGTAAGTTTTCCTACCTTCGCAAGGAGTAAAGATGACGGTAACATTTGTCCTCGTTCCAGTGCTTTACTTAGTCTCTATCTCAATGGGATTTATAACGAAGATTCCAAAGGGAAGTGGCAACGTTTCTTAATATGTTGGAGAAAAGTTGGTGTTTGTTTTTTATATCGGTCTGCTGAGCGGGAATTTTATTTAAAAAGTTAATGGATCATTATTTTATTATTATCTGTAAAGGTAATCTTATTCCTGTTACCTCTTACGAAATAGTATCACATGTCCATTTGTACTTTACAACAATTTAAAAATATATATATCATTCTCATTTAAAGTAACATTTGGTTTTCACTGAATTCGTTGTCAATATTTGATATGTGCTTCAGTGTTTTTATGGAACAGAAGTAGTATAGGACTTACGTGTTTGGTAAAGGTTTACTGTACGGTCACCCTTGGCGACTTTTTCAAAATCTCGCCAAAAGTCGCCATTTTGGCGACTGTTGTCCAATAGGGTTGCTGCAATTCCTTGTCTTTTCGGAGGGGGGTTGCCATTATAAAAAAATTATCGCCAAATGCGGAAAAATCGCGCCAAGGGTGACCGTACAGTAAACCTGACCCACGTGTTTTTTTCTTGGCGACCCAAACATTCGCCAAAACGGTATTTCGATTTGCGCGGATGGAATTTTAGAATTAAATTTTATTGTAAAGAAGCAGCATTAAAATTTCTCCGTTTAATTATTGACCAACAGGGATCATAGGATTAAATGCTTTTGGCAAAAAAAGTGATACTGTGATACACATATTACTTCCCCCATACTCAAACTTAATGTATGTATTTAAATTTTTTTTCTTTTAAAGCTTTAATGGGTTATATTACATGGTTCGCACAGTCCTTAAGAACTACTTAATTTATGTGGGTTCTTAATTAAGGCCCCTTAAAGTCCTTAATTTTTGTCAAAAAGGTTTTTTTTACTAATTGACATGGGTGGTATTTTTCCGTGTCTAACTTGAAATTCTGAGTTTTTTAAATTTTCGAACTCAAAATTCCGGGTGCATTAAAATTATTGAAATGTAGAATTCCGGATTTTACGTTGATCGTGTCCATACTTTTAACCGTTTTACCTAAGTATAAATTGGCAAGGGGAGAAAGGCGTGTTTAGTGTCAGAAAAAAAGTGATTGTTTGATTTTTGTAGTCAATGGTATTTCATTTTGATACATGTCATTTCATTGTTGGAAAATCTCAGTTTGTTTGTTGTTTTGTGAAAAATCGATACTCATTCTAGAAAAACAAGAGAATTCGGAAAAATGTAGCATCTTTAAGGGATGGGAATTCTGCGCCAGAGTTTTCAAGAAGTGGTATCCTGTGGCAACTTGCTACAAAACCCCACTGAAATGTGATTATGTGCCAATTTTGCGCCTAACAATGTGGGATTCTCTGTTAACGGCGCCAAAAAATTTAAAAGGTCCTTAAAAATTATAGAGAGGTCCTTAAGAACTACTTAATTTTTACTTTTGATTACTTTTGAAAATCTGTATTTACCATGTATTACATTTTATTTTTTAGACATCTCTATTCCTCAAGTATTGTTTGTTCCTGATTACATCAGAAACTTGCTTCCGGTTCAGGAAGGTCATCGCCTTTTAAGCACTGGGTGCCTACCCATTCCCCTGTTACAATGCAACACAGCCTACCTTTCTGTAGTCAATTTTTATGCAAAAGAAGAAGTAATACTGAGTTTTGGTTTTATGCTAATATATTTTGCCAATTTTCAATTTTTTTTTTATATTAACCACACTAGCACAACCTGAATATTTAATAAAAATTAGGGTTGAAACAGATATCCGGCTGATTTTTAACTATCCAGTAAATATCCGCTATCCAGAAGAAAAAAGGGTATATCCAGTTGAATATAATACCAGAGATTTTTTTTTGTGGCAATCAATTATCTTTTGTTCTTGCTTTGAGTATTTTCCTGAAAATACTACCAATGTTTCTGCACTCTGCAGATTCTCCCTTGAATTTTTCTTGGGCTATTCAGGTGGGTAAGGAATTAAAACCTGACTGGGTGTCTAACAGACAAGGTGGGTCACAGAGAATAGATAGCAAGAAAGATATGCTGCAGACATTTGGAACCAGCCATTAGCCATCTTGGAGTATCTTTGAGTTTGAACAATCCACATGGGTTATGTTGTGTAGGGTGCATTGCTACATCTCTGTTCGTTATATATTTTAAATTCTCCAGTCCAGTCGTTTAAGAGTTTTAGAAATTTGACGTTCTACTTGATATCTGTAAATTTAGTTCGAATTAATCAAATTTTTCCCCAAACGACTACCCGAAGGATGATAGACTGCCTGGAGGGTGTACCATCTGTTATTTTAAAGTAATGTGCCAGTGTCATCTAATCGGGATCCAATGCCTGACGCTATTTAAGTTGCATCGGTTGCCAGCTCAGGTGATGTTCTCTGACCGTGGTTCAAATATATGAGCCATTGTTCCCTTCGAGATAAGCGTCGAACTGTCGCTAACAGCCCAATGTCCAGCTCTAGTGCGATGTTAATTAATCAAAGCAAACCTTCGAGATAAATTCTAAACCGTTGCCATTAGTCCATTGTGGAGCTTAAGTGTGACATTATTTATTCAATCGTATAGACCTAATAGAATGACCTTCAAAATGAATTTTGAACCGATAGCTTATTATGCAGTGGAAGTCATACGATCAACCAACTCATCATCTGACTGTGGTTCGAAAATAAGACGCAACGCTTGAGGTGTTAACTGTAATTGTGTGTTTAACCGGAAGTAACTGTAAAGATCAGAAAAAAGATGCATCGGGTCATTTGGCGACTACTTCAAAACACAGCCAAATCCGCTATCACATTCAAGTCTTTACCCATTATGAATATGAATAGTAACAGTTTATGAAAAAAACTGTTCAGGAAAGATATTTTTGTTAAAAAAATAACTGACGGATATCCAGCAAATCCATTTTGGATATCCGGTTTGCAATGTATGCCAGATATCCGGTACCTGGCAAACCCATTATCTGATATCATCCCAAATAAAAATTGTTATATCTTAAAAATGCTTTACAATGTATTAGCTTTACAATTATTTATCAATTCCAAAACTAAAAAAAAGAATCCTTCAATAAATTCACAAAATATCTCACAGTTTGTATGATAAGTAAATTTCACCTATTTTTAAATTAAAACAAAAGCTAAGGTAAAATTAAAGAGTAGATATTCAAGATATAATTTGGCTATATTTTAAAATTAGTTTTACATCACTGTTCATCAATCACACTTGAACAGCAATCTATTTTTAACCGACTGCCCAGCATGCCCACCAGAACTCCAAAATTAAACCGCCAGAAAGAAATTAGCAAGGGCTTCGGCCCTCGCTAAATTGAAAACTAAAAAGGGAAAAATAAAATAAGCTTTCTAAAAAACAGGTGCCAATTTTCAAAAATCATACCTAAATTTTGGCGCCGATTGCAAAAGTTTTAATAAGTATAAAATTGATATTAAACAATTCGATTTTTTTACAACTCGTTCGTAAAATTAAAAATAATTTTTTACTTTTTAGCGCATTTTCCTTAAAGTCTGTTTCCTTTTTTTTTAGAAATATTATTTTATAAAATGATTTTGGTAACAACTCAAATAATGTAAGTAGAATTTTTGAATTACACTTTGTCTCCTAAAAAAAATTGGCACTGACAGAATTACCTTTAACTTACTTAAGAACTCTTTTCTGTTTAGTTTGTATAATAAAGCAAGCATATGGAAATGTTTATTTTTATAGTAAATAAATTATTAATTGATGAGTCGACAAACAGCTCCAAAGTCCACTTTATCTTCTAGAGCTCCACAGAGCATGGGTTAGGAACCTCTTAACTAAAATATTTCATTTGTTTAAATTGTTTAGTCCCATTGAAATCACCTAGCAAAGATTAGAATTTGTATATGTGGTCAATGCATTTAGTTTAGATTATTTGCATTTTCCTATAAATTTACCTTGATATAACAAAACGTTTGGAATATTTGCTCCTCAAGTATGAATATAAAATTATAAATGTACATGGAATTTTTTTATATAAATGTTCTCTATTTTTATGTTTTTAAACTGAAAAGTGTTTTTTTAATAATTTTTTTTTAGATATTTCACAATTTTTTTTTGGAGCACACAAATTATCATTTAAAACTAGTTGAAAATATACATATTTGGAGAAGTGCCTAGACTCTTGAAAAATTTGCTCAAAACTGTCTACAAAATATAGGTGTTATTAACTGAAACACTTGAATTTTTCTGATTCATTAAGCCCAAATTTTTTTAATTCAGTCAATATATTTACAGATTTAAATTTTAAACTTAATTTATTAACTCATGAGAGTGATATCACATCCTTGGTACTCCTGATTTTTGAACAATGCATTCAATTTTTTTAATTCATAAAAATATTCAATTTTACAATATTTTTTTTAATTTAACTTTTGAAGTTCATATAAAAGTTATATCTTTACAATGAATTAATATTTTGTAAAATAAAATACACTTAGGGCAGGGATGAAATTCTTTCGCTTTTCGTCAAAATTCTGCTTTTTTCAAAATATATACTTTTTTATTTTTTTCGAACCCGAGTGTTCTAATTTTCCACAACGTTTGAAAATACTTCGGCAATTTATAAGCTCAAACAATTAAATTGCTTATTACACAGTTGTAAATTGTTTAACTTTTTTTAAACTTTTCCACGCTTATTCATATTTTATTTCTACAAAGTTTTTAGAATGGAAAGAAATAAAAGAATGGGGTACAATTACTGGATGCATGCCAACAGTTGACAATAGCCTTGAAGATGAGAACACGTAAGCTACTAACACTTCTTTTGAAATTATTTGTTTCTTCTGTATTTTTGACTTGCATTTGTATCAATCATTTGAAGATATTTATATAACTTTGAATTTTGTTTTTGTGACCACTAAAGTTTGTGCTTTAAGGTATGACTGTACTTTGAAAACCATTTTCATCATTGCGTCAGACTTTCAAAATGTTACACAGTTTTACAAATACTGAAAATATAATGTTTTAGTGATAAAAAAAAAAATTGTAGAAAATAATTATTTAATGATTATATTTTTATTATCTAATTACAGCTTTACTGAAATAATGATTACTCTATTTACAGTTAGTTTAGAATTGTATTTGTTAGAGAATTAATTAACCCTTTGCACTCCAAGAACTCTTTGCGTTTTCCGTTCTTTCTACGAAACAGTTATTCATCCTTATGTTCTTTTCCCTAGAATTTGTTATGCTTATAGTACAAAGAAAGCTAATCTGTTTTGAATCTGCAAAAGAACGAGTTGAAAAAAATATTGTTGTTTTTTAAACACAAGATCATGCTGTTCTCGTTTATTTAAAAGAACAGGGAACCAAAAGAACGAGTCATTATGTTGTCGTCTGAGCGGCGCCAACAAAGTGCAAAATGTTTATACTTGCTTAGAATTTTTTTCCATATAGTGTATTTGTATTATAATTTTTATTTACAGAACATTTGAATAAATACTAATATGACATATTTTCCATTTCTATTCCATTGATTTTTCATAATTTTTTTTTTCTAAGAATGGTTTCGGAAAACTGCTATTAATATATTCTTTTTTGTTCATTTAATTAGAATAAATTTATATATATAATTAAATGCCCATATAAGGAATGGTATTGTGTAACTCAGTAAAAGTTTGGTTTTAGATCAAAGGATCAAATCTTTTCTTCGTACATCAACCACCTTGCTGATCAACTTCCTTCAAGTGGTATGCTTGTTTTTAAATAGAAACGATAATTTTTACTTCCAAGATGTAAAAGGATATATTTTTTAACTACCTTTATATTCGCTTTAATTGCTGTAAATGCTAAAAAATATTATGTTCTTAAATTTGCACTTAAATCTCTAAGCAGTCAGGACGTTTATACTTGTACATGGATGATCAGTTTTCACAGTAAGTTTGAGAAAATACTCTTTGTTGAATTTTTTTTTTAATCTATAGCATAAAGGTATTTTTTTTAAAGATAAACCAAATAAATAAAATTTAAAACAAAATTATAAAATAAATGTATAATCCCCCCAGGAATTAGTCCACAGGCAGGGCAACTTTTATTTAACTTATCCCACATAAAAAAGTTAAGAAATTGCTGACAAATATTTAAAGTTAAAAACAGTTGTTTAATTCTAAGTTATATTTGATTGCAAACTATCAACTAATTTTATAGTCTGAACAATTAATCTGAGTTTTGTAGCGAAAAGAATTTCAAATTTGGCGTTCAATGACAACTAAAATTTTGTAGCTGACTTCCTGTACAATTTGCAATTATAGAAATAAAATATTTATTTGTTTTAAACTTGCAAAATGAGCAAAATCTTTTCATTTAAAAAAAAAATTCTTCCCTCTCTGCCTAGTTTCCAGATATACACTAAAGCAATAATTATGCAATTTCATTTACTAATATAACAATTTTAATTTTAGGTACATATAAATTAGATGTCATTATTTGTTATGATGTTTTAAAGGAATTCTCAGTTAGGTAAGATTGTGAAAAAGTTTTATTATGTTTTATAACAATTCTAATTCAATATTTTGTTTGATTGAAACTTTTAGTTTGGTATCTAATAGAATATTTCACCATCATAAAGTATTCTTGCATTTAATATCAACGAATTGTTAAATTTCAATTCAATAAGCATTGAGTAAAATTCTATGTTAAATATTTTATAATCAATTAGATTTTTTACAAACCCTTTTAATGACTGAAATACAAAGTTGAATAGTTTTATTCTGTTTTATAACAATTCTAATGCAATATTTTGGTTGATTGAAACTTTTTAGAGTTTAGTAACTAATGGAAGTAACTAAAGTAACTCTTAAAAGCACTTATAATTAAATTTGGTTTGTTTTTTAATCTGCCTTTTATGAAAATTGTTTTCATATATGATAATGAAAATTTGTAATAGTTGTAGCAATGTTGTTAATTATTTATACATCACTATTTATTGCTTTATAGTGCATGAATCGGCTATGAATTAAAAAAAAATCCTTTTCTTTCATTATTTTTTTTTCTATGATGAATTTATTGACTTAGTAATCAAAAATCTTTTTAATTGTGCTATGAATTATTTTTACGATTTGTCATAAACTTAACCTTTTCAGCTCAAATATTGAATTTGCTGGATCTTTATACCGTTTGGTCCAGTGGCATGGAGCTCATGTAGTTATTGCTGCTCCCAGAGATATTGACCAATCCCACTTGAAAGAATGGCTCGACATCAGTGGCGCAACAATGCTAGAAGACAAAGCAGACCCCACATTAGGTGCTCTTGTGTGGCGAGGTTCTCTGCAGATTCAGCCAAGTAATGTAAGTTTCTATTATCAAAGATAGTTTGTCATGCAATAATTTCAGACACATTTTTTTTTTGGAAAACTGTATTGTTTAAACTTAACATGCTGTTCTCATTTATTTTGAAGAACAAATAAGCAGTTTGTTATTTTGTAAGCATTGAACGAAGGAAGTATGTTCATTAGCATACGGATGTCTTAGTGAACAGATGTGTTAAGGGCATTTTTTATGAATTTGAAGTTAACAGCTTATTTAAATTCTTAGATTGTAATCTATATAGTACATCAAATGCAATAGCTATAGATAGAAGTCATATACTTCAAGCAGCCTCAGTCAACTCAACATTCGTTCGTCCTGCTTGACGTAATATGAAGTACTGCCGACTGGTTTTTGAAGTTCTGCTCATGCTAATACGCCATTCAATGAGAATGAGACATCTGAACGCGTCAACTGGTCTGACTGGATCTATGCTCCTCCCTGTTTCGAATCACTCTTAGTCAACTCTCAGCTGTCTGCAACCTGTTATCAGTATCCCAAGGTGCATTGCACCGATTGCCTCTTTTGTGCGCCAGCTACTGTGCATGTACTTTATCCTATCTCCCCCCCCCCCCCCATTATCTTTGCATTTACCACATCTGTGTACTAAAAGGATCAGATATTTGATTATCATTAATTTTGATATTCATGATTTTTTTTTCTCTCACATTGTATTTAAGCCTTAAAGAATTTTATAGGTGAGGGTGTTTTCCTTAAAAATATATTAAAATTACAAAGTGAACGTAATGAGGTGTGATTTTAGTTTTAATAATTTTCATTTTTTTATATATATTTAGAAAGTGTTGATGTGATAAAATGTCATAGTGCATGTATTAATTATGGCGCATAAAGTTAAAATGTGCTCATAAGTATACAAAATTTTATTAGCTATAATTTAATTTGAAGTTTCATAAATTTTCTTGCATATATAAAAATCTTGAATAGTTTAATTGATGTATGTTTACATTGCTTACAAATATTTTGTTCTTATAAAAGTACCTTAAAATGACAAAGTTGTATCTAGATTATTTGTGATTGAGTTTTTAAATATTTAAATTTAATTTTATAAAATATTGTAATTATTTTAAAATAAGTGTGGAAATGTGGTATAATTCATAAATGTCATTGCATATTATTTCCATAGATGATTGCAATACATTAAAGTTTTTATAGCTAAAAGTTATTTTCACAAATTTTAAACAAATTATCTATCATGAATTGGTTAATTACGGCTTTGACAATCCTATTACTATATTATATCACTACATAACTTTTTTTATTGTTTTTCTGTGCCAGCTGAGAAAAATGTTTTTTTTTTTTAACAGAAATTTTCTGAGAATTTGAATGATTTGCAACTCAGATTAGATTTTTCTGAAAATGCAGTTCTGCTAGATAATCCTGTCTCAAAAGCAACTGACGTAGAAACTACACCTTCTGAGGTAAGTTACAAACCTTTTTATTTTCTGTTGAGGAGAGCTCCAGAATTTTCTATCTTGTAAAGTACTAAAAATTGTTTACCATTTGTATGCTTATATATATTTAAAACGATATTTAAAGATTTCTATGAATTGATCGGCATAAGAATAAATATTTGTTTATTTATCTTTTATATAGTCATGTTACACACTGTCTATTTCTTTTTATGTACTGTGTGTTTCTGAAATGCTGATTTTTGTCATGCTTGCAATTAGTATGAGCACACATTTTTTTAAGTGAGAATACATTAGATAAATATGTTAGAGACTGCTGTTCTTTTGCTAATACTTTAATGCTTATATTCTTCAGCTAATGTGTCCTGAAACTAAGTTGCAATTGAAATAAATTCAAATGTGCAACATTTATTTATATTTACCTAAATTACTCTGGCCAATTCTGCATATATTGGTCACTTATTGAATTAAAATACGTTATTTTAAGAGTTAAACAACTGAATTAATCAAAGAAAATTTCTTTAAATTTTCAACCAAGTTTTTTTCACATTTTTATTTACTTCTAATTGATTTTTTTATTGTCATTGCAGCATTTAATTTTATCTTCAAGTCTGAATATTATTGACAAGTGTAATATTAACACCATTCCACCATACATGGTGTTACCGTTTGTCTTTAGATTGTATCCTTTTTTTTAACCTTGAAACGTTATTAATTTCTTATGTGTTTTACTAATGTATTTGTTATGTTAACTTTTGTATTTTGCTTCTAAATGAATTTCCATTGGGCTACATATATAAAAACTCTTTATTATTTTGATTTTTTTTAAAATTCTTTTTATCAATAATACTAATTTTCTGTCAAGCATGAACAAATTTATGTCAGTGGCGATATTTGTTGAATGGATCCCTCTAAGAAATTAATGTTAGAAGGTATACGCCAAAGTTCTTCCGAAAGCATTTTTGTATAAAATAAATTTTATAATTGGAAGTTTTAAACGGTTTTCTTACTCGGAATTATCTGTTGGTAGTCCTGCCCAGAAGGAAGAAAAATACCTCTATTTAATCATAAAGTTGAGTTTTACCTGCAGTACTATACATACAGGAATTGCTTGAAAATTGTAAATTATTGAATACCAGGTTTTATGTTTCATTGCCTCGATTTTAAATTTTAGTCTTTCAAGAATCTTAGTGGAAAAAGTATATTATTTATATGTTTACTTTGCAAATACACATTAATAATGCTGTTAGTTTGTTCCTATATTTTTCAATAAGATCTTCCTGCAAATCTAATGGCAGCACAAAGCTTCTGGAATACCTTGGTAAAGAAAGTGAAGTGAGTATGGTTCTACTTTATTTTTAGGCATTTTTTAGTAATAATATTCCAATGAATTATTTATAAAAGTTGTTTTTAACTACAGCTCCTTGTTGATATTGAATATTAGTATATATATAAACCAGTGTTCACTCTAGAAATAAAAAGGGGCAGGAAGTAAAAGAGCACCCCGTTTTTGAAAAGGCACTTCTTGTTTTTAAAAGGGTACTTTAAAAAAAAAGTTTGGTGTGGACGTGGCCACCATTGACACATCGGACCCGTGACCAAATAAAAAAAGTTCCGATTTGTTGGTTGACATTGCGCTATAGCTGCATATTGGGCTAGTGTTGACGGTTCGAGGCCTATCTCGAATTTTACATTTAAAAATTAATGTTTTCCATAAAAACCAAATCTGTAAGTGTAGCCCTGATCAGACTCCTTACAAAACCGATGAAAAGGCTACTTAAATCCAAAATTTGGTTTAAAAAATGCATAATCTTGCAAATACGCCCCAAACCATCTTCTCTTTAAAAAAAACACTGAAAAAAAACTTAGCATTTCATATGTGGGCACATGCAACCAATAGGATTCGTAGAATGCCCTGTGCTCGAAATATAGGAATTATCGTGATTACACAACACGCGTAGTTAAAAAGGAGTTTGTTTTTCTACTGTCATAATTCGCTTAATTCCAATTTACACAAATTTTTTTTTAATCGATGCCTTTTTTTAAAGACAGTTAGGGAAGCAAGGACGTTTGTGCTTGCCTGAAAAAGACAAGAGGGGCAGAATTTTTTCCAAAAGAGGGCAGCATTTTTGCAAAAGGGGCATGAGGGCGCTATCAAGATGAAAAAAGGGCGGGCAGGGCGGACCGCCTTTCAAAAAACGCCTAGAGTGAACACTGTATAAACTGCAATATATTAGATATAAACAAAATAGCTTATATTATAGTAATTATTTGCATATAAGTTGCATTTAATGGTGTTTAACATTTAGACGATGAAAAGCAGTTGCATTTCCTGCTTTTTGGATTTTAGTTGTTCACTGCCCAGTTTTATATTATTTAATCATTGTTAGAAATGTTAAGCATATTTCACTTATTTTGTTGATGTAAGGAAATAGACAATTTTTTTTAACTATATCTAAGATGAATGCACCTGTTACTGATTATTTGGGGGAATTATTTAAAGCTAAGAGGATATCGTTATGTTTTAATAAGCCCATTCAGTCAATGTTAATCAAAGGCTTTTAAAATTTAGATACATTTCAATTTACAGTCAAATGTGAGTTCAGTAGTTAGCGTTTATTGAATCGGCCTTAACTGTTCTTTCAGTGTTCACTCTAGGCAATTTTTGATGGGCGGTCCTCCGTGCCCGCCCTTTTTTATCTCGATAGCGCCCTCATGCCCCCTTTTAAAAAATGCTGCCCTCTTTCGAAAACAATTCCGCCCCTTTTGTCCTTTTTAGACAAGCAAAGCATCCTTGCTTTCCAAGCTGTCTTTAAAAAAGGCATCGATTAAATTTTGTTTTGTGTAAATTGGAATTAAGGGAATTAGGAAAAACAAACTTCTTTTTAACTAACCGTGTTGTGAAATCCCGATGATTTTGCGGTAATTTCGAGCACGGATAATTGCAAGAATCCTATTGGTTGCCTGTAAGATGGTTTGGGGCGAAATTACAAGATTATACATTTTATTACCAAATTTTGAATTTTAGTAGCCTTTGGTCAGTTTTGTAAGGGACCAAATTCGGGCTACTTACCAATTTGGTTTTTAGCGAAAATGTTAATTTTAAAATGTCAAAATTTAGATTTCAAGTAGTGTTTTCACAAAGTGACATCAATTTTGTACTGTTCTTTCCTTCGAGATAAGCCACGAGCCGTCACCAATAGCCCTATATTCAGCTCTAGCGCAATGTCAACCAATTCATAGGAATTTTTGTTTTTGCTTGGTCACGGGTCCGATGTGTCAACGGGTGGCCATGCCCACCCCAATTTTGTTTTTGAAAGTGCCTTTCCAAAAACGGGGTTCCCTTTTTCTGCTAACAGCGCCCTGCCCCTTTTTATTTCTAGAGTGTACACAGGTTCTTTAATTGCTACATTCACCCTATCTGATTATTCAGTGTTCACTCTGGAAATAAAAGGGGCGGGGCGCTATTGCAGGAAAAGGGCATCCCGTTTTTTGAAAGGGCACTTCAAAAAAAAAAAGTTGGGGTTGGCTTGTACACCTGTTAAAAAGGCCGCCCTTCAAAATACGCCTAGAGTGATCACTGCATTATTATAATTTACTTTAAAATTATTGTAAAAGAGTAATTTATAAATATCTTGAAAAAATTATTTTTTGTTTAACTTATGGATAGCATCTTTAATTAGCTGAAGTGTGTAAATCTCAATTGATATTCAATGAATTTTCATATATTTTAAACATCTTATTTATTTTTTACAATAAATAAATTTCTTTCTTTAAAAAAAATGGTCAGTTTTGTAATGCAAATTGTAGGACAGTTAGGTTCAAATTGAGTCTTCAATCAAATTTTTGTATTCAGGAAAAGTTCCATAAAAACCAACAGTGTATATTTATAATTTTATTATAGTATTTAGTTTTTCAATTCTATTTATGCTGGAATCTCGTGGTATTTTCCCATTTTTTTTAAAGAACTTTTCTTTTTCAATTAATTTTGTAAAGAATCTAAAATTTCTTATTTTAAAAGAAAATTTTATTATTAAAATACATACAGTGTAATTAAATTTTAAAATGTTATGTTAATATCATCAACTAATTTGGATCACATCTCGTTTAATTTAAAAATTTTAGATATGTGACGGGGTCAATTTCTTTAACATTGATTTTATGAATTGTTCTATTTTACAGATAATTGAATAAACTTTTATTAAAAACACTTTTTATCTAAATTAATATATTTGATGTGTTTAATTTTGTATTGATTATGGATTTAAATTTAGGCTGCTCTAATTGCCAGAATGGGTTATTCTTTAACAACAGATAAACCTAAGGCAGATAAATCTTTGAGCACGAATATGTGGCAGAAGATGATATCATCTGGCAACATCAAATGTAAGTTTTGAAAAATGAAACAATTTCTTTTTTCATTGTTTGCTTGATCATTTTTTTTATTACTTAAAGCTAAATGATTTTCAAATCAGTTTGAATTATTATGAATTTTGTATACTTTGTTTTTTACTTTTATCCTTCTGTTTTGTTTATGTTTAAATTAAAACTGTCTAAGACATGTTAGAAATAAAATATAAATATTGTTGCTTGCTAAAATTGACAAACATTCTTAATATACACTCGTTTAATTTATTTGTTACATATTTAGAACATTGTGTACCATATGTTTTATTAAATAAGTATAAAAGTAGAATGATTGCCAGTTTTTAAAAGAAATTCGAATTATAATTTCTACTAATTTTTTTTTAACTTAAATAAAAAAAATAATAGGCATATAGAAGCAATTTTTTTTTACATGAACAGACAGTGCCCAAAACCCCACAAACAATTGTCAAGTGCATTAAACTCTGCCGTTTTATAATTGTTTATTAAATCAAAATGTCAAGGGACTCGGGAAGGCCTAATAAGGATCATAATCGAAAGCTTACAAATTCCATCCTTGTCTTGAAAAAAGTATTGAGCTTGTGATTGGAGAGTTGCGAGTTTAATCCTCATCATCCACCAAAGTTGCATGTTATTTCTATCATGCCTAATTGCTCTGATAGAGCACTCAGCCAGCCCTAAAGAAAACTGTTTCTCTAATTTTAATTTAGTTTTAAATTTGTATGGATTTTATTATATTTTACAATAACAAGGTGGCAACATAACCTGGAAAACCGGGAAATCAGGGAATTATCATGGACATTTTTAATTTGGGAAATTTTCAAAGTTTTACAAAAAAAATCCGGGAATTTTTTAACATTTCACAAAAAAATTCAGGGAAATTTTCAAATTTGGATCGTTAAAACGACAATTATCGTTTATTATGCTCTCTATTCTGGGTAATTTAGTTGTCAATTATAGTTCTGAAAAACATTTAAAAAAAAAAAAAACATTGTTATGCGCATTTTCATATTTTGTTTTATTTTTGTAAAACGTGAACCACTGCTGGGGGGAGAAGCAAAAGCAAAGTGCAATGGACCTTGAATTTTTAGCAACGTGTATTTATTGAAGGTTGGAATAGGAAATATGAAGCATGTAAAAGATTTAAAATTATCTTCAAAAGAAATAATTTGAAAAAACCTGCTTTTGTTGCATTGCTTCCTGAGAACATGTTTAATTACTAATATGCCTGTCGCTATTGCATAATTTGTGCTGTATCCTTAAATTGTTATTTTGACTGTCAATAGGTATTGCTTATAATTTTTCATTTATAATGCAATATCAGTGTTCACTCTAGGCGTTTTTTGAAGGGCGGTCCGCCCTGCCCGCCCTTTTTTCATCTTGTTAGCGCCCTCATGCCCCTTTTTTAAAAATGCTGCCCTCTTTAAAAAAAATTTCCGCCCCTCTTGCCTTTTTCACTCAAGCACAAGCGTCCTTGCTTCTCTAGCTGCTTTTTTAAAAAAGGCATCGATTTGAAAAAAATGTGCGTATAAATTAGAATTAAGTGAGTTATGACAGTAAAAAAAAACAACTCCTTTTTAACTACATGTGTTGTGCAATCGCGATGATTCCGCAGTAATTTCGATTCTATTGGTTGCCTGTACCCATATACGAAATGATGTTTTTTTAAAGAGAAGATGGTTTGGGGCAAGGTTACAATATTAGGGCTCTTATTACCAAATTTTAGATTTAAGTAGTCTTTGTATCAGTTTTGTAAATGATCCGATTAGGGCTACTTACTGATTTGTTTTTTAGCGAAGACATTAATTTTTAAATGTAATTTTTTTTATTTTAAGTAGTATCTTCATAAAGATACATCAATTTTGTACAGGTATTTCTTTCAAAATAAGCCCTGAACCATCACCAATAGCCCAATATACAGTTTTAGCGCAATATCAATCAACAAACTTTGTTTATCATCAAATCAATCAAATCAAAACTTTGTTTGTTTGGCCAATGGTCCGATGTATCAACGGGTTCCCACGCCCACCCCAATTTTATTTTTTAAAAAGTGCCCTTTTAAAAACAAGGAGTGCCCTTTTAAAAACGGGATGCCCTTGTACTGCCAACAGCGTCCTGTTCCTTTTTATTTCTAGAGTGAACACTGCAATATATTTATTTGATCATAATGTGGATACTGTATTCTATACAAAGCATGTATTGTAACATTTCTTAATGTAAATGTAAAATCAGGGAAATTTTTGTGACCATCATGGAAATCAGGGAACTTTTTTTTCCAGAAAGTTGTTGCCACCTTGAATAAAACCTCATTAATTTTTTACTGCATTTGTATATTTTTATTATTGTATTCTAGTTCCCGAAGAAAGTTTGCCAACTACAGAGAGCTACGTCTCGTTCATCATTACAAAATCGAAAAGATCGGGCAATATTATTGCTTACCCAATGAGCAATCACTCCAAAATAGACTGCCAGTTCCATTTCAGTTATCTCAATGAACTGAGCTCTCGTCCATCCCTAACAAATGGAGAATGTATAAGAAATAATTTCAAAGTGGAACTTCCCTACCTTACAGAATCAGGATTTTCTGCATTGGTGAACAAATTAAATATTTTAAAAGTCAGCATGAGTAAGAAATGTAAGTATTTAATATTTTAATAGTTTAGTTATCTATTGTTAAACTAAACACAGAGTGACTATTCAGTATGCATATGATCTTCATGGTAACTTGATAATGTTTAAAATACAGTTATTTGCTTTAAATATTTATTTTATAGAGTTTTAGAGTTAAAGATGGCATGGATTAAGCAAATTGTTTTACAATGTCCAGAAAAGTCTAGGAATTAGTTATTAGTTGCTATATCAATTTATCTTGTTTTCACAATGGCTACCTTATGAGGACAAAAACTAAACAGGATGCCAACTTGGGGCATCACAAGTTCTCTGAGTTAAAAAAAACTTTAAATATACATTGAACTTTTGATATTAAGAGCTATTTTATTATAGATTTACGGTTTTTATAATAATATATATTTTTATTAAATAAAAATTATATAATATTTATCATAAAGAAAATTTGACAAAAATGCTATTTAAGAGTTGCATGTTATGTGATTTGTATTTTTTAAAGTTGTATATAACTTATATGTCCAGATTAGAATTACATGTTCCCGTTCCTTTTCAACTTCAAAATTAGTTGTATAGGATTTTATACTTTTAATTTCCAAATTTTTTTTAATAAAATAATTTACCACTAATGATCTAGAATTTAGGAATAAAATATTTATGATTATAATACAGTAGAACCTCGATTATCCATCCCCCTTCTATCCGGAACTCTGTTAACCGACCTTCCAAATGATCCAGTCTTTCAAATTTTAACTGAAGCCGAAGCTATTTTTTAAATTCAGAGGGAATCTGTACAGGAAAGCGATAGCAAGGAGGAAGAAAACGACCAATGTTGTATATGTAATGGTAAGGCTTTTAACTGTTTTTTAAAACGATTGGAGTGGTTGGAACAGCAATCAGATTCAAACCAAAATAAACCTTTTTCTTTTTAAAAAGATTTTGTGAGCTGCGAAACAACTGTCATTTTAAACAGCTCTAACATCTTGAAAGTAAGTCCTGTAATTGAAGTCATCAGTCATTAATAATAATTGGCAATTATCTATTATCCAAAATTTTTGATTATCTGACCTACTTTCAGTCCGAATTAGGTTGGATAATCAAGGTTCTACTGTAATATAAATTATAAATGTTTTCTATGCGTTTTGTAACAAATTCAATTTTTTTTATGTTTAATGATAACAGGGTGGTAACATAACCTGGAAATCAGGGAATTGTTATGGAAATTTTTTATTCTGGAAATATCAGGGAAAAGTCAGGAAAATTTTCGAAATTTCACAAAAAATCAGAAAATTTTCAAATTTGGATCATTAAAACGGCAATTATCCCCCATTATGCACTCTATTCTCGATAATTTAGTTGTCAATATTTCCTTTTAGTTCTGAAAAAGATTTTTTTTAAAAAAGTATGGTTATGCACATTTTCATATTTTCAGTTTTATTTTTGTAAAAACGTTATAAAACATTTAAAATTATCTCCAAAAGAAATATTTGGAAAAATTTGCATTCTCTGCTTACAGAGAACATGATTAATTACTATTATGCCTGCCAGAATTGTATAATTTGTGTATCCATAAATTTTTATTATAACTGACAATAAATATCGCTTATAAATTTTTATTTATAATGCAGTAAATTTATTGTATTGTAGCGTGGATACTTTGTTTTTATACAAAGCATATATTTCAATGTTTCTTAATGTAATTTTAAAGTCAGGGAAATTTTGTGACACCATCATGGAAGTCAGGGAAATATCAGGGAACTTTTTTTCCAGAATTTTGTTGTCACCCTGGATAAATAATTATGATATATAAGGCTGTTTAAAAATAATGCATAAATTTATTTTTGGTCCTGATATTTAAACTGCTGTTAGTATTTTAAAGTGAGGTTTGTATGATATGCAATTTGTAATGTTAAAACATTGTATATACCTAAAAATAAATGTTAAAATTTCTTGCATATTGAGATACAATATTTAGCATTAAGTGAAGAATTTATTATCAAAAAGCCACAGGGTGAGACATGTTGTAATATTTATATATATCTCTGTTGCCACACATAACTAAGTATAAATTAAACTAAATACAGTTAGAACAAACAGTGATTATGAAGGTAGTCAATGCCGTGATAATACATATGGTCGGTGTCGTGATATTAAAAATTTAAACAGATTTTAAATAGGATATTTATATTGCGACTTTGTAATGTCAAATAAAAGATCAAGAGTGTGTATCAAGTATAGTCCATTTAACTGTTACAAGAACATAACGTCTTTGCATTTGAGGATATGTATATTTTGACAAGTGTCAGAAAGTGTTTATAGTTTAGTGTTGTTTGGATATATGGCATTACATATATATTTTATGTTTTAAACTCTTTTTATTTAGGTGAGATTGAACATTCAAGTGATTCTGAACATGTTTGCTTTCTGTCTGTTTTGGAATCCGCTGCAAAGAGCTGTGGAGTTTGTTCTATGTTTCTGGGAGACAACACTTCAGAGTTACACTGTGGTAAGCGCATGAGTTGGTTGTGTGTGGAACTATGCGGTGAATAGGTCTCTCAAATAGGTTTTTCATAAATGAAGCACTTAATATATACTTCTAGATTATCACATTTCATATTCATCTATGTCTGGCAACTTAATGGTTTGATCACCCCAAAAAAAAACTCAAAAGCCATAAAAAATAAAACTTTCAAAAGTTCGTTGTGAAACAATCATATTTCATGAATTTTTTTTGTTTCAAGGGTTTTATAATTTATGCTTTAAATAGCATGTGCATTTTAAAAAAAAAATCATTCCATGCAAAGGGAAATTGATAATACTATTTACCAAATTCAGAATGAAAAGTTTATTGAAATTTTTTTAGTTAACGTTAAAGAATAGTTATTTTTCATACTTAGGTGGGGTTTTTTAAACCTAGAAAAACCCTGAAGGGTTTAAATTTTATTTTTAAAAAAAGGAACAATTTTTGTATAAAACTTTGTTTTTTATTAAAATCATAATAATTAAAAAAAATGTAAGTCTCTTTTATTTTTTTAATTCATAAAATTTTTTTTTTTTGTTATTCTGCATATTTTATTTGTTATTCAAAACTTATTAATTAAAAGAATACAAGACTAAGTTATCCCTTCCTGTACTCTACACTTTCATGATCAATATATTATATTTGCTATGTTTATAATATTAATTGTCCTTTTATACTTTTCTTTCTTTAAAAAAAAACTGTTCAGTTAAAAACAAATATTGCAGATAGAATTAGGAAAGCTTAAGTTATTATTTGTTGAAAAGAAAGTAATTTTTATTTATGTTAAAGTTGGAAAATAAAATACATATCATACTGGTATATATTTATCTAATATGAATTATGATATCTTACTTAAAGTCAAATAAGAAATAACAAATGATTTTTTAAAAAAAAATATTAGAATAAAATTAAAAAAAAAAAAAAACACTTGATTATGGTTTTTTTTAAGTGAGTTTTTTTTTAATAATAATTCAATGGATGCTTGAATATTTTTTCAAATATGTTAAATGTTTTAGTCCCCATGTGTGTATTGTGCAGTGCTTAATTGTGGTAGGTTAAAAAAACAATTATTTAAATTATCAAATTCCTGACAATTGTTTTCCAGTCTCTATAACAACATGACAAACTTTCAAACAGCTGTTTCGAGAAATGAGTGAATTGTCACCACATCTGTTCATTAAGACATAGTTGTATAATCTTTAAATATAGCTCCTTTTTCTCTCACGACTGCATTGTATTGTTATTGTAACTTTACAAAAGTAAGATATCTTCATTTCTCCTGTAAAATATTAATTTTGCTATGTTTTAAAAATTATGCCCATGGCCAACATTTAAAAAATTTCTTATAATTTTTTTTTATTTGACCGATCACAAGTTTGTAACATATCTACTTTATATGGCATTCTGTGTGATTTGTGTATCAATATTGTGTTTTAATTTATTTTTAATTAATTTATTTATTAATATTTTCAATTCTATTTAATAGAGGAAATCGATCCTGCTGATTGGCCGGAAAGGGTGCACCTGCTTCAGAAACAAATGCGTTTAGAGAAGGAGAAAGCAGCTGCCCATCCTATCTTATTGCAGAACCTCAGCCCCCAACGGAATCAAATGAATGGTACCTAATTGCTTAATTTACATACTTGCCTTGTCTTTGTCCACTAAATTTCACAAACTAAGGATTGAATTGTCACCACATCAGTTCATTAAGGCATACTTATATAATCTTTAAATATAGTTAATTTTTCTTTAATGACTGTATTGTATTTTTATTGTCACTTTACAAATGTCAGATATCAGTGAACTTGTGATCAGAGGGTTGCCAGATTTGCTTGAATATAACAATTTATCATCTGAACTTACCTCCAATTTCAATGGCACGTGTACATGACTGGTGCACTTTCAATCTGATCATGGTCCAATGTCGTGACTCCTATTGAGTTAGCGTTGGATGCCAGCTCAAGTGTTGTCCTCGTCCTCTAACCATGGTTTAAAAAATGAGGCATTGTTCCCATGTCTTTCCTTCGAGATAGGCCCGAACTGTCGGCGATAGTAGCCCAATGTACAGCTCTAGTTCTACTTTAATTATTCAAACCAAACTTTGTAAGAATATTTATGTATATATATATATATATTTACCATGACGAAAATGCTGTAAACAAAAGTATTACAAATATTGTGTAATTGTGTTCATTTCTTTTATTGTTCATTTTTATTCTGTTTCAATTTATTTTTGTAAATAAAAATTCGTTAATTTGTTAATTCTATTTTATAATAGTAAATAAATCTAGAGTATATTTTGTTCTAATTTAAGAAATATGCAAAAAAGATTAAAACAAAAGAACAAATTAAGTAGATTTAATTTTTATTGAATCAAACAAACTTTTCTTAAATGTTATTAATATACAGGATATTTTTAAATGTTCAGTATTTTTTTTCTTTAGATAGAATCTTACCTAATTAAAATATATATTAAATTAACTTCTTCGCTTTAGTTTTTCCTCTGGAATTTAAAACTAAGATAGGTAAGATATATTAAAAACAGGGTGGCAACATAATCTGGAAATCCGGAAATTATCATGGACATTTTTAATTCTGGAAATTTCCAAAATTTCACAAAAAATCATGGAATATTTCAAATTTGGATCATTAAATCGGCAATTATCGTCTGTTATGCCCTCCATTCTGGGTAATATAGTTGTAAATATTTCCTTTTAGTTCTGAAAAAGAATTTTTTAAAAAGCATGGTTATGCATATTTTCAGTTTTATTTTTGTAAAAATGTGAATCACTTCTGTAGGGAGAAGCAAAGTGCATTGAACCTTGAATTGTAAGCAATATGTGATTTATTGAAGATTGGAATAGGAAATGTGAAGCATATAAGACATTTAAAATTATCTACAAAAGAAATAACTACTATTATGCCTGTCTCAATTGCATAATTTGTGTTGTATCCATAAATTATTATTTTGAATGTCAATAAGTATTGCTTATAATTTTTCATTTATAATGCAATATATTTATTGGATCATTGTAGTGTGGATACTTTGTTTCTATGCAAAGCAAGTATTGCAACTTTTCTTAATGTAAATGTAGAATCAGGTCAATTTTTGTGACACCATCACGGAAATCAGTGAACTTTTTTACCAGAATATTGTTGCCACTCTGAAAAAGAATTAAATTGTAATTTTCTTAAAATTCTTAACTGTGCTATATAGTATTTTATAATTTTATACATGGTTGTTTTACAGTTTGTTTCACCAGTCGAGACGCCATGAAATATTTTGAACCTTCCGGAGAAGCAAAGGACAAGACAAATGTCGAAATAATTTCCTCTGTATGATACATTTTAATCCTTTATTTTTGGCATTTCTTATTTGCTTTACATTACTTTGATTCAATATCCTATAAGTTATTAGTTAATACAAGATACCAAGCAAAACGTTCAGTTTTAACACTGCAGCTGACGTGTTAAAAATTAAAAACTCGTTCAACGTTCACAAAGAAATTATTAATTACCCCTGATGTCTTTCGTATAATATTTTTTTAGTTAATTAAAAAAATATGTTCTCACTTTCAAGGGCAGCACCACATATGCGTGACTCAACGATTTCTGCGCTACTTGGCAAATCCCGCATATGTGCTGCTGTCTTAATGCTGAATCGTGCAGAACTCACTGATTCTCGCATATGTGGTGCCACCTTTATGATAAAGATTGGTGTGTCTGACTCATCTTGAAAGGATTCAAAAAGCAACTGTCGCAAGTTTGCTGATGGTCTGGTCAAAAGGAATTAGAAGAATATAAATTATTTAGCCACACCCAATTTGAGAAGAGAAGTACAGAAGTTGTTCCCCTTTTCATGTTCCTTCCATTGTGAAAACATTTTATATCGGATCAGTTCTTCCCAACTATAGATCAACAGCAAATGGGGGACCAGCCAGAAGGGAGACATGTTTCCTGGAATAGGCACACCTTCAAGGTGTTTGACCAGTTGTAACACTATGAGGAGTTTTTTAGTAACCAAGTTACTAAATTTTGTCTCAAATTATAAAAAAAAAAAAACTGTGTAAAAAAATATTTTTTGATTTAAACAGCAAATTTTGTTTTGCCTTAAGCGAGATTTCATGTTATACGGTTTTGTGTTCAACGAATAATTCGGCGTTAAATTCTAGCTTTATTGGACGGGTAGCTTATATTATTTCACATTAAACGTAATTTTGTGATAAGCGATTTTGCATTAAAAGGGTTTGACTGTATTGGCTTTTATTAAAATAAAAATACAACGTTAAAAATCTGTATAATCCGGACATGCTTCGGGAGATACATCTCCCTTCATCAGTAGAAAATGTAAAGTCTGTGTAATAAAATATAAATAAATCCAGAAATTGAAAGTGTTGCAAAAGAACAAAAAACTATTTCGATCGGTTGGAGTTAACTATTGTGTGCCAACATGCGGGAAATACTGGGACCACAAACGTTTCATTGACAATTGAATCTATATTGCTAAAAATATTAAACCCCTCCAGGAAGTCAAGTTCAACTGGAGATTTGGGTTTGCAAATTAAATGTGGGTTAGAAAAATTAAATATATAACCATGTTCTGAAGAGTGCTTGGCAATGGAAGATTTCTTTATTTCTTGTTGAACAGTATGTGCTTGGTGCTCCTTAATACAAAATCTTAATGCTCTCTTTGTTTGATCAATATCCATAAGACGAGTTTTTATCTTATGTATTGACTTTTGTTTATATGTTCATTGTGCCTTATATATTTTATTATATTAAGTATATGAGACTTATATTTTTATTGATTGAAAATTAATGTTTGTATACTGTTAATCAATGATGTACACATTTTCTTTTTTTTAGTTATACAATGTCAAGAATTTGACTAAACAAGACCATAACAAAATTTTGCAAACAGAATGGCCAGAGGTTGCGAAATTTAAATATGATGACATTTAGTAAGTTTTAGTTTTCCATTTTGTATTAAAATAGTTACATACCCTGATTTGTAAATGTATTATCTAATTATCAAAATTCTTCTTTGTATTTGTAAAGTTTCTAAAAATCAGACATGTTTTGTATGACTTTTTTTAAAAATTTAGAAAAATCACCCAAAATTAACTATGCTGTTTATTCTAAAACAAATTTTATGACATTAAATCTTAATTAATTCTAACAATGTGATTGTTAATAAAATATTCCTGTGCTGATTTCAATGTTATTATAAAAAAAAGTGCAATAAATTGGGCAAATTTCATGACAATCAATTTGGCAATTTTTAGTTACAACCGTACAGACCAAAATTTTTTGAATTGATTTTACCAAGTAATTTGCTAGTGCAAAATACTCACTGTAGTCTAATAAAATTTGGCTTATTTGTAGTATTTTTTTTACACTGTTGTGGGTCTTAAATCTTCTAATTAATATTGACTGGTTATTATTGCATAATTTGAATTCATTTACTGAATTCATATTTAATAATTTTTTTATCATTTACCTATTTTTTGTACCAAATTTTTCCGTTATTTAATGCTTTATATATATATATATATATATATATATATATATATATATATATATATATATATATATATATATATATATATATATATATATAATAAAATCAACCTTGAAACAAACACACAGAATAAATCTTGTATATATACATATGTGTGTTTTTATGTGTTTGTTTATATATTTCCCTGATATATAAAGGGAAAGTAATCATTTCCAGCTCTAGAACATTGAGACACATAAAGAGTGTTCAGTGCTAATACTGTCCTTTCTGATTTTAAAATATTGTGTGTTTACAAATATAACTAAACTGTTAAATTTCTGTTGTGCGATATTCACCCATGATTCTTGTTTATACAATCCAAAACATAAACGGATTGTTATCTTAGCATATTCTCAATAGTTCAATAAAAATAGTTAATTCTACCATGTCTAATTTTAATACTCTACATATTTATGTGATATATAAATATGAATGATTTTGGGGTACATTCCATTTCAACTTCTAATTCACACTGTTTTTAATTTATTTCAATTGTATCCTTTTTTTCAGCTACAACTCTAGCACACATGCAGAAGAACTGGAATCCATGTGCAACGGGCTGGTGCGTCTCTATGTGCAACACGAAACCTCCTGCTGCTGCAACAGGGAGCAGATGTGCCCTGACGCCCCAATACCCATTCGAGCTCGCCATCGGGAGTCTGCCCAGAAGTGGAGGAGTCCTGCAAAAATGAGAACGCCCAAGAAAGAAAAACCTTGTGTCAAAAATCAAATGAACTCTGGACGTGGTTCGTATGGTACTTAAAAGTTTTTGTTATTGGCTTATTATTTGATTGACCCAAATTTATATGATTTTTTAATGTTGAACATGACTAAATTTTCTATTATTGGCATTGTTAGTATTTTCGAGAAAATACTACTAAGCGAGAACAAAAGATAATAGATCGTCACAAAAAAAAAAGGCCTCCGTGGCCGAGCGGTTAAAGGCGTTCAGCTACTAATCCGAGGATTGGTGGTTCGAACCCGTACGATAGACTTGACAAAGAAAAGTAAAAAAGTAGTTATCTTGTGATCGGAGGGTTGCCAGCTTCGCTACAAAAATACTAGAAAAGTCGTTCAGAACATCCACAAAAATTAACAGCGTTTATACGGGACTGGTGCACAATAAATCTGATCGGGGTCCAAAGTCCCGACGTCTATTGAAGGCGTTGGGTGTCAGTTCAGGTGTTTCCTCGTCATCTGACCATGGTTCTATAATAACGAGGTGCATGTATGAATGTGTATGTGTTCCCGGGTCTTTCTTTCGAGGTAGACCCCGAACTGTCGCCAATAGCCCACTGTGCAGCTCTAGTGCGATATTAATTAACCAAACCACATAAAAAGAAATCTGCGGCGTTTTATTCATCAGGATATCCGCCATGATAATCAGATATCCGGCACTTCGCTTCCAGATATCGGTGAATTACCGGGTAGTTAAAAATCAGCCGGATAATTTAAAACAGCCGGATAGTTACTGTGTATCAGTTTCATCCCTACTAAAAATGAATATCCACATTTCAGAGAATAGTAAATTTGGACGTCAAGGGAGCATGAGCGATTTGCAGTCCTCGAGGCTGATGAGGAAGAGCGGATCCTTCTCCAGCAGCATCGAGAAATTGGCGGAAGTTGGCAGAGGCAGAAAGCAGCTTGCGAAGCCCAACAACCCCTTGCCCGTCAGGCAGAGCCCGAGGAAGAAGATTCCTGTAAAATATTCGCAATCTTCTACATCAAGGTAATTAGTTATATTGCACAGTTTTGTTCACTGTATCTTAAAAAAACAATTCACGGTTCCCACAGATCCTGAAGGACTCCATATATTTGGTTTTCATTTTTAAGAGCCCTCTGAAGTCCTTATTTTTGTCTAAAAATCCTTAGAAACTCCTTATTTTTCCTAGCCACAGCAATGTTGTATTTTTTTTTTAGTAGCCAATTTCTAAGAGATTGTCAACTTGTAGAGCTCAATGGAGCCTCTGACACAACTGACATTAGTTATTTAATGACCCGGTTACAGTTTTGGCAAAAACTATGAATATTGAAATTATGAAGTTAGGAAATTTGCAAAACAAAGTGCCTTTTTTACAACATTTCCATTTCTGATAATCAAATGTTTAAAACTAAAAATGAAGAATAACCATTATGAATTAATATAATTTGCTCTAAATTCGCTAAAAGAAATCTCCATTTTCAATATTGAGGAAAAGACTGTTGCCGAATGCTAATTTTTTTTATTAAAAACTGTTTAATTTAAATTTTATTCTTGTATGTTTTTATAAATTTTATTCTTTTTAGCTCTAAACCCCCAATGGGGGCAAAATCTTAAGCAATATAAATATTGTTTTTTCGCTGTTTCTCAAACCCATTTTATATGATTTATGTATGAGGTTGTGCTCAGACAACTTTTAAACACAGCATTGCGTTTAGAAAGCAATTGTTTATTTAACATGTAAGATGACTATATCCATTTACCTTTAAATTTTTCAAACTTACAGAAGTAGCACAATAAAAAGGGGTCCTTAAAAAAAAATTGCATCTAGAAAGTCCTTAAAAATTTCTTATTTTTCATTTCGAAAAATGAGTGGGAACCCTGCACATTGAGTTTTTAAAGAAACTAGATATATATAAAAAAAAATATTTGAAATCCCTCCCCAAAAAAAACTGAAACTTTTTATATATCTGTTTTGTAAATTTTTATGATTTAGATTAACATGCTTAGATAGTTATTCCATTAACTTATTACTGTTTAATAAATCTAAAGTTTTCACGAAGAAATTATGGAAATAACATTCTTTAAACAGTAGCAACTTCTTTAATTGATTTCTTCAATTACAACATATGCAAAATTGTAATCATATACAATTTAGTTAATTGAAAAAAAAATGAAAAAAAATCTACATATGAAAGTATAGTAAAATTCTTTAAATTGCCTTGCAGATGTAAGACCTTGTCATTGATTGTGTGCTGCTTCAATGTCAGACTTATAAACTGCAGTACAATGTTCCGTTTTAAAATAATTTTTTTTTAATTATTTTTTTGTGTTTAGTATTCCTATTTTTTCAACTGTATTCTCTGTAATAAACATGTTTAGCAATCAACTATATTAATGACTGAAAAGGATTTGTTGCAATTGAAATGTTATTTAGGTGCAATTATATAACAATTCTGGCATTCATTTATTTTCTTGTTTAACATTTCTTACTACAAAAAAAATGTATATGAGTTTCCTATAATTTATTTTAGCCATTTAATGTGCTGACAGTTTTTTAATCTATTATAGACCACCAAAACCTGCTGAGAAGAAACTGTGTAAATCTCAGAAACTTCCAGAAATATCAATAAAGGTAATGGAATTGCTTAAAAAAAACTATTAAGTAGAATTTTTTTAATATTATATTAAATAAAATTATTCTTTATGGCTCATGCTTTCATATCCATACATATCTTCCTATGTGTTAAAGAAATTAAAATATTTTATTAAAAATTAATGTGCAATTTTTTTTTAATGCATAGTGTTTGCAACCCTGTCAACTTGTACAGGTGGCAACATAACCTGGAAATCAGGGAATTATCGTGGAAATATCAGGGAAATGTTCAAAATTTCACAAAAAATCAGAATTTTTCAAATTTGGATCGTTAAACCGGCAATTATCATCTGTTATGCCCTCCATTCTTGGTAATTTAATTGTCAATATTTTCTTTTAGTTCTGAATAAGAATCTAAGAAAAAAAGAGCATGGTTATGCACATTTTCATATTTTCAATTTTATTTTTGTAAAAATGTGAAACACTGCTGGAGGGAGAAGCAAAGTTTGTTAAACCTTGAATTGTAAGCAACATGTGAGGGTCTAATAAATATGGGATTTATTGAAGATTGGATTAGGAAATATGAAGCATATAAAACATTAATAATTATCTACAAAAAAATTAATTTGAAAAAAAATTGGGTTTTTTTTGCATTTTCTGCTTCCAGAGAACTTGTTTAATTACTATAATTTTAAAATACAAATACAACGTTAAAAATATGCAATAAAATTTTTTAATTTTTTTTTATTGCGTATTTTCACGTTGTATTTGTATTTTAAAATTCTATAACGCAATGTTTCTATAAGACGAGTTTTATCTTATAATTACTATAATGCCTGTCGCAATTGCATAATTTGTGTTGTATACTTAAATTATTATTTTAACTGTCAATAACTATTGCTTATAATTTTTCGTTTATAATGCAATGTATTTATTGAGTGAATGTAGCGTGGGTACTTTGTTTCTATACAAAGCATGTATTGCAACATTTCTTAATGTAATTGTAAAATCAGGGAAATTTTTGTGGCACCATCAGGGAAATATCAGAGAACTATTTTTTTCAGAATGTTGTTGCCACCCTGTTGTATTATTTTTAGTGCTATGTACTATCACAGTATTGTATGATTGTACTAATATGCATTTTTATATACATTTGAAACTTCATTAGCACAAAATGAACAAGTTTGTCCTAAGTTTTAGTTTTAAATAGATCTTCTGTTAACCTTAATAAGGTGGGGGCTATCAATTCAGTGTACAATATTCAATATGTTTATATAACAATAACATTTGTTACTGACAGAATTACTTTCCAAAACAATGAAAAGGGAAGGGTTTAAATTGCAGTGCAATAGAAAGTGATTCTATTACATTTTGATCAATGCTCTGAAAAGTTATACAAACTTGAAACCCCTTCATTTCGAAAAAGAATCTTTTAGAAACAAAGCCAGAAGTCTACTTCTTGTTAAGGGGAATTAAATATATGAGATCTCATTACAAAATTTATAAAGTGTATATTTAAACTACTTCTGACAATTTTTGAGTTTTCTGAAAATTTTCAATGAAATTTTGTAGCAATGTTTCCAATCGTTAGAGATATGTATAATTTTTCACCTTAAGTCAAATACAATTTAATTTGTAACTTTACACTTAAAATGCTTCTTATGAATGACAGTTTATTTGATCTGGCAATTATATATAGTTATTTTTATTGGGGATTTGATTAATACAATTTAATTTGATTTTTTTTTATTTGAAATAAATGCATGTATTTGGAAATTCAAATGTTGATACATAGTATGTTTTATCATTCTGTGAAATAAGTTTTTTATTCATTTAGTTGTTACTCCATTTAATTACAAATAGTTTTAAGGCATTCGATTGTTAAGTTATTTTTAAAAAACCTGTGTGTAATTATAAAAAAATAAATTTAAAAATTTTTGCTTGTAAATAAATGTAAAGTTTTATTGATGTGTGTTCTAATAATATAAATTTCAAATACTTGATATATTTTTATAAATAAAACTTTTTTTTAAACAAAATTTATAAATTTTGGTTTTGTATGTGTGGTTAAAATTAAAACTTTGCCTGTTCATTCCTTCATTTTCATTTATAATGGCTTCTAAACCTGCAATATTTTTCTGATATAATGAACATGACTTAATTTGTTTTTAGAAACTGAGGGTAGCTGTTGCTCAAGCATTAGAAAAAAACGACATACATGCCGACCATTCATTTTTCAGACCTTGCTTTAAGAGGCTTTTCACCATTTGTCAAGCTTTTGTACAGGTAAATACTGTATAAGTTTTAGTATTTACAATACTAGTTCAAACTAGTTACAATACTAGTTTGAATAATTACCACCGATTTTTATTTTAAGCTATTTTGTGTATTTCGCATATAATTTACTTGGATTTTTGTTTTTAGCTTTTTTTGCTTTTCTGTTGATCTTGTCCCTGAAAAATATTTTAAATAATTGTAAATAAAGTGAAAGTTATGATAAATTCAGTTGCGAAGTGTTGAAAAATATCAAGTGCACTCAAAGCCTTTTACGGTTATAAACAATTTTATCCTTGTAAGGAATATAACTGAAGTTTTGAGTTTCAATCCTGGGATTTTTGCCAATTTTCTCCCATCAGCAGTACAGTATGCAGTACAATTTATTCAGATTTTTATGAGAAAAATTGTAGGGATTGGATTTTTTATAAAGTTTTGGTATGTAAGGGAAAAGCAGTAGGGAGATGACTGTATAGAAAATAATAGTATGCTCTTTCCATTCATGTTTATTTTGATATGCTTTAACGTTAAGTTATTTGCTGCATGCGTATATTTTGTGATAATATTTTTCCTGTATAAATCAACAAATTTATAAATTGTTATTATTATGATAGGACCTACCTTGCAAAAAGGGACGTACAAGCGAACACATGCAAAAAATTGCTGATGCCAATGTAAAACAAGTAGGTTTTATAAAAGTTTTCCCAGTAATTAATAATTCTTTAATTATTATTTTAGTTCATAAAAGGTTTTTTTTTTATAGTTTAAAAGTTTGTAAATCTTGGTTTGATGGTGATATTATGTAATTTACAAGAGAGGGAGATTTAACTTTTTCACATATTGAAGAAAAAAATCTTTCAATAATCAAATTGATTTTACACCCATTGTGGTTAATAATTAATACTAATTTTCAAATTGCAAAAATAATGTGAAGCTTAACTCTTTTTATTATGCATTTTACAGACCTATTAAAAAATATATAAGATATATATCGGCTTTCCGAGGAAAATACTTTTAATTTAATTCTGTAGCTTTTCAACCATTCTAATATTTTACATATATATACAGGGTGCGTTCCATAAGTAATGCGACCAAATTCATAAAAAATCATATTTTGGACATATTCGTACAATTAGTTAAAAATCTTCAAAATAGCATCCTCCTGCGTCGATACACTTATGGAGGCTGTGTTTCCAGGCCTGGAAGGCATCCTGGAAAGCATTCTCCTGGAGGTCCTTTAGAGCCAATGTAACATGAGCCTGGATGTTTTCAATCGTGTCCCAATGTTTCCCTTTCAGGGCTCCTTTTAAACGGGGAAACAAAAACAAAGTCTGGGGGTCCAGGTCAGACTTGTAGGAGGCTGAGGAACCAGTGGCGTATGCGTCCTGGCCAGGAAATCGTTGACAACGAAGGAACTGTGGTTTGGCGCGTTATCGTGATGAAGTTTCCATGCGTCCTTGATGTCACTTCGGCAGCGCGCGACCCTCCTTTCTAGCCAGGACCCATACCCCACTGGTTTCCCAGCGTCCCTACAGTCCTGACCTGGCTCCCCCAGACTTTTTTTTTGTTTCTTCGCTTAAAAGGAGCCCTGAAAGGGAAACATTGGAACACGATTGAAAACATCCAGGCTCATGTTACATCGGCTCTAAAGGACCTCCAGGAGAAGGCTTTCCAGGATGCCTTCCAGGCCTGGAAACACCGCCTCCATAAATGTATCGACGCAGAGGGTGCTATTTTGAGGATTTTTAACTAATTGTACGAATATGTCGAATAAATGATTTTTTATGAATTTAGTCGGATTACTTATGGAACGCACCCTGTATATAACTATTTATTTTCAGTTCATTCAGGGATGATATAAGTTTTGTAATAAATTTTAATGCCGTTAAATGTATTTTAATTATAATAATTGAATTGTACTTTTAACAATGTACTCACATTTAAATAGCTGGTTGAAGTAAACTGTTATAGTGCAATAAGATAGGAAATTAAATATATATATATACAGTAGACTCTCGATAACTCGAATTTTTCGATATCTCGAAAAAAATCTATTTCCCTGCACCTTTATTACTTATTTAATGTAATTTTATCTCTTTAATTCGAAGTTTTCCGTCGTTATTTTCGATAACTCGGAAGTTTCCTCATAACTCAAAATTTTGTTTTCCTCTCAAAACTACGGATTTTGAAGAACTTTTAGCATATATGTAATTGCCACGTTCTTCTTTATCAGTTCTCTTTCTTATTGTGCGTTATTGAAAGGGTATACTTACAATGGATTCCTACCTGTGCCTCACCCTTTTGTTTGAATGGCGTTTTCGGTAAAGTGTGAGTCACTTTCTTGGAACATTACTGACCGTCCAGAAAGCAACTCACTTAAAATATGAAGACGACACTCGACCCCTTCTCATTTTTGTTTAAGCAGTGCACTCTTTATAGCAGCATTTGATGAGAGATCGCTCTCAGAAGAAGAATGATAATTAAGAATGATAACCTCCTCCAAAGATAACTTTGTAAGATGCTCTATCTTCAATAAAATCTATGCGTGCATTCATTGAATCGAGGCCAGAAATGAAAACATCAGAGACATTTCACAATCGTGCATTTGGAAAATATAATTGATTTCGAAAAAAATATAAATACTTACCAAACGATTTTGGATAGATATGTTAAATAAAGTCGTGTAAGTATACTAGTATTTAATTTTTTACCAAAACAGCTTTTTTTATAGGATTTTCGATAACTCGAATTTTTGATATCTCGAATTTTTATACATTTTCCTTCGAGTTCGAGATAACGAGAGTTGTCTGTATATATTATATTGCAATATTACATAAGTAAAAAATGGATATTAGTTAGGTAACTACATGCCGAAAAGTTGAATTTTAAGTCTAATTTCATATATTAAAATTCATGTATTACAAAATATTTTCATTATACGAATAATTATATTTTAAACCATTTAAAATGTTTACATTACTCCTATATTTTGATATTCAATAAATGTTAGGCTTTTCTCTTATGGAGTTTAGAAAGTTTGAAAAAATTTGCATTATTGTTTAATATATTTTATTTTTCAGGTCATTGAATTTGAAAAACTGAAAGATGCCTAATTTATTTGTGATAATTTTATATAATGCACAAATGTAAATAGATATTTTACTTTTATAGACCTCATATTCATTATATGTCAGAATGTTTTTATTTTTAAAGTAATAAATATATTTTTATACACTGACTTATTATTATTCAAATATAAATTATATAAAAATGGACCATGTTCTTATTTTTTCTATTTATGACAATGTTATTTTTTATAGGCATTTCAGTTTCACAGACCTCAATATTAATTTTAACAAAAAAAAATCAGTTGTTGTATGCTTTTAATAACCAAAAACTATTCATTACAATGATTTACACTGTTGTATTGTCATTATTGCAACTTCATTTTAACCAAATATCATATTAACTTGAAGCTTTACATATTTATGCAATCTTGATGATCATACGATATTTAGTCATACTACAGGGTGGCAACATAACCTGAAAAACCGGGAAATCAGTGAATTATCATAAAAAATTTTAATTCTGGAAATATCAGGGAAATTTTCAAACTCACTAAAAATTAGGGAATTTTTCAAATTTGGATCATTAAAACGGCATTTATCGTCTGTTATGCCCTTTATTCTGGATGGTTTAGTTGTCAATATTTCTTTTTAGTTCTGAAAAAGGATGTTTTAAAAAGAGATTGGTTATGCGTTTTTTCAGTTTTATTTTTGTAAAAACGTGAACCACTGCTAGAGGTAGAAGCAAAAGCAAAGTCGTCGGACCTGGAATTGTAAGCAACATGTGAGGGCTAATGAATATGTGATTTATGGAAGATTGGAATAGGATATATGAAGCATATAAAACATTTAAAATTATCTACAAAAGAAATAATTTGAAAAAAACTTGCTTTTTTTTGCATTATCTGCTTCCAGAGAACTTGTTTAATTACTATTATGCCTGTCGCAATTGCATAATCTGTGTTGTATTAATAAATTATTATTTTAACTGTGCATAAGTATTGCTTATAATTTTTCATTTATAATGCAATATATTTATAGTAGTATTGTAGTGTGGATACTTTGTTTCTATACAAAGAATGTATTGCAACATTTCTTAATGTAACTGTAAAATCAGGGAAATTTTTGTGACACCATCATGGAAATCAGAGAAATATCAGGGAACTTTTTTTCTAGAATGTTGTTGCCACCCTGTACTAGTTATTAATTAATAATACATTTTATTTATACTACCAAGCCCTTGTGAGAATTCTCACATGAACAATTCCTTTCCTTGAAATAAGATGCAAATTCAGAAGATCACATTACATATTCTGCGAAGTGAGCATCAAGGAGGAAATTTCCTCTCCTCATGGGAAATCTGTAAAAAGAACATCAGGTTCAAGAACATGTATTTTTTGCTCCATGGCAAAATATGTATTCCATTTTATTCCGACTCGCAAAAGTTTATCGTAATCAAACGGATCATTTCGAATTATCTTACAAAGGAATCGCATACTAAACAATCGCTTGATATTTAAACGGGACTTCAACATGGGAAACCATAGGAGAAATTCCCATTAAATATCAAGTTATTCATATTTGCTGGTTCTTTGCCGTTACTTTTTAAAGTGCAGAGCTATTTTTCTGATGGGACTTTTGTAAACACTTGCATACAAAATGTTTACTAACATATAATAATACATATAATTTCTTTTTTCGAAATAATGAATAAAATAATATCCATTTTTAAAGGTAAATACATATAACATTACGCTTAATTAAAGGGTGCATATTACGCGGTTCCTACTCATCTGGAAAACTTGGAATTGTCATGGAAAATTAACAATTTCTCAACTGGAAAAAATTTCTGGAAATGTCGGTGAAGTTTCTTAAAATTTTTAGCTGAAAGTGCCTTGTTATATTCCTTCCCTTGCTATCAATAATTTTTTTTTATAAAAAATATAAATTTGTAGAAATAATAATTTCTTAATCTTTTTAATATTTTGATAGGTTATTGTTTGCAGCCACTTAATTTTTACAGGTCTCTACATTAATCTTTTTAAAAACGTTGCTTTTCATGTATTTCTCATTCTGGAATTTTTAAAAACTCTGAAAAAGTCGAGGAATTCTAATTTTGATGTTAAGTGGTAACCCTTATGATAATTCCAAGGTACAGTCGTGTACCCCTTATATACGCCAGTATAATTTGTTGGATTTATCCAACGTTACATTTATCCCAGTATACTCAACTGGGGTCTCCAGTGGATAAAGGCTTTACATCTGGTGTGTATGCGGGACTGGTACATGATAAATTTGATAGTTTTTTTTTTGTTTTGGTTAAATAACGTCGCACTAGAGCTGCACAGTGGGCTATTGGCGACGATTCGGGGTCTATCTCGAAGGAAAGACCCGGGAACACATTCATTCATACCTACACCTCATTATTTTAGAACCATGGTCAGATGACGAGGAAACACCTGAACTGACACCCAACGCCTTCACAGAATATCCAACAAATTTTACTGGCGTGTATACGGGACTGGTGCACGATAAATCTGATCGGGGTCCAAAGTCCCGACGTCTATTGAAGGCGTTGGGTGCCAGTTCAGGTGTTTCCTCGTCATCTGACCATGGTTCTAAAATAACGAGGTGCATGTATGAATATGTGTGTGAATGTGTATGTGTTCTCGGGTCTTTTCTTCGAGATGGACCCGAACCGTCGCCAATAGCCCACTGTTTAGCTCTAGTGCGACGTTAATTAACCAAACCAAACCCAACGCCTTCAATAGACGTCGGGACTTTGGACCCCGATCAGATTTATCGTGCACCAAAATTTGATAGGGGCCAATGATCTATAGAGGTTGCGTATGGTGCCAGCTAAGGTGTTGTTCTCGTCATCGGACCGTTGTTGAAAAATTACAAGGCATCGTTCCCAGGTCTTTCCTTCAAGATAGACACCGAATTTTACGGCTACCGACTGTACGGCTCTAGTGCAATGTCAATTAACTAAACAAATCGAGTCTTTAATTTACCTTCGCGATAACTCCTTCGAGATAGGCCCCAAACCGTCGCCAGCTGCTCAATATGCAGTTCTACTATATTGTTAATTAACCAAACCAACAAGATCGTACCTCCAAATTGTCCATAGTTAATGGACAAGGAAAGTGAGGCCCTAGTACACACGCTGTAGAAAAAAAAACTCTAACTAAGCGCAAAGCATTTTGTGATATATCAACAATTTAATTAAGCGTAGAGCTTCAAAATCGCTGGAAGCCCAGAAAAAAAACATATCGGCCCAATGCATCTCGGGATAGTGATTGCTGCGCAGAACCGGTTGGCAATATATCGCCACTTATATTGCTTCTCCTTCAGCTTAAACTTTAACTGTAACTTTTTTTTAGAAAAGTATTCGAAAAGGAAAACACCTCTGTTTTATGTTCACCTGTTGATATTCTTATGACTTAAAAGATGTCTGAAAGTAAATTGAATTATTTGGTTAAACTACTAAATACTTATCGTGGAAGGGATAGTATTATTAGAACAATGAGCTACCTGTCACTATATCTTAGTAATCATGCAAATGGAAGTTTATCACGGAAGTTGAGAACTGTTAGTGAAGAACTAAGCCATTACAGATTACTATCACGATTGTTTGATGATTTTCCCATGCTACAGTATACATTAAGATATGGAATGGGATCTAAGGTTTGTTGTGAATTGTGGTTTTTATTTGAGATCTATAATTGTATTCGTTACTTTAAGTTGAAATTACGATGTTTTTTTCGCTTTGGCCATTTAGTTGACCTGTTGGTTAAAATGCATTTAACGGTCACTATTTGGGACTTTTTTGAAAAAAAGATTTTGGTTAATCTGTCCTTCACGGTCGCCCTGATTTTTCCCCAAATCTAGCAACCCGGCGCCAAACGCGATGCAGGGAGAAAATGGAGGAATTTTTTGATTGGCAACTAAACTGGTTTTTGTCGCCAAACAATGTTTTATCGTTGTGAATATAGGTTTGTCAGACAAGAGCGACCGTATAAGACAGATTAACCAGGATTTTTGCCATGCTGACGACAAAAACCGGCTTGGGACTGTCCTGAAATGATTTCGCTGCAATATGGTTATTCAATACTATTAGTCAAAAGAATGGATTTTTCCATATTTTTTACCCTTCCCCCATGTCACAAAGTGCGGTCATTTCCTAGTGTATGGTTCCCCCGCCAAATGTAATTTGGCGACAATTGGTGGGCAATAAATTTTATATTTTTTCAACCATATTTCATGACGTTCCTAGCAATATCATGAAGTACGGCAACCCTACTTTTTTTTCCTCTCGTCGTTTCATGTTTTGCCGAAGTCTTGACGCCAATTATCAGAATCGCACCAAGGAAGCACCGTACACTAGGAATTTACCCAAAGTGCCTTTATCTATTACAAATTCACATGATTCACAACTGCAGTTATAACTCGGTACATTTGTTTACAACGTCACTTCATTTATCAATGTAAATCCGGAAGCTAAACGTTTTATTTCTCTGAAATTTTGTTTCATGTTGATTTGCAATGTAATTTAGGCGATGTGTGTGATGTCACACTTCTGGTAACCACTCTTCCCCCTCGTCACAGCTTCATGAACTCCCTATTCCCTTTCCAAGTGTGATATTATTTGTGGATGGCCCCTTTGTTGGCAATCAAAGAACTCTTGATAGGTTGCCGAAAAGGGTAACCAGATTTGGCAAAAAATCAGGGTGGTATTATAATACATTTGATGGTTAGAACATAGGACTTGGCACCGGAAGGATTGGTTAGAATCAGTTGCGAAGCATTACTGTTTGCGATAGTCATTGACGTAATTAAAGCTTTGATACGTTAATTATAGTTGTAGTTGACCATTTTTGAGGGAGGATATAATTTAAATATTTTATAAAATTTATTATTTTCCACATGCATTCATATTTTTCCCTTTTCATTTAACCGGGCTTTCTGATGTTTATTTTTAGTTTGGTATTAAAACCCAATTTTGCATTTACCGAGTGCACTTTAGTTTATTCTACTTCACCCATATCAAAAGTTAAACACATTACCAATATATTGTATATTTTTTGTTTCTAATTTTTTTTGTGTGTGATCACATTAAGTGCCCATTTCGAAAATTGTTGTGTAGTTAAGATAAAAAATATAGTGAAAATTGAGAAATTTGTTTTTTGGAAATTCAAGATCAAATGTCAAATAATATGACCTTGAAATGTTTTCCACTAAACCTTTATGTATTTAATATTATTTTAAAGAGCTTTAAAACAAGACCAAAATTATTTCTATGTGTTAATTAGAACAGGAGTTATGGTGATTTAAATGCATCCATCGGAGGGCAGATTGTACGTTTTTGTGCGGTGGATAGGGACCGTATAAAATTAAAACACATTAAAAAAATTCGCACAAATCTTCACAAGTAGCTATAAAAATAGTTTTTGCAACACAATTAATTTTTTTATGCGGTGGATAGGGACCGCATAAAAAAGTATTGCATAGAAAATAACTCAAAACCGTACGAAATAACTAGGAATTGCTTTTTTAAACGAAATCAAGACACGAGGCTTGACAGCTACTTGGAATCTCGCCAAACCTTTTGGAATCTGATTTAGAAAATACACATGCGAACATTTTTAAATATTTTATTTACATATGTACTTATTTTACACATACAAACTTTTCAAAATGTATAACCATTATCCTTCGTAGTCTGACAATATGCGAACTTTGTTCAAAGATACTACCTCACACTCGTTTAGAGTTGACTTTTTTTCAGTTACCATGCAGTCTGTGATCAGTTTTTGCAACAACTGTTATTTCACTAGACTTGAATATGTCTCGCTTGCTTGTATATGTCTCGGTAGCCAGATAATCAATTATGTTCCAATTTGATTGATATTTTCATATACCGCACAAAAAAAATCGCATAATTAAAGACTGCACAAAAACAGGTTTGAGTGTAACTAAAAAAAACTAATACGCCTAGTAGGTTAAAATTTTGCGTGATTTACATTCTTAGTTGGTATATCAAGTTCACCAAATTTCGTAAAAATCTGAGACGGTACTTCCTTCCAGCAGTGCCCTGCCCCATTTTGTTTTTAGAGTGAACACTGAATTATTTCTTTGATTATATGTTAATAATCAGAAAGGAAACAAGCTCTATTTTCTTCTCCTTCAATTTGAATTAGTGCAGAATATGTTCTCGAGAGAAAGAATATTTTCGTAAAATGGTCAGACAAATCATGTGATTTGGCAAACGACAGCAATTCATGCATAAACGACAAGAGGACGCAATTTTCAGGATAAAAGATTGGCCCACCTTTTAAAATACACATAGAATAAAATGAACACTAGATATGTGCTGCAATCTTGTATTATTAAATTTCTTTGAAGTGTATTTTATGAAATGCTTGTATTTTCTCTCTGCATTGTGCTAATTTTCATTTATCTCAGGATGAACACACTGTTGCCCGTGTGTTAGGGGTGCTGAAGAATCTACTGAACCAGATTTATTACCCCATTGAACACATTGCCTGGGCAGCTGATGAAAAGATAGTAAAAGCTAATAGCTTGTACTTCCACACAATTGGAACTATATTATGGGGATTATCTTCCTATATAGGAATTGTAAAGTGAGTAAACAGATTACTGTTGTAAATTAAATTTGGTTATATGACTGGAGTGATATATTTTCAGGAGGACATAGAAGGCTGTAACCTGAAGTGGCCAAAAGCAAAGTTTGTCAACATATTTGCATTAAAAGAGTCATAAAAAATATTCTGTGTTTTTCTTTCTTTTGAGTTCTAAAATTTTATTTGTGCAGTGAGAGTTTTTGTTGTTGTTTTTAATGAGTTCGATATTCATGATAATGATAAAATTGACCCTCTGGTGAATTTGCAGTGCCCCTTGGCTCGATTCTGGAAACTTGGCGCCAAGGCCAAAATGACATGTTGTTTGGTGGTCACCAAGTCAAAATAGCAAATATAATGGATGGTTGTTTAAATAACTAGAACTGCACAATTGGCTATTGTCATCGGACAAGACTGTTTTGTTAAATGACATTCCACTACTGCAGCACATTAGGCATTAGTGCCGATTCAGATACAACAAAACTGGTTTGTTAAGGAACCTCACACTTGCGCTGCACATTGGGCTATTGGTAGTTGTTCAGATTGGATAAGACTGTCTGGTTTAATCATTTTGCACTAAAGGTGCACAATGGGATTGGAGATGGTTTGGATTCGACAATTATGCAATTAATCAAGTCTTAAGCACACGAATGTACTGTGTGGCAATATCACAGACTCTTACCTCGATTATTGCTCCAGGTAATATTGGTCACCAACTGCTTGTAGGGGGCTTTTTCGCTCAAATTCAAATATGGTCTTTTATAGTGTAGTGAGTTTAAGGTTGGAAGTTTACCATTTTCATTCCTTGTCGCCTGTAAATATCTGCTGGCTCACCTTAAATCTGTTGTGGTCCAATTACTTCACATCCATTAAGTTTGGACAAGGTGGTAGCTCGGGTGCTGTACTCACTATCTAACTATTGTTCTTTGAGATAGATCCTAAAGCATCACCAATAGCTCATTGTGCAGTTCTCAAGCGACATTATTTTGACCAACAATATTACTAAGCAAACTTTTATTTGTTATTTTTAATTTAAGAACTATTTGGTATTCAACACAGAACGCTCCAAGGTAAAATGGAAATACACATATAAGTTCACAATTCGTGATACATTTCATTGAATAAGTTTAAGTAGTTTAGTAAGTGACGTTACCCTGGTTAATTTTTATCCTAATTCCCAGTTCAATTATTGATAATTTATGTAAAATAATTAATTTTAAATTATCACCATATTATTAGTTAATCAATTATTTTAATTTATAAAGTAAAATAACTAAAATTGCATTAATCAATTAAACTAATTTATTTTCAAATCAATAAACAGTTTTATTTGACCTTTTACTCATACTGCATTGTTTTTTCAGATCCCTTATAATGATGTCTGTTATACAAAGAAAAACACATGGTCTGAAAAATGTTGTGTAAGTAAATGTTTAATGTTTTTAATATCAAGCGACCCTGTCGGGCTTGCAACACTAAGCCAAAAAAGAAGAAATAACACCACCTCGCCAAAGCAGACAACAAGAAACGAACGCCCGACGGGACTAACCTTATATACTCAGCACAATTCTTAAAGTTAAACCGCGTTCATAAAACATATTCCAGAACCCAGACTACATTTCGTAATAAATAAATCCAGTATTAGTGGAACCGTATCAGTGCAACCTTTAATTTAATTAATACAATATTTTTTTTTCATTAAAAATCAACGGAATCAGCGTGCCACTGACACACACACAGACTTTTATTATTATATACAGGGTGGCAACATAACCTGGAAATTAAAGAATTTTTTAATTCTGGAAATATCAGGGAATTTTTCAAAATTTCGCAAAAAATCAATGAAATTTTTAAGTTTGGTTCATTAAATCGGCAATTATCGTCTATCGTGCCCTATATTCTGGGTAGTTTAATTTTCAATATTTCCTTTTAGTTCTAAAAAAGAATTTTTTAAAAAGCATGGTTATGTGCATTTTCATATTTCCAATTTTATTTTTATAAAAATTTGAACCACTGCTGGTGGGAGAAGCAAAGTGTGTTGGACTTTAGATTGAAAGTAACATGTGAGGGGCTAATGAATATGCAATTTATTGAAGATTTGAATAGGAAATATTAAGCATATAAAACATTTAAAATTATCACGATAAGAAATAATTGGAAACACTTTTTTTTTGCATTCTCTGCTTCAAGAGAACATGTTTAATTACTATTATTGCAGTAGTATAATTTGTGGTTTATCCATAAATTATTATTTTAACTGACAAAAAGTATTGCTCATAATTTTTCATTTGTAATGCAATATATTCATTGTATTGTAGTGTGGATACTTTGTTTCCATACAAACCATGCCTTGCAACATTTTGTAGTGTATTTGTAAAATCAGCGAAATTGTTGTGACACCGTCATGGATATCAGGGAACTTTTTTTCCAGAATTGTGTTGCCATCCTGTATACAGGTTTTCTAATATCCTTATTATTTTCCCCAGGCTCCATGAAAAGCTTGTGGGACAACAACTAGAGTTACTCCTCCTAGCCTGCCAGGAAGCTGCAGATGTGGTTTTAGCTGTCAATTATTTACCAGCTGGTAGTCTGCTGTGGGCAGGCAAGTTAAAGAACAAGGAAATAGGGTTGATCGGAACCTTCTCTTCAGTTCTACGCATGCTGATGCTGTTCAGGCACTTGAAGAATAACAATGACATTGTTTCATGAGGTAAATGGGCAGTATTATGGGTTGCATAGGGTGTCCCCGAAATGTGGTTATATATTTTATTAGGTTGGTTACACATTTTATTAAGTTTTATATTGTTATTGTATTATTCAGCATGTGATGGGTTCTGTATGCCCCGTACAGTGATTCTGTATATTCAAGTACTAAATCAAACTCGCCTATTAGGGGATTCTAATTGCCATTTTGATAACATGATGAGTGTTTTGATTTTTTTAAATGAAAATCAACGCAAAGCAAGTGTTTACAGTTGTTACATTTTATCCGGTTAACCTTCACGAGACTGCTGGTCGATATTTCGACTAGAATCCCATATTAAATCCAATTACCCACTTTCTAAAGGTTAAAACACTTGAAAGTAATTTTTTTAACATGCTAAATGAAAGGTAATAAAAACTATTCACTGGGAAAATTGTTCCTTAACTTAGCCATTAAAATTTTTATAGTTTGTACTCTTAAAATTACCTGAATTTTTAAACATTTATTTTAGTTTTAAATATATAGCTTAAATAATTAAATATATGGAAAATGCATTTTGTTTAGAAATAATAATATTAAAAAGAAATAAACCACATAGGGCAGCATGGTATTTTTATCGTCTGCTACATGAATGAGATGTTTGAATTTCTTATTTTGATTTTATTGTAACTGTCAATTTTTAAAGTATAGATGTGATTTTTTTTAACTATCATATTTGAAGTTGAGGGCATTTTCAATAGTTGATCTATTTACTTGAAGACCATTTGAATATATGTTATATTTATAAAAATGTTTACTGTTATTTTATGGTATCTTCTTATTTTAAGCATTTTTGTCATTAGATTATTTACCTATCTCTAACATACAAATAAATAAACTATGTAATCACTTTTTCAAACACCCTATATAAAATAGTTGTGTAATGTATGTGTGTGTGTTATACCTTGACTATTATTTTATTTATGCCGTATATGTACGACTATGAGATATCTATTAGTTACTGATCGAAATTGTAGTTACAGTTCAATTATCCAGCACTCATGCCCATTCCACATTATCAGTTAAATTAACTTTCTGCATGAAAGTTAGTAACTTGTTAGCAAGGCGATCTTTTCTAAACTTCAAAAAGTTCGATTTAAAAATGTTCATTGCAATATTCTGATTTACACAAATTGTCCATGTATTTGTGAACAGCCTTGTATTTGCATAAATTGCTTGTAAAAATTGCACGGATTTTATATCGTTACAAAGTGGTCACAAATTATTGGTTGATGGTCATTGTTGGGCTGTAGCACACCTAGCTGTATTTGCATAATAAAACGTTTTTGCCCAACTACTTCGCTTATATTTCTAACAAATCGCATAGCTTCAGTAGCAATGAAGTAGTTAAAGCATAGCAAACTATATGGTTCATTATATGTAGTTAGCAGCCTGACAATAATCATCTTCTAACAATTTGCGACCACCCTGTATAATTTCTACTGTTTTAATCTCATCTTTTTTCTGTTTAGCTTAGCATAAAAAGTATGAAAATTTGCTTTTTAAATTTATTGGTATTAACACTTAGATAATAGGGAATAAAAACTAATAGTCAAATAACCTTAAATTATATTTGATGTGTGTGCAAAAGTAACTTAGTAAACTTAATAGTTGTGCATTGTTCTTTGCATACTTGTAAGTTAAGGAATTTTATTAGACATTGGAACATATATAGTTTAATTGATTGTAAAGATTTTGAGATCTTTGCTTGCCAGAGAAGGACGCTTTATCTCATTATTCCCAAAGGAAGAATAACAAAATAGGGATGAGAAAAATAATTTTTTTATTATCTTTATTTTGAAAGTACTTCCAAAAGTCTAAAAACAACCTTTTGTGTTCTGTTTGTATATATATATATCAAGCATATAAATCGAGTACTATATATATATATATATATAGTGCTCAATTTCTAGAAATAGAGATGCCGGAACTGCCACCTTCTGTGGGGTGTGGGGGTATTCCAAATTATAGGCTTGTAAAAAGAACTCTTTGGTTATACAAAAACTTGAACATTTTATTTAATTCCCAATTTCAGACTATGGACGATGAGTCAGTCGGCCAAGATCAAGCCTTTAATGTGAAGTGTAACAAGTAGTAGGCCAGACCTACTCACTATCAGTAATATGTAAATAAATATTTTTAACTATTGTAATTTTTTTTCCTAAAGAGAGGTACCGGAACGCCGTTCCGCCTCAAATCGAGCCCTGTATATATATATTGCATACTGTTCAGGGCGTAGATGTAGGAAACCGGAGAACTGACTTTCTATATCTATGGTACAGGGTACCAATAGGGGTGTAAATCAAAATAAATTCAATTCAAATACGATAAAAGTAAGACTTGTCCAGTTATTGACACACAAAAGGTAATAATATACAAAAATAATATATTTATAATAAATACAAGTTCGGTTTTTAATAAGTTGTTAGCAGCTTTAGACCAGTCAAGGAATCTAGTTTACTGTAATACAGAAAAAAATTAATGAAAAGGGATCTTTGTCTATTATGCCAAGCAGTAGATAAAATACCAATTTTCAATAAAAAAAAAGGGTCAGAAAATTCTCATTAAGTTTTATTTTTTTGTCTCCAATGTTTACATATATCAAACAAACTATTTGGCATGAAATATGAAATAATAAATTTGCAGTTTTCTCTCAATATCTTCCGTAGCATGTTGATTATATGAATGCTGGATAATTAGACTTTTATTTTGCTATATAAATGTGTTTTTAAATGGTGTGTAATAGCAATTGAAAATGTGATACTATTTAAAATTTCTATGCATAAAGCTTCCTCTTTATTGGATTTGTCAAAAATTGTTTTAAAATGTTTGTAATTAATTATGTGTATTCTTTGTATTGTGGCATATATAATTTTATACATATATGTATGTATTTTGTTAACAAAATGCAGCTTTTTGCTAAGAAAAGTTTCTGGAGTTTTAAAATTTATATTGCAGGCAATATTTTAATTTCTGAATATAAATAGATGAACTAAATGAGAAAATTGCTGTTAAAAACAATTATTTTAATGAAAGTAGGATTAAAAGATTTTCTTTTTTCAAAATTTTCTTTTGGTTTGTCTTTTTTACCTAATTTTTTCAAAGGCACAAACAATTTCTTTTGTCTTAATATTGAACTAAAATAACCAACATGAAATAAATAATATGGAAATAACTTTCGTATTGGTATATGCTTTTTCTAGTATTTCAAAACTACTTTTGAAATGTGTTGAAATAATGTGTATGCACTGTACTATTGAATAATGTGTATGTAATGTACTATTGAATAATGTGTAAAAAGTATATATTCATTTTAAAAAGCTAATAACACCATGTATTCAGAAATTACCTATAACTTTGTTTAAAAAATATATTTTTTAATGTAGTTTTAAAATTCATTTATAAGGTCTGCTAACTTTTAAAAATATTTTTAGTTAATATTGTTTCATGATAAAATTCTATATTTGCATACTTTAAACAATTTCTTGAATTTTTGACACCTACTTTAGAGTGTTTATATGTGTATAACAATTATACATATTCCAGGTTATATTTGTGTATGATATTTTTATTGTTGAATTATGTTTCTAAAGAAAATAATTTTCACTTGAAAATCTAAATGGCTTTGTTAATTAATGTATTTCTGTCCAAAGAATGTGATTTGTAGTAATTAGCTGAGCTTTTAAATTATTTAACCCAGAATAGATCCTGTAGTTTCAAATTCCTCTAAAAAAGTTCAATAATATTTAAATATTATATTTAACTATACAACAATAAATTGACCCACAAAATATTTTGGGCAAAAGCCCAGTTTTCCTGCTATTAATATTTGCTAATTTTAACATGTGGCTTTTGCCGTATTGGTGATGAAATATTGACTTGGACCTTCTGCTTGACTTGTCATGAAATGATCTATCAAAATATTAAGAGCTTACTTTCTTTGGGAATTATGATGATAAATATAAAGTATGTTGATACTCGTAACAGTTTCCTTTATTTGGTATATAATTTTTTTTTTATTAGTTTTTTAAATTGGTTTTTATTGTAAAATATTTTTAAATGTAATGGAAGACAATTGGTGAAACTAAAACAAAGTTAGTTGTTTCGGAATTTTACAGAAACTCAGTCAATGCATAAAGAAATGTGGAACAGTGTTAAAACCCTCCTAAAATTCTAATAATATGCTATGCTTGTTAATTGCCATTGGTGACTTGAAACTGGTCATTGTAAACTTTGCCATGTACACACACTAGCCATTGAATTAAGTGTTGGTGTTGTTAAATGGTTTTATTGCACCTTTTTTACATCAATAATTGCCTGTATAAGTTTGCTTTTTGGGCATAGATACTTTATTTGACTAAAAAACATTGTCTCAATTTGACAAAACACTTTCACACTTTTGAACAACCATTTTCAAAACAAATCTACTTGTTTTAGACAAGCTTTGTAGATCAGGTTTCCAACTTTCAAACGCCCTTGATATCTTATCTTTGGGATGAACTATTGTGTCCTGTAGTATCACCCACATCATAGGTGAATTTTGCATAACCACATCCGTAAATTAACATTTACTGAAATATTCACAGATTTCTAATTTATTGGTTAGTGTGTGTATTTTACTGGCAACAATTCTTTTTTTTTTAGATTTTATTGTCAAAATATTGTACATATTTGGTATAGTTGTATTTTTGATGTTAAAACTGCTTTTAAGAGGAACAATATAAAATGTTTTTGATGTTTTTCTGTCTTTTTCTTGTTTATAAGTAGTTTAAAACTCAGAATTTACCATAATGCTTAGGAAAAATATCTCCATACCCAAAGTTGTGTTATTATAGCGTAGCAAAAATAATTACTAGTAGTAACTAAGAAATTATTAATTTAAATATTATACATTCGAAAATTATAGGTTTGAACTTAAATTGAAGTGCTAAAATCATTTTAGTTCAGTTGAAAATAAAGCTTCTCATTTCAATATTTATATAATTGTCTCTATCTTAAACAATTCAACCTACGAGCATGAATGGACTGTATATGACGTCATCATCGTGATGCAAGCATCTCAGACATGATGGCACCAGACTGACTTCCTTTCAAAATTTATGAATGAAAAAACGTTTGAGATTGACTTGTGATTTGGAAATAATAGTAAATGTGTTGCTTCATAAGGTACAGGATATTTTTATGAATTGACTAGAAAAAATTTATGAATGGATGACGTAGTCAACCACGTGTCTGAGGCCATACATGTTGGCCTCACTTTGGTGTTAGCGAGATGATAACCTTATGATTTCTCTACTGTGAAGGATCTATGCACGAAGTATTGAACAAATGTACTTCATTGGAATGTTAGGATTCATGGTGGCCTAGTCGAAATAGCAATAAGCATATAACAAGAGGATTGTTGGCTTGCATCTCATCTTGAGAGAAGTGAGCTCGCAATCTTATAGTTGAGAGTTTGATTCTCGTATCGTCCAACAACATCTTTGTTAGTTGAAGACACTGGTATATTTAGTGGAATTCAAGGAGTATAATAACGTCACGTTCTGGTCAGGGTTGTGATATGAAATGGCTTTAAAATTAGGTATTGATAAAAAAAAAAACTAATCCAAGTCCCATTCTACATGACGTCGAAAACGCACGTCACATTTTGCAGAAACCTTTGTGGTTAGACTTGGATGCAATAAAATTAGAGGCAAAAGCAATAAATAACTAACGCGTCAAGATAAAAAAAAAATACTTTGCAATTTTTTAAATTCAATTTCACAAACTTAAGCAGCTTTATATTAAAAAATATTAGACCATTGATTTTGTCAGGATAGAGATGAAAAGCAGCAAATGTATAAATGTCATTTCACCGAGGAGTTCAAATAAGCCTTGGAGGTCGAGTGGTTAAAGGCGTCAGCTGGATTTCTGGTTCAATTCTGGACGAAGATTCCTGGTTCAATCCTAGGCGATGGACTTGACAAAGAAAAGTAAAAAAGTAGGGATTTTGTGATCGGAGGGTTGCCAGCTTCGCTACAAAATACTAGAAAAGTCGTGCAGAACATCCGCAAAAACAAACGGCGTGTATACGGGTACTGGTGCAGGTTTGGTTTAGTTAATTAACGTCGCACTAGAGCTGCACAGTGGTCTATTGGTGACGGTTCGGAGTCGATCTCGAAGGAAAGACCCGGGAACATATACACATTCATACATGTACCTCGTTATTTTAGAACCATGGTCAGATGACGAGGAAACACCTGAACTGGCACCCAATAGAGGTCGGGACTTTGGACCCCGGTCAGATGTATCGTGCACCAGTCCCGTATACACGCCAGTATAATTTGTTGGATATTCTGGACGACTTTCTAGTATTTTTGTAGTGAAGCTGGCAACCCTCCGGTCGCAAGATCTCTACTTTTTTACTTTTCTATGTCATGTCTATTTCACGGATTCGAACCACCAATCCTCTGATTAGTAGCTGAACGCCTTACCAACTGAGCAACTGGGGCTCAGGGTAATGGTGCAGCACCTGATCGGGGTTCAAGGTCCCGACGCCTATTGAAGGCGTTGGGTGCCAGTTCAGGTGTTTCCCCGTCATCTTACCATGGTTCTAAAATAAGGAGGTGCATGTATAAATGTGTGTGTGAATGTGTTCCCGGGTCTTTCCTTCTAGATAGACCCCAAACCGTCGCCAATAGCCCACTGTGCAGCTCTAGTGCGACGTTAATTAACCAAAACCAAACCACATAAGCCTTGATATTTGCCGCTACAAAAATACTAGAAAGTCGTCCAGAATATCCAACAAATTATACTGGCGTGTATACGGGACTGGTGCACGATAAATCTGATCGGGGTCCAAAGTCGACGTCTATTGAAGGCGTTGGGTGCCAGTTCAGGTGTTTCCTCGTCATCTGACCATGGTTCTAAAATAACGAGGTGCGTGTACGAATGTGTGTGGGAATGTGTATTTGTTCCCGAGTCTTTCCTTCGAGATTGACCCCGAACCGTCGCCAATAGCCCACTGTACAGCTCTAGTGCGACGTTAGTTAACACAACCAGCAACTTGATTTTTTCTTCAGATGTTACTAAACATTTCACGGAATATTATCACTGGAGAAATGGGTTTGGTTAAATTACGTCGCATTAGAGCTGTATAGTGGGCTATTGGCGACGGTTCGGGGTCTATCTTGAAGGAAAGACCCGGGAACACATTCACGCACATATTCATACACACACCTCGTTATTTTAGAACCATGGTCAGATGACGAGGAAACACCTGAACTGGCACCCAACGCTTTCAATAGACGTCGGGACTTTGGAACCCCCGATCAGATGTATCGTGCACCAGTCCCGTGTACACGCCGTTAATTTTTCAGGATGTTATGGACGACTTTTCTAGTATTTTTGTAGCGAAGCTGGCAACCCTCCGGTCACAAGATCACTACTTTTTTTAATTTTCTTTGTCAAGTCCTTCGCGCGGATTCGAACCACCAATCCTCGGAATAGTAGCTGAACGCCTTTAACCGCTCGGCCACGGAGGCCTCTGGAGTAATGGGATATATACGACTCGGTTAATTTGTTGCCATTGAACCTTATTAACCCTATTGTCAACGCCACCTGGCGTCAACTTATTAATAGACCCACTTTTTTATTCGGTTGTCGTTTCTCCTAAATATTTTAACTTGCCCCATAAAAATTTTCAGAAAAGTAAAAAAACTGTTTATAGTTTAATGACAGTATCTACCGATTAATACATTACAGTTAGTTCAAATCCATTGTATAAGATTATTTGTGCTTATTGTAGATTCGACACCATATCATATGTTTCCTTCTAGTGTGCCGCTTCCTTGCCCTAAGTTACCCTAAGCATACCTTTTTATAATTTATTTCCATATTTTAATGTTGGAAAATGTGTCAATTGCCAACGTGTATTTTGTGATACTAGAAAATGCAGTATTTATAGACAACTTTAAACAATTTAAAACCAACAATCTGAATTAAAAATGTCAGATTAATCTAAAATATCGACTTCTTTTGAAACCCTTCTGAATTTTGGAAAAATACAATTAATTACTATTTAGTATAAGTAGTTTTATTATTGAATTAATATTTTCTCTTATTTAAATATTTCCATAAATATTATTTTTAACTAATTTCTTTTCCCAGTAATTTTGTTAAAAAAGCTTGTATTAAAAATAACCCTTTAAAATTAATTCTGCGTAAAGCAAAGCATAGTGTTGGTGTTAAAAAATCGTATGACCTGTTAAACAGATCGACGATAATTAAATTTTTTTATCAGACTTCTTAATATATAACTCCACTGTTCCGATGCCACTAACATGAGAGCTAAATGTTAACGAATTCTTCTATGAAAAGCTGAATAATTTTTTTTAAAAGCTGACGGTTGTGTTTATTTTTCACATTGTTGCGCAGACGGTAAAAAAAAAATGAATGAAAAATTGTATTATTCAGTTTTTTTATAAGAGTTCTTAATATATAATTCCTCTTTCCACTGTTCCGATGACACCAATATGAGAGTTAAATGTTAAAGAATTCTATGAAAAGCTGATTATTTTTTTTAAAAAGATGACGGTCGTGTTTATTTTTCACATTGTTGCACAGACGGTAAAAAAAAATGAATGAAAAATTGTATTACTCAATTTTTTTTATAAGAGTTCTTAATATTTAATTCTACTGTTCCGATGCCACCAACATGAGAGCTAAATGTTAACGAATTCTTCTATGAAAAGCTGATTAATTTTTTTAAAAAGATGACGGTCGTGTTTATTTTTTACATTGTTGCACAAACGGTAAAAAAAAAATGAATGAAAAATTGTATTACTCAATTTGATATTGGTTCAGTACGATTGCGTTCGGTAAATAATCGCTTCTTAATCGTGTATTTTTAATGTTATGAAGCAAGAGGTTAATGAGATAGTATTATTCATATAAATTAAGTTAAACACTATTTGAATGCTTTTGATTTTGAGATCATTAAAAAAATATATAAATAAAGGATATATAATAATAGAAGGTTTGCTCGTTCTCGAGATTTTGAAAGTGGGCAAGGAAAGCACATATTTGACGTCATTTTTGCTTCGCCTTACTATGGGGTTTTTCATCCTTCTCATTGGCTGTGTGTTACAAGCATTGCTACTTAGGTTCGATCCCCGGTTGGGTAACAACTGGTGATTTAATTTTTAATTAGCAAAATAATATAAATATCTGTAAATAATTGTGTTCAGGTAGCTTTAATACTAATCCGTTCTTGTTTTGTTGTGTCCCCGTATTTTACTTGATTGAAATTGTAACTCATTTAATATGTCCAATACAAATGAATTGATCGGATGGTTCCGACCCCTATTTTACTCTTTCAAAATTCATGGACATGCTCTCGTGGCAGTTAATATTATTTTAATACGCCTAACTTATTAAGCAAAGCTTTTGCAATTTTTACATACTAAATGCAATCCTTAAAATATAATTTAAACTCTTAAAATTTAGAAAATTCTAAATAAAATTAACGAATATCAATTTTAAATAGTTCACAAAAAAACGAATAGATGGCAGCACGTCCCGAACCATTGGTTCAAACTGATTTCGAAATATTTTAATAACTAAACCACTCTGCAAATCGATTCAAATTGTTTTTTGAAGCAAATTTTAACTGTTTTCTTTTAAATAAATTAATGATTAGTTAAAAACAAGAATTCTTGTTAAATTAAGTTTGCTCTTTAGACTCCTAAAACGACTGTACAAACAAGAGCATTAGACACGCCCACAGAAGGCGGAGGTAGGCGTCACTATGACGTCAAAAATTTGCTTTCCCCGGCTTCCGTCAGTCTTTACTATCCTTCAATTTGCACCAACTTCAAAAAGTTCTAATAAGTATAAAATTTATATTAAATAATTCAATTTTTTCAACTTGTTCGTAAAATTAAAAATTATTTTTTACTTTTTAGCATATTTACTTAAAGTCGGTTTTCCTTTTTTTTAGAAAGATTATTTTATTTTTCCCTTTTTAGTTTATAATTTTGCGGGGGGCTTCGTCCCTGCTATTTTTCACCAAGAAATTCTAGTAACAACATTTTATGCTTACATTTTGTCTCAACAATGTATATCGTAAAATATTATGAAATCGGATAAATTCTTTAAAAAAAACTCTGGTTAATCGACATTTCCGGATATATAACAGCCGGTTAAACGATTATTTTTTGGCAGATTTTGCCTAAGTGGATTTTCCTCCATCCCCCCCCCCAAAAAAAATCGAAATAGGTCAATATTTTTTTTCAAACGGTCCGGTTAATTGAGAATTTCGGATAGTTAAATGCCAGATAACTGGATATTTTTTTCAAATTACTCCCAAGTGAAATAACAAAGTGAATTCAACAAAAAAAAAATTGCGCAAATATTTGAAGTAGAACCAAAATCCCGCGCGAACATACATAAAAAAAATACATTACAGACGAATTGATAACCTCTCGACTTGGCGCACGTTGGCGGTTTTAATTTAAAGTTTCTGGCGATTTTATTTTGGAGTTTTGGTGGGTGCGCTGGGCAGTCGGTTAAACACAATTATGCCTCCCAGGTCCAGCAAAGACACTGTTTTGCCCCGGCCTTTATACAATCTCATTTGTAAATTAGTAAAAAATTCACTGAATATTTTAGTTTAAATGAAATTCAAAAGGAAAGTATTTTTGATATTTTAATTTCCTTTAAAAGTGAAAAACTTGTTCATGTTGGTTGTAGTAAGCACAGCTTTAAGTCAACTGCAGATATATAAAAACTTTATTTGTTGACAAGTCTTTCTTTATATCTTTCGCAAATAAATAAAACTCGTATTTCAAAACAACAACAAATTAAGTACTATTTGTAGATGCGACGCTGCGAGTTATTTTCTTTTCTTATTTAACATGCTGACTTAAATTGTTTATACAAGATTTATCAGAATTGCTTTTATATTAATTTTCATTGAACTACAAACTTATTTTGAAATTGTATGTATAAAAAAGTGCATTGTATTCAAACATGGGCAAATTAATAGAATATTTGAATATTTCGCTTCATAATAATTAACTTTTTTCCCTTTTGGATATGTTTTTGTTATAATAAATAGTTATCTAATATTTATTTCTGTTTTTGGTTAATTAGTAGTGTACGGTGCCCCCGCCAAATGTGATTTGGTGACAATTGGTGGACGATAAATTTTATAGTTTGGCAACCCTATTTCATGAGGTTTCTAGCAATATTATGATGTAAGGCAACCCTACAATGTTTTTTCTCGCACCGTTTCACGTTGTTTTGCGAAGGCCGTGGCGCCAATTTCCAGAATCGCGCCAAGGAGGCACCGTACACTAAGAATTTACCCTGTTTTTTTTTTTTTTTTACATATTTTAAATTTAAGATAAAGAATACATTTCAAATTTTTGCATATAAATATTTCTACCGTTATATTAAAAATACTGTACTTCTTTCTGAAAGCTAATTCTAAAATAAAATAATAATCTGAAAAATCAATTAATTTTTCAATTTATATAATGTTATGATTGAAAAAGTTCATTTATAAACATTACTGTGTGAGCATGATTCTTGGATATTGTCCACTGTTATTCACAAGTTATGAAGCGCAAATCTAAAAGCTCGATAAAACAGACGGAGAATTAAAAAAAAAATCCTCAGGTAGTTAATCCAAGAAGATAAAATATTTTCAATCATGCATATTATTTCACTAGTAAAGATCCCATTTGCGGGTCTCACACACGGCGAATCTTAACATGTGAAGTATAAAAAAAGGAACAGTGACGGGCTCTCGTACTTTTGTCTCATGAACATTAACGTGCTTTTTTTTTTAAATATTATACGTTTAAAAATAATTAGTTTCAAACTGTTTTTAAACGAGCCGTTGGTAGTGCTGCCATCTATGGGCGGCAGAATTCTTTGAACGGTGTGTCATTTATGAGTAGCGTCGACACAAGTGTTCTTACTCCTCCATCGGATTTAGCCCAGCAAATAATAAGGGAGCTTTAGTGGGTTAATATGAAATTGTAAAAAGGGATTTTTATAATGTATTCAAAATGTTATAATTATTATTATTTTTTATTTTCTACACAAATATATCTGATTGGTTTGGTTAATTAACGTCGCATTAGAGCTGCACAGTGGGCTATTGGCGACGGTTCGGGGTCTATCTCGAAAAAAGGAAAGACCCGGGAACACATACACATTCACACACACATTCATACATGCACCTCTTTATTTTAGAACCATGGTCAGATGACGAGGAAACACCTGTACTGGCACCCAGCGCCTTCATAGACGTCGGGACTTTGGACCCCGATCAGATTTATCGTGCACCAGTCCCGTATACACGCCGTTAATTTTAGTGGATGTTCTGGACGACATTACTAATATTTTGTAGGGAAGCTGGCTACCCTCCGATCACAAGATCACTACTTTTTTACTTTTCTTTGTCAAGTCCATCGCCTAGGATCGAACCAGGAATCTTCGTATTCCCAGCTGACGCCTTCAAGCGCTCGGCCACGGAGGCCTTCTGAAGGTTAAAAATCAATACAAGAAAAAAATTACGTCAACAAAAAAAGGGGGTGAGGGGTGGAGGCCTCCAAATATATCTGAAAACATAGCCACTTGCTAAAATGAGAGCTGTTGGAAATTTTATTATCTGTGTTTTACAATAGGTGGGTTTTTTTAATATAAAACCCTGCTTATGAAAGTTTGTCCGGTAAAATTTTCTGCAAATTATATTAGTGAAGTTAAATAGAATATTTAATAGAGATGATTTGAAGGCCCCTCAGAAATGTAAAGTTAGAACCGATTTGATATTCGGGACAGGAAGAACCAGGACCGTATTGAAGGAAGGGTGGATGGATGATAGAAAATTGTCAAGACGGACCTGATGGGGCCTTGTCAGAAATTGTTCTTTTTAAACCCACAACATTGATCTAACCTCTTCTCAACAAAAACGAGTTTGACTCTGTGAACGTAAAAATTTTATCTCGTAGTAGAATACTTTTTTTCTCGTGGAATGCCGGTTTCAATTTTTACACCCATCATAACTTTTTAACGATAACAACCACTCTTTCTCCATCCGTTTCATGGCGCCATTTTTATTTACTTAACGCTTTTCCGTTTCGCCTCTTCGGCACTAAAATTCATTCACTTATTCCCCTTAAGTACTGAGTTGGCGTCTTTAGCTGATTGGTTGCATAGAGCCGTAAAAGTGTGTTTCATAGCATTATTATTGGTTCATAGGTTCCTTATTTGGAACCGTACTTTTTTTCATTGGGTGATATTAGGAATTGTGTCCGTGGGTTTATTTCATTCCGCTAATATATTAGGTTTCTTCTATTTAGCAAAGAGCTGTATAATAACTGGACCATGCATAAACGGCTTTTGGATTACGACTATAAAGCAAATATGTAAGTCTGCCATTAGAAACCCCAGGCACGTGATTTTTTTGTATCCAATTGATGTATTTTGTATTTTTTTGTATTGTATGTTTTTTTGTATTTTTGATGTATTGCCATTTTAACGTCATACATTTGAAAATTGAACGTAATTTCCCCAAATATTGTACATTATAGTTATATGAGGAATTAAACAAATGTGGTTTTACACATTAAACAACATAATTTGTAATATAATTTCAAGTAAAATTTAATACGAAAAAAGTGTGATTTAAAAATGTGAAGGGTTAGTTTTTCAAAGTAGAATAAAGGACGTTTTGGTATTGGGTGACTTTATTAAAACCTGAAACGATGGCTGACAATTATATATAAAATTTTGATTTTTTTTATATTAATATATAAAGATAGATATATAAATCTTAAACAAATATCACATTATTTGCAAAATTATCACTTTTTATTACCGGTATTTACTTTTATGATTAGGAAATCCGAGCCCCAAATTCTCCCAAATATTGCAATTTGTTTTCTTCATAAAACGATGATATACATTCTTAAGAAGGTATGTACAAAATTTCAAAACAATAAAAGAAACAGAACCTATATTTTTTTAGATCTTTATATACCATTTATCATATAATTACCCACTTTTCGTCTGCAATAATCGTCATTTACTCAAAATATTTTTTTTTACATTTTGGTCACGTTTAAAATGCTAAGGCTTTGTAACTAATTACTTAAAACTAAACTGTTAATAGTTTTTGAAGCTCTAATATTTGTTTTACAAACGTATAAATAGCTTTTTCAAATTAAGTTATAAATTATTTTTTTACGATTTATTAAACATAAAAATTGGAATATTTTTTAGGTTTTAAACTTAAAATAAGTTTTTGAAAACTATTAAAACCCGAATCTGCAAAAGTCTATTCATACGTCTGTAGTATATACCTTGACGTTATTTAATCAATTAATTTTTTTTTAAAAACATTAAAAGTTGAAGGAAGAGTAGTATTTTTTAAAAAAAGTCTATTTAAGCTTAAAAAACGTAAAAAATAACAAAAATAATTTTAAAATATATATTTTTGTTTTGATTATTGTTCAGAAAAGGTGTTCTAATAATAAAAAAAATGGTATTTCTGAATTTATTAATAAACAAATTAGGATTTAGGGATCGATTATCCCTTAGAGTCTTCTAAAGTCAAAGTCTAAACTAGGAAGTCGCCTTGAGTACTTTTAGATTGCAATATTTATCTAGCCAAAGGAATTTTTTAATTAAGTCGATGGTGAATCTAAGAATGCAGGAATTTTATCGCCTTTATTTAAGATAATGCATATCATGCTATTTTCAAATAACGGGTTTTTAATATTAAACTATCGGACAGAGACGGTAGTTAATTTAATCAATGTCGATTAATCATTGTCTGAAGTTTGTAATTAATTTGCGAAGGGAAATATACAGATTACTTTTTAGAATAAAAAAAACGATTTCCTTATTTTTTGAGAGAACGTTAAATTTTAATTGTATTTCAAAACTAGTAAAAATATTCCTTCTTGAGGAGCAAATGTTCTTTTTGGAATTGAAACTAATCCAACTGCTCTTAAAACTAAATTAATATATTGTAATAGTCTAATCATAATGTCTGTGAATAAGATAATTTTTTTCTAAATTTAATAATACATTTTTATCTACCAGCATTGTTTAACATACAATTCTATCATCATTTGAAAGTAAAACGACCACAACTGTCTCACGGCATTCTATGCCGATGACACTGCAGTTGTCTGTAAATCCAAACCATGCAGTAGAGAAACTACAAGAAAAAGTAGATGAGATCGAGACCTGGTGTGAAAACTGGAAAGTTGCCATCAATGCACAATAATCCAAAATCCTGTTGGTGAGGAAAATTAAAAAACCCTGTCCCATCAAATCAGTTATTAGCCTCTTTGGCGAGCCTATCCCAATTGTAAACAAAGCTAAGTATCTTGGACTGACAATAAACAATACACTGAACTGGGAGCACCACGTTCAAAATGTTAGAAACAAAGCGAAAGCCGCAATGTCAAATCTCCGTCCCATAATTGGTCGAAAATCTAAAATGCCCCTTAACAAAACGAGGCTTATATACACATCTACAATCCGACCCATACTAACGTATGCTTCTCCAGTGCTTACAACCCTTAACAAGACTGAATCCACCGCCCTCCAGCGTTGCCAAAACTCTATTCTAAGAGAGTTGGTTAACGCGGAACGTTATGTTCGTGACACCCTAATCCACAGGGATCTTAAAATTGATTCTATGGCCACTTTTATGGCTAAGATTAATACTAAATTTTATAAGAATAACTTAGCACGAGACTCAGATTTCAGAAGCTCCATCCAATATGAAATTCTCAAGGAAGACAGAAATATAAGACCCTTTGCGGTATTTTACATGTCAGATGCCGTTATGTCCTTCATATAACGAGCGACCAATATTTTAAATCATATACTCCATATACAATTAATTTATAAAGTATAATAGTATTCAAATCCATTCCATTTCAAGGAAACTAGCCTCAGCCAGTTTTTTGACTGTCCCCCCCCCCCCCCCCCTCCATTATCTAAACTGCCTACCAGTTTCAATCAGATAAAATAATTTCGACATAGCCTATGGCACAATTCCGATGAAAAAGTATGGGGCCTCCGGCCCGTCACTTTGGTCAAATCCATATCATAGTATCACAGTCTTTAATTTAATAATTTTTAATAGAATGTCGTTTGCTAAAACCGCATGTAATGGAATTATGTTACAGAAATAAGTAGCGCACTTCCGCAGATGGTACAGTTGTCGCGGCACGCATTGATGATTGACGCGGAGCTAAATTTAGCCTCGCACTTGTTTTCACAGAGGCGTTGCTTCGCAGTATATGCGATTTGGTAGGTGTGGTCGCATTTGACGAAAATATAATTAATCTTAGCACTCTTATAAGTAAATTTATCGCTAACCATAAACGCATTAAAATGTTGGGGATTTAGAAAAAAACACCATTTTCAATAAAGCCAATAATAATTAAAATGTGTGCACATTTTTTAAAAAGTTTATTCTCAAAACGAAATACAAATATAAGAAAACATACAACTGAAACTATGAAATTGAAAATTTTACACATTATGAAATAACTTGAACTTGAATATAAAATTGTTCGAGGCACCAACCCGAAGGTATTTTTCCTCTTCATCTAACTTGGGCCTATAGGCAACTAAATTTCTGAGATATCTGGATTTAAAAGACAAGGGACAGGACAAATACGGAACATATACAAGAAAATATAAAAACTACGAATTGCTTTTGATTATGGTACAGTGAGTAACAAATAAAAAGTAACATTTATCATTGAAAATATAAAATCTGAGATAGTGCCAGACAACTGGTTCCGAAATATATACTAATATGTCATAAGGTAAAAGCAGTTGGGAGCACGATATATATGCATACACATATACATACACAATATACACATATATACACGTACATGAACACATATACATACACACGTATATACACATACATGTACACATATACATACATGAACACATATACATACATGAACACATATACATACATATACACACATACAAACTACAATATATACAAAAACGGCGTAACAGCAGGCAGCATCAATTAACTATAACAAAATAAATGGAAAATATATTAAGCTTGAAAAAGAGAGGTGAGCAAAATACCCTTTTTAAAATTGTTCAAATAAAAAAATCCATGGTAATTATAATAAAAAAAAATATTATTACTAAAAAGATTTTTTTTTAACAACAATAACATTAAATAAAAAAAAATAATTACATAAATTTTAGTTGTACGCATAAAAGAACTAAACAATTATTTTTAATAATAATTCTTAAAAAAAAAAATTGAGTATTTTTTCTAATACCGGACCTCTTGTATCGATACCAGTACTCGTATCGAATACGTGGCATCAACACTAAAATACTTGGTATCGAAAGTAAAGTATCGACACCAGACTCATATCGATAGGTATCGCTCATCCCTAAATATCCTCTAAATTTAAAATTTCTTATGTTCGTTTTTGTCGTAAGAAAATAAAATATATATATATATATATTTATACATTTAACCAATAAATTAGTTAAATATCTGAAATTATTTCTTTTTCATTTGGTAATTTGTTTTTAAAGCATTTAAAAAAATGCCGATGAACAAAAATGTGTCTTTTTAATGTTTTAATCTTTTGTATTGAATATTTAAAAACGATATTATGCAAACTAACTAATTAGAATAGAATATAATAGTTTAGATAAATAAGTTTTAAAATGTCTAGGAATGAGTTCAAAGAATTATAGAAACCACTTTGAAAAAAAAATATATTTTTTACAACTTAGAAATGTTTTAACTTTATTGCTTAATACATACGAGGAGAAAGTTTCACATTAGTATAAAAATAATAACGTGAGCGCAAATTTATAATTTCCTTTTTCAATATTACGTTTTAAGAATCATTTTAAGAATTATCGGTTTTATAAACTCGAAACTACCGGTTATCTTATTCACATATAATTTTTGATTTGAAAAGTATTAGAATAATTGAAATTATACTAATATTACATACTAAATAAATTCAAATAATTTTCAAGAAATGTAATAATTTCAAGTAATTTTATGAAAGACCCCATTTTACAAAGAAATTTCGGTATCACAACATAATAATTTGAACCTGATCTTTTCATTTGAAAATAAAAATAGGCTTTCCCTAGTAGTTCATTTGAACATATAGTTTTTAACTTTTAAAAGATTTATAATTAACAAAACGATCTCCAACATTTTAGTATTGAGCTATTAAATGGAATTAGTACCTTGTTTACCATAACATTTACGAATTCCTTTCTAGTTTCAATTTCATTTAATAGATGGCGCTCATAGGATTTCGATAGCGATCATTTGATTTTTAAATGTATTGATTCTGAATTTTTATGGTGTTTCACAGAAATGCCAACCGGCAGGGCAGACGATCAGTTTCAAAACCGACTAAATTCATTTGCATAAATGTTACAGGAGATGCCAAAAAGTTTTACAGCCATAGGTTATTTTTTTTTGTTAAACGAATTTTTGCTTTGAATGCATTCTTAGACAGGTTCATACATTTTTGGTCAATGCAACTTTGCAAGGTGATGTAGTGAATTTAGAACTTGCAAAAAATATACAGTATAACCTCCTTATAACATACTAATATGGGCTAAAGGTTATCCGTTTTAATGAAAGTCCAACAAATATTTCTTATAGGATGTAATGAAAAAGAGTGTATCTAATTAAAAGTACAGTAGTTAGCTATGAAAAGTTTTTATTATATATCTAATAGAAGAAAATACTTTTTTTTAATATAGGTTGAACTGAACACTGTATTAATCTTTAGAATAAGAAGGCCCTGGTAAATGTTGATTGTGGTCTGAAATGGTAATATTCTGTTGTTGGTCTGTTTGCTGCTTATTTCTTCAATTAATAACAGAAAAAGGTAAAATGAGTGTTCACAATATGCAAACACATTTTCATTTTCAATGCGAGAGTTTCACGTGACATCAGTGGCGTACGCAGGAAATTTGTAAGGGGGGGGGTTGAATGTCAGATTACTTTACACACACAGCTTATATATATATATATATATATATATATATATATATATATATATATATATATATATATATATATATATATATATATATATATATATATATATATATTATAAAATGAAAAAATATTTCAATCAAACTTTTTTAAGTCACAATAAACAAATACCATAGTAAACATTTTTTTATAAAACAGTATAAATGAGAGGATGTAGGTAACATACTGCAATTCAAAAAATTAAAGGAAATATGTTATTTAAAATCGGTTGTTTTTTGCATTTGACAATGTTAGCAACACCATTGCATTTGTAGTATCATTTACAATATTAAATTTTAAACACGGAATTCAAGTCGACGTGGTGTTTCTGAAAACAAATCAATTACTTTCTCAGGGTTTACAGTTATTTCTCGGTGAATATAGAGTGCAGCAAGACCATTTAGTCGTTGCTCGCTCGTAGTACTCCTTAAATATGACTTTAACCGTGTTAAGGAAGAAAATGATCTTTCATTGGAAGCAATGGATACTGGAAGAATACAGATAATTTTTAACAATTTGTAAATATTAGGAAAAAACTGAATATCACACTTGTCAAGTGCACGAAGGGCATTTTTCGGAACTAAATCTAAACTTGACAAATGTCGATACCACAGCCGTAGTTCGCCTATTAGTATTTCTTCATTTGAGTCCAAAACATCTGCATAAGCTGAATGCAAGTTTCTTGCTTCTTCTTCTTGTTTCACGGTTATGTTAACGTCAACCTTTGTTGGAAACAAACATTTAAAATTTGAAAGCACATTTTTATGCTCTAAAAATCGTTCTTGAATTTCCTTTAGAAAGCAATCTAACAATGGTATATATATTGCTGCCCTATAATAGTCTTCTGGATATTCACTTGGAATATTGCATCTATTGATTTGACGCCTAGCCCGACGAGGAATTGTCACAGAACTATCTTCTTCCTCGCAAAGTTTGACTACATCGCTGAAAATATATTTAAACTCGTTCTCTGCATCTCCTCGCATGTCTTGAACAATACTTTGGCAATGATCTGCGTAATTCAGTGCGTCTCTCAAATCCATATCTTCAGTTTGCAAATATTTACTCAGCGGAAGGGTGACAGAAAGAAGTCGCTGTAAGCAATATATTCCTGTTAAAAACTCAATTTGTTTAACTGCAACCAATAATATACTGGCATTTGTGGCAGTATCTTTATCACCATCTGAAAAAAGCATTTCTAGTGATTGTAAAATTGCAGGCAAAAGTTCTACAAATATAATGACGGAGTCATGTCGATCTACCCATCTAGTTGGGCAAAGTTTCTTTAAATGTCTTGATGCTGAAGGCAACACAGACGTAATGCAGTTGTTGAGCACATTTTGTCGTTTCGATGAAGAAGAGAAGAAATTAATACATGTACTCAGAGTTCCGACCGCATTTCGAATACAAACTACATTGCAGGCGTGGCTTATTGCTAAATTTAAGCAGTGTGCACTACAGTGAACATATAATGCATGCGGAATTTTTTTTTTAATATGCGCTTGAACACCAGAAAATTTTCCGCTCATTGCACTAGCGCCATCATATCCCTGACCTCTTAATTTTCCAGTATTGACCCCATACGATTCCAAACTATTCAAAATGCTGGACGCTAAGCCAGAACCCGTTGAATCATATACAGGGACAAATTGTAGAAACTCTTCATGTATGCGAGCATGCCCATCAGTGCTACCCAAAAATCGGGCACAAAGAGAGAGCTGTTGAATTCCAGAAATATCAGTCGTTTCATCTGCCAACACGCAAAACCCATCAGCAGAGTTGATTTTTTTCACTAGTTCCGCTAAAATAATTTTGTTACATGTCGATATCACTTCATTTTGGATTCTCGGACTTATATACATTGCATTTTTACTTGCCGTTGTTAAATGTTTGTATAAATCAGCATCTCCAGCTCTTGCTCGAAAGCGTAGCAGAGCTCGGAAATTCCCGTCATTCTCAACGGGCTCAGAAATATCATCTATAGGTCCATAATCTCTGTGACCTCTTAATGCAACACCTTGTCTTCCTAATAAAATGATGGTTTCGATGACTGGCATTAAGCGCTTGCGGTTGGTGTCTGTTTGGCTTCTAAGTCCCTCATCTATCAGCAGGTCTACAGGTTGTTACCGTTTCTCCATTACAGAGAGGAAGTTTGTTGCCTTTAGTGTGCTAGTTTGGTGGTAACTTGATTCCTGGTGTCTCCGAAATTCTTCCACTGCATCTTTCCAATTGCTAAATTTTGTCTTTACTAACTTTCCAAGGGGTTGACCACCACGACCAGCACAGCTTCCACTGAAAAGTGCACATGGTTTACAAAACGTCCCATCTAAATTCTCAGAGTAGGAAAGCCATTTCCAACGATTCAACCAGTTATACTGAAACTTCAAATTTCTTTTTCCTGATGAAGGAAATGAGTACGAAGAATCCGGTGTCCATGTATCACGAATCAGCGAAAGTATTTGTGCGTCCGTAAGCTGAAAAGAAAACCGAATTTATTTACTAATGCATGCTTAATGAAATTGCAGTAAAACTATTTGATGCAGTTGTAGTAATCTTAGTGTTTATTAAAATGTTAACTATTATATAAGAAATGTTTAGCTTTTCAAGTTATTTATTCCTATGCTTTTTTTTTCCTTTTTTTTTATACATTACCATGCAATAAAAGTCTTTAAACATGTGTGTAAAATAGCCTTGGAATTAATGATACATAAATACCAGTAATAATAACAATTAATAACAGTTAATATTTATTAAATTTATTATAATTTCTCGATTTTCTTTTATATGTGACCGAAAAATTATGGTTTCGTGCTGTATTGGCTATAGTAATGCCAAAAAGATTCAACACTAATCTGTTTGCAAAGGATTGGACTTCATTTTTCGTCGTATTCTTAAACTGTCATAAGATTAAATCTCTAAGTTAAATATGACATTTTAAGACAGTCGAAGCTGCATCGTCACTCAATTCTGAGCAGACGTGCCAAATGTATTGAATTTGCTATATGTTTTAGAGACTAAGAGTGAGCCCTAAGCGAACAAGGAATAGTATCGAAGTAAGAATTATTCTCTCTTTTCAACCGAAGGGGTGATTTAAAATAAAGAACCCATCGAAAGTTTTCGAAACTTCTATCAGGAACCGGTAAAAACTATAAAAAAAAAATACAAAGAAAACGCACTGCGTCAACATTATAAAATATGGGGTTGATTCAACCAACCAATCACAAAACGAAGCAAGAAAAACAATCCTAGACACGAGACAATAATTTACTACAGGGCTGTCGGTTTGAATTATGCTCCAAGAAATTTTACATTGTGGAAGACTGAACAAATAGGTTTATGTGAAACAAAAGTTTTTGAATAAAAAGGAGAGGATTTTGATTTGGACAATTACCTAAAACATTTAAATAGAAAAGTTATTTTAGCAAAACAAACACTGTGTGACGTTAGCGCAAAGAGCAACGCCATATAATTTTTTAATTACACAGTTATATATACATCAAGGTTGTTAAAAATGTATGCGAATAACAGTGGTGGCTCGTGAGTATGAAAAATGGGAGAACCGGAATTACAAATAAATTAAAGCATTATATTTGTACAAAGTATAAGTCCTTTGTATTTAATCAATTAAATTTTAAACTAAGTAGAAGTAGCACAATTGCTTTAATTGAGGAACGTGCTATCAAAATGGAACATATAATAAATTCGCAAATCGAGAACAAAAGAAAAAAAGTTTGGTTTTATTTGTTTCTATGGACAGATCTCCGGAATTTTCAAGTTTTAAAAATAACTATATAAAAATTTGGGAAATATTTTTTTTGTTGCAAAAACGGATATAGATTACACTTTTTTACAAAATTCAATGTTTATAAAAAAAAAAATTACACGTTTAGTTTTGCACGCTCCTCAACTCTTCTAAATAAGCATATATGGAAATTGACAATGGGATTAAAACATTAAAAAAGATCAACGTTGTTATATCTATAAAAAAAGTTTATTGACTGTATTCATCTTACCTTTCCTGATTGAGCAACAATTCCAATGTCTTTAACATTCTCTCCACAAGAAAATGAAGACGAAATCGCCGGCATCTTGGAGACTCGGGATGTGGCACCGGAAACACAAGAATTCTCATTCGGCGTGTTTTCTGTTTCTTCGCTTTTGCTTTTTTTAGAAAAAAACGCAACTAAACTCGATTGTCTTTTGCATTTATCCATTGAACTTATATGAACATGAACTATCTTCTCGGGGCAATGTAGTGTTGTAGTGTAGGGTCCATTCTAAAATCCGTAGAAAACTTACTCCACAAGCATACAATGCCAATGCCCATGTCCAATGCCCATGCCCATGCCCGGCTGTCCAACAGTCAATAATTACGAAAAGACTAGGACGAAGCGAAGTAGATATATATTACAATTCCAGAAAAGCCGTTCTTTGTGGCTCTTGATATATGTATTGAGACGTGTTTGCTACAATTTCGACGCATGGGTACATTTTCAAACGAAGTATTCTTTCAGAATTAGTATTCTTTCAGAATTCGAAGTATTCTTTCAGAATTCGAAGTATTCTTTCAGAATTCGAAGTATTCTTTCAGAATTAGTATTCTTTCAGAATTCGAAGTATTCTTTCAGGTGGCAGAACGTTTACAATTACTGCTTTCTTTGGAAAAGATGGGCATTTGACTAATGATATATACAAATCGTCTTTGAAAGGAAACTGTTGAATAAGGTTTGCAAGCGATTTCATTGTGAAAACTACAACCACATTCCAATTGGGTCTTTTGAATGTTTTCAGAGACAACAGTCAAAATAAATTTGTTTTAATTTTCTGCAAACAAATGTAGATTCTTAAATTTAAAAAAATACATTTGTATTTTTCTGATTTTTTCTTTTTTTTTTTCAAATAAAAAAAATATTATATTTAAAAAAAAAAATTAAACAAAAGATCGATGGGGGGGGGGGGGGGGGGGTTGTGACCCCCCTCAACCCCCCCCTGCGTACGCCACTGCGTGACATATCAACATGGTAACTTACTAGTAGTTTCGATTTCTTCCCTACAGCAGACAACTTTGCTTTTGTTTGTTGAGTCGCTATCTTTTTCAATTATGGGAAAGTTTGTTAATAATATTTGTTTTTCTAAATAAGTAATATGTTTAGTCCATATGTGAATAAATATAAATGCAGAAATACTTATATTATATATGAATATTATTAGAATTACAACGAAATACGGAAACATATTTTTATTTCAACACACAAAATCCTTCTTAAACGATGAGTAAAATCTATCTCAGTATATGAAGTAAGTATTTTTAAATTTAGATATTATTTAATGACAAAAACTTAAAATTATAGTACTGGAACTGAAATCTCATGCTAATCCTACGGAACTTCTTCGGCGTCGCGGATTTTTCTCCATGTTCCGTTGGGACAGCGGTCTTCTTCTTCTCGGCTTGAAGCCCCGTCATTATATTGAATAAGGTAATTTAAATAGTTTCAGCCACGTGTGTTTGTGTGTGGGGGGGGGGGGGGGGGGGTGCGAAAAATGTGGATTTAGCCGATTTTGAAACTAATCGCCTTATATGGGAATAAAATTCCAGATTCAGGTTGGTCCCCAAACAACTAATAAGGTAAGCAATTGTGATTTGAGACATTTATCCAGTACTAATAATTTTGCGAACTGCATCGCAGCAAAGTATTGAAAGTTTATGTAAACAACATACTATTGTATACTACTTATTGAAAATTTGTCAATTCACATATTATATGTGATAAGGTTTTGAATGATTCATGGAGAAAGTAGCATAAATATTTTTTAATACAAAAGAGTAAACAATCAGTCAAGGGTGAGTAAGACCACTGATCTCTAACTGTAACTTCTGGATAGCCGATATAGAGCCGCGATATGAAGCCGATATAGAGGCCGCCATGATGTGCCCCACTTTTCTTGATACCGCAATATTTCGTATATTTTTCATGTTAAAATACGCCGACATATATTACTTTTGGGTAAGTTTTTTTTTATTTTCTTTTTAAATCCATTTTAAATGTAATCTGCTATTAAATAGGAAGTCATTTGCAAGTCAAAGTAGAAGTAGTTAAAAAGCAAGAGCAAAAACTATCTGTTTGGCAATATAAAAATTAATTCTATAAGAAGAAAATGTAATTTTTATATACATTTAATACTTCTACAATGCTATGGTAATAAAAAACACCACTAAATCACTTAAAAAAAATGTTGGGGCACAGCATGGCTGCTTTCTTGTGGCTTCAACGCGCCCATAGAGGAAACAAGGTTTGAGCCTTCCAGCAGTTCAGTGAGTAAGACACATGTAGTCGAGATTCCGTACTTATTTCACCAATTTCGATACTTTTGATACAACTGGGAATTTGAAAACGGATGCGATATCGAAAGTTCTATTGCATTTATCGCCGTTTTAACCGATAAGGGCGCCAACCAACCGCCAAAGGAGTACCGTTTATCAATACGATTCGACTATTACGTTTTTTTTTTTTTAAAGTTGGCGCAAGATTTTTGTTCTAATTTAGATATTTAGAAAATTATTATTTTTTTTTGTTGGATAGGGGATGTCTCACTTTTGAAGGAAAAAACATGCCATTATCCGGCATTTAACTATCCGGAATTCTCAATTAACCGGACCGTTTGAAAAAAATATCTTCCGATATGGGAATTTTTTTTTGTTAAATAGAGAAAAATCCACTTTGGCAATTTAAAAAAAAAAAAATCGTTTATTCCGCTATTATATATCCTGGAATATCGATTAATCGTCCTTTTTTTATAAGCAAGTTATCCGATTTCAAAATATTTTCATTTTGAATAAAGATTGTAAAACAATGACATTTGATTTACTCGTCGGCATTTATTAGCATGGATAGGGATTGTTTTACAATATACATTGTTGGAAGAGTATAGCTTTGTTTACCCGGCATTTATTAAATCGGATCCGGTATGTGTTAAAATGTGAGAACTAAAAAGGGATTTTTTTTAAAGAAAACCGTCTGAACTAAACGAAAAAATATTTTTTTAATTTTACGAACAAAATGAAGAAATTGAATTGTTTAATGCAATTTTCTGTTTATAACCGTTTATAAAGTTTTTAGAAGCTATTTTGTTTTAAATTGGCCATTAAAAAATAGTATATACTTTGTTATAAAATTGTATTGTAACAATGTAGATACTATTTTGTTTGTCTACCTTGTTACAATGCAATACAACATATTTTTATACAGTAGACTAGCTGAAATACCCGTTCTACGCACGGGAAGGAAATAAGTTACAAAATTGATACAAATACAATATTTATAGCGAAATAAACAATATTCTTAATATGTCACCCAGCAGGGGTAACCACAGTATTAAAAGTACTAATAAGGAAATTTTATTGGCAAGGTCCTGCAAGAAATGGAAAAATTGATAATATGGGGAAGTTGGCTATACAATAACGTGGATACATATATATGTTACTCCCGTTGATTAACATACATATTTTAACCTTTAGTAACATCCCAAAGATTTAAAAAGGAACAACTCTTATAATTGTTAATAATGATTATCTCCGAAAAACTTTTATTAGACACCTATGTCAACATTTGTCGTTAAGTTTCACAAATTGGTAAGAATATAAGAAGAAAAAAAAAACGAAAACGATTGTAAAAGATTCATTTCCTCGTATATACGATCATATAAAGAAAGGTAGGCCACATCGATCAAGCAGATTATTAACCCATTCCGCCCGCTGACCTTTGTACTCCGTGAGGGGATTGTCGTCCTTAACTGCAGACGATTTATTTCACATTACTTCCCAGGGAATCGTGGTATGGGCGGTAAATGACCTACCGCGGTATATAATAGTGAGTCGCGTCGATCAGGTTGGTTTTTAACTCATTTTACCCTCTATGATCTTTATACCGCATGAAGGAAAATGTCACCCTTGGTGACAGGCAGTATACCACTTCCACCCCAATAATTCTACGGAAAATCAGCCTTCGTGGATAAGTGACATAACATGGAGTAGAGGAAGGTAGACCGCGTCAACCAGATTGACCCTTTATACACTTTCTCTCTCTGACCTTCCTACCAAGTAGGGTCCAAAATATGCATAAACCAATTATTACGGTACAGAGTGGCTTGTACCTACCCGTTAGCTTACTTTTTCTATGTCCACTTCGTACGACTGGCCCGCCCGAAGGCATACAGCGAGATATTTCAAAGAAACCGAAGCTTCGATCGCCAGTAAAGCAACGCAGGAGAGAGGACGCCGGCGAACACCCGGCCCATGAACCTGAGCGACCCGTGGTGCGAACCAACATCCACGGGCTACAACGGGTTTTAAAATTTGAACTCAACTGGAAGATTTGCCACTTTGCCTTTATTAACTTCACTCACAGGCAGAGTGGTAACATAACTGGCCTCTCGGTAGGTAAAATAATAAATGGATAACATAAAACTATCTGAGTGCACAGGAGATGAATTACATACCAGATAGCTTACTTTTTCTATGTAAGATATAAGTAACAACTCTGTCATATTTCATCTTCCTGGGTATACAGGTTAGAAAATTAGTGATGAGTCAGTGGATAAGTATGGCAAGGATTTTTACTTTTGGCAGTTAGAGTTCGAATTTTTGAAAATGAAAATCCTTTCTTAGTGAGCAATTTTGGCTTAAAATGTCATTCTCCACGAAAAATTTAATTTTCATAGTTGTTGTAGTACGGAATATCCTGTTATCAATCATATTTTCACCATTTTGACATTTTATAATTTTTTGACATTAATTTCGCTATTTTTATCCAATCATATTTTCACCATTTTGACATTTTATAATTTTTTGACATTAATTTCGCCATTTTTATCCAATCATATTTTCACCATTTTGACATTTTATAATTTTTTGACATTAATTTCGCTATTTTTATCCAATCATATTTTCACCATTTTGACATTTTATAATTTTTTGACATTAATTTCGCCATTTTTATCCAATCATATTTTCACCATTTTGACATTTTATAATTTTTTGACATTAATTTCGCCATTTTTATATTATTTTTACATATATGATGATATTTTAGTTCATTTGGCGATATTTTATTAATTTGGCAAAATTTTTTATTCATTCGGTGAAATTTTAATTTATTTGGCGACAGTTTTTAGTTATTTGGCGATATTTAGTCATCAGCCAATCAAAATGCTCCTCGTACGTTACGTAATATTAAAAATTTCCATTGTTTAAATTTTATTTTGCATTGTTACACGTTCTCCATGTTAATCCTATGGCAAGGTTTTTAAAGAATCGTTATTTTAGCAGTTCGAGTTCGAATTTTTAAAAATCCTTTCTTAGTGCACCCCTAGGGCCCAAGATGAATCTGTGTTCCAAATTTCAGCACTCTAGGTGTTTTGGATCTGTAGATACCCAAACTAACGTCGCTACGAACATCGAAAAAGGGGTTTTACACCCCCTTAAATCCGTTCGATCGGAACAAAAATAGCTTACTTTTCCTATTTAAGGTATGAGGAACAAATTTGCCAAATTTCTTCCCCATGAGTATACGGGAAGTTGGAGAAATAGTGATGAGTGAATGAGTGGGGATTTCGCATTTATATATATAGATTTATACAGTATGAGATAGTACATTATTAGTTGATAGATACAGTAGATTTTTCTATCTACATTGTTACAATACAATTGTTGCAATGCATTGTTACAATAGGTACTGATTTATTTTTACAAGATATTTACAATAGATTTATACAGTATTAGATTGTACAGTATTAGTAGATAGATTTATACTTAGATAGATTATTATTATTATTATTTATTTATTATTTTAGATATATACAGTAGATTTTTCTATCTACATTGTTACAATACAATTATTACAATGCATTATTACAATATATACTAATTTATTTTATATACTTTAAAATAAATTAGTATACATTTATTGTTTTAAACAATTGAAAAAAATGCTTTGATGAAAAAACTCTTTCTAACAATTACGCTTCATCGTGAAAATTTACGGTAAAGCTAACATTCGGAGATGTACCTTGAGATATCTGAACAACAGACCAGATATTTTGCCTTCGAGAAATTACAAAAGAAGGAATAAATGGGGATAACGAACCAATGAGGCAAAAAAAAAAATGTAACGCATGTGAAACTGTGGGTAACAGTTTTAATATAAAAATCAGGTGGCTAGAGTGAACGCGAGTAAAATATCTACATATCTTATAGAGCAGTTGTTAATAATGAAAACCGAAGATCATATTTTCATGGTTAAACTAATTCTGAGTCCTCCCAGTGGAGATAATATAGATAAATATTAGAGGGCCCATAGTGGATTATTTCTGATACCTCAAACAAAGTAAAATAGACTTATGTATTCCTGGTATCTCAAATAGGGGTCACAATGGTGATATACAATCCTGGGTCTTCTTAGGACAAGCTCTAGAAAGAGAAGTACCCCTATTCTCTCTAAGAAATGACACAATAGGGACTAGTAACTCTAGGTTTTGGGAAAAAAAAATACATGAGATACAAGTACCACTGTGCTCTCTCAGGGTGTAGCGCTCATGCTTGTAGAAGACATCCAGAATGGAACATTGGCAGTTACGGATACAGTTACGGATCTAGACATAGGGCATTAGAGTCAATTGCCCCTCCGAGATTTTCTTAGATCCTATACTTAGCAGATGCTTTTGTAATTGGTGCATACAAATCACGTGGACTTCATTCGCCAATTACAGAAGCATCTGCTAACACTGAATGCCCATATTTTGAGAGATGATTAGTGAGGCGAGAAAAGCATGGTAGAAACCTGTCGTTCTCACTATACGCCAGTGGTTTGTCAGATTGGCTATTTATAAGCTATTTTGGGTAGATTGGATATGTATATCTAATATTTTTATAAATATTTGAAAAAAAGTTTAAAGAATTTTAAATTGATTGAAGATTATTAAAATTGATTAAAGGCTGTAGATGGGAACAAGTCTTACGCAAAAAATGATTACGCTGTAATATCGTGCCTCATCTCGGAGGTAACGGCAGCAAAAACAACAACTTTATTTCGTTCTATTACGTTCTTTTCGGTTTCTCGCTGTTCATACAAAATATCTTCGAAAATTTAATGAAATACAGTTAGAGAATAATTTTAAAAAATCTTTCATTTTTAACATTTGCATCATAATTGTATATAGATATATAAAATATTAATAATTTAATGTCTGCATTAACTAATCACTATCAATTATAAAACTAGATAATTAGTTTTATTAGTAAAAGAAAAGTAAACAAAAAAAAACACTTGCAAAGAAATTTTAGCATCTAACCTCTTAATATTAGCAAAATATTTACCAATGATTGCTCCTACCAAGAACCAATTCTATATTCGTCTACGCAGTAATTGTGTGCTCAATTATTAAAATGTAGGAATAATCCAGGGATAAGAATAGATTAAATAGATCCGGGAAGGAATATCCCAAATTTTTAAATTCTGCTTTTCTGTCGCGAAGAGAAATTTATTTATTCATTGGAAGCGAATACTCTGTGACTATCAACTAAAACCCAACTATAGCTTTGTTAACTGTAGCGAATACAAACCGAATATTACGTATTTTCAACCACAATTTTGTATATTCTTCCATTGAATTGACATTGAAATTATGTCCCAAAAAACATTTATTCAAGGCTTTGTTGAACAGTACTGTATTTTTTATTTTTTTTTCTAAAAAAAATGTAACTAAAGAGTTAGCAACAAACTAACCCAATAATAATACGAATTTTTTGCAATTTAAACCACGTTATAAAAACAAACAACTATAAAAAAAGTGCGAGACGAATTCTTGAAAGGCAGAGCTTTTTTTTACCCTCTATTATTTTGTCTTTTCAAGTCTTTTAAAGATTCCGATGAATAACGGGCGCACTTCTTTGAATCGATTGGAAAACGCGACAGTCACAGTTAGTGTCACCAACGCCGGTATTATTTATTCTTTTTTTTCCCCCTTCCACAAGTAGAATAAAAAAGTTCCCAAATGAAGACGATTCTTTTGCCTCTGGGACGTGGAAGAAGCAATATATTTTCTTTTATCTCGTTATAGTTTTTTACTTTGTTTTGAATGGATTTTTTAAAACTACTTTACCGTAAAGTTTTTAGTTTTTTTAAATAGGATTTTGCCAATTTAGACGCTTAAAACAATGATTCTTAACGAATTTTATTTTTTATGAATTCTTTTTTATCAAAAATCATTACATTTAATGGAAAAAAATTCGAATGTAATGTGTTTAATTTGCATTAATACAAAATATTATTTAATTTTTTTTTAATCAAAAATCTTTACAATTTAAAGTGAAAAAAATTCGAATTTAACGTGTTTAATTTGCTACAAAATTTTATTTAAAACAGATTCGATTAATTCATCTGAAATGTTAGTACTTTGCAAATATACTTAAAATCTTTCTTTGATAAACATGAAGCATTTGCACTAGATAACAGTTTGATAATTGCATTGTTTTTAGAGAACATATATTAACTGTTACTGTTATTTTTGAATAACTTGTTGTTTTAATAATATTTTTTTTTGGCTTCATAAAGGGCACTCACTAATATTTTTCTTACATTTTTGTGACACATGTTGCTGTGAAAAGTACAATATCTTTGTCTTATATCCCAATTGGTCTAATGTCTAGTTTTATATCATAATTAGTCTTATACCATAATTGATCTTATATCATAAATAGGTAGGCAATGTCTATCGTGACAGCCACAGGGTTTAAGGCGTGTAACGTCAAACTCAAGTGGCACCATTTTGGATTCTGTCGTTGCAATCTTTCTATGTTGCGATTCGTTCTTAGAACGACGTTATAGAGCGCGAAATAGATGCAACAGCGCGAACCTTGTTCCGTGTCTAATGTTAATGTATCAATTACACATGATTGCATTACGGTCATATTTTCGTTACGGTCCATTTAACCTTATGTACCCAATACATATAATCGTGAAACTAACATCTTAGACCGAATGACCTCAGACACGTGACTCCTTTTCAAAATTATGAATTAAAAAATACTCGCGATTGGCTGATGAATTGGGAAATATATGAACAGTGAAAATTAATGAATGGAATGACGTAATTAACCACATGTCTGAGGCCATACATGTTGGCCTCACTTCGATGTTAGCGAGATTATAACATTATGTTTTCTCTACTATGAAGGATCCATGCTGAAAGTGTAAGAGTGAAAGATATTAGCAATTTTTTTTATAGCCAAATATAAAAAAGATTAACAATTTTACTCATAGATGGCAGCACTAACAACGGCTCGTTTAAAAACTGCTTAGAAACGAATTACTTTAAAAGATATTGTTAAAAAATACCGTAAAAATTCATGAGACAAATGTACGATTTGCCACTACACAGGGAAATTTCCTTTTTTTATATACCTCACACGTTAAGATTCTTTTTGTGTGTGAAAAAGTATATACTAGCATGAATATACATTATGCGATAATTATCGTATGAACCCCTCTCCCCCCCACACACGCATCTATTCATTGTAAAGGTGAAATATATTAGCAAATTTTTTATTACCAAAGAAATCATAAAACTTTAACGCTTTTGTTCATTCATAGATGGCAGCATAATCATCTCTTTGTTTAAAAAACACGTTTAAATGAATTATTTTAAACGCATTAAAAAAAAAAGCTGGTATTTATGAAGTGAACGTCGATTCGCCAATGCTCCTGAAAATTGTCTTTCTTTTGATACCACATGTGTTAATATTCATAGCGTTCAAGGGCCGTAAAAGGGATATTTACTATCGAAATATTAACCTGGAACTGCTTTAACCGACGTTACACGTCAATAATGATTTAACACGTCAACAACGTCATGTAAAGTAATTTATTACTTTATAAGAATACTGGCCTACAGTTCAGTAGGTCAAATACGATTATGTTTTAACTTCGAAATAAATTTATTTTCGTATAGAATTAATTATTCTTATTCTAAGTAAGATGTATTAAAAGCAATAGTTATTACTTAAAATTTCATTCACTTTAAAAAAAAATCTCCAAATTCAAATATAGGGCTAGTTTTATTTAATATTTAAAAATTTTATTTTAAGCAAATCCGATTCAATTAGTATTTAAGCTAAAAAAATGTATTTAATTAAGAATTAGTTCGTAAGCCTAGACATTAGCAACAAACCTGAAACGTAAAAATCACTTTTTTCCCCTGTGCTAATTACAAATCATAAATATTTAGCTTTTTTCGTGAAAGTTACAGTGATATGTAACTTTTTTTTAGAAGTTAGTCATACGCTAAGTTTTCACAATCCGTTTTTTTTAGCCTTTTCAATAATTAATTTAATATATTAATTAAATACTTCTCTTTTAGAATTATCTAATTAGCGCTTGTTGCTTTTGAGGGAAATGACGGTTTTTTGTGATGTGATCGATATCACCATACATATCACTTAATGCAAGTTAAAAAAAAGTTAAATACATTCTGTTTGATTTCAAAGTTATGAATTTGAATATGACAGTTATTTGCAAATGGAATGTCGAACCATAAAAAAACATAAAGGGCTGATACACAAATTGTTTTCGGTGTAATTGTTCTAAAATTATTTTTATATTGATTTATGTCGTCTTTTTTATTCTAAAAACTACTTAATACTTAAAAAAAGACTTTTGTTTCAATTTTAAAATTGTTACTACGTTAAAATTGGTACAACTCAAATTTTGATTCATTGATATATTTCTAGTTAGTTTTCGTATAAAAATTCTTATTATATAGTCTTTGTGAAATTTCTTTATACCAGTTAAAATTTAAATAAACAAAAGAAACAATATATGAAGTATTAAAGTATTCAAAAAAATATATAGCAGTAAAATTTAAATATATACAATAGTTGAAGCGGTATTAAAGAACAATATTTGAAAAGAATGCGTAATTTTTTTCTAATTTAACAAGTACTTTTTAACATTTATAAATTTAAAGCCCATATTAAAAAAAAAAGTCGTCAGGTATAAAAAGGGCATTAACATTTGAAGGATTAAAAGCGCATTAAAGTTTAAAAGCAGATATTAAAAGTTCTGATGAGGGTAAAAAAAACTTAACGTTTTTGTCGATTTATTCCGAAATGGTTATATGATATTTTAAATAAAAAATAATAATAATAAAAATCTGGTATTTATTTTATATTTTAAATCTTGATCTTTCTTTAATACTTTCCTTTTTTTTGCTCTATTGGTTTTAAAAATAATCATGGTCTTGGAGGACTATTTTATATTCCTACCGCTAAATATATTTAAATTTGCAAAAAGAACTATTCAATTTATTTAATAAGTAGCTCATATGCAATATTTTTACAATTTGTTTTAATTAAATTAAGCGACAATGCGTGTAAAATCTTGAACTAAAGCAAATCACGTTCGGCGGGTGGATGGGAGCCAATGAGTCAGGCGTAACAGATTGTTCATTTCTCTTCTGTAGCTGAGGTTTTTGGATGGTGACGTGATTCGTATTTCTATAACGGATGATTCGTATTTCTATGATGGATGATTCGTATTTCTATGGTGGATGATTCGTATTTCTATGATGGATGATTCGTATTTCTATGATAGATGATTCGTATTTCTAAAATGGATGATTCGTATTTCTATGATGAATGATTCGTATTTCTAAAATGGATGATTCGTATTTCTATGATGGATGATTCGTATTTCTATGATGGATGATTCGTATTTCTAAAATGGATGATTCGTATTTCTATTATGGATGATTCGTATTTCTATTATGGATGATTCGTATTTCTATAATGGATGATTCGTATTTCTATGATGGATGATTCGTATTTCTATTATGGATGATTCGTATTTCTATAATCTGTTGAATTTAAAATCAGAATTATAAAAATATCATTTAGAACTTTTTCTTGGAAAGACCTAGGTGCATATATATAGAAACAGCACCCGTGAAAAATACATGGGTTTTTCCAGAATTGAAAAATGACGGTTTTTGAATGATATATGACGAAAAACATCCCTTAAATCCTACGACAAAAAGTGCTTGGCAGCCATCTTTGATTCGCCATTTTGAATGGAAGCGCACGTGGAAAGTTAGGGGACTTTTCAGGATAAGTTCTACACATATCTAAGACTAGTCCAGAAAATTTCGGATAATTATGAATTTGTGTCATATCGACCATGTTTTTGTCCTAAATTTACTGGGCTATTATGTATCTCACTGAGGTAAGAATAAAATATATGCAAGTTAATAATATAAATGCATTTTTTTACTTATACAGTAATACTGAACATACTTGACTTATTGAGGTTCAAAAGCTCAGAAAATTTATTACAGACGAATAATGATTTTTTTTATAAAACGTCATTACTGTTTTTGACGTCGTTTCATTTGATCACTTTTAAAAATATTGTTTACCAATGCACTGTGCATCTAAAGTATTTTTAATCTTTTTTTAAAGAGTTCAGTATATGTAATCATTAGTATTCATAGAATATACACTTTATTATTTTTTATTGACTACCAGTTTTCAAAATTTTCATGTTTTAAATATAAAAAAAAAAATATTAAATAATTTACATAACTGTCAGCGCAATTACTTCACGATACGTTGTTCCACAATTGGAAGGACACATAGTCAAAAGTAGCACTATTTAATCAAATTAAGTATTTTATTGAGGTATGAGTAAAATATGCAAGTGAATAATATATATGAATTTGACTCATACTGCAGTACAGAACATACTTGACGTTTCCAAATGTTAAGAACATTTCTTACAGACGAAGAATGATTTTTTATGAAACGTTATTACACATTGTGTTAGCTGAACCGATAGTTCCGATAATTTGCATGTACAAAATAGTTAATTTAAAATAATTGACGTCGTTTCATTTTATCCCACTGAAACATATTGGTCAACACTGTGCCCCTTATACATTTAGGGTATTTTTAATACTCGTTATATGTTATGTAATATATACATCCAATTGGTTATAAATCATAATTTGATAAATCGAAATATTTTTTATTATGGTTTTTCTATACACTCTTTATATCTAGAACATGTTTGACCCTAAACTCAGCTCATGCTGCACTTGAAACTCACTCTAAACTCACTCTAAACTCACTCAGCTCTTGACAATCAGGAAAATGTGCAATATTTTCAAACCAATCTCTATTGACAAACTTAAAATTTGTACAACGCTTTCTTCAAGATCACAAACTATACGAATATATCTGTTCTTTAAGTTTCCCACAAACATTTTATTTCATTTTTTCTTTTAATCTCGAACGAACAAAAATGATTATATAAATAGTTATTACTTTTTCGTTAAATGTTTGTAGAAAAATTAGGCGGGATAGAAAGTGCCGATTCTAATATTCAAGTATGGCATATGAAACTCAATCATGTTGAAAAAAGGAGGTGCAAACGAACAAAATATTACCAATAATTCTAATCCTATGAAAAGTGCGGAGAGATCTCATGAGCTAAGTTAAATTTTTATTGTTTAACCTTATTGGCGTTACAAATGTAATTGTGAGTTACTGTGTATCTGCCATTCTTTCAGTACTACACCTAAATTTAAATTAATATTATTACTATGAAAAACAAATCTAAAGTAATTGGATTGTTTAAAACAGTCATCTTTATTAAAATAATAAAAATTGATTTTGTATTTAAAAAAAAAAACCTGTTTCAAATATAAATTAAACTATCTGGCATTGAAAGACACTAAAGAATTTTGATAATTCCCTTGCCTCTTAGGGCGAACAACTGATACTATATACTAAGACAATATACTATAAGACTATATACTAAGACAATATACTATAAGACTATATACTAAGACAATATACTATAAGACTATATACTAAGACAATATGCTATAAGACTATATACTAAGACAATATACTATAAGACTATATACTAAGACAATATACTATAAGACTATATACTAAGACAATATACTATAAGACTATATACTAAGACAATATACTATAAGACTATATACTAAGACAATATACTATAAGACTATATACTAAGACAATATACTATAAGACTATATACTAAGACAATATACTATAAGACTATATACTAAGACAATATACTATAAGACTATATACTAAGACAATATACTATAAGACTATATACTAAGACAATATTCTATAAGACTATATACTAAAACAATATACTATAAGACTATATACTAAGACAATATACTATAAGACTATATACTAAGACTAACTATATACTAAGACAAGTATAAGTATACTAAGACACTGTACTATAGTAATAGCTCAAAATAAATTGCTAGAGACTTCAGGTACAGTAAAAATAAATTTTATTATCTTTCTACAAAAACAGCAGTTCATCTAGTACAACTAATCATAAATGGACATGCTTCGTGCTTGGTCACACAGTTGACCACCGCTGAGGATCGTGATGGTTTCTAATAAAGAGACAAAATAACATCCAAGAACAGGTGGTATTTATAGCTGGAAAATGCGGTCCTGGCTTCCTTTCAAAGTGTCCTGGAGTAACTGCGTGCGCAAGTATGGTTCAGCTGTAGGTTTGGTTTGGTTAATTAACGTCGCACTAGAGCTGCACAGTGGGCTATTGGCGACGGTTCGGAGCTTACCTCGATGGAAAGACCTGGAAACAATGGCTCGTATTTTTGAACCATGGTCAGATGACGAGGAAACACCTGAACTGGCACCTAACGCCTTCAATAAACATCGGGACTTTGGACCCCAAAACGATTTATCGAACACCAGTCCCGTATACACGCTGTTATTTTTTGTGGATGTTCTGGACGACATTCTAGTATTTTGGTAGCGAAGTTGGCAACCCTCCGACTGCAATATCACTACTTTTTACTATTCTTTAGTCTAGTCCAGTGGTTCCCAAACTATTTTGGTCATGGAACCCCAAAATTTGTTGCCAATGATCGCGAAACCCTGAATATTTTTTAATCAACGACTTTTCAAAATTTAATATCTGATATTAAATGAAACAAGTATTATTTTAGTATTTCAGATTTTATTGAATTGAAGGGACAATCGCCAAAGTAGTAACCCGGAAAAAAAGTTTGGAATATGCCACTATGGCCATCTATTGGTAGGATCGAAAGTTATATCCCGGTTAAACATCCATACACCGGTATATTGCACAAAAAAAAATTACATAAATTTTGGAGGTCGATTGTAAACTTTCCGAGGAAAATGTGAATATATTAAACACCATTCTTATTTTTTTTAATCAAATAAAATTTGTCACGCGGAACCCCTAAATTTTTTCGTGTAACCCCAGGGTTCCACGGAACCCACTTTGGGAACCACTGGTCTAGTCCATCGCAGGGTTTTGAACCGGGGACCCTTGGATTCCCAACTGACCCACTCGACCACGAAGGCCTCTAATTAACGTCGGACTAGAGCTGCACAGTGGGCTATTGGCGACGGTTCGGGGTATATCTCGAAGAAAAGACCCGGGAACACATACACATTCACACACACATTCATACATGCACCTCGTTATTTTAGAACCATGGTCAGATGACGAGGAAACACCTGAACTGGCACCCAACGCCTTCCAATAGACGTCGGGACTTTGGACCCCGATCGGATTGATCGTGCACCAGTCCCGTATACACGCCGTTAATATTTGCGGATGTTCTGAACGACTTTTCTAGTATTTTGTAGCGAAGCTGGCAACCCTCCGATCGCAAGATCACTACTTTTTTTTACTTTTCTTTGTCAAGTCCATCGCCTAGGATCGAACCAGGAATCTTCGTATTCCCAGCTGACGTTTCAAGCGCTCGGCCACGGATGCCTTCTGAAGGTTAAAAATCATTACGAGAAAAAAAAATTACGTAAAACAAAAGGGGGTTGAGGGGTGGAGAAAAAAGTTCTAACTCCTAAATCGGCAGGTACTGGAACCAGGTTTTTAATACAGAGTTAAATCTGGTAAACAACTTTGGTTTAGGCAGTATTATTCTTATGACATTTTATACCACAAAACTTTTTTCTCCAAGAGGCGTAATCCTTTAATTTGACCCGGGGTATTATGATATAAGTAAATTTGTATTTATTTATTTCAAACTAACGTACAAATTGTTACTTCTCCCCTTGAAAAAGCGTAAAGTTAAGTGCATTTGGTAACCATATTTACCTTGATTTTTTTCTGTAAAATTTCTAAATTAACCGAATTTAAAGAACATTTATTTGTTCTCACATACACATCTGATGTTATACACAAGCATAACCATTCTGTTATTAGCGCTCTGAGAAATCTTCGGATAACGGTACGGTGAGTTGTTCATATTACTAAATACTAGAAAAAGACAAAATATTGCTTATTACAAGCAATGAACCAAATTTAAATTTGAAAACAAAATAATAACGTTATGAAATTTCAATTAATATTAATCATATAACAAACTAAACATAAATATCCTTGGGTTTCTTTTTGTTTATGATAATCTACCACTATTTTAGTTATTAAATTTCCAATCTAAAATACTTAATTTTAAAACTGTTACTTGTTGTATTTTCGTTACTTGTATTTTCGATACATACATGCCAAAATATGTCAGTCCAACAATTGGATAGACATGTAATCGAAAGCAGCACTATTTAATAAAATTATGTGTGTTACTAGGGTACGAATAAAACATATGTAAGTAATTAGTAATAAATGCAGTTGACTCAAACAGATTCAGAACAGACTTTTATTTATCATGAGGTGAGAATATTTGTTAGAGACGAAGAATAATTTTTTATAAAGCGTCTTTAGAATTTTTTTAAGAGAACTGATTACAAAGTTTCTATAATTTGCATGTATGAAATCGTTATTTGTAGATAATTGACATCGTTTCATTTTATCCTTTTGAAAAAGTATTGCCATCCGACTAGACTGTGCCACTTTTTGTTAATCCATTATTAAAGATTTCATTATATTTTATGTTCTACATACATTAAATTGTTTATAAAATATAATTTGAAAAATCGGAATTAACTTTATTACGATTCTTCCATACACTCTAGAACAATGTTTTACCGTAAATTCATTTGATGCTGCTTTGATTACATGTCTATCCATTGCATGACAATCAAGAAAACTTATTATATTTGTAAACCATTCTCTAGTTGGCTTGAAATTTTCATAACAGTTTCTTCAAGCTCACAAACTATAAGATAACACCTATTATTTCTTAAGTTTCTCTAGAAAATTTAATTTCATTTTTAGATCTCAAACGGAAAAACATTACTAAGTGAATAGTTTGTCCTTACAAATAAATTGATTAAAAAATAAAGTAGCAATTCCAATTTATCGTATCTCAGACAAATATTATTTAATCAAATTTAACCACTGGTATAATTTTAAATAATTTATATTAATTGGATAACTATACATTATACGTAAGTTAAAGAACAGATTTTAGAGCTAGTATGTATGGGTCAGTTACTTACATTTTAATAGTTGCTTAAGTATTGTAAGAAACGTGCTAAATGTTTACGCCAGATGTTAATCAAATATATTGATTTAAATTACATCAATAGATTGTAAAAAGGGCTCGGACTATTGTTTTCAGGATCGAAGAATAGTCACCCAACGTTAAAAGTCGCCCATCTTTAGATTATGCATTAGAACACCATATCAAACATCATCAAAAATTTTTACTTAGCTATCTAATTTTTTTACATAAATGGATAAATATAACTTACTTAAGTACTATCTCAATCGTATCTTACCTTGCGACGCAGCTTACAACATTTGGAAAATGAATAACTAAGTAATACTAAGATGCATGCATTGGTTTCGGAAAATGGCGTCGAAATGATTGAATTTTGTCAAAATCGCTTTAATCTTCTATTTAATTTCATTATTATAAAAACATAACCCAACTATTGTTACAACAATGTTAATTTCCTGGTCATATGTTACACATAATAAAAATATAATAAAACAATGAATTTGTTAACAATGCTGAGAGATAAAGTCTATCAACAATGTGCCTTTAAGGGACTTTAAACAGACGAATTAAAATAAAGAAAAATATTATATTATATTAACCACAACCAAATTATATTATTCTGTAAATATAATTGAAGAATTAAAATATATACAAATTTTTTTTCGTTTTAATTGTTTAAATATTTTATTTTAGTCAAAGCAGTCTGAGATAAAAACTCGTATTATAGAACATTGCGAAAATAATTTAAAAATACAAATACAACGTTAAAATACGCAATAAAAATCCATCAAATCTGGACATGTTTCGGGAGATACATCTCCCTTCATCAACCGCTAAATCATCAGCAGACTGCTGATGAAGGGAGATGTATCTCCCGAAACATGTCCGGATTTGATGGATTTTTATTGCGTATTTTAACGTTGTATTTGTATTTAAAAAAAAGCAGTCTACTTTAAATAAAATTACATTACACATAAAAAAAATAAGAGGAAGAAATTATAACAAGACCAGAAGGGTTTCACCAGATATGTAATTTAAGCAAATGGTATTCATAGTGATTAGTCACCAACGGAAGGAAGATAAACAAGCTATTTCGCCTACGCGCCATATGTTCTTTGCTTTATATCAGGATTTTTTACACATAGGTGCCTAATTTTCTATTAAACAAAGCCAAATTTATGTTAATCGTGCTATTTCTCATGGAGTTGTTTCGGAATGGACGCCCTAATATTAGATTTCTATCCTGATTTCCCATGTAAATGATTTAAAAAGTTTCATGTTAAAAATCCATTACCTAATATTTTTTTTACAAATAGTTTCCTTGTCAATGCTAGGCCCTACATATTAGATTTCTATCCTGATTTCCCAAGTAAATGATTTAAAAAGTTTCATGTTAAAAATCCATTACCTAATATTTTTTTTACAAATAGTTTCCTTGCCAACGCTGGGCCCTACATATTAGATTTCTATCCTGATTTCCCATGTAAATGATTTAAAAAGTTTCATGTTAAAAATCCATTATCTAATATTTTTTTTACAAATAGTTTCCTTGTCAACGCTAGGCCCTTCATATTAGATTTCTATCCTGATTTCCCAAGTAAATGATTTAAAAAGTTTCATGTTAAAAATCCATTACCTAATATTTTTTTTACAAATAGTTTCCTTGTCAACGCTAGGCCCTACATATTAGATTTCTATCCTGATTTCCCATGTAAATGATTTAAAAAGTTTCATGTTAAAAATCCATTACCTAATATTTTTTTTTACAAATAGTTTCCTTGTCAACTCTAGGCCCTACATATTAGATTTCTATCCTGATTTCCCATGTAAATGATTTAAAAAGTTTCATGTTAAAAATCCATTACCTAATATTTTTTTTACAAATAGTTTCCTTGTCAAAGCTGGGCCCTACATATTAGATTTCTATCCTGATTTTCCATGTAAATGATTTAAAAAGTTTCATGTTAAAAATCCATTACCTAATATTTTTTTTACAAATAGTTTCCTTGACAACGCTAGGCCATATTAGATTTCTATCCTGATTTCCCAAGTAAATGATTTAAAAAGTTTCATGTTAAAAATCCATTACCTAATATTTTTTTTACAAATAGTTTCCTTGTCAACGCTAGGCCCTACATATTAGATTTCTATCCTGATTTCCCATGTAAATGATTTAAAAAGTTTCATGTTAAAAATCCATTACCTAATATTTTTTTTTACAAATAGTTTCCTTGTCAACTCTAGGCCCTACATATTAGATTTCTATCCTGATTTCCCATGTAAATGATTTAAAAAGTTTCATGTTAAAAATCCATTACCTAATATTTTTTTTACAAATAGTTTCCTTGTCAACGCTGGGCCCTACATATTAGATTTCTATCCTGATTTCCCATGTAAATGATTTAAAAAGTTTCATGTTAAAAATCCATTACCTAATATTTTTTTTACAAATAGTTTCCTTGTCAACGCTGGGCCCTACATATTAGATTTCTATCCTGATTTCCCATGTAAATGATTTAAAAAGTTTCATGTTAAAAATCCATTACCTAATATTTTTTTTACAAATAGTTTCCTTGTCAACGCTAGGCCCTACATATTAGATTTCTATCCTGATTTCCCAAGTAAATGATTTAAAAAGTTTCATGTTAAAAATCCATTACCTAATATTTTTTTTACAAATAGTTTCCTTGTCAACGCTAGGCCCTACATATTAGATTTCTATCCTGATTTCCCATGTAAATGATTTAAAAAGTTTCATGTTAAAAATCCATTACCTAATATTTTTTTTACAAATAGTTTCCTTGTCAACTCTAGGCCCTACATAAATCGCGGAGGCTTGTGCGACGGCACCTGTGGCACTCACCTAAAGGTACCCTGCTCATAACTCTCGTCTCACATATCCTTCTACACACTACCGAACTTTTTTGTTAGGCAGTAATATTCTTAAATTCGGAAAGTTCCAATTGCGGCTCATGGCAACCTTTTGTCTGGGCGATAAACAATTGTTTCTTCTTTGAGAATATGGTAACCCGGCTCCCTTCGGCCGTAATTGGGCTATTGCCCTTAAATTCGCTTGCCAAATTAATGTCACTTACAAAATTTTATTATTGACTTAATTTACTAGCATGTTAAAAATAGGTATTCGAAAATATGTAAAATGTATACTTACTTTGAGTACATTCGATGCTTATATTGGCTCCGAATACATAAGGAGGCCTCCGTGGCCGAGCGGCTAAAAGCGTCAGCTGGGAATCCGAAGATTCCTGGTTCGATCCTAGGCGATAGACTTGACAAAGAAAAGTAAAAAGTAGTGATATTGTGATAGGAGGGTTGCCAGCTTCGCTACAAAGTACTAGAAAAGTCGTCCAGAACATCCGCAAAAATGAACGGCGTGTATACGGGACTGATGCACGATAAATCTGATCGGTGTTCAAAGTCCCGACTTCTATTGAAGGCGTTGGGTGCCAGTTCAAGTGTTTCCTCGTCATCCGACCATGGTTCTAAAAATAACGAGGGGCATGTATGAATGTGTGTGTGTGTGTGAATGTGTATGTGTTCCCGGGTCTTTCCTTTTCAAGATAGAGCCCGAACCGTCGCCAATAGCCCACTGTGCAGCTGTAGTTCGACGTTAATTAACCAAACCAAACCAAACCGAATACATAAGTTTTAATTTTGAAAAGGACATATACTCAAAAATGAGTACAATGAGTAAAAATAAAAAAAAAAGAGCAGACGCTTGCTTAAATAGGCTGCTTTGTTCCTTCTGAAATATCCACACTCATGATTAGGTACTCAAAAATAAGTAAAATGTGCTCATTTTTAAATGCATTCGATGCTTATAATAGCTCCGAATACATAAATTTCATTTTTGAAAAAGACATGTACTCCGAGTTAAAACGTATAAAAAGGGGCAGTTGCTTGCCTACATAGGCTGCCTTTATAAATCACTTCCAATAAATATTAAGAAATACACCCAACACTTGCCGAGAATCGAACCCACATCCTCAGGCGACGCAGTCCAGTGCCTTTTCCGTTGTACTACCAGGGCGACGTGAAGAAGTTATAAACAGAAGAAATGTTAAAAAGTTGTGCCAAAATAATAGGAAGTTAGATAATTGAATTGTAATAACTTAGTTTTCATTTAAGCAATCGAAATCAAATAATATGAAAATCATCTTCTGAACACCTATTTTAAGTTTGTCAGGTCGCTTTGTTAAGGTGGCTTGAACAGAAGCTGATTTAAACAATAATAAATCACACTGCTCATTTTTGAGAAAGTACGGTTACTTGAATTTGAGTACGTTGTCTCTCATTTACGATGCAATTGTACTCAAAGCAAAACGTGTATGTTCAAGTACTCATTTTTAAGTACCTTTTCTTTACAGTGCACAAGTAAAAATGAATAAAAAGAGCAGTTGCTTGATTACATAGGCTGTTTGCATAAATCGCTTTCAATAAATGTCAACAATGGCAAACTATACTTACCGGGAATCGAACCCAGGTGCTCAGGCACCACAGTCCAGTGTCTTATCCGTAAAGCTACCAGGGCGACTTGAAAAAGTTATATACAGAATATTTGTTGAAAAGGTGTGCCAAAAGAATGGGAAATAAGAAAACTGACTTGAAATAACTAAGTTTCCATTTAAGGAATCGACATTAAATAGTGTGGAAAATATCTTCAGAACAACAATTTTAAGTGTGTCAGGTCGCTTTGTTAAGGTGGCTTGAACAGAAGCTGATATTAACAATAATAAATCACACTGCTCCTTTTTTGAGAATGTACGTTTACTTAAATTTGAGTACACTCAAACCTGTTTTTGTGCGGTGGATAGGGACCGCATAAAAAAAAGTCTCACATAGAAAATAACTCCAAACCTTACGAAATAACTAAGAATGGCTTTTTTAAACGAAATCAAGACACGAGGTTTGACAGCTACTTGGAATCTCGCCAAACCTTTTGGAATCTGATTTAGAAAATACACATGCGAACATTTTAAAATATTTTATTTACATATATACTTATTTTACAACATACAAAACTTTTCGAAACGTATAACCATTATTCTTCGTAGTCTGACAATGCGCGAACTTGGTTCAAAATCGCTTTCGTCACTTGAAGATACTACCTGGCACTCTTTTAGAGTTGACTTATTTTCAGTTACCATGTAGTCAGTGATCAGATTTTGCGACGACTGTTGTTTCACTAGACGCTTGTATATGTCTCGGTAGCCAGATAATCAATTATGTTACAATTTGATTGAAATTTTCATATACCGCACAAAAAAAATCTCACAAAAAAAATCGCACAAAAAAATTGCACAAAAAAAAACCGCACAAAAAATCGCACAAAAAAATCGCACAAAAAATCGCACAAAAAAATCGCACAAAAAATCGCACAAAGTCAGGTTTGAGTGTATATGACTTAAATTTGATTTTATCGCACATTTACGATTCAGTTACTCAGGTTTCAGTAGGTTCAGTTACTCATTTTTAAGTACCTTTTTTTTACAGTGTACACTTATTATTTTTATTTTAGGTATTTTCTGCCATTTCTAATCATATTTTCGAAGGTAGAAAACTGGGTCATATGAAGCATGAATGTATGCCAAATTTGAAGCATGTAGAAGGAAGTTAAAATTGAATTGCACGAATTAAGAACGCTACGTCAGGAAATAAATAAAAGCAAGTAAACAACATAGATAGATTGTTTCAGTCTTCTTCAGTTTGAGATTATGAATAGAATTACAATCGACTGTATCATCATCAATCGACTGGATCAATTCGACTGTATTTTTTTTTTATGTATGCGCGCGCAAAATTTCTGTTCTAATTCAGATATTTGCACAATTTTTTTTTTGTTGGATAGGGGAGGCTTCACTTGGAAGTAATTTGAAAAAAATATCCGGTTATCCGGCATTTAACTATCCGGAATTCTCAATTAACCACACCGTTTGAAAAAAATATTGTTCGATTTCAAAAATTATTTTTTTGTTGGATACAGAAAACTTCACGTAGACAAAATCCTCAAAAAAAATAATCGGTTATCCGGCTGATATACATCCCGAAATATCGATTAACCGGAGTTTTTTTAAACAATTTATCCGATTTTAAAATATTTTCATTGTTTAACAGAAGTTGTACAACAATGACATTTCGTTTAACCAGCATTTATTGGCATTGATAGCGATTGTTTTACAATATACATTGTTGAGCTCAAGTTGCTATACTTGAATTTCTTGGTGAATAATAATAGGGGGCAAAGCCCCCTGGTAAATTAAAAACTAAAAAAGGAAAAATAAAATAATCTTTTTTTAAAAAAAAAGTAATCTTTTAATAAGTATAAAATTGATACTAAATAATTTAATTTTTTCAACTTAAATCGTAAAATTAAAAAATACTGTTTACTTTTTAGCGCATTTTCTTTAAAGTCGGTTTTCCTTTTTTTTAGAAAGATTATTTTATTTTATAAGCTTCTGGGCTAACTAAGCGATCTCAAGCTAATCTTGGTAACAGCAACATTGGCTGTTGTTCAATATGTCCTGATCAAGATAAACAGCTTCTAGTCTAAAATACCATTGCCAGAAAGCAAATGGATAACGTTTACAAATGCCTCAATTGGACAAATAAAAAAAGGTTTATATTTATATAATTTTTATGTTTTTATTTATCCGATCTTTATTCTCAAAGCTGGGACATTTTAAAGAAGAACAAAGCAAGGATAAATTGGGGGGACTTAACAAAAAATGCCGTTATAAAGACTAAAAGCTTTAAGACTCCCAAAGGGGGTTGAGATACTGTCACATCCGTATAAATATTTTTATTTTTACTTTGTGTATTTGTTTTCTGCCGTTTGGCAACGGTGGAAGCGCGAGATTGGACAGCTGGGGAGAATGGCGGAACTAAAAGGATTTAATGGATCGGTAATAAAAAAGGGATCAGCGAATTACTCAAACAATTTGAAAAAGTGGACGAAGGAAACAGTTTTGGTATACAATAGAGTGAACTCTTATGCTCTGTTATAATGGGGAGGAATTTCACAAACAGTCATATGCACTATTCCCAAAAGATTAAAAGATGTCTCATAGGACATTGTAATCTTTTACTTCGATTAGACTCCAGTTTTAAGGAGACATCATAAGCGGATTTCTTTTGAAAACATATTATGAAATGATCTTGTTATTGCTAATCTTCAGATGCCACATATCAACTTCTGGTGTTTAAACTATAACAAGATAATACTTGTGCACTGTAAAAAAACAGTTACTTAAAAATGAGTACCTGAACATACACGTTTTTCTTTGAGTACAATTGCATCGTAAATGACCGGGGACGTACTCAAATTTTAGTAATCGTACTTTCTCAAAAATGAGCAGTGTGACTTAATCTGCTAATCTCAGCTTCTATTTAAACCATCTTAACAAAACGACCTGACAAACTTAAAATAATTGTTCGGAAGATTGTTTTCCACATTAAATGATGTCGATTGTTTAAATGGAAACTGAGTTATTACAATTCAATTATTTTACTTCCCATTTTTTGCTCATTTGCAGTTTACTGCTTTTTTTTGAAAATGTACGATTACTTAAATTTGAGTACGTCATCGCTCATTTACGATGCAATTGTACTCAAAGTAAAAGAAGTAGGCTCAGGTACTGATTTTAAGTAAACAATTTTTTACAGTGCAGAGTGTTACAATTTGTATCTAAATTTATAGTATACGTACACACTTGACTTTTTATATAATAGTTTTAAAAATCTAGCGTCAGCTGGGAATCAAAGGGTTCCTGGTTCGATCCTGTGCGACGGACTTGACTAAGAAAAGTAAAAAAGTACTGATCTTGTGTTCGGAGGGTTGCCAGCTTCACTACAAAATGCCAGGAATGTCGTCCAGAACATCCAAAAGTTATCGGTGTGTATACGGGACTTGTGCACGATAAATCTGAACGGGGTCCAAACTCCCGACGTCTATTGAAGGCGTTGGGTGCCAGTTCAGGTGTTGTCCTCGTCATCTGACCTTGGTTAAAAAATGCAAGGCATTGTTCCCGTTCTTTCCTTCGCGATAGAGGCCTCCGTGGCCGAGCGGTAAAAGGCGTCAATTGGGAATACGAAGGCTCCTGGTTTGATGCCAGGCGCTGGACTTGACAAAGAGAAGTAAAAAGTAGTGATCTTGTGATCGGAGGGTTGCCAGCTTCGCATGTAAAATACTAGAAAAGTCGTCCAGAACATCCGCCATGATCAGATCCGATAAATCTGATCATGGTTCAAAGTCCTGACGTCTATTGAAGGCGTTGGGTTTCAGCCCAGTTCAGGCCAGTTAAAGTGTTTCCTCGTCATCTGACCATGGTTCAAAAATATGAGGCATCGTTCCCGGGTCTTTTCTTCGCGATAGGCCCTGAACAGTCGCCAATACCCCACTGTGCAGGTCTAGTGCGACGTTAATTAACAAAACCAAGTCCATGAGTCGGGCTCGAACTCGCAATCCACTGATTACTAGTTGAACGCCTTTATCCACTGGGCAACTGTGGGCCTTTAATTTTCAGGACGACAATGTGCCCCCTGAGGTATACCAACCTTTTATTTTCACGTGAATGACCACATTATGTCTTTATAGCACAATACACACAAAAAAAAAATTAAAGACTTTATTTAGAAGTTTTTCACAAAGAACTATGTTGATAATGATTTCAATGAATACTCCGGACTGGTGATACAATCTATGTAATTGTGAACGCATCAGGAAGCCAAAGAAATTATTTCAAGCGTATTAGTTTTGTGCCACAATCACGTACTTAAGATATTCACAAGGAATCAAAGGCATTAAAGCGCATAAAGAGCCTTCAAAGACATCATTTTTGTATATTAGTTTATGGATGAATGGTTGGTAAGAAAGAATGTTTTGTGGCGTTAAATAAATTATGGGAATTTGTTATTTTTGGGGTTTGTTTCATGTTTAAATAAAACTATTTCTTTAGAATTTTATGGAAAGGAACTTGAATAAAAAGATATTATTCCTTTTTAAGATTTGGAGTTAAAGTAAAAAGATTACATTTCATCCACTGCTTTTTAATATAATTGATTAATTATCACATTAATTGAAAGATTACTTCATTTTGTTTTTAAAACTAGTATCACATAGAAAGTCAAAAATGTGAAAGAATACCCTAGACTTCGTGAACCAAAAAGTGAGACGTTTAGTTTCAAAACCAGATAGATCCATATTCATCAATTATATATATATATATATATATATATATATATATATATATATATATATATATATATATATATATATATAAACGATTTTGTAAAAAATTTGGTTTGGTTTGGTTAAATAACGTCCCACTAGAGATGGACAGTAGGCTATTGGCGACGGTTCGGGCCTACGTTGAAGGAAAGACCAGAGAACGATGCATCATATTTTTAAGCCACGGTCAGACGATGAGGGCAACACTTGTGCTGGTACCCGACGCAACCTCAACAGGCGTCAGAACGTTGGACCCAGATCAGATTTATTGTGCATCAGCGCCCTATGACACGCCAGTATAATTTGTTGGATATTTTTAGACGACTTCCTAGTATTTTAGTAGAGAAGCTGGCAATTTTCCGATCGCAAGATTACTACATTTTAACTTTTTTCTTTTATAAGTCCATCAGTCGGGCTCGAACTCGCAATCCTCTAATTTCTAGCTGCAGGCCCCGTCCCACTGGGGGGGGGGAGGCAGGGAGTCTGACAAGCCCCTTCCCAATAATCTGGAAACCTTGAAAGTTGGGAATTTCAACTTCTAAAAACCACGACAATTTATGCCTGAAGAAAATTAATATTATTAACAAATGAAAGCTAGGGAAGATTATAAATTGACCAACTTATAAGATTACATTTAAATTACAGAACGGACACTGCATTGGAATATGGGTCAATCAATGCTTGTGAGATAACTGTTTAATATTACCTCAACTATATATAAAAAAAGATAAAAAATGTCGATTAGTTGGAACTTGAAATTTTCAGCATTGTTGAGTTGTGAATTTCGAATAGTTGAGTTAAACAGTTCGAACCGTTAAGTTGGGAAATTTCTTGTTTCAACCCTCCCAAAATATTTTTTGTGTAACGGTATTGACTAGCCAAACGCCTTTATCCACTCTAGGCTCTCGCGGGAAAAAATGGATATATTTGGTTTTGAAACTAGACAGCTGAATTATTGTTGTCCACCGTTTTAGATTTTAGGAAATTCCTAATTTTTGCTTCACTTGACAGAATAAAAAAACAAGTTCTCCACGATTTCGATTTCTTAAACATTATCCAAAAGTAACTCTAACTATTTGGCTTGAAATTACTTTGATAGCATATCTTTAAGTGCTCGGTAATTCATATCAATGACCCTAGCGTAGAAGTTTTCCAATTGGGATTTAATTTTTTTTTCTGTGTAAGTTAAGTAATATTAATGCCTGTTTAATTTTTTTAAACTGTTTGAAAAATATTTTGATATAGATTTTCATTAATCATGGTAAAAAAAAAAATTAAGATACACCATTTCTCAATTTGCAAATACATATATAAAAAAATATTTTGTAAAGTCAATATTGTTTTTCAAGTTATATAAAATAGCTTTAGTTATAAAAACAAAAATATGTGACGATGATTAATATAAAAATCTATCATACTTTTCTAAACCCACATTAACATAAATCATGACACAGTTTAGTGACAAGTTCAACGAATTTTTAAATAAAATTGAATGTTGGGTTTCAGAGATTTATTTTCGGTACTTAAATCTCTTTAAATAAGCGTCTTTAAACCGGCAAACTTCAGAAAAGAAAGTCCGCCAAACTTTTAAAACATTTCCCCTAATTTGCATTTTAATCCATTCCAATAAAGCAGCGAATCTAACTCAATACATCCCAAACTTGATTTTTCTGCCATTCAAATACGTTCCCGAAAAAAATCCTCATTCCCCAATTCATCATCATCAAGTTTTGCAAACGATTATCCATTACGTCATTTTTTTTCTCTCGCCATCAATATTTATCTGTAACCGCACCGAAAACTAATGCACTCTCGAAATCTCTCGGCTCTTCACGAGAAATATCTGAGCTGATTACCATAATTATTTCATTTCGGCGGGAAGCTCTGCTTCCTGTTAAAATGGGTTTTAGTTACATCGGATTCTTTTTTTTACGGGAGATTTCTATATCTTGGTCATTAGGATTTTTATGCTCGTGTCATTTGCAATATGTGTTGGAACACCTTTTTGGGGGGGCTCGTATAAACATTGAAAAGAATAAATTTATGTGCTGTAAAAAAAGTTTTTATAGAAATGAAACTTTTTTAGTGAGAGTTGTGAAATCTGAATGATCTGCACACAGAAATCAAACATGAAACGGAAGTACTGGTAGTTCTAAGAACAGTAAACCTCGCGGCCAAAAATACCCCATATTTAAAAGAAATATATACGTCGTTTTCAATGGGTTCGCGGATCATTCATTTCAAATTAGAATAAACGCGTTTAGTCGTGATTGAACAAACAAATTTACAGACTGACAAGCAGACGAGTTAACACGACACGGAAATCAAACATGAAACGGAAGTACTAGTAGTTCTGGGAACAATAGACCTAGCGAAGAAAAAAAATATTTAAAAGAAATATATACGTCGTTTTCAATGGCTACAAGTCAAATTTGAATAAACGCGTATAGTCGTGACTGCGTAATTAACAAATGTACATACAGACAAATAGACGAATTAATACGACACAGAAATCAAACATGAAACGGAAGTACTGGTAGTTCTAATAACAATAAACCTCGCGGCCCAAAAAAAGATATTGAAAATAAATATATAAATCAAAACGACTTATATATTTAATTTCAATATCTTTTTTTGGGCCGGGAGGTTTACTGTTATTAGAACTACCAGTACTTCCGTTCCGTCCAATGGCTTCAAGGATCATTCATTTCAAATTTGATTAAAAGCGCTTAGTCGTGATAGATCAAACTAACAACTTTACATACAGACAAACAAACGAGTTAACACGACACGGAAATCAAACATGAAACGGAAGTGCTAGTAGTTCTGGGAATAGTAAACCTCGCGAACAAAGAAAAACATATACGGCATTTTCAATGGCTTCAAGTTAAATTTGAATAAACGGGTTTTGTTATGAGTGCATATTACAGAAATTTACATGCAGACAAGCAGACGAGTTAACACGACACGGAAATCAAACATGAAACGGAAGTACTAGTAGTTCTGGGCAGTGGCGGCGATTGGGTGCTGAAAGTGGGGGGGGGGCAAGATATAGGGGAAACAAGAAGTCCCCCAAATGGGAAGGGGGGGGGGGGGGAGAAGTGGACTAAAAAAATGTGCTATTATATTGCTATAAAAAAGCTATGGTATTGCACACTTGTATTTACTAACTATTTTGTGTAATTTGAAGTATACCAACTTAAAATACACAGTAAAAAAACTTAATAACATAAATTTAAGAAAAGAAGTTTTCATACCATAAAGCTGATTTGAGACAAGTTAAAAGCTTTCTTTTTTCGTTATTCTGACTTAAAAAGGCAAAACAAAGCACAATAACTTTCAGAAATACTATATAAAAGGGCCCCAAAAATTAAAGTCCAATTTTCAGGAGTATAAAAAGTATGAACTGTTCAAAACACCTTTATATCACTTGGCTATTTTAGCTGTAGTCGAAGACAATTTGACTAGACCCTTAAGCAAAGGCTGCGATGTGTAAAAAGACTGAGCTATGGCCTTGATTGAATAAAAAAAATCAACAGCTGATTTAAAAACAAATAAATATATATCGGTGTAGTCATAAGTCATATACAGTTTGCTCTGTAGACTCCAAAATGACTGTACAAACGAGTCATAAGTCATATTTGGCGCCGTTTCGCCTTTTTTCCCTACTGCTTATATGTAAAACTGAGAAAACTTGGGAATAAGTCATTCTGCTAGATTCTGGGTATTTTGTAGTTTTAATACGTAGTTACAATAAACTATTTTCTTGATGTTTTCGAAATCAAAGCATTGAGAATTAAAAAAGAAGTTATTAAATCTTTTCTGCCATCATCTTTGAGAACATTCGCTGATAAGTAAAGTAAACAAATATACTTTTGTGGATTGTGTTTGAAAAATGTTAAAATCGGAGATTTTCTGACTAAAATAAACTATTTCATAACCAAACTATTTAATAAGTAATCATAAGTAAAATTATTATAAACTATTTCTTTCAGAAAAACTAAAGAAATTATATGGTTAGTTAAAAAAGTTAATCGCTTTAATTAGACTTTGCAAATGTATATTTTGTTTTGATTTAATTTAACAATTACTGGTACTTTAGAAGAAAATTTTGAAATTATAATCCTTGATTTAATATTCGTACTCGCAATTTGGCGCTCTTTAAAGCTCCAAGTTCCTTATCGAGAGATTGCAAGCCCGTTCTCCCATCGTCCAAACGTTTGGAGGCGACTAGTGCACATTAAATCTGTCAATGAGAGGGGTTTGATCCACCTACCCCCCCCCCCTTATTTACGTTCCTATGGTAGTGTGAGGAAGTTGGGGTTCAAAATTTTTCCTTTGTTAGGCAATGCAGTAAAAAAATTGACTTGTAATTTAGTTTTAAAAAGTCCAATATAAAAAAGTTGCGAGGGCAACGTACAAAAAAGTGCGGAGGCAACATCCGAAAAAAGTGCGGGGGCAATCGCCCCCCCTTGCCCCCCCCCCCCAAAATCGCCGCCACTGGTTCTGGGGACAGTAGACCTTGCGAACAAAAAAAAAACATATACATCATTTTCAATGGCTGCAAGTCAAATTTGAATAAGCGGGTTTAGAGAGTTGTGACTGCATATTAAACAAATAAACAAATTTACATACAGACAAACAAACATATTAATACTACATGGAAATCAAATATGAAACGGAAGTACAAGTAGTTCTGAAAACAGTAGACTTCGCGACCAAAATAAAACATATTAGAAGAACATATAAGTCATTTTTGATGGCTTCAAGTCAAATTTGAATAAACGCGTTAGTCGTGATTGAGCAAACAAACAAATTTACAGACAGACAAACAGCGAGTTAACACGACACGGAAATCAAACATGAAACGGAAGTACTGTAATTCTGGGAACAGTAGACCTCGCGACCAAAAAAACCCCCAACGTTTGGTCGTGTCTGCCTAACAAACAAACAAACAAATTTACAGACAGACAAACAGCGAGTTAACACGACACGGAAATCAAACATGAAACGGAAGTACTGTAATTCTGGGAACAGTAGACCTCGCGACCAAAAAAAAAACCCAACGTTTGGTCGTGTCTGCCTAACAAACAAATTTACAGACAGACAAACAGCGAGTTAACACGACACGGAAATCAAACATGAAACGGAAGTACTGTAATTCTGGGAACAGTAGACCTCGCGACCAAAAAAAAAACCTAACGTTTGGTCGTGTCTGCCTAACAAACAAACAAACAAATTTACAGACAGGCAAACCGACGAAATGCCGAAAAGTTAAGTTAAAACAAGGACTTCACTAAAGCCCGTTTCATGCTCGTTCACAAGCGTACAGGTCAATTATAAGTTTAAAGTCGCCGTCGAGGCATAGGCGTAAACTTGTATTGGGCCCATGGGCCCGAGCCCCCCCAATAATTTGAAAACCCGGCTAAGCCCCCCCAATAATTCAAAAGTTCTAACATATTTTGCAAATCCCTTTCTTTTTTTTAATATTCAACATGTAGCATCAACCTTTCCAAGCAACTACAGAATTCCCTTATCTCTATTTTCAACAGAAACATATGTAGCCAGTCAGGCTGGAACCAATGTCTATGTGGAAGAATGGGAAGAATAGGCGGTGTATTAGGGGGGGAAGGGTAGAATGCCCTCTAGTGAAAACTGGTCACACCCCTTTTTTCTAGTAACAGTGGCCAACTTTGAGGAGATTTCCGCGTATTGATCACGTGGGTCCTGAGTACAAGAACTTCTGATAGCCTATAGCCCTAGGATCATAGCAAAGAATGGTGACAAGTAATTGGCCCTATACTGTGAATGCTCCGTTTAAGGCTCTTCGACACCGTCCATCTTGGATTCAACCTCTAATGTTAAGTCTATGGGGAAAAGTTTGTTTTCCTTTGAAGATAAGTAGAAAAGTTATTCGAATATTTTGATGCGTTTTTTTTTATTAGATAAAGCTTAGCTTAACATTGGTTTCCTTGCAATTATTTTTTTCGAAAATTATTCTCAAAATTTTTTAATGAGAATTTTAACTTTAATGGAACGTTTTAAAAGGATTAAAGAGAGATAATTAAAATCCATCTGTAAGAAAACCAAGTTTAAACATTTCTCTATTCAAAGCATGTCATAAATTTGAAATCGGAGTATTTAAAGTATTGAATTTTTCTATATGTAGAAGCTATGTATTGAAAATATCCGATAAAACACGCCTCTCGCCTAGCTCCTCCTCTTTCGACTTCAGCAGTATGTCAAAGGTCACCATCACACCCGTATTTCAGTGACAAGGGTAGGAAGATAATTACCTCGACAAAAGGCGAAGAATTGGTGGTTCTTTTCAGCGGCCACATGTGGTCCGAGGCGCTGGTCAGGTGAAGCATAGCTTTCAAAATGATTCGAGAACTATTTTGGAGTTTACTTGAATGATTTTTTTCCTCAAGTAACTATTGAATACTGAAACGTATTAGCTGTATTTGTGGTTCTACGAAAGATACTTTTAAGAAAATGCTTATATTAATTTGAATTAACTTTCTTTATTTACACTAAAAAATTAAAAGGGGTCTGTGTTTGATTGTTCACATATCCGACGCTAATAATCCTATTTTAATGAGACTTGTATCTTCTTGGAAGATTGTTTTAAAAAATCCAAATTTTTTTTAATATACATTAGATTTCAAATAAGTAACTATAAAATATTTCCCTTTGTGTTTTTCCAAATTAGTGGAAGTCAAATTTGTTCGCGATAATTACATCATCTTTTGTCTGTTTTTTATGAAACTTGAAGAATATTTTGTTAATAATATTTTCCATTTTATTTTGTGTCGATGATTTATTACAACTTACTTCTGTGGTGAGCCACTTTCTCTTTTTTCACACTTATTTATTTTAGTCAGGACGTGCCAGTTTTTACTGTGTATACCAATTTTTAGATATCTCTATATTAGATATATCTACAATAGTCTCATTCCACAAATTTTTTTTTAAAAAATTGCGAGAAAAATATTTAAAAAACAAACAAACCAAAAACGCGCTGATATTGTGTGTGTAGGTTTTTGTTTAATTAGATCCTAGACTTATTTATTTCTGTGGTGGGTAGTGTATTAGTTACGAAAAATGGATATTTTTACTAGTTCACTATCACCGATCGCAACTTATTTAAAAGTTGTAATCATTGAATACATTAATATAAAACAATTTTTTTCCACATTTGTTTAGATCAGTGGTTCCCAACCCGTAGTCCGCGAGATGGTCTGAAATGGTCCGGGGAGTCATTGTTCATTCCCACCCACAGATGTGTTCATTTTACTTTTCCAAAATTGGGTGTTGTCTGAGAATATTATTTTCATACTAATTGCCAATACTAATTTTGATTTTTGAAGTAATTGTAAAGAAAAAGATAAATAATAGTAATAGTTTAATAACACTGACTTTAATATACATAGTAATAGATTTATAACATTGACAGTTTTTAATAAATTATTTATGTGAAAAATTAAATTATACAATTTTTTACGAGTCAGAAAAATTACGTTGAAAGTATAATTTAATAAAATAATCTTTCTAAAAAAAGGAAAACCGGCTTTAAGAAAAATGCGCTAAAAAGTAAAAAATAATTTTTTATTTTACGAATGAGTTGAAAAAATTGAATTATTGAATATCAATTTTATACTTAGTACAACTTTTTGAAATCATCGCCAAATTTAGGTATGATTTTTGTAAGTTGGCACCAACTTCAAAAAGTTGTACTAAGTATAAAATTGATATTCAAAAATTCAATTTTTTCAACTCATTCGTAAAATTAAAAATTATTTTTTACTTTTTAGCGCATTTTTCTTAAAGTCGGTTTTCATTTTTTTAGAAAGATTATTTTATTTTTTAATTTAGCGGGGGACTTCGCCCCCTATTCATCAAAAAATTCTCGTAGCAACTTGTGCTCAACAATGTATATTTTAAAACAATCCCTAACAAAGACAATAAATGCATGTTAAACGAAATGTAATTGTTGTACAACTTCTGTTAAACAATGAAAATATTTTGAAATCGAATAAATTGTTTAAAAAAACTCCGGTTAATCGACATTTCCGGATATATAACAGCCGGATAACCTATTATTATTTTGAAGATTTTGCCTAAGTGGATTTTTCTCTTATCTAACAAAAAAGAATTTTCGAAATCGGACGAATTTTTTTTTGAAACGGTCCGGTTAATTGAAAATTTCGGAGTTAAATACCGGATAACCGGATATTTTTTCCAATTGCTCTCCTTTGAAACATCCCCTATCCAACAAAAAAAAATTGTCCAAATATCTGAAGTAGAACCGAAATCTCGCGCGCACATACATAAATTAAAAAAAAAAATACATAAAAGTCGAATCTATAACCTCTCGACGTCGGTTAATAATGCTTTAATAAATACAAATTAATCCATTAAAAATTTAATAGCACGTGCAATTAATAAAAAATTGCTGCAAATTTAATGGTTGTATATTGATCATTGTTGTAAATTGTATATTGATTAAGGACATAATTTTTATGTTTTCAGTCTTATTGTGGTCATTTTTAAGCAGTCGATTGACTTCACGACAAACACTTCATTTTGGCCTTAGTGCCAAACCATAACAATTGATTTTATTGGTGTTGCGATTTTTGTGACGGGCAATGTATACAATTGTTTTTATGACAACTTCTAATACATATTCTTAAATTCCAACATAGTGTTTCTAAATAGTATATGGTATGTTAGCTCTATAACAGTAAACATTATTTAAAAAATTGTCTACATTTTTAATTCAATCAACTTTAACATTCAAATGCTTTTTCTCATAATTGAAATTTGAGATATTTTGCAATGTTCAAAATGCCATTTGTGTTCCAAATTTTCTTTGAATGACTAGATGACTACGGACCACCAAATTAAGAATTAAATAAAGTACGGATAACCGTATATACTTTGCTTTTACCAAATTTTACACGCACATCAGCACCTAATTTTCCATCAAACCAGAGCAAATTTATTTAAATATTGATATTTGCGAAAACGATCATCCTAAAAACGTAACGTGGTGTTTTCCTCTTGATACTCCAATAGTAACTGATTTTAAAGATGTTTCATGTCAAAAATCAAGTATTAATAACGTATTTGAAATTTTTTAGTGATAAAAGTTTGAGAATAAATGCATTTTTTTTATATTACTAAACTGAATAGTAGTTCAACAATCGTTTACAATACGATCGTTGAATACGATCTACGTCTTTATTTAAAAAAATATCCCAAATGTAAAAATCCTACACTGTTCGTTTCGCTAAAAAGACATTTCTACACCAAACCAGTTCATAGAAGACACCTGCTACCTTTATCCACTGCCTCTTTGTACCCATAGTCAATCCTCTTTGTGCAAGAAGGGGGGGGGGGGGGGGGGGTGATACACATGGATGACTGGTAGTGCAAGGCAGTAACTCTAAGGACAGTACCCATGGCGATCCCTGGGGGTCTTTAGATATAATTTTCGGGGGTTTCGGGTCCAGAAAACCGCAAAGGGGGATGTTCACCCCCACCCCCCTTTCTCCTTTGTATGTCTGTGAAATTGACACTGTCAATCACCGCATCGGACGAATCACAACCTCTGAGTGTTTTCTATGAATACGCCCTCGGTGATGCCACCGAAATTGTGTTTTTACAAATCTCAAAAGTGGAAACGATAGTTAGGGGCCTTAAAGTTTCAGCCTCGTCTCACAGCGGGTGGCCAGTGGTCGACATTTATGCAACTATCTGAAACAGACATTATGGATACTCTTCGGAAAGCCCTGTTGGGCTTCTTCAGTAGATGTGAGTGTCGGCTAATAGTGGATTCCCGTCTAGGACTTTTCCTATTGTACTTGTAATGTAGTAATTGCAGTGTAAATGTCAAAATCTTCATTTGGATGCTTGTTGAAATTACTCGTTCGTTTAAATGCTTTGCCACAATGCAACTTATAGCAAGTTTATTAACAGGTAACTTGCATTTCATTAATTATTCTTAAATAATTAAACTTTTTGTGTTAATTGAAATGCGATACTCTGAGCCCCTTCAAAATAATTCCTGGGGGTGCTCAGCCCCCCCCCCCCCCTCAGTGGCGGCCCGTGGTCAAAAATGTTAGTGCAGCCGAAAAAACATGTGACCCCCCCCCTTCTCCACAACCACACAACCATACATGAACGGACATTCTTTAAAATTTATTACTCAAACTCAAATCAAATATTCCTTTCAACTTTTATAAAAGATAACATGAAAAAGTTACTTATTTTTTGAAAATTAAATCAATCCTCCTATCAAACTTGCGAATCGGTCAATTTTAATATTAATTTAAGTAAAGAAACAACAACACACGTGCAAACTTATCGAAAAAAATATTTCCGTTTGGAGAGATTCTTCTTCCAAATTATCGTTTTCCTCCACCCCACCTCGCCGATTCAGCAACGAACCAATCATTTAATCGAAATCCCTTGTACAGCTAATTTGAAAAAATCCTTTTGCGCTACGTTTGTGTCGTCACATCATCCATTTTAGCGTGTAGAGAATTCATACTACGTAAGGTTGCCATGGCAACGATGCAGCCGATTTCGAACTTCGCTTTTTGGCTGCAATTTTGATTAAATGGAGTTTTTTACTCTCCTGAATTTGTGCATTACGGAAACACGTTTGCTATTTATCGGAGATTTTTTTTACTTACAGTTGAAATTTCATCTTTATTTCCAATTATAATCTTCATTTAAGAAAATTAGTAAAATATATAATTTTAGTTTTAAAATACACAAATAAAATTAGGTGCAGCCCTGCTATACTTGCTGTAGTGCACAAGCCGCCACTGCCCCCCCCCCCTAATATTATACTATTTTTTTAAAAAAAATTACTTAAAAAACCAATTGGAGAATTGAGAATTCCTACAAAGAGGCATTCGATAGGAAGCACCCCTTATTTATTCTAAACGTGTTTTAAAGTGGGGCGGGGGGGGGGGGGGGATTTGCTTTGAAAGGTACTGTAGGACAATGAGTACCTTTCTCAACTGTTTCCAATCGAAGACGACATATCATTAGTCATATGTCACCTTTTGTGAGAAACACCAGAAAATTACCTGTTTGTCGTCAACAGCTGTACTTCGTTTGCAAAATGCCTACCGCCATCTGGTTACTCGACCAGCCATGTCGGGTAGTACCAGGGGGTAGTACGCTCATCTTCAAAGCATGTGAATGGCCACCAAAGCTGTGATTGTATAGTTCATCCCCATTTGTTTGTAATTTACTGGCCCTCGCCCTTATACTCGATTTTAGCTGATTGATGATCCCCCATTGTGAATGACCCATGTACGCTTTTCTAGACAGTTTTTGTATGTACGTTTTTCTGAAACTTGCCTCTAGGGGCCGAAGTCATGGAAGGGCCACAGCAACAAAAAAGAAATCCCTGGTGAGATCTTACAACCGCATTACAGTTTCTTTTTTTAGTGTAAAGACAGCAATCTTAGGAAGCATTTCTTTTTGCAAACGAATGGTAGTAGATTTCTTCTGTCAGCATATTCCTCTGTTTTGTCAGTTAAGTAATTATTTCTGTTTTCTAAAAGTCAATTAAAAGTAATACCATCTTTTCTAACGATAAATGTTTTGTAATTATGCTTATCAATTGGCAGTAACTCTAGTTTTGTTATACACTATTAAGTGAATAACACTAAGCGTAAGCTTATGTTTAAAAACAAGTTGAAGTACATTTTAATCTTGAATTACATATAATAAATGAAATGTCATTGTAGAATTAGTGTAAGGAAAATGTGTTTTTACATAAAGTCTAAATTGCTAATTATTTTATTGCATCAATAGAATACTAGTTATGGTTTATTTCATTTCAGTAATATTTAAAATGACAAATTTATAGGTTTTCACAATATAATATATATATATATATTTTTTGTACTCAGTACTCTGGCTCACGTAATTTTTTTTTTTATATTACGTCTTTTTTAAATGTCAGAAAAGCATAAATATAATAGTTTAGTTTGAAAACTACCTATAAATTTATCAATTTAAGCAGCTAAAATAAACGTAATTTCAAGTATTTATATAAATGTCTACAACGCTAAAGCTTTAAAGAGTAATTTTAAAAATAATGTAAAAAATACGTTTTTAAATTAAAAAAAATATTATTTATGGACATTTCATAAATTATAATCGTATTTCCCATAATTTGTTCCTTTTGAAATAATAAACCATCAGATTCATGCACTATTTTCTAAACTGCTTATATAATTGAAATTTCTTCTTTTAGAAAATTACATTTTGTTTAAGAAAGTTAAATAGAGACGAATTCCTCAAATCTGAAAAAATTCACAATTTAGCGTACAATACGGACATTTGAAATTACTATTAATCTGTTCCTGGTTACTTTATGTTTTAAAGCTGTCAAAACAAAAACGGATACAAGTTAAAACATTTAACAAGTAAAAATTTAAAGCATTGATTGTTTTTTAATTGTTTAATAGCTCACAACTCCGTACTATTTTATATTGTATAACAATATATATATTGAAAAAAAAATCAGTCCCCCCCCTGAAAAAAAGAAGTTCCTACGCCACTGAATTTGGCCATAATTCTAATTAAATAGACAAACTAGAAAATAATGACAAAGGGAAAATTGCATTACCATAAATTTTCGGATTTCAATTATATTTACCCCCCCCCCTTCTCCCCCAAAAATACGCAATTTTCTTCAGTTAAAAGTTAAATTTTGGGCCCCCCCCAAAAATTTTGACAACTTTACGCCTATGCGTCGAGGGATCAGCTTTCGTGTGCTGCGTGTTTCAGTTTATTATCGTTTTAGTGTTTTAATAATTAAATTTAAAATAATTTGGATATTCGTTTAAAATTAGTAGGGAAACAAGCAATAGACCTCCCAACCATTAAAAAAACCTTAAGAATAATAAAAAAACTTATGTCGTTTTTTGGAGCTAATTTGAAGAAAATCAAGGAACATTCACGCCAAATTTGAAGAAAATCGAACAAAAACTCTGGCAAACCCTGGCAATAATTAAGTTTTCAAAAAATTAAAAAATAAATAATCTTAATTTTTGTTTAACATAATTGAAGAGTTTAAATTATTAAAAGCCGAATATTTGAAAATTTTAAATAATTGTGGTTACTACTACATTACATCTACATTAACTTCTTATTGTTTGGCGATTTGGGGCACGTCCATCCTGCCAATTTTTGGGAAAGTTAACAATTATTAATATTATAATTTTGGTAGGAATTTTTGAAGTGATTACTTATTTAACTAATTTTAATATATTTAATATGCATTATCTTTTAGCACCTAAAAGTATCCAAATTGTCATTATTATTATTTTTTTAATTTCTAAATGCCACATTTTGTTAAATTGGAGCATACGTAATATTCGAATTCTAACTGTTTTGAAATTGGTCTGCTTTGAATTTATTTTGAAATTGGTTTGAGTGAATTGAATGAGGAAACAATCTAAGCTTGTTTGGTCGCATTGAGGTGATTCGTAGAAAGCGCAAATGACTTTTCCTAAATGCATTGACTCGTATATATGTTTCAATTTTTGCACGTTACTTTCAACGGCAGAAAATGATAGAAAATAAGAAAGTGAATTCAGTAACGACTTTGGACAAAACAAGTATTAAATGTTTGTTTCTCATTGATTGAGCAATTTTAAATGAGATCTAATTTTTAGTTTTTTATTTTACTTTCCTAAATGAAATAATATTTGAAAATGTAGTGCGGGTCACAAAATTCTATAATTATTTTGGTCTTTTAGATAATACCAGTTCCTAAAAAAATCCTGTATCTCGAGAACAGATGCTACGGCTTCAGTCGCCTTAGAGCAGTGGTTCCCAAAGTGGGTTCCGTGGAACCCTGGGGTTCCACGAAAAAATTTAGGGGTTCCGCGTGACAAATTTTATTTGATTAAAAAAATAAGAATGGTGTTTAATATATTCACATTTTCCTCGGAAAGTTTACCATTCAATGGATTATGAAAATTTGATTGATTTGAGTTCGGATACATAATTAGAAGCCAAATTTAGAACAGTTTCATTAACAATATTCTGGTCAGATGTATTCGATGAATATCCAAATTTAGCAAAACAGGCTATTCGAATTCTATTGCCGTTTGCAACCACTTATTTGTGTGAAGCTGGGTTTTCAAAATATGTTGCGACAAAAACCAAATATCGTAACAGACTTGATGCTGCACCAGATACGCGAGTTCAGTTATCAAACCTAACGCCCAATTTTAAGAGAATTATGGAATCAAAGAAGCAGGTGTATTCTTCACAATAAAGATTTTCCATTTATTTTAGTTTATGTTTTGTATTTTATTAATTATTTCTATGATGAATTTTTTTTTTTTGAGTTTTGCTTAATTCAATAAAATCTGAAATACCAAAATAATACTTGTTTGATATTATTATCAGATATTATATTTTGAAAAGTCGTTGATTAAAAAATATTCAGGGTTCCGCGATCATTGGAAACAAATTTTGGGGTTCCACGACCAAAATAGTTTGGGAACCACTGCCTTAGAGTCATAGTTTTTTTAAACAAGGATTAGAGAACAAGACTAGCATACAAATCGAACAATCGAAAAAGTAACTGTTATTCTTCAATTTGATACTTTTCCTTACGAATTACTCAAAATAAGCTTTCACTTTTTTTCTTCCAAATTACCACTTTAACTTATTTTAAGGCATTTTAAGTACTGGCATAAATGAAATCCACGTAGAAATCACAATAATGGATCGAAAGTTAATTGTTTCGTTTCCTATGTCATATCTACCGCCCATTACAAAGTTATGCGATGTTGCAGTGTAAAAATAATCAATAATAACTAAAAATAAATTATGTAAAGAACGGTTTAGACGTGAGATTTATTTACTGTCTGAGAGTTGATAAATGTTTACTTCAGAGACGATTTTGTTATCGGGAATCGCTTATATGACTTTCGCCTTTCAAAGGTACCAGAAATCAGATTAGGTGTTTTCACGATTAGAATAACTTACGACAACTGTGTGAGAATGAAAAACCCTCACGTGTAAATTAACACCAGTAATCTCAGTTAGATTTTCAAAACAAAATACTTATTCTTGAGTTATAATCGAAGAATTTTCTTCGATCGCGTTGAATAACTTATTTGTAAATTCTAATACTTTAATCATTAAATTGTTTCAATAAAATAAAAATATTTATTTACTTATTTATAAGTAAAATACTGGTAGAAACTTGAAATCATGAAATATTTACTATTTCTTAGAAAGATTTTTATTATTTAATATAAGAGAGAGAAAAACTTAATCCTAATCTCATTGCACAGACTTGGACCTTTATAGCTCCTGTTAAAGACTTAAAAACAATTTTTGAGTGAGTTTTGATGGCTTGAAACAAGAAATCATTCACAAATTAATACTATTTTATACTATTCTCATATTGTCCTTGCCTCTGTCCTTAAAATTTGAAGAAATCTCTGTAACGTGATATTTGATAAAATTGTAGTACTTTTAAATATTTTTCTTTAAAATGGAACTTGGTGCATTGTTTCAGGCTGAACCATTGATCCGTGATCACGATTATGCTTTTTTTAGGGGTAAATTTATTGTCACTTTTTGCCGTCAGTGGTTTTAAAAAAAGTGATTTCTTTTTTTTCTAAAATGTTAGATAAACTGGTTCGTAATTACCCCCCTTTTCCAAACGATTTTTTTAATAGCTTCACAGATAGGAAATGTGTAAAATCAAATTCTGTTTCATTAAAAGTTGCCATAATGCGATTTTTGTTTTAATGAGAAAAAAAAAGGGTCAAAGTACCACAGAAAAAAAAATTTCCTCCTTCCTTCCATTACAATTTAATTTTTTAAAACCTGTTATACTAATAGATAATATCTTTGTTGTATTAAAAAATCACCCTTTTCGCTTTAATATTGAAGGAGATGAATTAAAACTTAAAAAAGTGGCACTTTCTCGTATTTTACCAAGGTATTTTACGAAGTAGATAAAAGTAGCCTAGTGGATAAGAGCTTTCAGCCAGTAATCAGAAGTTTGCTAGTTCGAGCCTTTGCGATGGACTTGACAAAGAAAAGTAAAAAAGTAGTGATCTTGTGATCAGAGGCTTGCCAGATTCGTTACAAAAATACTAGAAAGTCGTCCAGTACATCCAACAAATTTTACCGGGCGTATACGGGACTGGTGCACGATAAATCTGATCAGAGTCCAAAATCCTGACGCCTATCGGAGGCCTCCGTTGCTGAGTGGATTAAGTCAGCAGGGAATCCAAAGGGTCCCCGGTTCGAATTTTTGCGCGGACAAGACTAAAGAATAGGAAAAAGTTGTGATATTGCGATCGGAGGGTTGCCAACTTCGCTACCAAAATACTAGAAAAGTCGTCCAGAACATCCACAAAAAATATACGTGTATACGGGACTGGTGCACGATAAATCTGATCAAGGTTCAAAGTCCCGACGTCTATTGAAAGCGTTGGGAGCCAGCTCAGGAGTTGTCCTCGTCATCTGACCATGGTTCAAAAATACGAGGCATCGTTCCCGGGTCTTCCTTTCGAGATAGGCCCCGAACCGTCGCCAATAGCCCACTATGCAGCTCTAGTGCGACGTTATTTAACCAAACCAAACCAAACCTGACACCTATTGAAGGCGTAGATGCCAGCTCAGGTGTTTTCCTCCTCCATGGTTCAAAAATACAAGGCATCGTTCCCGGGTCTTTACTTCGAGATAGGCCCCGAACCGTCGCCAATAGCCCACTGTGCAGCTCCAGTGCGACGTTATTTAATCAAATCAAATCAAACCAACCAATTTTTTGAGATAGGTTCTAAACTGCCGCCAATAGCCCAGTGTGTAGCTCTAGTGTGACGTTTTTAACTAAATCAAACCAACTTTGTCATCAAAATCTAGGGGACTGGTGCACGATAGATCTGATCGGGGTCCAAAGTCCCGACGTCTATTGAAGGCGTTGGGTGCCAGTTCAGGTGCTTCCTCGTCATCTGACCATAGTTCTAAAATAACGAGGTGCAGGTATGAATGAATTTGTGTATGAATGTGTATGTGTTCCCGGGTCTTTCCTTCGAGATAGACCCCGAACCGTCGCCAATAGCCCACTGTGCAGATCGAGTGCGACGTTAATTAACCAAACCAAACCAAATCATCAAAATCTAGGAGATTCAGAAACCTAATAACAGGCATCCACAAATGAAAATAAATTCAATTATTTATCTATTTCAAATAACATAACAGAACATCAAACCGAATCAATTTAAAACTGCGACGGAAACTCTTCATTTCAGTTGTTCCTAAATGAAACGATTCCATTCCTCGACATCCGAAAGATTTCTTGTTTCCCTTCCTGGAACACTGTTGTATGAATAAAATTCCCATCGGTTTCGAAACATTCCTGATGACAAAAGTTTTACGCGATCGGTTGTCGATACTCACAGCAGCGAAAAGTCTTTCGAATGGAAACAGATGTCGCCATTTTTCGACACACAGCTTCGGGAATGTTTCAATAAGAATTGCCGAAACCAGGCGGAACATCTTTTCTCGAATAAGCTTGATTTGGACGCGCTGTTTGGCAACACGCGCAAAACACATTTCATTTAAATTGCAGTTCTTTGTGTAATTAAATGGAACTTGTTAACACGCAAAACAATTAAGGGCGGGAATTTTGATGTTAGCGGGAATTATGATTTGTTAGAAATGTTTATTTGCAACGTTTAGTCAAATGTTTTACATAAACGTAAAATGTGTTGTTAGATATTTATATAGCCTGGTTTTAATATGGATAAAATTATAAATTAAATGTAAGGATTAAATATAACATTCTTCGTGGAAATGATATTTTATTAAATTAGAAATGTTGTTATTCCTAATTTAATAAAGTATCATTTCCGAACTTTTTTATTAGAGCAAATTAAAATAATCTTGCATATAATTTAACGTATCTTTGACTGACGGGAGGCATTTTTGACATTCAACATTGGTTGGTTTGGTTTGGTTAATTAACGTCGCACTAGAACTGAACAGTGGGCTATTGGCGACGGTTCGGGGTCTATCTCGAAGGAAAGACCCGGGAACGATGTCTCGTATTTTTGAACCATGGTCAGATGACGGCGCCACTATCGGAGTGTTAAATGATATATTGGTATCACTGATCTCTAACTATAACTTCTGGATTGGGCAAAGCAGTTTGTTGACTTGAATCCAATTGAAGGTTAAAAACTGTAGCCCACTTCCATTTCTACCAGTAGTGGCTCGTGGGGTACAGCAAGTACAGCCGGGCTGTACCTACATTTATTAGTGTATTTTAAAACTATAATCAGTTATTTTATTAATTTTTTTAAAATGCAGATTAGAATTGAAAATAAAATTTCTACGGTAGTAAACAAAATTTCCGGTAAATAGCAAGCCTGTTGCCGTAATGCACAATTCAGGAGGAGGAAAAATCAATTCAATCAAAACTGCAGCCATAAAGCGAAGTTCGAAATTGGCTGCATCGTTGCCATGGCAACCTCTACGTAGTAGACGGACCCCCCCCCCCTCCCTTGCTAATGCTCTTTGCATGTGTGGTGAGATACAGATCGAAATTAATTTTCTGATTTGGGCTGCACTTGGTATTCGATAAACTGATTGGCTCGTGCGTGAATCGCTGGGATGGGTGAGAGAACTGAGAATTTCAGAGAAAATAGTGTTCGTGATAAATGTACTGTGGGCTGTTGTTTCGTTATTTAAGTTAATATTAAAATTGCCCGATTCGCATGTTTAAAAGAAAGGAGCGTTGCTTTAATTTTCAAAAAATAAGTAAGTGTTTTCTATTTTTTTTCGCATGTTATCATTTCGTAAAAATTGAAAGGAAACTTTGATTTGAGTAGTAAATAATAAAGAATTTTCTTTCATGTATGGTTGTCAAAAATATGGGGGGGGGGGGGGGGGGGGGGGAGAGATTCACATGATTTCGGCTACAATAACTTTTTCGATCACGGGCTGCCACTGATTTCTACCTCTTTATTTCGTATATTTTTCATGTTAAAATAAGCCTGACGTGTATTGCTTTCGGCTGAGCATTTTTTCTATTTTCTTTTTAAACCCATTTTAAATGCAATCCGCTATTAAAATATAAAGTCATTTGCAAATCAAAAGTAGATAAAAAAGCAAGAGCAAAAACTATTCGTTTGGCAATATAAAAATTAATTCTATAAGAAGAAAATATAATAATTATATACATTTAATATTTCTACAATGCTATGATAATAAAAAACATCACTAAATCACTTAAAAAAATGTTGGGACACAGCATGGCTGCTTTCAATTGGCTTCAACGCGCCCATAAAGGAAACAAGGTTTGAGCCTTCCAGCAGTTACAGTTACAGTTCAGTGGACTTGACAAAGAAAAGTAAAGAAAAAGTTGTGATCTATGGTTGCTAGTTCACTACAAAAATACTACTACTAAAGTACTAAGAAAACTCGAACTTTGAGTTTTATGCAATGTTACGAGTTTTTGTGCAATGTTTCACCAGTAAATGGCATCCGTGGTAGCATAGTAAAATGGTGAAACTAAGCACCAAATGTTGATTGCAGCTAAATGGGTATCAAATATTGGTGAAAGGTCTTAATAATGTTAAAGATTGTAGTAATAAACAAAAAAATACATTAAAGATTTTAAGTGCACTGGTTAATTCTTATTTTAATTTATCAAAACGTAACCAACATCTGAACTTCTCGTGTTAAACGCAAATCGATCGAATATCAATTAAATCGAGCTACATTATTTGCAAGTCAAACAAACGGTTTAAATTGTGGGTCTATAAAACGAAAATAATTAAATCCTTCTCATAGTAAGTATTTTATGGAAAAGTAACGGAAGTAATTTTAGAATGTTTAAACTTTTCAAATAGAGAATTTACCCCTTTATAACATTCTTTGACATAATCTTGGTGATTAGATATTGGTATATGATGCCGGGGGGCTTAGCGAATTTGAAACGACGCCGTGTCTTAAGCCTTCCATTGAAATTATAAGTTATTCAATAGTTCTAAGCTTAAGAGCAAACACCAGCCAATATGAACTTAAACTCAAATCAATATTCCTGTTTGAGTAAGCTCGTGCTTGGAAGGGTGTTAAAGAGAAGAGATTTGAAATTTAATGAGGCGTGCTTTTATGATATATTATACTAAATAAGGCATTGGTTTCATTTGGTTAATTAATGTCGCACTAGAGCTGCACAGTGGGCTATTGGCGACAGTTCGCGGTCTATCTCGAAGGAAAGACTGGGGAACACATACACATTCATACATGCACCTCGTTATTTTAGAACCATGGTCAGATGACGAGGAAACACCAGAACTGGCACCCAACGCCTTCAATAGACGTCGGGACTTTGGACCCCAATCAAATTTATCGTGCACCAGTCCCGTATACACGCCAGTATAATTTGTTGGATATTCTGGACGACTTTCTAGTATTTTTGTAGCGAAGCTGGCAACCCTCCGATTACAAGATCACTTTTTTTTTACTTTTCTTTGTCAAGTCCATTTCCCGGATTCGAACCACCAATCCTCTGATTAGTAGCTGAACGCCTTACCAACTGAGCAACTGGGGCTCCTGGATCCGACAAAGAAATGTAAAAAAGTAGTGATCTTGCGATCGGAGGGTTGCCATCAACTTCGCTACAAAAATACTGGAAAGTCGTCCAGAACATCCAACAAATTATAACGGCGTCTATATGCGACAGGTGCACGGTAAATCTGATCTGGGTCCAAAGTCCTGACGCATATTGAAGGCGTGGGTGCCAGTGCAGGTGTCGACCTCGTCATCTGACCATGGTTAGAAAATACGAGGCATTGTTCCCGGATCTTTCTTTCGATATAAGCCCCCAACTGTTGTCAATAACCCACTATGCAGCTCTAATGCGACGTTAATCAACCAAACAAACCCGAACCGTTGTCATTAGCCCACTGTGTAACTGTAGTGGGACGTTAATAAACTAACCCGAACCTTCGCCAATAGCCGACAGTGTAGGTTTATTACGACGTTAATTTAACCAACGAGGATCTATCCCAGGCAAAGTCTGGTTCTAAAATAACGAGGTGCATGTAAGAATGTGTATGTGTTCCCGGTTGGTTGGTTTGTTAATTAACGTCGCACTAGATCTGCACAGTGGGCTATTGGCGACGGTTCGGGGTCAATCTCGAAGGAAAGACCCGGGAACGCATGCCCATTCACACACACATTCATAGATGCACCTCGTTATTTTAGAACCATGGTCAGATGACGAGGAAACACCTGAACTGGCACCCAACGCCTTCAATAGACGTCGGGACTTTGGACCCCGATCAGATTTATCGTGCACCAGTCCCGTATACACGCCAGTATAATTTGTTGGATATTCTCGACGACTTTCTAGTATTTTTGTAGCGAAGCTGGCAACCCTCCGATCGCAAGATCACTACTTTTTTACTTTTCTATGTCAAGTCCATTTTACGGATTCGAACCACCAATCGTATGTGTTCCCGGATCTTTCCTTCGAGATAGATCCCGAACCGTCGTCAATAGCCCACTGTGCAGCTGTAGTACGACGTTCGTTAACCAAACCAAATCGAAGCGAAGTGATTTCAATGGACACGCCCCCTACAGCACATGTCCAATTCGCAATTATTAATTGGCATCTTTTACAGATTTTGACATTCGTGACCATCCTCGCCGCCTGCCTGTCAGTTTGCTGCTTATGCGGATTACGCGAACGACCTGAAGTTTGTAAGAGGCTTGCTGCAAAGTTGAATATCTTCAAGAAAGATCGCTGGTAGACGAATCATTAAGAATAGTAAGTACTCATTTCTGTTATTCGTTTGAATTTTTATTTATTATTATATCTGTATATCTTTTAGGATATTTCAAAGAATTGTTTATAGACGACAAGAAGTTGATATTTTCAAATGCACTTAAAATACGTTTAATGAAATGCATACTTTTCCCGAAGAATCGTAATTGCATAATGGCGCAGCTTGGTCACATTTGGCCCTTGTGCCATTAAACCTCATATTACCAACCAATCGTAATTTCATAAGTATATATATAATTTTTCATTTAGCAAATTTATTAATAAGTTAAGTTTAAGTTAATAAAAATCCGTAACCTATTGAGAGCGATAGAACAGAACAGAACACTTTCCAGGCGAATGCCTGCATCTCATATACAGCAAAAGATTTGCATATACAAAGTAAAATAGTATATTGAATTATACGAGAATTTGCATATCGCACTGAAAACACACAAATGTACACGCCCGAAAAGTTTTGCGGTAGACTAATAATAAATTATCCCTGATAAAGTTATTTAAGGAGACCGAAAAGTAAAATAAAAAAGATTTAAGTAAATTTCAAAATACAACGTTCCAAATCAGTTCGATTTATGGAAAGTCAAAATGAAACGAACTGATCGGAGGCGAGTAATGTTTACGTTTTAAACCAGGCTATCTCACGATCGAAAGAGGGAAATTTAAATACAGGAAATGCAGTAAGTATTAATTTAATACAAGACATTTCCTAACATTTATAAACAGTTGACTCCCTATAATTACTTTTAACTACTACCTTCAATACTGTTGCGAAATTTAACTTTTTTAACCTTTAAATTTTGTGTGTGTTGTAAACAAACTGTTGGATGACGTAATGTCAAGTTTAGCGTATATAATATTCCAGGTCGTCGTTTCTTGAATTTGGGGAACTCGGGTGTTGTCCTCGTCATCTGAAAATGGTTCAAAAATACGAAGCATCGTTCCCGGTCTTTCCTTCGAGATAGGAACTGAACTGCCGCCAATAGCTCACTGTGTAGCTCTAGCGCGACGTTAATAAACCAAACCAACTTTAATTTTGCGAGAAAATAGTTTAATATAAAAGTGGAACAGGGAATGTATAAAAGTGTATTATAAATGACTGGTTTTAAACTATTTGCAAAAACGGCAGTTATAAAGTCGCCATATATGAAGGCTTTGATACAAACTCATTAAATCATTTTTTTTTAAGACTGCGGATGAATTACTTTATAGCCAATGAGAACCATACATCTGTTGCATTGAGCATTTTAACAGATCAGTCTTGGCTTTAGGTTCTGCTCGAGTATAGTTTATTTGAACCTTCTAGTTTCAAAACCAGATCCACATTTTTCGCAAAATCATTTAAAAAAAAATATTTTTCCTAAATTCTTAATGTATTATATCGCATTGCAAAGACGTATTGACCAGAAGATTCTGAATTCAGTCTAAAAAAGCATTCATTTCAAGTTTATACAATAAACGATCATTTTCAAATAGATTTGTGTAATCAATTGTGCCATTTAACTTTGTTAAATATTACTATGTCAAACTCCTGTTAATAGAGCCTCCGTGTCCCAGTGGATAAACGCGTCAGCTGGGAATCAAAGGATTCCTTTTTCGATTCTGTGCGACGGACTTGGCAAAGAAAAGTAAAAAAAGTAGTGGTCTTGTGATCGGAAGGTTGCCAGCTTCGCTACAAAATACTAGAAAAGTCGTCCAGAACATCCACAAAAATTATCGGCATGTATACGGGACTGGTGCACGATAAATTTGATCGTGGTCCAAAGTCCCGTCGTCTATTGAATTCGTTGGGTACCAGCTCAAGTGTCCTCGTCATCTGACCATAGTTTAAAAATACGAGTCATCGTTCCCGGGTTTTCCTTCGAGATAGCCTCCGAAATTCGTCGATAGCCTACTGTGCAGCACTAGTGCGACGTTAATTAATCAAACCAAATCTGCAGTTAATATTGTAAAGAAATACACTTTGAAGATGTTATTAATTTTTTTCGTCCATTGTGCAGGTTTTGTGACATTAATTCCGCCAACCAATATCTAGTTTCTAAAGACTGTTTTGAAAATAATTAAAATTAAATATCTTGCAAAAGATTAAATATTGACGGGTCTAACAAATTAAATTTGTTTTCGGCAGTTTTTTCAAAAGGAATTTGCTTTTCATAATGGAAAAGAGTCTTTATCGATTATAATATATCAAAGCTTTTCTATAGTATTTGTCCGTGATTTGTTTCTTCCGCATTTTTTGTTTTGTTATTTTATGCTGATTAACGTAAAATAACCCGATATTTTTAGTGGGTTTAATTAGTTTTCAGTTTAGTTTTTAAACAATTTGGTTTATTTAAAGTTAATTAAAATATAATAAAATAACAAAGGTGCGGAGGAGACAAATACCGTCTATTTAAAATTTTAAAAAAATATTTAATATCCTTTCCCCTGATACTAGAACTAAGTGACTATTTCCTACCGAGCATGGTATTGTTCCCGGGTCTTTCCCTCGAGATAGATCCGGAATCCTTGCCAATAGCCCAGTGTCAACTCTAGTGCGATGTTATTTAACCAAACCTACCGTTCATGAGCAAATGTATCAATGTAAATGTTTCAGATACTAAACAATTCCGGATTAATTCCCATTCAGAATGTATACGGACAGGTGTTTTGCATTATAAACATCGTTCTGAATGTATGTGAACAGATGATCTTTTGCTTACTGAATTATTAATACAAAAGATCCAATGTTTGTCAATGGAATGTTTGCTCTGAAAATATCAATTCTGCCAGCCATAATTAGGAATGTTTTTGTGTTACGGTGTAGTGTAACTTTTTTACACTTTAACTCTGAATTATTTGAAGATTTTTATGCCCATGGGACGGATTTGGTGAGGTTCAATTGATCCCATTCTTGACCGACCCTACTACAAATTGTTTGCGCTCAATGCCCACTGGCGGGGTTGTCGCAAACATCAACGCCTGCTTAAATTCAGATGACTAGTCAGACTCGTCCACCGTAACTTCGCCCAAGTAAGCAGATGACGAGTCTCACTCGTCAAATGTACCCAAAAAGGTTAATAAAATCTGGGTTATGCAATGGAACTAGCGAAAACTGAATGCTTTGTCTTTATAATCCCATTTCTGATTGCGTGTGAATATGGTTTGGCTGGGCTAGTAGTATCTAGCGCTTCTAATGATTTACTGACTATATATGGTAATCAATACTGGATCACATGCAAACTCTTAGTAACAGTTACTTTTATAAATCATGAAACTGGTTACTGCTTTGAACTTTTCTATTAAAAATGGTTACAATTAAAACTTATTTGCTGTCTACCAGCAACATTTCTCAAACTCGTGCGTAGCGATCAGTGAACAGAGCTCTGTTCTAAATACGCTCTGCCATTCCTTTGACATCCACTCGTTTTGTAACAAAAGGCCAGCCCCCAAATTTGCATACTGCTGGAACTGGATGCTTTTCATTTCAAACTACGTTCCTGGTTGGTTGGGTGTTTGGTGTACTTGAGCTGGAATAAACAGGGACATTTGGTTTGTTTAGCGCTGGATCTGGCAGTTATATAGGCATCATGAACAATGAATGTATTAAACTCCAAACGAAATTACTAAGTTAAATAACATTATTTAACACATTTACTAACAACATTCGCTTTGCAAGATATAATGTATTTACAATTTATGATATGATATATGTAGTGTTTGAGAATTGCCACACGGCATTGAATACCATCAATACCTGAATCACAAAGTTCTTAATGTTTTAACCTTGCACAGATCGCGCTGCTATATGCAAGGTGAATCGAATTGGAAATATTCCTATTGGAATGACAATTAGGGATCGTCACTTATTATGCCCGAGACGCCTGCAAGAACTAACAAATGATCGAATCGACCCGATTTCGCTCGTAAGGAGAAAAGGGGGACTAGTGGTTGTTGGTTTATTTTCTTTAAAGTTATTATATCGCGCGGGAAAGTAAGAAAAAGTTTTACTTCGAGTGAAAATATTTATGAAGATCTAACGAAAAACCCAAATCGGATAAAATCGCGAGGCGTGGTGCAAGAAGTGACGACCCCTTAACAAGAAAAGCTATCCCACTCCTTATTTTTCTCAATTTCCTCCCACTTCCAATTCGATTCGCCTTGGATTGTGCCTCTCGGGGATAGCGGGAGCTCATTGTTAAATAGATATGACCGCTGGATTATGTTACGCGTCTCGATCTCAAATTCCATTGAAAGTATTCAGTGTGCCGTTTTACGCCAATAAAGCGATAATATTTACTATGTGGAACTAGGTATGAACTACCAAGTCTCCATTTTCGAAAATATCACAATCACGAACTAAAACACCTTCTACACGGAGGAGATATACGCGTGGGCTTTTTCAGATGGCTTTAATTCGAGAATGCAAAGCACGTGGTTTGTATTTTCGAATCGCAGTCATCTGAAAACTTATCTATTCCTTGCAGAAGAGACCTTGTATATAAAAGCTAAATTCTAATGTATTTTGTACATTGTTTAAACAAGGACCCGATGCAAGGCCAAAATGTGTTGCCAAGTGCATTCTAACGCTTTTAATGGTGAATTACAATAGAAGGTCGCGTGTTTACAACAGCAATACTTTAAGTTAAAACTATGCGGCTTGAATTCACACACAAGATCGCCATTTTCTAAAAATCCTTGCTTTCATTGGAAAAAGGAAATTCGCATGTTCCAACAACTCAATCATTTATTGCTCTAAATAATGACTACTAAAGTAATTGCTGCTCTCTGAAACGTGACCATTAACTGTTCAATATCTAAATTAAAGGCTGTGGCATTATTTCCGATATCGCAACGAAAAATTTAAACCTCTATTTCATGAAAGGAAAATTACGTTAGCCATTCTGTAAACATGTAAATAGGCAATTTGTGATATTTATGCACGCTTGTTTAATTAAAGCAAAGTTAAATTGTTTTATTTTGTAAGAATAATATTTATACAGAACAGCGTAGGATACATACCAAAATGCTCGGTTACAATGATTTATACACAATAGATGTTATTACAGGAGATAGTTTGCTTTGTATAATTTTTGATTATATGCAGATTATTTTCACACCTTGCTGATTGAATGAAATAAGAGCAATGCTTGAAATATCCTTGTATATTTTAAATGCGTTCACTGGAAACCAGAAAAATGAGTTCCAGTTTTGTATTAATTGCTTATAATAAATATTAATACTTTTCAGTCAGGTAAATAGACGCTAGTTAACCATTCTTTGTTGAATAGTAAATCCGACAAAATATAGCATTTACACAAATGTATATATTTTTAATATGTTCGCTGCCGGCTACATGATACAGTCTTCCATATAACACGTAAAAAGTAATAGTCGACTTGTGTCCTTTTAAACACAGGCAGTTAAAAGAAAATAAGCGTTATACGAAACATTTTCTGGTATTGGGATACAAAATAGTGCTTAGTTCTACTCCACATAAAGCAAGTTAATTTTTTAAAGGATTTAACAGTTTGATTGTTGCTCACGATACCATGAGTATTTAAATACCTTGGAATTTCAGCAAAACGCATTAATTTTAAATACAGAACAATGACAGGATTATAAAGATCACCAATAGAACCATTTCTGTGGAATTCTACAGTTTTAATTATGTAAAAATCTAAACATGTCAGTGTTTTCCAATTTTTAAAGTTACATTTTCCTAATAAAATGTTTATTTTTAAGTTGACAATATTTAAATTAGGATTATTTTTCAAATGTTAATATTTAGTGATTTAATTATAATTTTAAATATGTGAATGATGGAAAACAAGATATCCTCATTCAAAGTGCAAAAAGTCGTATTTCACTGTTTTTCCTTATTGCTATACGAGATTTTTATCTGGTGACAAAATCTGTCATCAGATAATTAAATGAAAAATGTAACCAGGAATGTAACCAAAGGTTCTATATAAGAACCATCATAAAAAAAATAAGTGACATGAATTTTGCACTTTAAACGACAACTTGATCTTTTTCAAAGTTATTAAAAGTTTACTTCAAAATAAAATTTAGGGAAATGTCAGTGGAGATATTATTTATAGCTTTAATTGATTAGTTTTAATTACTTAAACAATACGTCAAAAAATCTATATATAAAATAAATGCGATTTAAGTTAAATGTATGACGAAAGTTGTATATTATTATTAACTTAAATTGAAATGCATATAAAGTTTATTATGCTCTTTTCATGGAATATTTAAATTAGAGCACACTTAACACACTCGGTGCAAGATTAATCCAAATTGACTCGGTGCAAGATTAATCCAAATTGACTTGGTGCAAGATTAATCCAAATTGACTTGGTGCAAGATTAATCCAAATTGACTTGGTGCAAGATTAATCCAAATTGACTTGGTGCAAGATTAATCCAAATTGACTTGGTGCAAGATTAATCCAAATTGACTCGGTGCAAGATTAATCCAAATTGACTTGGTGCAAGATTAATCCAAATTGACTTGGTGCAAGATTAATCCAAATTGACTTGGTGCAAGATTAATCCAAATTGACTTGGTGCAAGATTAATCCAAATTGACTTGGTGCAAGATTATTTCAAATTGACTTGGTGCAAGATTAATCCAAATTGACTTGGTGCAAGATTAATCCAAATTGACTTGGTGCAAGATTAATCCAAATTGACTTGGTGCAAGATTAATCCAAATTGACTCGGTGCAAGATTAATCCAAATTGACTTGGTGCAAGATTAATCCAAATTGACTTGGTGCAAGATTAATCCAAATTGACTTGGTGCAAGATTATTTCAAATTGACTTGGTGCAAGATTAATCCAAATTGACTTGGTGCAAGATTAATCCAAATTGACTTGGTGCAAGATTATTTCAAATTGACTTGGTGCAAGATTAATCCAAATTGACTTGGTGCAAGATTAATCCAAATTGACTTGGTGCAAGATTATTTCAAATTGACTTGGTGCAAGATTAATCCAAATTGACTTGGTGCAAGATTAATCCAAATTGACTTGGTGCAAGATTAATCCAAATTGACTTGGTGCAAGATTAATCCAAATTGACTTGGTGCAAGATTAATCCAAATTGACTTGGTGCAAGATTAATCCAAATTGACTTGGTGCAAGATTAATCCAAATTGACTTGGTGCAAGATTAATCCAAATTGACTTGGTGCAAGATTAATCCAAATTGACTTGGTGCAAGATTAATCCAAATTGACTTGGTGCAGGATTAATCCAAATTGACTTGGTGCAGGATTAATCCAAATTGACTTGGTGCAAGATTAATCCAAATTGACTTGGTGCAAGATTAATCCAAATTGACTTGGTGCAAGATTAATCCAAAATGACTTGGTGCAAGATTAATCCAAATTGACTTGGTGCAAGATTAATCCAAATTGACTTGATGCACGCTTCATCCATTAGACAAGGTACACTGTTCACCCAAAAGATTTGTTGTACGTTGCATCTAAAACACTTGATGGTCACTTTATTTAGAAAGTCTAGTTGAACGCTTCATCCCGAAATGTCTTGGACGCTTCATCCCGAAATGTCTTGGGCGCTTCATCCCGAAATGTCTTGGGCGCTTCATCCCGAAATGTCTTGGGCGCTTCATCCCGAAATGTCTTGGGCGCTTCATCCCGAAATGTCTTGGACGCTTCATCCCGAAATGTCTTGGACGCTTCATCCCGAAATGTCTTGGACGCTTCATCCCGAAATGTCTTGGGTGCTTCATCCCGAAATGTCTTGGGCGCTTCATCCCGAAATGTCTTGGGCGCTTCATCCCGAAATGTCTTGGGCGCTTCATCCCGAAATGTCTTGGGCGCTTCATCCCGAAATGTCTTGGGCGCTTCATCCCGAAATGTCTTGGGCGCTTCATCCCGAAATGTCTTGGGCGCTTCATCCCGAAATGTCTTGGGCGCTTCATCCCGAAATGTCTTGGACGCTTCATCCCGAAATGTCTTGGACGCTTCATCCCGAAATGTCTTGGACGCTTCATCCCGAAATGTCTTGGACGCTTCATCCCGAAATGTCTTGGGCGCTTCATCCCGAAATGTCTTGGGCGCTTCATCCCGAAATGTCTTGGGCGCTTCATCCCGAAATGTCTTGGGCGCTTCATCCCGAAATGTCTTGGGCGCTTCATCCCGAAATGTCTTGGGCGCTTCATCCCGAAATGTCTTGGACGCTTCATCCCGAAATGTCTTGGACGCTTCATCCCGAAATGTCTTGGACGCTTCATCCCGAAATGTCTTGGACGCTTCATCCCGAAATGTCTTGGACGCTTCATCCCGAAATGTCTTGGACGCTTCATCCCGAAATGTCTTGGACGCTTCATCCCGAAATGTCTTGGACGCTTCATCCCGAAATGTCTTGGACGCTTCATCCCGAAATGTCTTAATCCGAAGAGTCTTGGCGGACGCTTCATCCGAAGAGGCTTGGCGGACGCTTCATCCGAAGAGGCTTGGCGGACGCCTCATCCCAAAAGGCTTGGCGGACGCTTCATCCCAAAAGCCTTGGTGACGTTAGTAACCGCTTTCGCAAAGTTGTGGCAACGTACAAGTTTTGTTGCGAAATGTCATATGCAAGACAGAATTATGTAAAGGAAATAAAACTGCATGTTAAGTTACGAGAAAAATGAGTGTTAATTCAAGGATTTATGCATTAAAAGTAACTGCTAATTTACGTGTGTGTGTGTAATTTTAGTTCGTACGAGGAGGGAATTACATACGCAGCATATTTATTGCAAATCTGTCGCAAAAATATTGTGCTTGAATGGAATGTCGATAACATAATTTGCATTTGTGTTGAATGACCTTTTCTATTTAATGGTTCGACGCTTGTTTCCATCACATGATATTGAATCTATCATGCGATAATTTCCGTGTTCTCGGAGGAAAAAACCCTCAAGTGATGTGTTGAAAAATAAAATTAAATCAAGTTTTATACTCCAAGAAATTAGACTATTCTATATAAACAGTGCAGAATACCTCTTCTGCCATCTAAGACTTGTATGTGCTCAAGTCAAGAAGAATCCAAGCAGTCGTATAAACGCCAAAATTGATCTTGCACCTCATTAGATGCAGAATTATTAATTTACATCGTAACTATATTATATTTCTTAAACATAAGTCTATACGCTACCAAATTCGAATATTGTGTGTTCTTTATGTTGTTTAGATGTTAAGAGTTTACATTATAACCCCGAGATCAATGCATGTTTCCATTAATAATAAATATTGTTGCGTTTACCTGGAATTCCAAGGTGATTGTGGATAAAATCTTTAATATCAAGCTCTACTATATGTTTCGTGTATTCAAAGTTTATAAAAAAAAATTAATCAACCTTTTAAAATATACCACTATTTTAATATTAACAATTTAAATAATAATAAAAAAAAAAATAAAAAAAAAAATCAGAATGCTGTGACTGTGGATTTAGGACCTGATTTAAGGGGGAGTGGGAACATCTCTTCCCTGCTTCCACAAGAACTAACTTTATTGTTATTTTATTTTTACAAGAATGTCTTTTTGGCATGATTGACTAATTAACCTTTTCACTTCATTTTCAGCCCTTCCGCTGTTTTCGGTTCGGGAATTTCGGTTTTTCGGGACATCTTCGTTTAGTGTGTGCGTTGTGTATGTGGTGTTTTGTCGGCTTCAAATCACTCCATCCTGTTGTAAAATTAATGTTAAAAATTTTAGGTACTCGGTAAAAAGGGACTTCGGCCCTAGGCACCTATAACTTTAAAATTCCTCCGAAATTATTTATCGCATTTAGCGTGCTTTTTTCAATGCTCGTTCATTGAATAGGTGTCAATGTTTTTTTTGCAATTACGAGCAATTAAAACATTAAAGGCGATTCAATTTAAACATACGATTAGCGCTTTCCTAAAAAACGTTTATCCATATTTTAAATTAGCTACGGGGGGTATCAGAGAAAAAATGCTTTCATGCTTTTAGGATGATTAATTCGGATAATATAACTATTGCAAATTGCACGATTGACATACATTTAGTCTTGTTCGATAAGAAATTAAGCATCTGCAATTAAAACTAAACACGTACGTGGTGTGGATGTTAGGCACGTGGTGCTCTATGGTACAGCTTGTTTATTTTCCTTTTGTTGGCTGAGTTTTCATTGGCAACAAATCTTTATGTGTAAAACCTGTTAAAATGACGTTTCAAATAAAATACTTCTGGCCTTGTTCCGATCCTCATATTTTAGCCTTTTGCACTCCGTTGGCGCCGCTCAGGCAACAACATAACGACTCGTTCTTGTGGTTCCCTGTTCTTTAATATAAACGAGAACAGCATGATCTTGTGTTAAAAAACTTCGATATTTTTTTTAACTCGTTCTTTTGCAGATACAAAACATTTTGTTTCTTTTTTCTATAAGCATAGCAAATTCTAGGGAAAGAACATAAGGATGAATAACTGTTTCGTAGAAAGAACGGAAAACGCAAAGAGTTATTGGAGTGCAAATGGTTAAATGTTAGTGCAAATTTGAAACTTTTCGGGATTTCGGGCTCGGGTCTGCCTTAAATGAATGATTCTATGAAATTATTATGTAAACAAGTATAATAATAAAAAATAACGATAAATAAAAACCTTGTGCAGTGAGTGAAAAAGAATTTTTCGATTTTAAATTTCTCTTGATCGTCTGTCACGTTCTGTACCTTTTATATTCTTTACTTAATGTCTTTCAATGCTATAAGTAAGCTTCTCTGTGATATATTTTTGGTTTATTCATAGTTGTGTTTACATGGAAGTATTTTAAATATAACTTTTTAAGTTACAAAATTCAGAAATGCCGTGAATTTCTATAAATTACTTATCGAGAGATTTTGAATGTAACAGCATGAATTGAAATTTTTTAATGAAATTTCTTAATGATAATCAACCTTTTTTTAATTTTTAGAATGTAATCCTATTTTTAAACCCGACAAAATGCTTTTTTTAACATTAAAATAATATTTTATACATATAATTAAATATGCACTTTGATCTGAACATATTTCGGGAACACTAGAGCAGATTGAAGATTAACACTGCCGCGCTCACGTTCCCAAATGCAAGGTGAATCGAATTGGAGGCGAGACGAATTGGAAAGATTCTTACTGGAATGACATCACTTATTATTAGGGACCGTGACTTATTACGAACAAGAGGATCGCAAGTCGAATGGACCAGATGATTCCGCTCGTATAGAGAAAAGGGTGTTCCGAGGTTTGAATGGTTGTTGGTTTATTTAATTTAATTTTGTTGTACTGCTCAGAAAAGTCAGAAAAACGTTGTTATACCTCGAATGAAAAGTTTGGTTTGGGTCAAAAAACGTCGCACTAGAGCTGCACAGTGGACTATTTTCGACGGTTCGGGGTCTATCTCAAAGGAAAGACCCGAGAACGATGTCTCGTATTTTTTAACCATGATCAGATGACGAGGAAACACCTGAACTGGCACCCAACGCCTTCAATAGACGTCGGGACTTTGGACCCCGATCAGATTTATCGTGCACCAGTCCCGTATACACGCCGTTAATTTTTTGTGGATGTTCTGGACGACATTCTAGTATTTTGGTAGTGAAGTTGCCAACCCTCCGATCGCAATATCACTACTTTTTTACTATTCTTAGTCTAGTCCGTCGCACAGTTCGAACCGGGAACCCTAGGATTCCCAGCTGACGCCGGAGCTCCAGTTGCTCAGTTGGACTTGACATAGAAAAGTAAAAAAGTAGTGATCTTGCGATCGGAGGGTTGCTAGCTTCGCTACAAAAATACTAGAAAGTCGTCCAGAATATCCAACAAATTATACTGGCGTGTATACGGGACTGGTGCACGATACATCTGATCGGGGTCCAAAGTCCCGACGTCTATTGAAGGCGTTGGGTGCCAGTTCAGGTGTTTCCTCGTCATCTGACCATGGTTCTAAAATAACGAGGTGCATGTATGAATGTGTGTGTGAATGTGTATGTGCTCCCGGGTCTTTCCTTCGAGATTGACCCCGAACCGTCGCCAATAGCCCACTGTGCAGCTCTAGTGCGACGTTAATTAACAAAACCAAACCAAACTGAAAAGTCGTGAAGTGCTATCTGATAATGCATTTTAATTATCCTTCTTACCCATACAAAATACTAGAAATGTCGTCCAGAACATTGTTGTTGGTTAATTTTCTTTAATGTTATTGGGTCGCTGGGGAAAGTAAGAAAAAAATATTGCCTCGATTGAAAATATTATGAAAATTAAACCATAGCTTTCTGCTGTGTAATATGTAATGAAATTTGAATCTGTCCCCGCCCTTAGGCATACAGTGTTGATGCTGGGCCGGGGCCCGTTTGTCGCCACGACAGCAACTGCTGCCCAGCACGAGATTCATTATTTAATTATTTATTATCTTTATTTGATGGAATTTTTCCTGCTCTGACTGGAAGATTCCTTTGTTATCTTTTATTTGTTTATTTAATCATTTACAATAAGTTTGACATATGCATTTTCTATTACATTTTCAAGTTACATTTCAATTGCTTTCATTAATAGTGAAATTTGGGACTTTTTAGTTGAATAATACAGTATGCATGTTTAACATTTCTTAGATAGCCAATAATCAATTTTCAACAACAGTACAACACTTGAACATATATACATATATACAATTCACTAATTGTGAATTAAATAATAATAGTGGCGACTGAACTGGGACTGTCAGCCTGCCACTTAATATGATACATTATATATAAGATGAAAGACCCAGATTCATACGGGCCGTGGGTTCATCATCCCTTCGAGCTGCCGGATCATGATTAGCTTTGCTCCCTGAAGCTGTCCGGCTTCCTTGAGGATGGTTTGGATAGATGCTGCTTCTTTGAAGTGCTTCTTTCTTATGTCATTATGTTCTTTGCATTTAAACAATATATGATACCTAGTTCCTTTCTTTCCACTGTGTAATATGTAATGAATAATCGTTTATTATATTCTAGTCGAGTGTATGTTGGTCATTGGCAGGGTTTAATGAAAAATAGATCAAGAGCGGATTAAATCGCAAAGCGTATTGTAATAAGTGACTACCTCTAACAGGAAGACTGTATCCCACTCCTTTTTCAATTTCGTCTCTCCTCCAGACCGATTCGCCTTGGACTGTTGGTTGTTAATTGACGCAATAAATACTTCCTAGTATTTTTGAGAATCATCTTTATTAAAACAAATACTACAAACCCACTTGTTAAAATTCGATAATAAAATTAATAAATAAAAATTGTTGAAGAGAATCGTACAGTCCAGACCATGACGAGACATATCCGTCACCATGGGAAAGTTCATTAGGGTCCAGCTCGCTTTCACCAGCTTTATTTCGCTCTTCCCCGCATTCGTTGCCTTAACTCCTGGCATCGTAGACGTTTCCTACTATGACGTAATCTTTGACAGACAGGAAGATTTTACATATATACTTCCGTAATCGCTACAGCCAATAGGAAAACGCCGCAGAAAAACTCTGCAAAAGAAGTAAACCATACGGCACAAAATAGCAATGCACATTGGGCTGACAACGACTGACCTGTGTGATACAAACCAATATTTTGTATTTATTGAATTGCAAATAACATATTTTTCTGGTTCAAAACAATGACAGTGTTCCCAGATCTATCCTACAAGATTGCGAACCGGTGCCAATAGCCTATTGTCCAACACTGTGGCGACGTAAATTTAACACAAGCAATCAATCTTTGTTTCGTTTATACAATACAAATCATGAGAACATAGTATTCGCATACCATTTGTGGGCCCTGCGTGCTTTCGTTCGGTCTTTCCAGTCCCAGCATCTCGCGCAGAAGTACAGCAGACACTCCGCGTCCTTGCAAAAGACTAGTCCCACACAGCTCAGGCAGCTGGAGCACAGATTCCTCCAAGTAAGGCTCCACTTGAGCCAGAAAACAACACAAACTTTCAGTATTCTTTGGTTAAATAAACGTCGCTTCGACAGCTACTCAATGGGATTGGGTCAACATGCCATACCATAATGAACTCACCGGTTCCACTGAACTCTAACTTCTTTAAGTCTGAAAACTTGTTTCCTCTATGGGCGCGTTGAAGCCAATGTGCCATACTGTCCCATAATGTGCCATACTGTGCCAATGCCATACTGTGTGATTTAGTGGTATAAGAAATGTATATAAATATTATATTTTCTTCTTACAGAATTTTTTTTATCTAGCCAAACAGTTTTTGTTCTTGCTTTTTAACTACATCGACTATGACTTGCAAATAACTTTCTATTTTAATAGCAGATAGTATTTAAAATGGGTTTCAATAGAAAATGAAAAGAAAAAAAAATCAGCCAAAAGCAATACATGTCGACTTATTTTAGCATTAAAAACTCACACAATATTGCGGTATCGTGAAAGTGGAGCACAGCATGGCTGCTTTCATATTAGCTTCAAGTCAACAAAATGTCATGCCCAATCCAGAAGTTAGTTAGAAATCATTGGTCAGTACCTGTAGATGACCGAGTGCTGTTGGCCTAAGAAGGGGTCCGGTGGCACCGTGGAACAGTATCCGCTAGCAATAAGAGGATTACGAGTTCGAATAACAGTGGATTAGACAAAAATTAAGCTTTAGATCAGTGGTTCCCAAACTATTTTGGTCGTGGAACCCCAAAATTTGTTGCCAATGATCGCGGAACCCTGAATATTTTTTAATCAACGACTTTTTAAAATTTAATAGGATATTAAATAAAACAAGTATTATTTTGGTATTTCAGATTTTATTGAATTAAGTAAAACTCAAAAAAAAAATTCATCATAGAAATAATTAATAAAAATACAAAACATAAACTAAAATAAATGGAAAATCTTTAATGTGAAGAATGCACCTGCTTCTTTGATTCCAGGATTCTCTTAAAATTGGGCGTTAGGTTTGATAACTGAACTCGCATATCTGGTGCAGCACCAAGCCTGTTATGATATTTGGTTTTTGTCGCAACATATTTTGTAAACCCAGCTTCACACAAATAAGTGGTTGCAAACGGCAATAGAATTCCAATAGCCTGTTTTGCTAAATTTGGATATTCATCGAAAATGTGAATATATTAAACATCATTCTTATTTTTTTTTAATCAAATAAAATTTGTCACGCGGAACCCCTAAATTTTTACGTGGAACCCCAGGGTTCCACGGAACCCACTTTGGGAACCACTGCTTTAGATAGTAATATTTTCAGTTGTTTTTTCATCAAATCCCGTCTTTTAAGATAGCAAAAGCAAACGTTCTAGTATTCGGCCTCTCTTTAAAATAAAAGAGAACGGTATGATTCTATGTTTGAAAAATATCCAAATTTTTCTTTAATTATTCTCTTGCTAGATCAAAAACAGTTAACCATTTTTGTTCTGTTGGCATAAAAAAAATTCTGGGGAAAAAAAACAGACGATTAACTGATCTGTAGAAAGGACGCGTATTTCAAATATTGTCTTGGTATTTAAAGGGTTAAAAACGTTGGATGACTTTGTGTTAGTTCAAAATATGACGCCTTTATTACTGATATTGATACTTATTTATTGATAATTTTGAATTATGGTTAATTACTTTAAATAGGCGTTGATTGAAGGAATGTCGAAAAGTGACCACCTCTAGGGTATCGGTACTGGTCGGTTTCCAGATGCGCGACAACGACTGCTCCGAACAGGTCTTGCATAATCTTGGCCAGGGCACGCGCGTTGACCATTCCGTGCAGACCGCCGACGAACACCGATTTGCGGATGTCGAGGCCCGAGGAAAGCTGTGCCTCATAGTGGTCGTCCCACACGAGCCACGGCACCACTTGCACCTGAAATGACTCCATTATCTTTGTGAAATGATTCAACAACAACAATTGAAGGGGTTAGTGGATGAGGGAATTTCCGACACCACTGAAGCTCATTCCACCATTTTGAAACCCGTTTTCAGGGATATTTCCGATTTTGGATACGTTGTTCAATAATGATTATTAATTAAAAAGGAATTTATAAAGCTGCTGTTACAATTTTGCCCGGGTTGAAGGTAATTTTATTATAGGTTACCTAGGTTATAGTGTTTTAAAGGCTAATTCAATGATTCTAAATTATGTCCTTGTCTGATAGGTTCTGCAATTCTAATGTACAAAACATTTAAAATATAGTTACTTGCGCGCCACAACGTAAATATAAAAGTGGTACATCAATAAATGGTCAAGAATATGCAATAATACTGCTGAAATAATTGCAAAAATATTTATTATATAAAACAATAGTTTAAAAAAACTTACTGGTTGAATTTTTTTTATATCAAATTTATAAATATTTTATTTAGTATACATTCAAGTAAATACGTAATTTTCTTTAGATTTTTAACTCTTCTCTTTGGGACATTCTTCGGTTACGAGAGAAGATTTGGGTTCGATTTCGTTCCTGAAATTTCTGAGCGAAATTAATGTTTTATAATGTCGCAGGTCTTTTTGATGCGAATCGGTAAAATTTGGGCATTTGACCAAGCGCAACGGCAACCGAGCCTTAAATCTTATTAATCTTTGAAATCCACACCTTTAGAATATAAAAGCTCCGATAAGAAATATGCTCCAATGCGTACACAAACAACTTAACACCAATTTCTTTAAATTACCAGAGAAAAATACGAGTAGCCCAAATGCAAAAGCAGTCGTATCCAAGAATTCGTAAAAGTAGATTTGGTTACATTAGGTATTTTACAACTTTGGTTTGAATTTTAAAATATAATAAAATAGAAAAACCCTTTACTAATAAAATTCTAAAAAGAAGTTTTACAGAAGCCAAAGTAGCTATATCCAGCACTAGCTGAAATACCCGTTCTACGCACGGGAAGGAAATAAGTTACAAAATTGATACAAATACAATATTTATAGCGAAATAAAAAATAATCTTTATTTGTCACCTATCAGGGGGAACCACAGTGTTAAAAATTCCAATTTGTAATGAAATTTTATTAGAAAGGTTCTGCAAGAACTGGAAATATTGATAATATGGAGAAGTCAGCTGTACAATGATGTGGATATATATACGTTACTCACGTTGATTAATATCCATATTTTAACCTTTAGTAACATCCCAAAGATTTAAAGAGGAACAACTCTTAAAAGTGGCAGTAACAATTAGCTCCGAAAAACTTTGTTAGACACCTATGCCAACATTTGTCGTAAATTTCACAAATTGCCAAGAATATAAAAAGAAAAAAAAAAGAAAACTATTTTTAAAAGTTCACTTACCAAATACCTTCTTTTGTACGGTAAACCCTAGCAATATCAAAGGGGAGTAGGGGGGGGGGAGGGTTCCCCACTGTATTTTTTTACTGAATTGCCAAACTGAATTTTTTAAAAAAAAATCGAAACCTTATCCCCTACAGACGATGGACGCATACCTCATTCCCCCTCTGACACGTGTACCATGTGGAGGAGGAATCCACAACAACAGTTTTCGATTCCGCCCACAAAACTCTTCGTTTAGGCATACTATCATATAAAGAAAGGTAAGCCGCATCGACCAAGCCAATTATTAACCCATTCCGTCCGCTGACCTTTGTGCTCCGTGAAGGGAATGTCGCCCTTAACTGCAGACGATTTCGTTCTCATTACACCCCGGGGAATCGTGATATGGGCGATAAATGACCTACCGTCGTATAGGAAAGTGAGTCGCATCAATCGGTCGTTTGTAAACCCATTTTTCCCTCTGAACTTTTTACCGCATTAAGGGAAATGCCACCCTTGGTGACAGGCAGTATATGCTTCCACCCTAATAACTCTACGGGAAATCAACCTAAGTGGTTAAATGACATAACATTGAGTAGAGAAAGGCCGCGTCAACCAGATTGACCATTTATACCTCTCCCTCTGACCATCCTACCATGTGGGGTCCAAAGTATTCATGAACCAATTATTACGGTACTGTTTGACTTGTACCTATCCGAGAGCTAACGTTTCCTATGTAAGATATAAGTAACAACTTGACAAATTTCATCTTCCTGGGTATACAGAAAGTTAGAGAATTAGTGCTGAGTCAGTGGATAAGTGGCAAGGATTTTTTACTTTTGGCAGTTAGAGTTCGAATGTTTGAAAATCATTTTTTGGCTTAAAGTGTACCTCCATGCCAAATTTAATTTTCATAGTTGTTGTAGTACGGAATATCCCGTTATCCAATTTTTCACCATTTTGACATATCATTTTTTGACTAATTTCGCCATTTTTATGTTATTTTTACATATATGAGTTTGTGAGTGCAAGAATGGCCAAACCCCCAAATATATTTAACGTAGAATACGGAGCTGGAATTGTCAACGAAGAAGTGTTTGAAGTCAAAAACGAACTATAAACGCTTTATAGCCGAAATTACGGGAAAATGGGTTAGACCGATATTGCTTCAGTATATTCGTACTCTTGTAAGAAACTTTAGTATCATAATATGAGTTTTAAAAAAATATGAGTTGGGCCATTTTTGCGCTCACCTACTCATATGATCAGATTTTAGTTCATTTGGCGATATTTTAATCAATTGGCGAAATGTTTTATTCATTTGGTGAATTTCTTATTAATTTGGCGATGTTTTTATTTATTTGGCAATATTTTTTTTTTATTTTTTTGACGACATTTTGGCGATATTTAGTCATTATCCAACCAGAACGATCCTCATAGGGTACGTAATATTAAAATATTCCATTGTTTCAATCTTGAATTATTGCATTGTTACATGTTCTCCATGTTAATCCTATGGAGAGGTTTCCCATCAAGGAAAACCACCGTGTTAAAAGTTCCAATTTGTAACGAAATTTCATTAGCAAAGACCCTGCAGGAACAGGAAAGATTGATAATATGGAGAAATTGGCTATACAATAGCGTGGATATATACACGTTACTCCCTTTGATTAACATCCATATTTTAACCTTTAGTAACATCCCAAAGATTTAAAGAGGAACAACTCTTAAAATTGTTAATAATAATTATCTTCGAAAAACTTTTATTAGACACCTATGTCAACATTTGTCGTTAAGTTTCACAAATTGGTGAGAATATAAGCAGAAAAAAAACGAAAACGATTTTAAAAGGTTCATTTCCTAAATTCAAGATTTTCATATTTTTTCTTTTGTACGTATTCATATTTTCATATCATATTTTCACCATTTTGACATTTTTATAATTTTTTTTACATTAATTTCGCCATTTTTATATTATTTTTACATATATGACCATATTTTACTTTATTTGGCGATATTTTATCCATTTAGCGAAAGTTTTTATTCATTCGGTGAAATTTTAAATTATTTGGTGATGCTTTTTATGAATTTGGCGACAGTTTTTATTTATTTGGCGACATTTGGTGATATTTAGTTATTAGCCAATCAGAATGCTCCTCATAGGTTACATATTATTAAAATTTTTCATTGTTTCAATTTTATATTTTGCATTGTTACATGTTCTCCATGTTAATCCTATGGAAAGGTTTTTTAAAAATCGTTATTTTGGCTGTTCGAGTTCGAATTTTTAAAAATCCTTTCTTAGTGCACCCCTAGGGCCCAAGATGAATATGTGTTCCAAATTTCGGCACTCTAGGTCTTTTGGATGTTTAGATACCCAAACTAACGTCGCTACGAACATCGAAAAAGGGGTTTTACACCCCCTTAAATCCGTTCGATCGGAACAAAAATAGCTTACTTTTCCTATTTAAGGCATTAGGAACAATTTTGCCAAATTTCTTCTCCATAGGTATACGGGAAGTTGGAGAATTAGTGATGAGTGAATGAGTGGGGATTTCGCATTTATATATATAGATTGGCACCAACGATAGATTTATTTGTTATAGGTTGGAATGTGAATGTAGCGAGTTTTGCTTCTTGAACAAAAGCAAGATGTCGACGCATACATTTGCAAAACCAGTTGTAGGTGGGTTTGGCTTGAGTATCTTTAGATAGGACTTTCTGGTTCGAATCTTCCGTAATCCTGCAATGAAAAGTTAAATCTAAATTCTTTGGAATCGTTAAAGGAATTTAAAAAAAACTCACTTTCCAAGTGGCCCACCGGCTAGGGGACATCTCATAATGCCAGGTGTCCTTTTCTTTGTGCTTGGATGCCATGACCACGGACTTCACCTGCTAGTGACCCTCAAGGATGTACACGTGGCCAGCTGTCACAGAACAAAAATATAAAGGATATTAGGAACTTGTGAATGAAAAAACGTTCGCAATTGGCTTGTGATTTGGAAATTTTAGAAAATGTGTTAATTCTTGAAGTACAGGATATTTTTATGAAGGAACTAGAAAAAAACTATGAATGGATGACGTAATAAACCACGTCTCTGAGAACATACTTGTTGGCCTCGATATGATGTTAGCGAGATTATAACCTTATGATTCGAACCAATGCTCGAAGTTCTGGATGTATTCTAGCCAATACCATAAATGATACATATTAAAATTCTTAATTAAATTCAATTTTCACAAGCTAAAGACTAAGTGGAAATTATATTACCGTTATTGAGAGGTATTTTTTCTTTTGTCAGCATATAAGAAATATTACTCTATAGAAATTTTAGAGGTTAAGTCAATCTGTTGAATACAACTTTTATGTAGACTACGAACTAAAATAAATTTGAATGAAAGTTAAAATTTTATAGTTACATTTTCATTGAATTTAGCCTACGATACTGATTCGTGGTAACGAACGTCACGTCCTAATTTGTTATTGTTCAAATTTTAATATTATTTTGCGTCACAAATACATTTTTACTATGGTCTTTTAAAATTTCTTTCATTTTCTTTTTACAATTCGGCATATGCTAATTTATGTAGGTGTGGTTTGGTTAATTAACGGCAGACTAGAGCTGCACAGTGGGCAATTGGCGAAGGTTCGGGGCTTATCTCGAAGAAAAGACCCGGGAACGATGCCTCGGATTTTTGAACTATGGTCAGATGACGAGGAAACGCCTGAAGTGGCACCTAACGCCTTCAATAGACGTCGGGACTTTGGACCCCGATCCGATTTATCGTGCACCAGTCCCGTATACACACCGATAATTTTTGTGGATGTTCTGGACGACTTTTCTAGTATTGTATCGAAGTTGGCAACCCTCCTATCACAAGATCACTACTTTTTTACTTTTCTTTGTCAAGTCCGTCGCACAGGATCGAATCCGGAATCTTCTGACTATCAGCTGACGCCTTTTTCCACTGGGCTATCCAGCCCCCTAATTTCTTTAGGAGACAAGCAATATGGAGTTACACGTGGTTTTTCTATTTGTTTTGTTTGCTTTGAAGTTCAATGAGTACCTGGTCAATCTGGTGTAAGGCTTATCAACACAGTCAACAGAAGGATATCGCTTTGTCTCCAGAAGGGTTCTGCAATATAAATGCAGAAATTACATTCTGAAATACAAAATTGAATTTGCCCACAATGAATTAGCTACACAAAAATAACAAAGGTGTTTAACGTATTATTAAATAAACCGAAATTGATCTCTATTTACTTAACTAATGTATAATTTAGAGGGTTTTCAAATCTCTGTAAAAATAGGGTGCTAAAACTTATCTTAAAAATATTGGTTTAATTTGGCTTAAAAAATGCATCAAGGGTGTAACCATTTAAAAAATAATGCAATGTAGTAATTCATAATTTGTTTATATAGTTATTCATAATTTGTTTATATAGTTATTGATAATTTGTTTATATAGTTATTGATAATTTGTTTATATAGTTATTCATAATTTGTTTATATAGTTATTCATAATTTGTTCATATAGTTATTCATAATTTGTTTATATAGTTATTCATAATTTGTTTATATAGTTATTGATAATTTGTTTATATAGTTATTCATAATTTGTTTATATAGTTATTCATAATTTGTTTATATAGTTATTCATAATTTGTTTATATAGTTATTCATAATTTGTTTATATAGTTATTCATAATTTGTTTATATAGTTATTCATAATTTGTTTATATAGTTATTCATAATTTGTTTATATAGTTATTCATAATTTGTTTATATAGTTATTGATAATTTGTTTATATAGTAATTCATAATTTGTTTATATAGTTATTCACATTTTATCTGTTAATATTACTGTGTAGCGAGTGCTTAGTTGGACTTCGGTAGCCTGGTTATCAGACCCAAATTGTATGTTTCGTGTCTAATTTGTACGGGAAGGAAAATCGGTCGACGTTGTGAATAGTGCATTGCAGGAGATTAAATAGATTTTCAACGTTCTGTAATTTAACCATGGTTATACTAAATATACATGATTATGTTTTGTGTATATCAAGTCCTGCTATATTTACTTCGTACTGCTCGCGTTGCTGTAGAACCGTACTGTCGCGTTTCCAGACTAGTTCCTGAATAAAATTGTTAGTCATAGTTTGTGACGGTCTATCACGTTAAGTTTATACACGATGTATTTAGTGTATCCTGTTCGATACTCTTAATTTCGAACGCTGCAACAAAAATTACTGAAATAACTAGGGGGTTCCGCCGCTTTTTTTGAATAAGAAAATATGTAATTTTAAATTATTTATAGCAGTTTGGAATCGCGTTGCAAAAATGAGGTTGAAAAAACTTCAAATAAGTGAAGCGTGTTTAAATGCTTAAAACAATTTATAAATCCAAAACTAATTCGAATTTTAAAAAAGGCTTACTTGGATTTCCAGTTCAAACTTATTCCTACATTCTCTAAAAAAATTGGATCTCTGCTCATAATATTGTGTCAGAAACTTGGACGAAATTACTAGTAAGAGAAATTTTAGCAATGACGATTTTAATATTAAATAACTTCTAAACGAATAATCGTATTGAAACAAAAATATATTCGTCTTATTTATCAAACATTTCTTAACAAATTCACTTCATTTCGTAGCTTTAGGAGTTTCACTTTTTGAGATACGATCTGAATAACAGCGAAAGAATTGAAAATTCCCCCTAGGGATTTTTTTAAATAAAGAAATTTGCAACTGTCGCTTTCAATAAATGCACTACGAACTATTTCTATAACATTTATAAAATAATGTCAATCGTAAAATATTCGCTTAATCATTTCTTAATTATAATCTAAACTTCTTTTAAAGCAAAAGAAAGAAGTATATTCAAATGTCTTTCAATAAAGATATGAATTACGACAAACGATCAACGATCAAAATTAAATAAAAACATGTGTAATGAAATGATTTTAAGAGGCTTAATTAACCTTAATTGTTTTTTTTAAAGAAAAAAAAATCAATCTTTACTCATTACTTTTAAAGTAATTTATTTTCTTGAGTACTTAAAATAAAAAAAGAACTAGCGGACTTATTGGACTTTTGTCATCTTACTTTCAATATTACCGAACAAAAGAAATTCCACGAAGAATAAAAAGAAAATATTATTTTGATACAATGGAGAAATCCAATATTCTTTTTGAGCGAATAAAGCATTTCTTGATCGATAAACTCATTTGAGTGGACAACATTAATGACATTTTGTAAACTAAACAATCGCTTTGTTTTGCTCGATAATTTATCAGATTTATTAACATTGATAACTTATTTTAGACGACATGAACTGAAAGTGACATCAATATATTTTGAGAATTTATGTGGGAATTGATAAAGAACTTCTCAGCATGTTTTCTTTATTTTTCTGAGTATTATTGAAAAATTGCATTACTGAACGGTTGAAAGATACTTTTTAGCGCGATTTTGCTATACCGTAATTTGGGTTATTATGAGCATCAACTTGAATTTCTTGGTGAAGCAGGGGGCGAAGCCCCCTGCTAAATTAACCCTTTGCACTCCGTTGGCGCCGCTCAGGCGACAACATAACGACTCGTTCTTTTGGTTCCGTGTTCTTTAAAATAAACGAACAGCATGATCTTGTGTTTAAAAAACGATATTTTTCGATATTTCGTAACGTTCGATAAACGTCGATATTTTTTTCAACTCGTTCTTTTGCAGATCCAAAACAGATTAGGTTTTTTTTTTCTATAAGCATAAAAAGTTATAGAAAAAAGAACATAAGGATGAATAACTGTTCCGTAGAAAGAACGGAAGACGCAAAGAGTTCTTGTAGTGCAAATAATTAATAACTAAAAAGGGAAAAATAAAATTATCTTTTTCAAAAAAGGAAAACCGGCATTAAGAAATATACGCTAAAAAGTAAAAAGATGCATATGATTTTACAAAGGAGTTGAAAAAAAAATAATTTTTAATATCAATTTTATATTTATTGCAATTTATTAAAGTTGATGCCAATTTACGAAAACATATCAAAATTATGGCGCCAAATTCAATAGGTTAGACAACTATAAAATTGATATTAAATAATTCAATTACTTCAATTCGTTCGTAAACTTATAAATTATTTTACTTTTTAGTGTATTTTTCTTGGTCTGTTTACCTTTTTTTAAAATATATTTTTTAGTTGCTTAAAAGTTGCAATGCAATTGTTGTTAGCGCGTGTATGATTTTATAGTAAGGAATTAATAAACCAACGCTGTACATTGGCAAGTAATAAAGTCTGTTAAATCTCCTTTGCTGCTTACGTTTATAGAAAACGCGGTTTTCCGATTTTGAAATAATGCCAAGTAGGCATGCACATTCCCTGCTTTTTCCCCCTATTGCATCTAGAGAAGCTGCATATTGTATGAGTTGATTTTATTTTGCATCGATTTCAAACTTTTGACTTGAGGGATCAATCACCTTTCTCATAAGCCATTTTCACGCATGGCATATGGGGTTCTAAAACGTTCTCCAGCCAGCGTTTTCTCTCTTCTCTCTTCTCTGTACCTGCTACCTGAATAAAATCTATTACAGGAACTTACAAAACCAAATTTTTCAATATTTGTTGAATGTGCTATCTGTCAACAAAGAGTCGGGTGTTCCTCGTATATAATCAGCTCGGCCTCGGTAGAGGCGCGGGTTCTATTCGCAGTAAGTATATAGCGAACTTTTAATCGGAGGGTTGTCAGATTCGTTCCTTTGGTACACCTGTAGCGCGATGCAATTATCTGGAGCATTATCACGTCCGGGTCACCAATTTCTAGTGCTCTTTGTCTTGTGACCTTTCAGAGCACTAGATAAAACCTTCTTGATATTTCTTAATCGACATTAAAATTCTAAGATTTAAAAACGATTATTAAACTAGAGACAATTATTGTTACGAAAATATAAAGTTTAATTTATCTACAAGAATTATTTACATTAGATAAAAACGAAAACTTTAGGAAATAGAAGGAGCCTCTGGTGCAGTTCGCTCCGCGTTCAAACTCATCTGGCTGCTAGAGCGCCGGATTCTTCTTTTATAGATAGTTGCGACGTATTCTATTTGCATACACCGCAGTTTGAAACCCGGTGTGGCAAGCAGCATCCTACTTGACTTGGTTTGATAATTGACGTCGCACTAGAGCTGCACTGTGGGCTATTGGTGACGGGCGTCTCGTGCTCTAGAGCCACACAGTGGGCTATTGGCGACGGGCGTCTTAGCTGGTGATTGTGCAGTACTGTGGTTGTAGCGCCGCTACACACCAATAAAAAGTCTGAATGATGTACGTTAGATCCAACGTTATGTCCTTACACATTTTGTCTCGTAGCGTGTGGTTGTCCTGGCAAGGTCCAATGTTCTCCTCCCAATGGTTTAAAATTACGAGGTAGTGTTCTCGGTTCTTTCTCGATAGATCCGGAACAGTTATCAATGGCCCAGGGCGTCCAGTTGCCCAGTGGATAAAGAGGTTCAGCTAGTAATCAGAGGATTGGTAGTTCTAGCCTGTACGATGGATTTGACAAAGAACAGTAAAAAAGTAGTAATCGGATTGTTGCCAGCTTCGCTACAAAAATACTAGAAAGTCGTCCAGAACACCTAACAAATTATATTGGCGTGTATACGAGTCTAATGAACGATAAATCTGATCGACAAAACCTCATTTTTCAAAATTTGGACTATTGCCTGTCAACAAAGAGTCGGTGTACCTCGTATATAATCAGCTCGGTCTCGGTAGGGCGCGGGTTCTATTCGCGATAAGTATATAGCGAACTTTTAATCGGAGGGTTGCAAGATTCGTTCCTTTGGTTCACCAATAAAGTCCGAATGGTGTACGTTAGATCCAACGTATATCCTTACACATTTTGGTCCAGTGTTCTCCTCCCAATGGTTTAAAATTACGAGGTAGTATTCCCGGGTCTTTTTTTCGCGATTGACCCGGAACAGTTATCAATGACCTCCAGTGGATAAATACGTTCAGCTAGTAATCAAAGAATTGGTAGTTCGAACCAGTGCGATGGACTTGACAAAGAAAAGTAAAGTGATCGGAGGGTTTACCAGCTTCGCTACAAAAATACTAGACGTCAAAATACTAGACGTCCAGAACACCCAACGCATTATACTGGCGTGTATACGGGACTGATGCACGATAAATATGATCGGGGTCCAATGTCCTGACGCCTACTGAGGTTGCGTCGGGTGCCAGTCATCTGATGATGGTTCAAAAATACGATGCATTGTTCCCGTGTCTTTCCTCGAGATAGGCCGCGAAAGTCGCCACTAGCCCAATGTGCAGCTCTAGTGCGACATTAACCCTTTAATTGCCGTTCAGGCCAAAACCAAAGGTGCACAAATGCCCAACAAGCAATGCGGGTGGAATATATTGTTTACAAGAAAAAATTCATAATATTAAAATAATCATATAAAAAAAATTCCAATATCTTCAATTAATTAAACAACTAAATTTGCGCTTCGCTGCTAAACATAAATCGCTAAAAACAATTTTAATTTTAGTAAAATGAAAAGAATTTCATTATAGTACATTTAATTGATATAATAGGTCTTGATATAAACAATTATCATATAACGTTATATATTATGAAATACCCTTAAAGATTAATATATTTTAGTAGTATTTTAGAAAATAGTGGTAGTAATCGGCTCCTTAAGTAATATCAATTATTTTAAAATAATCCATATGTCCTAGCTTCATTCGTTTTTTTAATTATTCGCAATAGTGATTATGGTCATGTTTCAGTTATATTTAAGTGTTCATGTGGGGTTGTACTGCCTTTGCAAAGCTTTTTCCGTGAACTTAATTACTAATAATCGTAGTTTGTGGAGAATTTGCGAATTATGTATTATTAAATGCCTAGAGGTCTAGAACATTGAAATGTAGCCTTAATATGTAGAATAGTTTTATCTGACTTGTCAACACTCTTTTTAACTATTGGTTAATACGGAAGTATTTTTATTCTTTTTAAACTTTAAATTATAGCATTGCAAACGTATATTGAAAATAAAATGATTGATTTGTTTTAATTTAGCATTCAAACGGTTATTTTAATTGTTTTGTAAAAAGGAAAGTAAAACAAATTACTGCGAATTTTAAAAGTACCTTAATTTTAGTTAAAACAAATTATATATATTAAATTTCAGAAGCTCCATCCAATATGAAATTCTCAAGGAAGACAGAAATATAAGACCCTTTGCGGCATTTTACATGTCAGATGCCGTTATGTCCTTCATATAACGAGCGACCAATATTTTAAATCATATACTCCATATACAATTAATTTATAAAGTATAATAGTATTCTAATCCATTCCATTTCAAGGAAACTAGCCTCAGCCAGTTTTTTTGACTGCCCCCCCCCCCCCCCTCCATTATCTAAACTGCCTACCAGTTTCAATCAGATAAAATAATTTCGACATAGCCTATGGCACAATTCCGATGAAAAAGTATGGGGCCTCCGGCCCGTCACTTTGGTCAAATCCATATCACAGTATCACAGTAATTTCGAAAGCCTTTCTTCCGATAGTCTTTATTAAGAAACGATATTGTTAAAGTATCGACATTTATTCTTATTGCATTACTTCACTAAAAGTATCGGTACCTAAGCTGTGTAAAAAATGGCATTTACTTGCAAGTATTATTGTACAAGTATGAGTAAATATAAAGTTAACCATAAACGCATTAAAATGTTCGCGACTTAAAAAACCATTTTTAATATGTTTACATATGTAAATATTTAAGGTGAAAGAAAAACTAAACACAAAAGACCCCTTCTTGCATAAACGTTGAATCTTGGGCCACTTAAGACTAAGAAGTTTAAATTATCACCCCCCCCCCTCATTTTTTCTAGTATGGTAATTCTTATTAATTGTTTAAAAAAAAATCGTTCGTGTGATTTTTATGATACCAGACCGTTAGTATCGATACCGGACTCGTATCGAATACCTGTTATCGACACTAAAATACTTTGTATTGAAAATGGCCATAATTATATCGATAGGTATCCCTATATATTGTTGAATTGAATAGCCTGCCCTAAAGCGCAAGAATGTCAATTAAAAATGATTAGGCCACCCTAGGCGTATGGTACAGGTTCCTTCAAGGATGATCATTATGTCATGTAATGAGCGGGATGCCTTGGAACCACTCAACCCGAAGGTTTATGAGTGTTCTCGTGAAAAGTCGTATGTTTACGACCATCAACGAGGACCACCGCTCTGCGATCGCAGGCGGGGGTTCAAGGAGTACCAATCTACCTCCAGCGGAACCAAGCCGCGGGGGGGACTCGAAAGAACCAGCGAAGGAGGAAAACCCCATCCCGCATCGACACCAGAGTGACCACGAGAAGAGACACGAAAGCCGCAGTCTTCCCGGGAGTGACAACACCAAACAGTGAGTTTTTATTAAAATCTTATTTTAAATATGAAATCTATACAAAATAAATGTTGTTCAACTCAACAAAGACAAATTCTGCAAAAGTGCAGGTAAAACCGACATTAAAAGTTATATAATAAGTCTAAAAGTTCGTTTTGAAAATTTGCAAAATTTTTACATATTCGGCAAAATGGCCGCCATGTTTACTAAACAAATACATGTATCTATTGTTGCCTAATTTATCTCAGAATTTTCGAGGATCTGTGATACAATTGCTGCTATATTGTTGTTAGATTGCAGCCACCCGACAGTTTATTAAAGTAATATTTCAATTTAATGTATAATTATCAACAAATCTTTATGATTCATTGAATTACAAGATCTGCTATAGGGGTTAGTTGCAGATGTATCATTTCATTGTAATATACAAGCAGTTTTATAAAAGTAAAAATCTAAAGTAAAAGTCCTGCCGAGGTGGTATGTTCATATTCCATAAATATCTTCGTATCTTGAGAAGTCGTGTGTCCTTATCTTTGGCTTGTAGTTGATTGACTCATTACCTGATGTTAATCTTTTCTTTTCAGAGTTGTTGTCCAGAGGAGGTTTATAATTGGCTGTGTTCTTCTTTTATATGCTCAGGGTAAAATTGTGATTATTATGCATTATTATTATACATTATTATACATTTTCTGTATTACATAGCAATAAAAGATCTTTGATTTGTGTATTATTTGTTTATACTATTACATTTATATTTTAATTTGATCTTATTCAATGTAACCATTTTACTCAGCAGGCGCCCCTCCCCCAGCGGCTTGTCCTTAGATGATAACTATGTAATTTTACTATGGTCTAGGTTTGGTGTGTCTGATTTTTGATTTACTGATAATTTGTCCGAATTTTATAATATTACCAATTTTAGTGAATAAGTAGTTGATCTTGATTAATTAGGTCAATGAGAGCTTATGAGAGGTTTTGTAATGGGTTTATTTATTGGGTTGTGTTTGGAAAAAAGGGTTAATAATTTTATTTGTGCTTGTTGGAAGCCGCTAGTTTTAATAGGATTTTATGCGTGCTCTGTAGGAGTCCGCCATTTCTTCTGAAAAGAGGAGAATTGTTAAGTATTAACTTTAATTACTAAATTATGTGGTTCTATTATGCCTTATTGGTTTCTATAAAGATCGCACTTAGTTTTGATTATTTTTGAATAGTATAATGCGTTTTATGCCAGCCGATGTCCAATTAAGATTTATGTGGGTCACGTCAGGTCCGCGAACATATGAAAAAAATTTCATGTAATGAGACGATGTGTCTGCCGATCCGCACATGTTAAATTTCTCGATTAAATTTGTTATATATTTAACTGAAATCTGCTTATTTAAATCTAATTGTCGTTTGTGTAAAATCACTGACTTGTTTCAAATAAATATCCAAATTGTTTTATTAAAATAACTGTTTATTTAGATTCACCAAGTACCATAAATTTGAGAACTAAAAGTAAAATGCTAAACGAGTGTTTTCTGTGTTGAATTTGATTTTTGGTTTTTGTTTGTATTGTGCTGTATCGTGTCGTCCATCCAATGTTAATTATCATTCATGTACCATCTCATGTAAAAATATCAATTGTAAGGGTTATAGAAGCTTCGCTTCTCGGCACCTATTCTAAATAAATTTCAGCCAAATTTCAGCTAAAATGAAATAAAACTCATTTGACAAATTTTTAAAGTACCAACTATTTATTTTAATAATCATATAAATAATAATATATAAATCCTCTTATTATGCACAAAATGATTATCATCAACCAATTAGTTCAGGAATTTCCCTTCGTCGAGGGTTTCTAAAAGCCGCAAAAGCATGAACGACTAAGAGCCCCTACATACCCCTACAGAAGATCTAAACAAATATGCAGCCATCGAAGATAACTTAGAAATGGAAACAACCGAGGTTGTCATCGAGCCAAAATACCACTGATCATAGGATCAAGCCTGACTCTGTGGTCCGAAATCGGATAAATTTTTCAAAATCAAAGAATTACTAAACTACTCGTGTAAAATCAGCCCTGATTCTCTGAATAAAAGGCTTAGTATGAAGAGAGAACTTTGACACAGTCAAGGGAAAAACTATCGTACTCGCAGCAGAAACAACCACATACAACCAGAAAACTCTGCCCCCGCAAACAACGAAAACCCCATGGACTTCTTTCGAAAAATTGCAAAATGGATGAAAGACTCAAATCTTAACCCTGTGCACTCCAAGAATTCTTTGCGTTTTCCGTTCTTTCTACGGAGCAGTTATTCATCCTCATGTTCTTTACCCTAGAATTTGTTATGCTTATAGAAAAAAAAGAAACCTAATCTGTTTTGGATCAGCAAAAGAACGAGTTGAAAAAAATATCGATGTTTTTTAAACACACGATCATGCTGTTCTCGTTCATTTTAAAGAACAGGGAACCAAAAGAACGATATAAAGTTATGTTGTCGCCTGAGCAGCGCCAACGGAGTGCAAAGGGTTAAAGAACTGATTTCAACGAATTTAAGAATGCGAAAAGCCAATTTGAGAATGCGAAAAGCCAATTTGAGAATGCGAAAAGCCAATTGAGAATGCGAAAAGCCAATTTAAGAATGCGAAAAGCAAATTTGAGAAAATGGAAGTAGGTTTAAAAGCCATAGAACTTTTCTCAGCTTTCTGTAACTCGGATTAAACTTCAATGCTAAAACTTTTTCCAAGAGGCAATTCCCTCCATCTCGCATAAAAAGACGATTACTGAAGGCTACCGTCGTACCTGAGCAACCCTTTGACATGAGCCTACACGCAGGTGTAGGGGACTCGGGGTCAGGTTTCAGCGGATCAATGGCAGTCAGTTAATCTTAAGATAAGGTGAAGAACTCGCAAGAAATTGAAAGGGGGGAAAAATGATAACATTTTATAAAACAAAATAAAAATGTACTAGGTGCCGTCCCTTTAAACTGTCTAATCTGATGCCTACTCTTTGATCTTCTGACAAAGAGCATCTTTTTACCCAGCTTTCTTTGTTCTCTCATACCTTCCAATACCCTGGTGGGTTCTTCCCGCCCAGAAACACCCTGGGTATCTATTCTTCTTTCTCTACGTTGCGCAGGAAGCAACAAATACCCCAGAAACGCTATCCTTCGGGACACCTTAGATGGAGAAGTAAAAACCAAACAGAGAAGGGAAAGGAGAACCCTATAAGTGACAGAATATGAAGTATTGCCAAGGCTGAACTAGATAACCCTCCGCGCGTGGGATGGGAAGAGGCTTACACAAAGCATTTTGCTTTATATGACGCTATTCGCTTTAAAGAATTTCTGATGAATGGAAAAATAATAAATATTAAGATACAGGAGATATGAAAAAAGAGGGGGCGAATCCTACAATTTTCCCTGTGGCGCAGCGTAGCCAAATTTGACTTTTACGAAATTAAACGCCAATCAACCAACAATTTTCCTGGATTTCTGTACGTCTCACGAAAACGTAATGAATAGTGATAATGGGTACATATGATATGCTACCTAATAAAATACGTTTCGAGAGCCACTTTTATTACAAGCGCAACAAGATCAATATCTTTACGATAACGTTCATAACAAATGCAGTAACCGTCATAAGATGCAACAACAAGACCAACATCGTTATAGTAACGTTCATAGCAGATGCGGTAACCGTCATAATGGATGCAGTAACCGTCATAACAGAAGCAGTAACCGTCATAACAGAAGCAGTAACCGTCATAACAGAAGCAGTAACCGTCATAACAGAAGCAGTAACCGTCATAACAGAAGCAGTAACCGTCATAACAGAAGCAGTAACGTTCATAACAGAAGCAGTAACCGTCATAACAGAAGCAGTAACGTTCATAGCAGATGCGGTAACCGTCATAATGGATGCAGTAACCGTCATAACAGAAGCAGTAACCGTCATAACAGAAGCAGTAACCGTCATAACAGAAGCAGTAACCGTCATAACAGAAGCAGTAACCGTCATAACAGAAGCAGCAACCGTCATAACAGAAGCAGCAACCGTCATAACAGAAGCAGCAACCGTCATAACAGATGCAGCAACCGTCATAACAGATGCAGCAACCGTCATAACAGATGCAGCAACCGTCATAACAGATGCAGCAACCGTCATAACAGATGCAGCAACCGTCATAACAGATGCAGCAACCGTCATAACAGATGCAGCAACCGTCATAACAGATGCAGCAACCGTCATAACAGATGCAGCAACCGTCATAACAGATGCAGCAACCGTCATAACAGATGCAGCAACCGTCATAACAGATGCAGCAACCGTCATAACAGATGCAGCAACCGTCATAACAGATGCAGCAACCGTCATAACAGATGCAGCAACCGTCATAACAGATGCAGCAACCGTCATAACAGATGCAGCAACCGTCATAACAGATGCAGCAACCGTCATAACAGATGCAGCAACCGTCATAACAGATGCAGCAACCGTCATAACAGATGCAGCAACCGTCATAACAGATGCAGCAACCGTCATAACAGATGCAGCAATCGTCATAACAGATGCATTAATCGTCATAACAGATTCCTTAATCGTCATAACAGAGGCCGTAACCGTCAGAATAGACGCAGCAACCGTCATAACAGACGCAGCAACCGTCATAACAGACGCAGCAACCGTCATAACAGACGCAGCAACCGTCATAACAGACGCAGCAACCGTCATAACAGACGCAGCAACCGTCATAACAGACGCAGCAACCGTCATAACAGACGCAGCAACCGTCATAACAGACGCAGCAACCGTCATAACAGACGCAGCAACCGTCATAACAGACGCAGCAACCGTCATAACAGACGCAGCAACCGTCATAACAGATGCAGCAACCGTCATAACAGATGCAGCAACCGTCATAACAGATGCATTAATCGTCATAACAGAGGCCGCAACCGTCATAACAGATGCATTAATCGTCATAACAGAGTCCGCAACCGTCATAACAGACGCAGCAACCGTCATAACAGATGCAGCAACCGTCATAACAGATGCAGTTATATACAATTAAATTACATCACACGACAAACCATCACGCATTTTATTCCTCATATAAATCTGTTTTATCATTTATCACTCATCCAAAAGGTGACTAAGTTTACTCTCAAAAGCAGACCCCTCGCGAAATACGCGAGCAATTAACGCAACTTGTTGTTCGCTTCTGTTAATTGATTCGGACGACACCATCACCAAGCGGTTTGTTAATTACTTTGTCCACCCCTTTTGGAAAGTAGATAAGGGATAATAAAAACCTCCGTCGCGCGATACCAGATACTTTTGGGGCGTTGTGGACTCAATCAGCAAAGAACTTGCGAAATGAGACAAACAAAGAGTTGAAACCCACTCCAGTTGCTAAGTGACTCGGACTTGTGTTGGAAGAGTGAGTGTAATTTTTGGGAAAAGGCAATAAAACACTGTCTGTTTGTGGTTACTAATGCATGGTTTTGTTGGTTTCTTTTGTTTGGTTACTTAAGTGAAAAGTACTTTTGAGGCGTCGGAAAAAACCAATTAGTATGGGAAGTATTCTTCTCATTTTTACTAAACCTATTTTGTCGACACGAAACATTTGTCTGTTATTAAATATGTATAAAATATGAAAAATAATTGTTCGGAATTCGGGTTCTTTTCAATATTCGTTTACTCCTCACAATAACTTATTCCACAACTTAATTTGTGCCTTCAAGAAATAGGAAATATTTAAAGTGGCTGTCAATTTTAATTGCTATTTGACAGTCAGGTGTGTCGCATCTTAATTTGCGGAAAGTATTTTTTTTGACGTGAATTTTTTTAAATAGGATACATTATGTAACAGGATTGAAACACTTACGCCATAAGGGTGAGCATTTTAACATTGTAAATCGGGTTCAAATAGCACGATTGACATCAATTTGTCTCGTTTGATGGGCAATTAGATACCGATACCTGCAATATGTTGAAATAAAGAAAAGTACGTACATGATGAGTGGCTGCGGCATCAGACGGAACACCTAATTTGAAGTTTTTTCAGCTGGCAATAATTTTGTTGGCGACCGATTCCAATTTGTATAATCTGCTTTAAAGATTCCCGTAAAACATGTCTAGCCTAGCTACGACACATCCGTAGCTGAATTTTTTTTATATCGATAATTACGAACTACTGATAAAGTGAACACATTTTAGAGTTTCCTTCCTATTCGTCTTAACTAGGTACGACTAATATGCTTTTATCGAAATCAGGGCCAACAGATTTTTGACCACTGGACAAAGGCGTTCAGTCAGTATTCAGAGGATTGCCAATTCGAACCACTGATCTCTAACTGTAACTTCTGGATAGGGCAAGACATTTTGTTGACTTGAAGCCGATATGGAGGCCGCCATGATGGGGCACACTTTTCTTGTTACCACAATATTTCGTATATTTTTCATGTTAAAATACGCCGACATATATTATTTTAGAGTAAGTTTTTTTTATTTTACTTTTAAACCCATTTTAAATGTAATCTGCTATTAAAATAGGAAGTCATTTGCAAGTCAAAGTAGAAGTAGTTAAAAAGCAAGAGCAAAAACTATCAGTTTGGCAATATAAAAATTAATTCTATAAGAAGAAAATATAATATTTATATATATTTCATACTTCTACAATTCTTTGGTAATAAAAAACACCACTAAAACATTTTTAAAAAAATGTTGGGGCACCGTATGGCAGCTTTCAATTGGTTTCAACGCGCCCGTAGAGGAAACAAAGTTTGAGCCTTCCAGCAGTTAGTTAGAGTTCAGTGATTCGAACCCGTGCGATGGAAAAAAAGAAAGCAGTGATCTTGCGGTTGGAGGGTTGCCAGCTTCGTTACAAAAGTACAAGAAAATCATCCAGAACATGAAAAAGAATATTGGCGTTTATACGGGACTAGTGTACGATAAATCTGATCAAGGTCCAATGTCCTGACCCCCTATTGTGGTTGCGTCGGGTACCAGCTCAGGTGTTCTCCTCGTCATCTAAACATGCTTCAAAAATACAAGGCATCGTTCCTGGAGATCATTCCTATGAGATAGAATCGTGTTACCTATTTTAACAAATGTATTTTAATGCTAGCTTACTTAAAACCACATGAGTTTTTTGTAAATCTCATACCTATCTATTTTAATCGTCATCTGACCATGGTTCTAAAATAACGAGGCATCGTTCCCGGGTCTTTCCTTCGAGGTAGGCCCCGAACCGTCGCCAATAGCCCACTCTGCAGCTCTAGGGCGACGTTAATTTACCAAACCAAACCAATCTATTTTAAAATCCTGAAAACATTAATAACATCTTTCATTGTCAGTATATATTTTAAACTTCCATCGTTATCCATATTTAATTTACTTTGTATTTTATACTTGTCGTTTAATTTTTTAAAGATGTTGGTTTAAGAAAATATTGGTTTAAATTACCTAGTGTTTGGCGCAGCTTGGCCTTATTTGGCCCTTGTGCCATCACCTGAACCGTCGCCAATAGCAAGAATATTTATGAAGTTTATTCAGTATCACCCGAACTTATTTCGAAGAAGTATGGCTGCATAAAAACTGACAGTTTTACTATTTTACATTTAGATATTTTTCGTGGAATCTTTATTACAACACATTTGGGAGAAATTAGGTATGGCAACAACCATACCGATTTCGGCGCCAATGGGTTTGTTTATTGTGTCATAAGAATACTTAAGAATAAGTCATAAGAATACGTCATAAGAATACATGACGTGTAATACTAAAATAAATTTTATATGATCGATTCATCGATATAATTTTTTTTCTAGTAAATTAAATTTTTGTATAAAATCATCGCTGCGTTAAAACCGCTTTTCTGATTATTAAAAAAAAAAGTCAATTCTGCAATAAGATTAAGTAAACTGATTTTCTTAACAAAACCATTCGCCTCTAAGGGATTAAAATATCGACTAACTAAACTAACTTTATCCACTAATTGGCGAGAACTTTGAATGCAACTACTTGAAATTCAAAAATTTAAATTAGTGTTAAAGTTTAGAAATATCCAGAACCCTTTCTTGAATAAAAGATTCTTTCGCAATATTTTATCAATCTTCTCTTGAATATTCGCTCTCTTACTATTCATGGGGGAGGGGGGGAGGGGAGTTCGTTAAAGTCACAGTTTATTGAAGGATTACTTATTTAACCGCAAATATATTCTGAAAAGAAAAATGTGTAAATTTAGATAAAATTCTTATTAAGTTTGTTTTGGGAAAACCTAATATATTTTGTTACGAAATTCATTTAAATTTTTAAGTAGTTGATTAACTATTGTGTGTATCAAATCTCAAACACTAACATTATTGTAACAGAATTGGGCCTGTGTCAACTATAATAGTTAAAGAAGTAATTGAGGTTGCATGAATTGTCCTTTCTTTTCGTTGGTTTTAAATTTAGTTTTTTAAAGTTAATTTAGTTTTGCCAATGCGATCACAACTTGTTGGAGATTTGTTATTCTTTGGTTATTTAACTACGCATAATAAACCATTCTAGTGATTTAGTCTGTGACCTTTCAGAGCACTAGATAAAACCTTCTTGAAATATATCAATCGAACATTAAAATTTTAAGACTTAAAAACGATTATTAACTTAGAGACAATTATTTTTACGAAAATATAAAGTTTAATCTATATACAATGATTATTTACATGTTTTAGGATATTTATTTTTACATTTGATAAAAACGAAAACGTTCGGGAGTAGAAGGAGCCTTTGGTTCAGTTCGCTCCGCATTCGAACTCATCTGCTTGCTAGAGAGAGAGAGAGAGATTCTATTCGTGATGTCGAAGGACATGGCCGCGAAGTGGCCTTCGACTCCGGTATAACTGGGTGATGCGGACATAACATTTGCTCACGGCAGCATAAGATGAAAGAAGTGGCACATCTCGTTTGTGAAAGTGTTGATGAAGATCGTCTAATTAAAGACATTACTCCGGTGTGAGCACTGGAAACATGAAGAGAAAGTTCCGGTAATAATGTTACTTGAAATAGATGTTACACACATAGTAAACGAAGAAAAAGCAGCACACTCGATTTTCCATTCGAAGGGGCGGGGCCTATTCCGCTGCGTCTTCCGATTGGCGGGGAGAGGTGACATCCTCCTTGATATAGGCAAAATACTCGAGGAGCACTTGCAACTTAGACAGCGGCTCGGCACGTTCTTGGAGTCGCAGGATTAATCCTTTAATCCCTTCGGTTCCCGAGAAGATCAGAGCCACTTCTTTGAAAAGTTCCATGATAAGGGCAACATCGCCCATAGAATTAACACATTTAAGTTCAGGTGGGGGAGAAAATTTCACTGAAGCACAATTTGGAGTTTTCTTATTTACATGTTTTTTCTTTTTCTTGGTGTTGACTTTGGCCGAACGAGTTCGATTAAATTTACAGTTTTTAGGGAATTCAACACATTTTCGACTTCAGGCAAGATGCCCGTCCTTCCCGCAATTAATGCACTTTGGAACAACATGTCCCTCAGTACAATCACGAGTCTGATGGTCCGAGCCACCGCATTTCAAGCATCTTGTCTGCATAAAACAGTTTACGGCAATATGGTGAAAGTTATTACAATTAAAACCTCTCAGATTCTGAATATGAACTGGACGAGGCAGGTGGGCGGGGCCCAGGCAAAGCAGGCTTCCTATTGGCCGGTGGGCGGGGACTCTTCACTGGTGACTTTTTCAGTGAAATAATCAAAGAAGGCCTGGAGCTTTTCAAGCGGACTTTTCTTTTCCCGAAGACGAAGAATCGAACCTTTAATCCCTCCGTCTCCAGAAAATATCGGGGCTATCTCTTAATAGCTCCAAAATAGGGACAGCATCGTGCAGCTGCCGGGCAGTATGAAGGGAATTCAAGAGGTTTGGGCGTGGAATAAGTGGGGATGTTAATCCCCTATCAGAAGCGATGGTTTGGGGTAAAATGGTTTGGGCGAAGAGCTTTTGCTGGCGGTCTTTTGGCACGAGAGCGGCTTGCTCTGCTTTTTGCTGGAGGCCGTTTCGCTGGAGCTTTCGGAAATCTGGGGCATTTCCTGCTGATGGCTGCATGGCCGGTCTGGTGGCAGTTAATGCATGTAGGCATCTCGGATCTGGGCAGGACGCAGTCTCGGGTGGAATGTGCTTCTCCACATTTGAGACAACGGGCTGCGGCGAAGCATTGGGCACTGGTGTGCCCAAACCAGTTGCATCGGAAGCACTGGACGGCCCCTCTTCTACCTCTGAAGGGCTCGAGCTTCACGTCAAGCAAGAGTAGGGTGGTCAGAGAAAGGATTTTGTTGGCACCTTTCTGCCGGGGCAGCTCTACTAGGAACATTCCAAGTGGTCGTTTTTTGGCGCCTCGGAAGGTGAGTTGAACGACTCGCAAAGGGGATCTGCTTGCTAGAGCGCCGTATTCTTCTTTTATAGATAGTTGCGACGTGCTCTATTTGCATACACCGCAGTTTGAAACGCGGTGTGGCAAGCAGCATCCTACTTGATTTGGTTTGATAATTTGACGTCGCACTAGAACTGCACTGTGGGCTATTGGCGACGGGCGTCTCGTGCTCTAGAGCTGTACAGTGAGCTATTGGCGACGTCTCGAAATTTGAAAATTATAAAATATATATATTCCGAAACTACAAATCAAATCATTTTCAACCCTCCAGAACTGGTGAATAAGAATTTTTTCTCACACCACCTATTTAACTCAAACAAATTTTAATAAATGAAATATTTTAAACACTTATTTTATACCTTTAATTTAGCAAAGTATGTTATTTAACCCATTAAGCAACATACTAATATAATACGAAAAAAATTTCCTCAAGTGTACCGGAGACGTTTCGGAATTGGGTTATTCATTTATTATACATCACATTTCTTTGCATGCTTCGAGCATGGATTCTTTGTAGTAGAGGAGGCATGACGTCACTCTCACTAACATCAAAGTGAAGCCAACATGTATGTCCTCAGACACGTGGTTAATTACGTCATTTCATTCATTAATTTTCACTTGCACATTTCCCAATTCATCAGCCAATCGCGAGTGTTTTTTAAATTCATAACTTTGAAGAGATGGCACGTGATATGGGCATTTCGCTCTGAGATGTAGGCTTCACGATTATGACGTCATATTCTCTCTTCTACAGACCATTCATGCTCGAAGTTTGCACGTCGATGTGTCGTCTTCCGAATAACCACCCACCTGTCGCCGTCCATCAGCTGCTTCATGTCTTTGTAGAGCACCTCATCCTTGACCAGCAAGTTCCGAGTCTGGTCACCATGGACGGTCTTCTCCAGTCTCGTCTCTGTGGTTCCCGTCGACTTCTCCATCGAGCAGTTCAGCGTCAATACGTCGTCCTCCATGTAGCCTTTCTCTTTCAACACCTGTGGAGTTCATGCACACTCCGAATAACCACCCACCTGTCGCCGTCCATCAGCTGCTTCATGTCTTTGTAGAGCACCTCATCCTTGACCAGCAAGTTCCGAGTCTGGTCACCATGGACGGTCTTCTCCAGTCCCGTCTCTGTGGTTCCCGTCGACTTCTCCATCGAGCAGTTCAGCGACAATACGTCGTCCTCCATGTAGCCTTTCTCTTTCAACACCTGTGGAGTTCATGCACACTCCGAATAACCACCCACCAGTCGCCGTCCATCAGCTGCTTCATGTCTTTGTAGAGCACCTCATCCTTGACCAGCAAGTTCCGAGTCTGGTCACCATGGACGGTCTTCTCCAGTCTCGTCTCTGTGGTTCCCGTCGACTTCTCCATCGAGCAGTTCAGCGACAATACGTCGTCCTCCATGCAGCCTTTCTCTTTCAACACCTGTGGAGTTCATGCACACTCCGAATAACCACCCACCTGTCGCCGTCCATCAGCTGCTTCATGTCTTTGTAGAGCACCTCATCCTTGACCAGCAAGTTCCGAGTCTGGTCACCATGGACGGTCTTCTCCAGTCTCGTCTCTGTGGTTCCCGTCGACTTCTCCATCGAGCAGTTCAGCGACAATACGTCGTCCTCCATGCAGCCTTTCTCTTTCAACACCTGTGGAGTTCATGCACACTCCGAATAACCACCCACCTGTCGCCGTCCATCAGCTGCTTCATGTCTTTGTAGAGCACCTCATCCTTGACCAGCAAGTTCCGAGTCTGGTCACCATGGACGGTCTTCTCCAGTCTCGTCTCTGTGGTTCTCGTCGACTTCTCCATCGAGCAGTTCAGCGACAATACGTCGTCCTCCATGTAGCCTTTCTCTTTCAACACCTGTGGAGTTCATGCACACTCCGAATAACCACCCACCTGTCGCCGTCCATCAGCTGCTTCATGTCTTTGTAGAGCACCTCATCCTTGACCAGCAAGTTCCGAGTCTGGTCACCATGGACGGTCTTCTCCAGTCTCGTCTCTGTGGTTCCCGTCGACTTCTCCATCGAGCAGTTCAGCGTCAATACGTCGTCCTCCATGTAGCCTTTCTCTTTCAACACCTGTGGAGTTCATGCACACTCCGAATAACCACCCACCTGTCGCCGTCCATCAGCTGCTTCATGTCTTTGTAGAGCACCTCATCCTTGACCAGCAAGTTCCGAGTCTGGTCACCATGGACGGTCTTCTCCAGTCTCGTCTCTGTGGTTCTCGTCGACTTCTCCATCGAGCAGTTCAGCGACAATACGTCGTCCTCCATGTAGCCTTTCTCTTTCAACACCTGTGGAGTTCATGCACACTCCGAATAACCACCCACCTGTCGCCGTCCATCAGCTGCTTCATGTCTTTGTAGAGCACCTCATCCTTGACCAGCAAGTTCCGAGTCTGGTCACCATGGACGGTCTTCTCCAGTCTCGTCTCTGTGGTTCCCGTCGACTTCTCCATCGAGCAGTTCAGCGACAATACGTCGTCCTCCATGCAGCCTTTCTCTTTCAACACCTGTGGAGTTCATGCACACTCCGAATAACCACCCACCTGTCGCCGTCCATCAGCTGCTTCATGTCTTTGTAGAGCACCTCATCCTTGACCAGCAAGTTCCGAGTCTGGTCACCATGGACGGTCTTCTCCAGTCTCGTCTCTGTGGTTCCCGTCGACTTCTCCATCGAGCAGTTCAGCGACAATACGTCGTCCTCCATGCAGCCTTTCTCTTTCAACACCTGTGGAGTTCATGCACACTCCGAATAACCACCCACCTGTCGCCGTCCATCAGCTGCTTCATGTCTTTGTAGAGCACCTCATCCTTGACCAGCAAGTTCCGAGTCTGGTCACCATGGACGGTCTTCTCCAGTCTCGTCTCTGTGGTTCCCGTCGACTTCTCCATCGAGCAGTTCAGCGACAATACGTCGTCCTCCATGTAGCCTTTCTCTTTCAACACCTGTGGAGTTCATGCACACTCCGAATAACCACCCACCAGTCGCCGTCCATCAGCTGCTTCATGTCTTTGTAGAGCACCTCATCCTTGACCAGCAAGTTCCGAGTCTGGTCACCATGGACGGTCTTCTCCAGTCTCGTCTCTGTGGTTCCCGTCGACTTCTCCATCGAGCAGTTCAGCGACAATACGTCGTCCTCCATGCAGCCTTTCTCTTTCAACACCTGTGGAGTTCATGCACACTCCGAATAACCACCCACCAGTCGCCGTCCATCAGCTGCTTCATGTCTTTGTAGAGCACCTCATCCTTGACCAGCAAGTTCCGAGTCTGGTCACCATGGACGGTCTTCTCCAGTCTCGTCTCTGTGGTTCCCGTCGACTTCTCCATCGAGCAGTTCAGCGACAATACGTCGTCCTCCATGCAGCCTTTCTCTTTCAACACCTGTGGAGTTCATGCACACTCCGAATAACCACCCACCTGTCGCCGTCCATCAGCTGCTTCATGTCTTTGTAGAGCACCTCATCCTTGACCAGCAAGTTCCGAGTCTGGTCACCATGGACGGTCTTCTCCAGTCCCGTCTCTGTGGTTCCCGTCGACTTCTCCATCGAGCAGTTCAGCGACAATACGTCGTCCTCCATGTAGCCTTTCTCTTTCAACACCTGTGGAGTTCATGCACACTCCGAATAACCACCCACCAGTCGCCGTCCATCAGCTGCTTCATGTCTTTGTAGAGCACCTCATCCTTGACCAGCAAGTTCCGAGTCTGGTCACCATGGACGGTCTTCTCCAGTCTCGTCTCTGTGGTTCCCGTCGACTTCTCCATCGAGCAGTTCAGCGACAATACGTCGTCCTCCATGCAGCCTTTCTCTTTCAACACCTGTGGAGTTCATGCACACTCCGAATAACCACCCACCTGTCGCCGTCCATCAGCTGCTTCATGTCTTTGTAGAGCACCTCATCCTTGACCAGCAAGTTCCGAGTCTGGTCACCATGGACGGTCTTCTCCAGTCTCGTCTCTGTGGTTCCCGTCGACTTCTCCATCGAGCAGTTCAGCGACAATACGTCGTCCTCCATGCAGCCTTTCTCTTTCAACACCTGTGGAGTTCATGCACACTCCGAATAACCACCCACCTGTCGCCGTCCATCAGCTGCTTCATGTCTTTGTAGAGCACCTCATCCTTGACCAGCAAGTTCCGAGTCTGGTCACCATGGACGGTCTTCTCCAGTCTCGTCTCTGTGGTTCCCGTCGACTTCTCCATCGAGCAGTTCAGCGACAATACGTCGTCCTCCATGCAGCCTTTCTCTTTCAACACCTGTGGAGTTCATGCACACTCCGAATAACCACCCACCTGTCGCCGTCCATCAGCTGCTTCATGTCTTTGTAGAGCACCTCATCCTTGACCAGCAAGTTCCGAGTCTGGTCACCATGGACGGTCTTCTCCAGTCTCGTCTCTGTGGTTCCCGTCGACTTCTCTGTTACAATATTAAAATTGGTTGTGATGGGGGGGGGGTAATTATTATAAGTCTTTAGTGGCTTATCAGGAACACTAGAAGGGGGACGTGATTTTGAATGCACCATTTAAGAAAGAGGCCGGATGTAATAGTGCTGTACAAAAGGCGAGTGCCACCCACCATGACCTAAGACATACTAAACATTAATTTTAACATTCATGTTTTGCCTAGAAGATTTTTGAACAAGACAAGATTTAGAGTGTGATACTATTAAAACTAAAGACAACTTATCTAAAATTTCCATTAAACATAAATTCAGTCGAGTCTTCTCATCAAGAGTATATATATTAAATATACTAAGTAGATTTATAAGAACCATAAATGAGTTGAGTAAGATAATGTAATATTAACGATACCAAGATAGAAGATTCAGATGGTAAGTTCTACTTTCTTTTATTTGTATACTTGATTAGATAACTTTCTTCCGTCTGGTGTCTCACATATGTTGTCAAAGATCTCATGGGGACGTGGGGAGGAGAATTCCAGTAGGATTCTTTGAAGAGGGATGGAGATTGAAGACAAATGTCTATCATGAGGACTGTCGTGGATTTGTGCCAGTGATTCTTTGTAGACGGAATACATGATGAATCCGGGAGTCCAGCAGATGAAGGGGGTTCTCTACGGCGGGGAATCAGTGTGACAGGGTGTCAGTATTTCAGCAGGATCAGCATGACGGTGCATCAGTAGGACGGGGCATCAGCATGACAGGGCTTCAGATATTTCGGTAGAATCGCCGGATGACCGTGCTTCAGTATGACGGGGCATCAGGATGACAGGGCTTCAGATATTTCCGCACGATAGTCGGAGAGTGGAGACTAGATCAGGCAGGACGGTGATGTGATCAGCATGACTTCATTGTCTGGTAAGCCTACTTAGGCTTGCTGGGGGTTATCTCGTGGAAAATAGAAGAACTCAACTCGATATTCCATCTCAGTCTCTGATTACTTATTGTCGATGAAGATAGGTTTAGTTGGATTATGTTGGCATAGTTCAGATGGTAGATCGAAATGGATCATTACTGCACACGCGAACTGGATATATCTTAGCCATTTTATTATCCTGGCTACAAGAGCGACGAAAAGGCCCTCTCACTCTCACCGCGTCAAGTCAAGGAGTGTGGGCACGCTATCTCTGAGGTTGCCACTCTCGGAAAAAGAAACTCCCTTGCACCGAGAAACAGCGCGTTGCCACTGCGCTAACTTTTCTCCCATCGTTTCTTCGGAGTGCACACTGGGGAAAGGACACGTCACAGCGCGGTTTAGGCTTGTTGACTTTGGTAGGCAAGCAGCGTGAGTTGGAGATTTGAAGACGAGGCACTGATCAGATGAGTTCACAGTGTTGTAATGAGAAACATTACAACAACTCTCCCCCTTTTTGAGGAAAACAAAAGGTTACTACCTCAGCGTTCAACGAAAAAACACTTCTTGACACTTAGCAAACTTTGAAGCGGAAATGAGACCAATGACAGACAACACGCAAGGACAACCAGACTAAAAGAAATAAAAATACAGATCATTGTTACATATAATATCAATCAACATCAAAGAATTACAAATGTCTGGCAAAAGACCAAAGGTAGAGACTAACAGTAAATGTAAGGTCTGAAAATTTAAGTGCCAGAATATGAACAATACTTGTTAATGGTATTCAAAATTAAAGAAAATCACACATATATGTATATAGGAACTTTTGCAAAAGTAATGAATAAAAAATATATAACGAAAAGACATATATATTCACTAAAGACTCACAACAAAAAAATTATTACCATAGAAGTATATGATTATTCAAATTCTCAACTTGTTCTGTACTCAAATAGTAAAACAGAAAATGGACAGCTGTTTATATCTTATTCAATAACATAAAATTTTCTTAATAAAAAATCACACTGAAAATACGAATTCTAGACACATGCATGTCTTAGACACTATATATATAAACGCAAATTCGAAATCTCATGTATTTTTCTACATGAAGCATACTTTTCTTCACAAGATTACCATAATTCAGGTAAATATTCCTTTACTAATTTCCAAAAAAAATTAAATTTTAACAAACAAAAAAATTCAGGTAATATATCTACTAAACTCGATGAGCCAAAATAAAGCATGCTCAAAACTGAAAAGTTGCCAAAGGAAAAATTTTGGACGAAAGCAACTATCTTAAATTTAACTGATATTACCTATCAAAAATTTTCCTATCAAACTTTCACACTTTTATACCAATAGTGTGTCAAGAAAACTAAATCAACATAGCATATTTATTCATGCTAATAACTCAAAACTCTTTTATCACAAAAATTTTCAACTAAACTTTGTGACAATATGCAAGATTGTATATAGGAACTCAAGAAGATTATTGCACACAAACTTCACACTGTGTGTCGTTTACCTGACATAGATAATTATTGCACTATGTAACACAAAATATCACTCAAAATAATACTATGTACCTAAAGTTAGCATGTATATGCATTGCACATCTAAAATAATAATACAATGTAATATAAAATTAATACTTAGAGAATATACTGACTTCACAATTCGTAATCAACACTGTGGTGTTGTAATTGCACAAACAATATCGAGAGCATGTTGTTGGTTGTATTACAGTAAGTGAACTTGCAATACATCTATACTTAATAGGAACTAGGCCTATAGAAGAAGAAAAGTCATTAATACATATGTTCAACAATATTTGTATATCATTATGTTGGATTATACAAGATGGGAGACTCAGAGTTATTCATTTTTACAAATATCACAAATCGAAGATTATTTAATTTATAATGTTATACTCAGTGATTGTATAACTGTATTGTATGTTCGTAAATTATCACTATATTTTGTGTCAACTTGACATCAATGAAGAAAGTTCTCATAGTGATGTTTGATTGTCTATATGTAGAACAGTCTGGTTCACAATATAACAGATTTCACAAAAATAGATACTTTCAATACAATACTTTACATAAAACTTCACAATTTGTGTATGACATATTTGTATACCCTGATATCACTTTATGTGAATCATATTATCAATGCTTATAAACAATACCCAACAAAGTTTAACCCGTGCTATAATTACTATTAACAACACTGTCACTTATCACCTCTCATGATTTGAAGAAGCGAATAAACTCAGGGCGTAGATGTAAGGCAAACTATTCCCAATTGCCATCCAGAATATTTTTGCTCACACTCACCATTCAAGTACCATACAACAAAGATTGGATAAAAGAGAATATCTACATTTTTCTCAGCAACAATATACCACAGAGAAAGATACAATAAGAACTGGATCAAAGAGGAAAAATAATATATATATTTCTCAACAACAAGATATTTCCATACTGGAAAAAATTATGAATGAAGATGTACCAAAGACAGATGATAAGGAATAGTAAACGCTATCTATTCATAGCTTAAAAGGATGAACATGCTGTTGTAAATACTATTGAATGTGTATATACACTGTGAAGAGAGAAGGAAACATGTCCTAATGTTGATAACTTTCTGCAGAAAAGTTAGGTTAAAATATTAACTATTTTTATACCCAAGTCAACAGGACGAATTCTCAACTACAATGTGATACAACATGGAACTATATATCATTATCTCACAAGTACAACCAAGACCTTAAGAACCGAAGAAAAAAAATTTAAAACGAAAATAATAGATATACGAAGGATATTATACATATTTTATGTATACTCAGCATTGAATTAAGAGAAAGAAAAAAAAAATCACAAAAAATTGAAAAATCAAACCTTTAGATGTACAAGATAGCCAAAGAAGAACGAGAAAGAATTTTGCAGATTTCCATCATAACACTTCAACACCAATGCAGAGACAGTGTGTTCCCGGGAATGGAATTCCCACACCGACAGTATTTTTGACCAGCAAAAAGATCTACACAAGTGAGAAGAACAAGATTAGTACATCTGATGCTAAAATATATTGTTTTAACCTTTCCTATCCTATACAAGGATAAGGAATACCTAGAAAAAAATTATTAATTTATAAAGATAACCATTGGTGATGAGATATATTATATATATATCTTATTTTTGGAATCTCAATTACGATTTCTGAGATTGTAATGACGCTGAGGGTTTTGTGCTTGGGTAGGAGTTTGATCAGGTTGTACAAGATAAGTATTACGAGGAGGAGCTTTACGAAGTCTGTCTATATGTACTTTAAAAGACAGTGCTGAAGAGTTATTTAACAGACGAATGGTGTAATTAACATCAGAATTACACTCGATGATAGAGTATGGACCTGAAAATCGTTGCTTAAATTTATTATTTGAATTGAGATAAACAATATCTCCAACCCTTAGTTTACGAAGAGAAGCATGAGCTTCTTGTCTTACATTTTGCTTCAGCTGGCTCCGCTCCAAGTTGGAATAGGCTTTTTCATATGTGATATTTAATTGTTTTAACAAATCTGAAATAAAATGAGATTTATCAAGAAACACTGGTTTAATAGATGGGTTGTAGGTATCGAAGAACATTGAATGTTCTCTTCCATAGTGAAGCATGTTGGGTGAAAAACCTGATGAAGAATGTTTTGAACCATTATACAACTGTTGATGGAGAAGGATAGCTGTTCGAAAATTTACACCACTTTCAGTAAGGATAAGTATAGAAGACTTTATTGAAGCATTAATTCGTTCCGATTGTCCATTCGATTGGGGATGAGATGTAGTGCTGTGAACAAGCTTAATACCTAGAGTTTTATTAACTAGAGAAAATACTTCTGAAGTGAATTGAGTACCTAAATCAGATAGAATGACACTTGGTCTACCATGATTGGAAATATAATTGACAAAGTGTTTTGTAACAGCTTCTGCTTTTAAACTATTTAAAGGATACAATACCATATACTTGGAAAAATGATCTAAGAAAGTTAAGATGTAACCATGGTCTTTTATTGGACCTACAATATCTGTGGAAACAAGGTCACCTGGGGTTTTTGGTATACGAATAGACTGAAAAGGGGCATGAATTGGTGTGAAGGATTTATTCTTAATACATTGTTCACATGATAACACAAAATTACTAGTATCTACATACATTCCCTTCCAAAAATACCTTTGAATAACAACTTCATATGTTTTATTGACTCCGTAGTGGAGTGCGTGGCAAATTTTTAACACTTTTGCTCTTAATTTTAATGGAACAACAGTTACCTCAGGATACTGAATACTATTGGTTCGATACATTAACACACCTGTGTCTTGATGAATAAAGAATTTTTCAACATGTTTGGCAGTTTCTGGAGTTGGTTCAGTGATCATGTCTATGAGTTTACCTGTGTACTCATCATTAATCTGTTCCCAAAGAAACGTGGAGTCATCAATTTCAAATTGTGCATCATATTGAGCTAAATGATTAACGAGTGGATCAGATGATGGAGAGATAGAGTCTATGAATGGAAGAACAATTTCATCTTCCTTTTTATTACCAAGAGAAACATTGTCTCTGTGCTCAGGTTCAGGCATACGTGAGAGATAGTCCGCTAAAATATTTATCTTACCTGGGATGTGTTGGAATTCATACGAGTATTCAGATAGTTCAAGTAACCAACGAGTAGTTATGTCAGCTGGAGATGAAGTCTTTTTATAGTGAAGAAGAGGTTTGCTATCTGTCAAGATAGTAAATTTACGGTTGTAGAGATAAGATTTAAATGAAGTGACAGCTTTGAAAATAGCATAAAGCTCAAGTTTAATGGCAGGGTAGTTTCTTTCAGAGTGTGAGAGTGCTCTGCTATAGTAAGAAACTGGATGTAGTTGACCTTCAGATTCTTGCATGAGAACTGCAGATATGGCAGAACCGCTGGCGTCAGTATTAAGTACGAAGGGTTTATCCCATTGAGGAAGTCTAACAAAAGGAACAGTGAAGAATACCTGCTGTAATTGATCAAAGTCAGATTGATGTTTAGGAGTCCATTTGAATGAAACATTTTTAGAAGTAAGTTGATACATTGCATCAGTAAGTTGTGAGAACTGTGGTATTAGATGACGATAGAAACTGCAAAGTCCCAGAAATTTCTTAATTTGTCTAGCAGTTTTTGGTGGCTGAAAACTAGCGACTTTTTGCACATTGGATAAAATGGGTTTAATGTAAGTATGAGATATGTTAAATCCCAAGTAATCAATCGAAGTTTTGAAGAACACACACTTTGATGGAGAGAGAGTTATATTATACTTTATTAAAATTTTAAGAACACCTTTAACCTTAAGTACCATTTCATCAAAATTTAATGCACCTATCAGAATATCATCCTGATATGCATGAATACCTGTAATATTGTCCATTCGAAGTTCATCTATTAGAGTATCAACAAGTGCTTGGAACGTGCTTGCAGCTGTTTTTAAACCAAAAACCATACGTTTGTTTGCAAACGTACCAAAAGGAGTAGTGAAGGTGAGGACATCTTGTAGTTCCTCGGGCAATAGAACTTGCCAGTAAGCATTCTTCAGATCTAAAACAGAATAGTATTTATAACCAGAAATTTCATTTATTAAATTACTTATTTTAGGGAGTGGATAAGTTGAAGCTTCGATGATGTTGTTAAGGAGACGAAGATCCAATGCCATGCGATACTTTGGAGGGGCAGTTGGATTGTTTGGATCTGGCTTCTTTTTGACCAGTAACATGGGACAAGCCCAATCAGCAATGTTACGATGAATTAAACCTGCTTCCTGAAGTTCTTGTAACTCCTGTTTTGCATTAGCTTGGAGAGCATGTGGAATAGGAAAAGGCAGAGTTTTAATTGGATTAAGTGAACGAAAAGATAACTGTGGAGTCACCTTATCAGTACAGCCAAGTGTTTGCAATGATTTAGAGAATGCAGCATAATTGTCCATTAGAATTGGAGATAAGATTTGTTTACGTTCAGAATCAAGATGATCTAAATCAAAATCATCCAGAGTTAACTCTCTCTTTCTTAATTGAAGAATTTTACTTGAGGGGGAAATGAGATTACAAAATTGCGACTCAGTGGAGTCAGACAGTTGTGAGTTATTACACACTTGTTCACTTACCTCTTCAACTTCAACATTGTATGAGTATTTACCCAAAATGAGATTTTTATTGAGATGTATTTGATTAACTCCTAAATTTCTGACAACAATGGTGATATTATCACCTTTAACCGTATGAAGTGAAGGATGGATTTCGAGATTATGATCACCATGTGATGGTTCAAATAACAAATCACTGTTTTTGTTTACAATATCTAAGTGTAGTTTTACCTGTGCAGATTCCTGCGGTTGAAGCATCAGTTTATGTGCCAAAGATGCATTATATACATCCCTGGAAGAAATGGCATTAGAATGATTAGATGGACGATTATTCAATTTAATTTCGAAGTTCTCGAATTTAGCACAACCAGATTTTGGATTGAGTAAGACATTATGTCTACTTAAGAAATCATAACCCAATATACCGTTGAAATTATCATGACAAATATCAGTTACATAGAAAGAATGACGAAAGAAATGACCATCTATTTTGAAAGAAACTTCAATGCAACACAAAAAGTTTAAAGTGGAATTAACTGTCTTGATGGAGACATTACTGGATAGGATTCTAACCTTTAGAAATTGTTTTATGCTGTAGTATGACTTTTTCGACAATAGAGAAACAGAGCTGCCGGAATCTAATAACATAGATTGTTGCATGTCATTAAAAGCAATGTCAATAATTGGTAAGGCAGTGCTGGCAATAGCATTGAACACGTAAACATTACCTTGTTTACCTTTTGCATTTGACACTACAGGTGTCGGTTTGTTGAGAAAATCATGAATAGAAATCTGTGGAGACACATTATGCATTTTTTGATTCAAAAGATTATCAACAGACAAGTTACCAGAAAGAGAATTCATGGAATGAATGTGAGGTGGCGGATTCATGGATTTAGCAGAGGATGGATACCCACCATCTATCGTCCTCTGTTGGAGTTTAATGGAACTCTATTTCTACTTTCACTGTTATGAGGTACACGATTGTTTTGGTACACATTTGTCCCAAAAGAATTTCTAGGGTTGTCATAATATTGTCTATATGTTGGACGAGGGTTGTCATACCTATGGTTATTGCCATAAACACCTCTATATTGGTTTTGACCTCTTACAGAATATACAGGTCTGTAAGCATATTGTTGACGATTTACATATCGACCTTGATTTTGATTGTTTTGATTGTACTGAGGGGTATACACATTTCTATTAAACTGAAAACAATCCCGCAAAATATGACCACGTTTGTTACAGAATTGGCAGACAATAGGATCAAATCTCACATTGTTATGTGATACACTGTTATTAGCAGTGGGAGTGGCATTCCCTGATTTAATATCTCCAATTTTTAAATTACCCATGTTTACAGATAAGTGAAATTCTTCACAATTTCTAAGCAAATGATTACTATTACAGTAGGGACACACTATTTGATTCTGTGATACAGTCAGAGAATTAGATTCACTGATGCTAATTTCTCTACTTATTGAAGCAAATTTTGAGGTTTGTTCTACAAGTTTATCCAGATCTGATTTGTCTTCAAACATGATCTTCTCTTTCAAATTAGAAGGAAGAGCATTTATAAAATGGAAAATTTGTATTTGTTTAAGAGCCTGAATATCTTTCACAGTATCATAAGTTTTGTTTGTGAGTGTCTCAATTCTATGAGCAAGATTTCGGATAGTCTCTCCAGGCAGTAATTTGATACCTTGGAGATTAAGTAAACTAGCCGAGGGTAGGTTTACAGTGGCAAAGAACTCTCTGATCTTGTCACAGGCAGTTGTGAAAGTCAATTCTAAACACGAAGGAGATGTGGCAAAAAACTCCTGTGCTGCACCTGACAATTTACTTTTAAGATAAAGTAAAGCTGCATCATCACACCAGTTATTAATCTTGGCAAGATCAACAACCTGTCTCAGGAACCAATCCACTTTTTCAGGATCACCAGAGAATTTTTCTATTTCAAGATGCATGACTTTTGTATTACTATTGTTATCCATGTTTATGGATCTAACTTCATTTACCCTATATTGATTTCTACGGGTGATCACCATTTAATATAAACATAAATAAACAAAGTTACTATAAATATTGTGATCAAAGTGAGGTAGTATAATACTATAATGACACTCTTAAGAATAGAACATATCATTTTCAAGAAAAATCACTATTTATGAACTGATTAAGCATATCTAGGTGGTTTTGCAGGGTCACGGACACCATGTTACAATATTAAAATTGGTTGTGATGGGGGGGGGTAATTATTATAAGTCTTTAGTGGCTTATCAGGAACACTAGAAGGGGGACGTGATTTTGAATGCACCATTTAAGAAAGAGGCCGGATGTAATAGTGCTGTACAAAAGGCGAGTGCCACCCACCATGACCTAAGACATACTAAACATTAATTTTAACATTCATGTTTTGCCTAGAAGATTTTTGAACAAGACAAGATTTAGAGTGTGATACTATTAAAACTAAAGACAACTTATCTAAAATTTCCATTAAACATAAATTCAGTCGAGTCTTCTCATCAAGAGTATATATATTAAATATACTAAGTAGATTTATAAGAACCATAAATGAGTTGAGTAAGATAATGTAATATTAACGATACCAAGATAGAAGATTCAGATGGTAAGTTCTACTTTCTTTTATTTGTATACTTGATTAGATAACTTTCTTCCGTCTGGTGTCTCACATATGTTGTCAAAGATCTCATGGGGACGTGGGGAGGAGAATTCCAGTAGGATTCTTTGAAGAGGGATGGAGATTGAAGACAAATGTCTATCATGAGGACTGTCGTGGATTTGTGCCAGTGATTCTTTGTAGACGGAATACATGATGAATCCGGGAGTCCAGCAGATGAAGGGGGTTCTCTACGGCGGGGAATCAGTGTGACAGGGTGTCAGTATTTCAGCAGGATCAGCATGACGGTGCATCAGTAGGACGGGGCATCAGCATGACAGGGCTTCAGATATTTCGGTAGAATCGCCGGATGACCGTGCTTCAGTATGACGGGGCATCAGGATGACAGGGCTTCAGATATTTCCGCACGATAGTCGGAGAGTGGAGACTAGATCAGGCAGGACGGTGATGTGATCAGCATGACTTCATTGTCTGGTAAGCCTACTTAGGCTTGCTGGGGGTTATCTCGTGGAAAATAGAAGAACTCAACTCGATATTCCATCTCAGTCTCTGATTACTTATTGTCGATGAAGATAGGTTTAGTTGGATTATGTTGGCATAGTTCAGATGGTAGATCGAAATGGATCATTACTGCACACGCGAACTGGATATATCTTAGCCATTTTATTATCCTGGCTACAAGAGCGACGAAAAGGCCCTCTCACTCTCACCGCGTCAAGTCAAGGAGTGTGGGCACGCTATCTCTGAGGTTGCCACTCTCGGAAAAAGAAACTCCCTTGCACCGAGAAACAGCGCGTTGCCACTGCGCTAACTTTTCTCCCATCGTTTCTTCGGAGTGCACACTGGGGAAAGGACACGTCACAGCGCGGTTTAGGCTTGTTGACTTTGGTAGGCAAGCAGCGTGAGTTGGAGATTTGAAGACGAGGCACTGATCAGATGAGTTCACAGTGTTGTAATGAGAAACATTACAACATTCTCCATCGAGCAGTTCAGCGACAATACGTCGTCCTCCATGCAGCCTTTCTCTTTCAACACCTGTGGAGTTCATGCACTTGTTTTCAACATGGATATTTCAAAGATCATTCAAAGGGACATTTCACGAAGAACAGATTGCTACTTGCATTCTGAAATTGATATACAGGGAGTTTCCGAAACTAACGCAATGTATTGCCACAGCAACTTAAGGTGAACATTTGAGTACTTATAAGGAAACAAAGGGGAGCCAGTAAATTTGACAGAATCGTGCGAGGGATCGACCATACATTGCATAACACATATGTTGGGAAAAAGATTATTTGTTCTCCATGGAATTATGTTTATAGGTCCTTTCTTTACTATAAATATAATTTAAGCTAAAACTCAATTTAAGTAAGAAAAAAATAACAATTACTCTTTCATGAGTGAACACGGTAGTTCGACACACATTGCTCTTTACAAAGGCAAAGCATTTGAATGCGAGGTGTCATAATCGACTGCTCGAAGGTTTGCCTGTAAGCACCATAATCGACTATACGAAGGGGGTACCAGATGCTATCCTGAGTTGTCGGAGGCCGAAGGCCTTTTGACTTATGACTCCAGTCCTGGTCCCCCGATCTATACCGAAGTTTAACAGGTATTGGCCAAAGACTGCTGCGTAGTCTGATGTTGTCCTCGTTATCTCACCATTGTTTAAAAATACGAGGCGCTGTTCCCGGGCAATTTCTAGATAGGCTCGAGGCCTCCGTGGCCGAGCGGTTAAAGGCGTCAGATGGGAATACGAAGATTCCTCTTTCGATCCTAGAAGATGGACTTGACAAAGAACAGTAAAAAAAGTAGTGATTTTGTGATCGGAGGGTTGCCAGCTTCTCTACAAAATACTAGAAAAGTCGCCCATACTTTCGAAAAAAATTAATGGCGAGCATACGGAACTGGTGCACGATACATCTGATCGGGGTCCAAAGTCCCGACGTCTATTGAAGGCGTTGGGTGCCAGTTCAGGTGTTTCCTCGTCATCTGACCATGGTTCTAAAATAACGAGGTGCATGTATGTATGAATGTGTGTGTGAATGTGTTCCCGGGTCTTTCCTTCGAGATAGACCCCGAACCGTCGCCAATAGCCCACTGTGCTGCTCTAGTGCGATGTAAAGTATTAGGGTATATTTACATTGTACAAATCTGTTAAGAAAATAGAATTTTTTTGCATCATAAAAAGATTGTAGTATGCTATTTTCAGTAGGATTTTGGTTTTAATTTTTCCGCAATTTGACATTTTTGATGCGTGGTGCGGGCCCTTTTGTGGTGCAGGCCCTTTGTGGATGGGAATATTGACTGAGAATTGTAAGGTGACCTGGTTGTGGTCAGATCCTAGGTCTGAGATCGAGTTGGTTTCATATGTGTATGAAAAATCCCTTATCAGAGCCAGGTCAATTGTGGAGTAGGAACGATAGTCAAACGTAGTGGGGGTTGGTGGGGCAGCCACTTCGAAGCCATTGTTATCCGCAAATTGGCAGAGAGTATTGCCCGCGGGATTAGAGCAGTGGTTCCATCGTAGACTTTTAGAGTTAAAGTCGCCACATAAAAGTAAAGAGTTGTCAATACGCTGGAGGACATCCAGGTCATTATAAAAAGTGGAAGTGGGGTTGTTTTTGACGTAGATCGATGACACTGAGAATTGCGTGAATCCTGGGGGCTTTATCGTTACCGTGGTCGATTCAATGTTATGAAGCAACGGCGAGGCAACTCTGTGATGTGGAAGAGTTGATTTTATGAAAACTGCCGTGCCGTGTTTGAAAGTAGGATCGAACGGGTTTGCAAGAACTGCCGTCACGATGACAAATATAGTTTGGAATATTGACCCTGCTGTTAGGAGTTAAGTTTGTTTCCTGAGCTAGGATTATGTCAGGGAGTTGACGCGAGACAAACTTTCTTAGTTCGCCAATTTTGTTGGAAAGCCCATTGGCATTCCAGTAACAAATGGTTAGCGAGGCAGGTTGTACATTCATAGTTGGTTTTGTGTCTGAGTTAATTTGGTAATGCCTTCGGCAAGGGCACCAATCTAGGCTGAGAGTCCTTGTAACAGGGCCATCATGTTATTTAGCAAGAGCATAGTTGCCTGGTTTGACAGAATTGTCAGAGTTGTGAGTTTGACTGGCTGGGTTAGCCGTATTTGGGCCTAAGTTTCTGCTGTGTCAGCAGATTGGGAAGAATCAGAGCTTACATTAGTGCCGACTGGGCGGCTGACTGCATTGGCGTAACTAAACTTGTTCCTTCGGCGATTGTTGGGGACACTTGGTTCACCAAATTCAGCCGCGGGTTCATGGAAGGAACACCTGGCGGGACCCGATTGGCCTGGAAAATTTTGCCTTTGAACTTTAGGGAACATGGGACACTTGCGGTAAGAAGCAGTGTGGGCGCCTCCGCAGTTCCCGCAGTGGGCTGGTAGGTCCTTATCTTTAGAACTTTCATTTGAGGAGTGGTCAGTTCCCCCACATTTAACACACTTTGGTCTGATGTAGCAGGACTCGCTGTAGTGGCCGAAGCCCTGGCAGTTGTAGCACTGATTTGTCCTGATTGGGCGATTGAATTTTGTGACTTCGACAGTCATAAACCGGCATCTGGTAACATCGTAGATGCGGTTCTGATTGCCATTAGGCAACAGCTGAATTTGATAAATAGGGAGGGGGCGACGACTACGGATGCTGGTGAGTCGCGCCACTTAATGAACATCGAAACCCATGTTTCTAAGCTCAGAAGTTATATTATTAGGGTCTGTATCCCTAGACAGCCCTTTCATTACAACTTTCATGGGTCTATTATTGACAGGGGTGACCACATAAAAGTCTATTCTAGCCTCTTTGAGCTTATGTTAAATTGCTATGCTCAGTGTCAGGGGAGACATTTACTCTTGTGTACTCTCCAGTTAATTTAAATTTAGCCTCCTTTCCCAAGACATCCTCTATTAATTGGTAAACGTCAGCGTAGGTGGTATTAACTTTGATGAATATTGGAGGGATTCTATTGGCCGTAGCAGTATGGGCAATAGGTTACGGTATCTCACCGTCCATTGGTAGACTGGTGAACGCATTCGGCGTTGATGCACCCACGTTTACATTAGAATTTGCACGAAATACAAATGTGGGGCTAGCAATTAGTCTTTTGGGGGGATTACGGAAATCCTCCTCATTTGGTATCAATGACTCGGGACTAGTTTGTGAGTCGGAGCGATTACGTTTTGCTCCCTTAGGCGGGATGGCAGGGGGGGGGGGCATAGTCAGCACACCCAACCACGTTACATGGGCCCAACAAACGTAGGTTATTTTTCTCATTGAGTATAATAGCCTCCATACCATCGGCTTCATACTTAGCACGATGTTCATTTATTTCATCGGAGTTTTCAGTCATAGTTTTTATCATGAGGTCCTGAGTTTTTCTCAGGTTTGCGATTAGGTCCTGTTTTGCTTTTATTTGGAAGCATTTATCGTCACACAGGATGAGGAGACTTGTGTCCATCTCTGAGGAGTCGCGACAGTTAGCCATTGCACTACTTATAAAAGATAGTAAGTGTGAGAAGTAAACGAATCAGGTAAAAGAAGGCAGAGAGCACCCGAAGGTATTACTCCGCCGATGCCAGTTTAGCCTAAGCAATGCAGAACACGCTGTAGAGCCAAACTGACACCGGAGAATTACCCGATGGAGAATAGAAACAGAAGTCGCTTAGACCTACACGAAGGCAACTCAAGTCAACTAAGATGAAATCCTAACTTAATAAAAATACTAACTTTAATACTCCCAACAGTCATTTGAAAAACTACAATCAATCGATTTCCTAGCACGCAATATAGGTAAACTTTGCATGTCGTGTATGACGAATTTTAATGGAGCAATATATATCGCCTAGCAGTGGCGTACGAAAACTCTGAATCGCATTTTAGCCACTGCTAACAAAATATAAATATTGCCCTAAGAAAATGTTGTAAAGTCAATCAAGCAGGTCAATTCAATCACTATTTTTCGCTAGAAAAGCAATCTAGTCGACAAAATAAGAAAATAAGAAAATATTAAAATTTAAAAATAATTAGTTCAGTTAATAGCAGCTATCAATGAGATTATGGATGCGTATTAAAAATGTCTACGTGCCGTCTTCCGAATACCCACCCACCTGCCGTCGTTAAGCAGCTGCTTCATGTCTTTGTAGAGCACCTCATCTTTCACCAGCAGGTTCCGAGTCTGGTCCCCGTAGACGGTCTTCTCCATTCTCGTCTCTGTGGTGCCGTGGACGTCTCCATCGAGCAGTTCAGCGACAATACGTCGTCTTCCATGTAGCCTTTCTCTTTCAACACCTGTGGAGTTCACGCCCTTGTTTTCAACATGGATATTTCAAAGATCATTCAAAGGGACATTTCACGAAGAGAAGATTGCTATTTGCATTCTGAAACTGATATACAGGGAGTTTCCGAAACTAACGCAATGTATTGCTACAGCAACTTAAGGGGAACATTTGAGTACTTATAAGGAAACTAAGGGGAGCCAGTAAATTTGGCAGAATCGGGCGAGGGGTCGACCATACATTGCGTAACACATATGTGGGGATAAAGATTTTTTGTTCTCCATGGAATTATGTTGTTTATTGGTCCTTTCTTTATTATAAATATAATTTAAGCTAAAACTTAATTTAAGGAAAAAAAAATACTAATTACTCTTTCATGCGTGAACACAGTAGTTCGGCCCACATTGCTCTTTACAAGGCAAAGCATTTGAATGCGAGGTGTGATAATCGACTGCTCGAAGGTTTGCCTGTAAGCACCATAATCGACTACTCGAAGGGGGTACCAGATGCTATCCTGAGTTGTCGGAGGCCGAAGGCCTTTTGACTTATGACTCCAGTTCTGGTCCCCCGATCTATACCGAAGGTTAACAGGTATTGGCCCAAGACTGCTGCGTAGTCTGATGTTGTCCTCGTTATCTCACCATGGTTTAAAAATAAGAGGCGTTGTTCCCGGGACTTTTCTAGATAGGCCCGAGGCCTCCGTGGCCGAGCGGTTAAATGCGTCAGCTGGGAATACGAAGATTCCTCTTTCGATCCTAGAAGATGGACTTGACAAAGAACAGTAACAAAAATAGTGATTTTGTGATCGGAGGGTTGCCAGCTTCGCTACAAAATACTAGAAAAGTCGCCCAGAACATCCGCAAAAATTAATGGCGAGCATACGGAACTGGTGAACGATAAACCTGATTGGGGTCCAAAGTCCCGACGTCTATTGAAGGCGTTGGGTGCCAGTTCTGGTGTTTCTTCGTCATCTGACCATGGTTCTAAAATAACAAAGTGCATGTATGAATGTGTGTGAATGTGTTCCCGGGTCTTTCCTTCGAGATAGACCCCGAACCGTCGCCAATAGCCCACTGTGCAGCTCTAGTGCGACGTAAAGTATTAGAGTATATTTACATCGTACAAATCTGTTAAGAAAATAGAATTTTTTCCCATCATAAAAAGATTGTAGTATACTATTTTCAGTAGGATTTTGATTTTAAATTTTCGCAATTTGACTTTTTGGATGCGTGGTGCGGGCCCTTTTGTGGTGTAGGCCCCTAGGGTACAGCCTACGTAGCCCATGTCTAAATCCAGGCCCTGGAGCTAGTGCGACTTTTTCAACTTCTCTAGATCCTTCTTGGCAGGGGGGCCCGGTAGCTCAGTGGATAAAGGCGTTCAGCTAGTAAACAGAGAATTTTTATTTCAACCTTGTGTGATGGATTTAAGAAAGAAAAGTAATAAGGTAATCTGGTGATCGAAGGGTTGCCAGCTTTGTTAAATACCAGAAAGGCTTTCAGAACATTCAACAAATTATACCGGCGTGTATACGGTGCGCTATAACTTTGACTGGTGCGCTATAACTTTGATCGGGGTCTAATGTCCTGACGCCTATTGAAGTTGCGTCGGTTGCCAATGTAGGTGTAGTCCTCGTCATCTGATCATGGCTCAAAAATACGAGGCATTGTTCCCGGGGTTTTCCTTCGAGAAAAGAGGCCCGAACCGTCGCCAACAGCCCAGTGTGCAGTTCTAGTGCGACGTTGTTTAACCAAACCAATCCTCAGTTGATATCATGAAAGCGTAACCTTTCACAACGCGCCAATATTTTTCTCTTGGCGAGAACAGCGGACGTTTATCTGAGGAGAAAATATCAATTCGATAATTGTCGATAATGAAAGAGTTAGGCCGCTTTTACATTTAACGACACGACACCGATAAGTCGTGAACGATTGCGAGGGGACGACACAACGTTTTATCGTATCGTCTGGTGGTCAGTTTTTCATTGCACCGATATCGTTTACCGAAAACGATAATATTTACATTCATTTCGCGGTCGTCTTTTGCCGAGAGCACACCTATTCTCGAACCCGACATGGCGCATCGCAACAAATTATACACTTAAATAAATTGCGACTGTTGTATTTGCTGTATTTGGGAATAATTAAAAGGGAAGCAATAACATAACGCTTGTGGGTGCATGAAATCATACAAGTTAGACACCCTGAAGACGTTTTTTATGTTTTATTTGAGTGACTATAAAAGGATACGGACACATTTTTTTAATTATTTTCGTACGAGCGAATAGAATTTTAACTACGTATTTCATATCAAAAATGTAATTCCGAAGAACACACATTCAATAATGTGTAAATTTAACTTCCCATGCGTAGCTTTAATAAAAAATCTAAGTTGTTTCAAATCAAATTTATTGTAAGCATATAAATTCTTAAAAATTATGCTATTAAATATTTATTTATTGTGTATTATAAGTTGGTATACTTTAAATAACACAAAATAGTGAGAATATTTAAATGCGTAATATTTAATATAATATATTTTTTATTTCAATAGTAGTAGGATGGGTGGTCACAATTTTATTACTCCCCATCTCCCCCACTTTTAGCCACAATCGCATCCACTAATCCTAAAAGCAAGGTAAATCCGTCCACCCATTCACGCAAGTTTACAATATAGAATTTAAAAGCCATGCCGACAATTAAACTTTAAAAAAAACACAGTAGACTACAGCAGACGGCAACAAGTTTCTCCAAAACAAACACAAAATGTCGTCACGATGAAGTAGGGAAGGCGCGTGCCCACGATAAAACGTTCCGCTAAATTGTATCGTCTGATCGGCAACGACAATATCGTTATCGTATCGGCTAGTGAAAAAGCGCCCGGCTTCGTATGTGTATTTTGCGTACCCCGATATCGTGCCACTGAAATCGTATACGATTTATCGGTGTCGTGTCGTCAAATGTAAAAGCGGCCTTAGAAAGAGTGTAGTCTCTGTGACACGACTAACAAGTTGTGAAATCTCTAATTGACAGTTACAAAATACCCGTTACAAAATACCCGACGCCTAAATTATAGCGTTGTTTAAAATAACTGGGGCTGTGAAAATTTAATAGTCAATGCAGCGGACTAGCAACCGAGTTGGAAGTTTATGAATATGTGTATTTTAAAACAAACATGTCAGTGATGGATAAGTGTAAACACAGTGAATGGTATGTGTTGAGTTTATTACATTCGAATGCGAAACATCTAAAATACGTAATCGGTTGGCCCTACCAGGCAAGAACCAAAAATGTTGACAACAGCCACACCTAGCAAAAAAAAGTCAGCATAAAACCTTCATCCAAATTTAGAAATTGAAGGTTTTATGCAGGAAAACTGCAGTTTTTTTTTTTGAAGGTCTATAAAATTAAAGGTTTTTGTTTCAATGTCTTTCATAAAAACCTTCAATTTTTAATCATGAAGGGAAAATGCAGATATTTTAAAGGTTTTATGCAGGAAAATTAAAAACTTAAAAATGCAGTTTTTTGTTTCAATATCCTTCATAAAACCTTCAAAAAACCTTCAATTTGACAATTTTGAAGGTTTCGTGCTGACTTTTTTTGCTGGGCAGTCAACGAGTTAGGGCACATTTAACTTTTTTTTAATTTTTGCAGATATAATTTATTTTATGTATGTATTTACAGGATATTAACAACATAATCAATCACATGGTCAAACATTAAAAAATATATATTTTTAATAATGAATATTTACAAAAAAAGTAACCATTCTCATTTCCGACATAGGTCAAGAAAATATTTTCTGAAAAACTATAATTTTGCCATTTTATAAACAAAAGATTATTTAACAACCAGCTCATTTAAATACATAACTTTGTGGTGCATATTCACGATTTTTATAATTTTGGTAACGTTTGGAAGGAAATTAGGCGCTGATGCGTGTAAAATCTTGAAAAAAAGCAAAGCACATACTGCCCGTGGTTTTCAGACGGAACAGCTTTTCGCGTGGTTTTTAATTCGTGGTTATTCTATAATATGTTAGGGGAGGGGGTGGTAATAAAGGCGTTCAGATGGTAATCAGAGGGTTGCTAGTTCGAACCCGTGCATAGAATTGACAAAAAAAAAAAAAAAAAGTAGAGATCTTGTGCTCGGAGGGTTACCAGATTCGTTACAAAAATACTAGTCATTCAAAACATCCAACAAATTATACCGGCGTGTATACGGAACTGGTGCACGATAAATCTCATCGGAGTCCCAAGTTCAGACACCTGTTGAAGGCCTGGCTGCCAGCTCGGGTGTTATTCTCGTTATCTGACCATGGCTCAAAAATATGAGGCATCATTCCCAGGTCTTTCTTTCGAGATAGGCCCCAAACCGTCGCCAATAGCCTACTGTGCAGCTCTAGTGCGACGTTAAGTAACCAAAACCAACAACAACAAAAAAATCTAATCTGTTGAAATTACGCTTCACTCGTAAAACCCTTCTGGCCGTGCTCCGACATAGTCGTACCCGTTTCTGTGTGAAGTTAAGATGGAAGTTTGTGTATATGTATAATCGAAACAACGAAACAAATCCGTGTGTAAATCTATCAAGTTCAAAGGCTAGTTGAATGTTCCACATTACATTTTTATAAATCCAAATTACGTTTTCTTTCCATGAATACATTTTCCAAATAACCCTATTTCCTAAATCTTCCTTTGTTAGCAAACGGGATTTCGTTCTTTATGTTGAGATTAGGGATATTTCCGAAGAAAAATACTTATTTTGAGAGGGAAAAAAAGATTCGTTTTTAGGGGAAAAAAAGCTGCGTATAAAACCAATAAGTATAAAATATGTTTGGCCAAGTTTTGCTGAGGCAATTTTTATGTGGATTACATGGGCTTGTTTACTTTGGTTTGAGGATTTTTAAAAGTCCAGGAAAGTAAATATTTCGGGGGAAAGGTTCTGGATGTGGTATTTTTTCGGAAGGATATTTTAAAGGAGGAAATATTTTTTTTTGAGTAAATATTTTGTATGTTTTGGCATTAAAGGGAAAAACTGGATGCTTATATCACTTTCATATTTGTCTAGGGAAAAAAAAGTGAAAATTGTATCACGGATTTTAATGAAAGAATAAATAAGTAACCATACATAAATGAAATAAGTCGGGCACAGTTAAAGTACTCAAAATATAGTGTAGAACAGTAATGTTTTTTATTTTTTAGTGCTCCATTGCCAAGCACTCTTGGGAACATGGTCATATATTTAATTTTTCTAACCCACATTTAATTTGCAAACCCAAATCTCCAGTTGAACTTTACTTCCTGGAGGCGTTTCATATTTATTGATTCGATTGTCAACGAAACATTTGCAGTTGTCCTCGTATCCCAGTATTTCCCGCTTGTTGGCACACAATAGTTAACTCCAACCGATTGAAATAGTCTTTTTGTTTTTTTCTTTGGCAACACTTTCAATTTCTGGGTTTATTTATTTATATTTTATTACACAGACTTTTTAATTCTCTACTGATGAAGGGAGACGTATCTCCCGAAACATGTCCAGATTTGATGGATTTTTATTGCGTATTTTAACGTTGTATTTGTATTTTAAAATTCTATAACGCAATGTTTCTATAAGACGTGTTTTTATCTTATAGTAATGTTTTACTGAGTCAAAATAAATGTGTCTAAGAATATCGTCTGATATCGGATTTGCTTTATGCAATTCTATTAAAACAATCCAACCGATATTGGTACTTTAATAATTACTTAATTTTTTTATTTTAAATCTGGTAGTATTCTGTTTGTGGCATGTTCTAGAATTGGAAAGAATGTGTTCGTATTTGATATTTTTTTTTTTAATGTTTACGGAATATTTTTATTAAATTTTTTGCACTCGTAAGGCGCACCAACATAACGACCAGTTATTTTGTTTCCCTGTTCATTAAAATAAACGAGAACAGCAGGATATTGTGTTTAGAACATCAATCTTTTTTTGCAACTTGTTCTCTTGCAAATACAAAACAGATTAGGATTTTTTTCCCCCTTTATGATTATAAAAAAAATCTTTGGAAAAGAACGTAAAGAGGAATAACTGTTCCATAGAAAGAACACAAATCGCATAGTGTTCGCGGAGTGCAAAGTGTTAACTCATAAAGTTTTAAGATCAGGATTTTCTTTTTGTTCTATCCATTCTGGACATTCATTGTTCGTGGAACTTATAATGCCTTATTAAAATATAAATGCAGTATTAAAACTGCGTAATAAAAATACATAAAATCTATACATGTTTTGGAAGATGCATCTCTCTTCATCGGCAGAAACGAAAAGTCTGTGCACAATGAAATGAAAATAAACCCAGAATTGAACGTGTTGCCGTAAAACAAACTATCTCAATCGGTTGGAGTTAACTATTATGTGTCAACAAGTAACTCAAGCCGATTGAGATAGTTTTTGTTCTACAGCAACACTTTCAATTCTGGGTATTTTCATTTCTGCTGATGAAGGTAGATGCATTTCTTGAAACATGTTTAGATTTTATGTATTTTTATTGCGCAGTTTTAACGTTGCATTTGTATTTTGATATTCTTAACGCAATGTTCTTTAAGATTTTGTTTTAATCGTAAAATAGTTTGTAAGGCTATAACGTAAATGTTTATCAATACAAATCCATATTTCCAATTACAATTTGTATACTCTATAGAATCGAATGCATGAGATTTGGAGGATTTTTCTAGTAAAAAATCAGCAAGAACGTGTAGTTTGCTTCTTTAAAATAGACATTTGGATGTCTTTATTTTTTGTCCTGACAGTTGCACCATAGATTGTGACCAGGCAACATTTATGTCCATATGTTTGTATATAATATATATATATATATATATATATATATATTTTAACCTTTTGCCCTCGTAATTATGCTTTAGAAAGTCATGTTTCATGTTCGATCAAGTTGAATTTTTTTGTTGGAAATGTGTTCCAATTTAACTAGAAGGTTTACCATCCTTAAATCAAAAATTTAAATATATAACCCCTGAATACACCCTTTGACCTAGGATGGAAATGTAGCCACATAATATTTTATTTTTCAACGTGTAAAAATAATTTATTGAAACTACTAAGAATACTTAAGTATATTACACTACACCGCATTAAAAATCTAAGATGTAATAATATAAACAATATTTTGGGGAGGAACGTAATGCCGGCACCTTTTTTTGTTTCGATTTTAAAAAAAATCAATTGTCTATTACCCTATTATACAAAGTGTTTCCTGCCTTCTTGATTAAAATGGGATTTGTTTAATTTTAACCCATGGCCTCTCGTTCTATCACTCGTATTAAAAGCTAACCCCTCCACATCCCCATGTTTGATAAATTTGAATAGTTGAATCAAATCTCCCCTAACCCTTCTCTCTTCCAGAGTATACATATTCAAATTTCTTAATCTATCTTCATAATTCATGTCTGAAAACCCTTATTTCTAGTATCGATACCAAAATTCAACTATTTCGCTTATTCGATTTAGGTTCTGATGTATAGTCATTTTATAGTCCATTAAGAAAATCTTGTATTAGTTTAAACAAAAATAATTTCAATCTAACTTTGACTCTCGCACTAAAATATGACCCAGGTGTTGTCCTCGTCATCTGATCATGTTTCAAAAATACGATGCATCGTTCCCGGGTCTTTCCTTCGAGATAGGCCCTGAACCGTCGCCCACTGTGCAGCTGTAGTGCGACGTTAATTAAACAAACCAAACCAACCTCACTAAAATATGTACTTTTTATTCCTAAATGGCAGATATGTGGTCTTGAAATTTTGGCCATCTCTCCCTCACTGAACTCTAACTGTAACTGCTGGAAGGCTCAAACTTTGTTTCCTCTACGGGCGCGTTGAAACCAATTGAAAGCTGCCATACTGTGCCCCAACATTTTTAAAAAAATGATTTAGTGGTGTTTTTTATTAACAAAGCATTGTAGAAGTATTAAATATATATAAATATTATATTTTCTTCTTATAGAATTAATTTTTATATTGCCAAACAGATAGTTTTTGCTCTTGCTTTTTAACTACTTCTACTTTGACTTGCAAATGACTTCCTATTTTAATAGCAGATTACATTTAAAATGGGTTTAAAAAGAAAAAAAACTTACCCAAAAATAATATGTCGGCGTATTTTAACATGAACAATATACGAAATATTGCGGTATCAAGAAAAGTGTGCCCCATCATGGCGGCCTCCATATGGGCTTCAAGTCAACAAAATGTCTTGCTCTATCGAGAAGTTACAGTTAGAGATCAGCGGTGCTCTCCCTACACACCCATACTCAAAGGAAAATTGAATGTATTTTAATGATTTACGTTACTTTCAGCTTCTGGTATTTGCCGTTATATTACAGCAATCCGATAACAACTCACCATTCTTTTTTCGGAATTTTTCCCTTATCTAACAAGACGAACATTCAGAATTCAAAATTATGTCTATTGGGACTTCTGTCTCGCACGTGCTCTTTTCCTATAAGAAAGTCATATTTATAAGAAACGCGAAGGAAATGCAAAACAGGAGGCCATAAATGGGTGCAGAAGTCATGCAAATTGCCCATCGGGCAAATGACGCGTGAAATATGAAAACGTTTGTTTTATGTCCTCCCTTTAAATTCGAGGGGCATTGTGGGATTGGATAGGGGGGGGGGGGGCGGGGCGACGTCATTTCCTTGTTTTGTGGTTTGGTTTTGTTAATTAACGTCGCACTAGAACTGCACAGTGGGCTATTGGCGACGGTTCGGGTCAATCTCGAAGGAAAGACCCGGGAACAACACACATTCATACATGCACCTCGTTATTTTAGAACCATGGTCAGATGACGAGGAAACACCTGAACTGGCACCCAACGCCTTCAATAGACGTCGGGACTTTGGACCCCGATCAGATATATCGTGCACCAGTACCGTATACACGCCAGTATAATTTGTTGGATATTCTGGACGACTTTCTAGTATTTTTGTAGCGAAACTGGCAACCCTCCGATCGCAAGATCACTACTTTTTTACTTTTCTATGTCAAGTCCATTTCCCGGATTCGAACCACCAATCCTCTGATTAGTAGCTGAATTCCTTACCAACTGAGCAACTGGGGCTCCCCCTTGTTTTGTGACAGACTGTTACTGTCTTCGAGCATGGATCCCTCATAGTACAGCCGTCGCCAATAGCCCACTGTGCAGCTCTAGTGCGACGTTATTTAACCAAACCAAACCCACATAGTAGAGAAATCATAAGGTTAAAATCTCGATAACATCCAAGTGAGGCCAACATGTATGGCCTCTTTACTACGTCATCCATTCATAATTTTTTTTTGTTATTTCATAAAAAATATCCTGTACTTCATGAAGTAACACATTTCGAGCATGGATCCCTCATAGTAGAGAAATCAGAAGGTTATAATCTCGATAACATATAAGTGAGGCCAACATATATGGCCTCAGACACGTGATTTATTACGTCATTCCATTCATAAATTTTTTCTAGTTCATTCATAAAAATATCCTGTACTTCATGAAGTAACACATTTACTATTATTTCCAAATCACAAGTCAATCGCGAACGTTTTTCCATAAATTTTGAAAGGAAGTCGCGTGTCTGGTGCCATCTCATCTGAGATGTTTGCATCCCGATGATGACGTCATATTCGCAGTCCATTCATGCTCGAAGGTTACTGTTTATATTTTTCTTGCGATTCCTGATAGCAGCGTTGAGGGAAGCGATCGCTAATTGGTTGGCGTAGGACAACTTTGCGCCCCATTATAGCCAACCGGGGCGATACATGATCTAGCGGTATCTGACCCAGTCGCATCGAGTTTCTTGCGTTTACATCTCCTGTTGGGTTTGAGATTTTTTAGGTTTACCATCAGGGGGCTTCACTGGGAGTGGGAAGATCAGGAGGGATATGATCCGTAGTGTCGACCTTGGCATTGGAGCCGAAGAAGGTTCCAAAGATATCTGGAACCTTCCTTGATTTCTTGACAGTAAGGTCATAAAACTGTATATCTGAATTTTTTATCTTGAAAACAGCATAAGCTATTGTATCCAATTTGGTAGCTTCTTTATAAGGGGTCGAAAAGCTGCGGAAAATCCGGCATTTCTAGAGACATTACGGAGGAAGTAAGAAATATCACAAGTTAATTTTTTGTATTTTTATAAATAATATTGTTTGAATATTATACTGGTAGTTAAAAATAATTTCAAAGTTTTGTTAATTTACGTGACCTGAAAACTGCCGAAATATAAGTTTTCTATAGAATGCTTAGGCATACTACAGATTGCCTGGCGATATCAGGAAAAGTATGAAATAAACTTATTCTTTTCTGTAGACTCTATAATGGTACTGCCGCGGAAAAAAAAAACGAACCACCCATGATTATTTCGTTAATTTTTATAGTAGAGCCAAACTTAATATACCATTTTGTAGGGAATAAAGTATACTACACATTGATATACAAAAAATTTGCATAGGGGATTATCTTCATATTAAAATCAGCACCAACTTTAAAATTTCCAATAGCAACACCCAATTTTGATTCAATATTTAGAATCTACGACTAAATTTATCGTTGAATATCAATTTGCAAGTCATTTGGTTAAGTAGTTTTTTAATTATGAATATCGAAAGTTTAGAACTCGTAACGTTAAATTAGGGATGAGCTTAACAGTTATTCTGAAATAACTGTAGTTATTACGATATTACTGAAAAATAACAGTTACTTTTAACCGTTATTTAGGTATTATTTCAGACAAAATTGGGGACAAAAAAAATATAAGTATAAAAAAAATTTCCGTGAATTATTTACGCCAAATTATATTCAATGCATTCCAATAAGGTATGTAAACGACTATTTCAAATAATTCGACAATATCAACGCTTAAAACAATGCGAATATATTTTTAAACGTTTAAAATGCCAGACAATTTGGCAACAACAAACCAACTTAAAAGTAAAAGCACGACTTACCCGCACTTCAAAATCCCCGCTTCCCATCGACGATCACCATCTATAACAAAACCCAAAGTAATTTCCCCGCCAAACCCGATTACGAAATACCCAAGATCCCAGCCACTAAATGAATCACTTTGCCGAAAAATTTCTCTAATATTATTTAACCCGAGCTCGAGATGATTCACCACACACTCAATCCCAAACGTCGAGATTAAAAAAATCCTCTCCATCCCCCCCCCCCTCCTCACCTATAAATAACTAAACTTCTTAATCACACGAGGCAGATTTTCAAACTCATACATCAGAAGTTTCCTGACGAACTTATACACCTCTTGATTTCCTATCTCTCTGGCAGAACATTCAAAACCAAATTTGGAGATGATCTCTCTTCAACTAGGAATATTGCAGCTGGTGTACCACAGGGGTCAGTGCTGGGGCCCATACTTTACATCGTATATACTGCAGATTTTCCAACATTTAGGGATGACCCCAACATTTTGACAGCTTTCTATGCGGACGACACCGCCATTGCTTCTGCGTCACTCAATGCCAACTTCGCTCTTTTGAGACTCAGTGATAAGATTCCAGTTATTGAAGAATGGTGTCAAAAGTGGAAAATTGCAATTAATCAGGCAAAATCAAATATTCTAATCATTGACAATCACCACCGTGCTAACAAAGAAAATTTCGGTGTCAAACTCTTTGGACAAGATATCCCCTTTGTCACAAAGGCAAAGTACCTTGGGATTACCATCAATCGTACACTAACGTGGAGCGACCACTTCAAAAATGTTAAAGCTAAATGTAGCATTTTCAGACACAAACTTAGACCAATGATTGGCAGAAACTCAAGACTAGGACTTCACCTCAAAAGGCTAATTTATATTAGCACACTTAGACCACTGCTTACCTATGCATCCCTGCGTGGGCAACAGCCACCATCACAGAACTTAATATCTTACAAAAGTTTCAAAACAGTATATTGAGGGAAATGGTCAACGTTCAATCGTTATTCGTGAGAAATGAACTTATACATCGGGACCTGAAAATTCCCACTATACACAAATATGTAATGGACGCTAACATCAAGTTCTATGGGAGGACTCTGCAAACAGATGATCAAATGACTGACATTTTCACGTATCAAATTCTGAATGAGGATGCTCGTATAAGACCCTTTGCAGCACTTGCGTGCTCAGACGCCATTCTTTCTTGGAGACTCAGTCAGAATTAAAACTGAATCACCTTAAAATCAGTTATACCTTACCATAAACAAAATTTGGCTATCAATCTCACTCCCCGGCCTGAGCAACCTATTATAGGGCCCCACCTCGAGTGGGGAACACCAAGTAGGTCAGGTCTGAGATTGATAGCATTGTCCTGCCCCCTCCCCCTTTTTGGAATTATGGTTTTTACTGAAAAGATAATAAAGACAGACTTTGAGGAAATGGATCTTGAAGAGAGATTGAGGATTGAAGATTTGAGATTAAGTTGAAGACATGAATGATGAGAATTGCTGAGTTCTGTGCAGGTTTTGTTCAAAAAGAAACAAATGAGTTTGCACGCCTCCAGTTGTAGTTATCTTGTGACTAATAACTCATGTTAAATTTGTGGGAATTAGATTAGATAATTGATTAGGATTTAACTTAGTTTTTGCCTCTGAGCAAATCTTTATTTTTAGTATTACCTCGAATATTGATTTTTTAGTTTGGGAAATTGATATTTAACGTTTCACTGAATAGCTTAGATGATTTTCGTTGTTTCTCTTTTGAGAACTGAGGTCAATTTTATTTTAGATCGTGTTTTTGCTCTCTTTTCGTCGCTCTTTGGGCATTTTTTTTTTTTTTTTTTTTTTCCTGGGAATGTCTGGTTTTCTAGTTTTCGTTTCTTCCTGTGTCTTGTCCTGGGGTGAGTGGGATTTTTTGGGGTGATTGGTTTTCTGAGCGAATGAGTGGAGTGGATCGTTAGTCATTCAGATTTTTCTTTTCGTTTCCTATATTCAGATCTTAATTCAGATGAAGAGGTTTTAGTCCCTTTGGGACCCAGGTACCTTATTCAAAATTATGTTTCGGTTACGGTCACACGAGGCAAAAAAAAATTTCACCAAGAAACAACCAGTTCTTTTGAAGAAAAAAACCTGTTCCCGTTTTCTTGCCAAATTACCTGTTCACTAATATAACAAGTTCATCAAAATAACCTATTCGATTTTTTAAAAAAAACTTTTTGTCCGAGCGTCCGATCGTTATGAAACTTGACCAGTCGACTGGTCAAGTGTTTAAAAGATGGGTTGTTTGAAGGGGGGTGAGAATTTTCTGCGCAACTCTCGGTCTCTTGGTTCGTCATTGCGCATGCAATTCCTTCGATAAACATCAGTCAACAAGGAACGATAATAATATTATAAATTTTAATCTAAAATAAAATTGTTATTGTATTATATATGATATTGGAATATTTTTCGATAATTATTGGAATATGATTATCGTAATATTTCTACCACGATACTCCTTTAATGATCATCGATCATTCGATGGATCCGTTAATATTGAATATAATCGTAAAAGAATTCAATCAACCGTTTGTTAGTTATAACTGATAAAATTCCTATCTAGATCGGAATGTTATGTGTTATTGCTGAACAGGTTTCAATCAAAGCAGACTTCTTCACAACGGTGACAATCAACTGTTTGTTCCCGTTCTTTTTAAAGAGCAGTGACTTCATAACTTTACCTGTTCTTTTATTATTCTGTTCTTTTACTAACCTGTTCATTTTACAAAATGTTCTTCTGCTAAAATTAAACAGCGCCATCTATTGATCGTATGAAGAACTTATTTTATTCGATTTCAAAAATTATTTTTTAGATGGTTTGAAGAACTATTATTTCTCAAAAATAATATTTTAAATTATCCGAAATTGAAATAATGATATATTTTAACTGTTATTCAAATATCGCTCAACACTACGTTAAATGAATTTCTTAAACTTTTAATCATATCTTTTGAAATACAGTGAAACCCCGATTTTACGTCCCCCCATTTTACGTTTTTCCCGTTTTGTACGTTTTTTTCTGTAAGTCGCAATCAATCTCTATATTGATAATGTGTTTTTTCCCCCGGTTATACGTTTTTCATTTATACGATTTCCCGGATCGACCGTTTTTCGTTTTTGACCAAGTATAATTTTTTAAATTTTTTTTCGAATATTCTTTAACTTTTATTTTTAAAACCAACGTCTAGTCATGTTTCCAGACGCAAAGGCACCTGAAACTGGTTTTGATCACTGGTTTCCGCATTCCTTAGCTGTCACGTGACGACCCAAGTGCGGAGCGCTAAAGCAAAACTGGATGCGCGCGCATCTAGTTTAGTCTTGGCGCTACTAGCAGCCACTACGAAAGGAGAGCGAGTCCCTACGCTCTTTCTGACTCTCAATCATTTCGTTTTGTTCAGACGCAGTAAAAATGTCATCGAAAAAACGCAAAAGCTTTTCGGTTGCAGAAAAAGCCAACATTATAGAAAAGGCCAACGCATTTCACGGAACAAAGGTGGAACTGGCAAAGTCTCTTGGATTAGCAGTGTCAACACTGCAAACAATTTTGAAGCAGAAAGACGCCATCGAGACCAGCTATGAAAATTTGGGTTGCGGCAATGATAAGAAGAGAAAAACTATGAAAAGTTCGCCATATGATGAACTTGAAACCACATTGATTAAATGGTTTAAACAAGCTCGCGCCGCTAATGCTTCAATAAATGGCACAATACTGAGGGAAAAACTATGAAAAGTTCGCCATATGATGAACTTGAAACCATATTGATTAAATGGTTTAAACAAGCTCGCGCCGCTAATGCTTCAATAAATGGCACAATACTGAGGGAAAAAGCTTTAGAAATTGCCGCTCGGCTTGAGTTGAACAATTTTAACGCTTCTAACGGCTGGATAGATCGTTTAAAGAAACGCTACAATCTCGTGCACCGATCACTTTGTGGGGAATCTGCAAGTGTCGATGTAACAACAATTGATGATTGAAAAAACAAAACTCTTCCAGCTTTAATTGATGGCTATGAAGAAAAAGACATTTTCAATGCAGATGAAACTGAGCTCTTTTTCAATCTACTGCCAGATAAAAAAATTTCTGTGAAAGGAGAAGCATGTTTTGGTGGGAAAATGTCGAAGATGAGGTTGACTGTTTTGCTGTGCTGTTACTCTGATGCGAGTGAAAAATTAACACCCTTAGTTATAGGAAAATCTAAAAATCCACGTTGCTTCAAAAACGTGAAAAGTTTTCTTACATGTTATGAAGCCAATAAAAAAGCTTGGATGACCCAAGCTCTTTTCAATGATTTTTTACGAAAACTCGAAAAAAAAATGCGATTGGAAAATAGAAAGATCTTTATTGACCAATGTACTGCTCATATGGACTTAAAATTGAAAAATGTGCGGATCGAGATTTTCCCTCCCAATTGTACAAGTAAGCTGCAACCGTGCGACTTGGAGATTATACGATCTTTTAAAGTTGCTTACCGAAAGCAACTGGTGAAGAGAATTCTATCCGAAATTGACAACGGCAACTTAAAAGATGCGTGGAAACAAAAAATTAATGTTTTGGAAGCAATGCATTTTATTTCTTCATCCTGGAACAGTGTCACAACAAATTGTGTTTCGCACTCATTTGCGGAAGGCGGCTTTCTGAAAAAACTCAAAGGAACAGATATCGATGCAAGTGATGGCCGTGATGTTCCGATTGATTGTGATGATGTTCCTGTTGATTGCTTTGACCCTGCCATTAATTTTGAAGAATATGTGACATGTGATGAGAACGTGATGACTTCTGAAATCGATGCTATTCAATCCATAGCTGAAATCATGGAATGTTCTTCAGAAGAGGATGACGATACTTGTGACGAGGTCTCGGAACCCATTCCCTATTTTAATGCCGCAAAGAATGGATTAAATTTATTGAGGAACTATTTTCTTGGACACGAGTCACAAGAAAAACAGTTGCAAACCTTGTCAGTAATCGAAAATGCCTTATTAGAATTACACACAAAAAATCGAAAGCAATCGGAAATAACTGATTTTTTTGTAAAAAAGATGTGATTGGTAAAAATAAAATGATTGAAAAATGTGATAAGCAAGTTAAAATGTATAATATTTTCATGTAAATGTGACTTAGTATTTATATCTTTATTTTCAACTTTTTGGAAGCTTGATTTTCAGCGCACCCCGTTTTTACGTTTTCCCGCATCGTACGTTTTTTTTTATTGGTCCCCTGAAAAACGTAAAATCGGGGTTTAACTGTAATAATTTTATTAAGCTGATATTTTTATCTGTGTTACTTCTAAACGACCCAAATAAAATACACTAACTTTCATTAATTATATGTATATTTTTTAATTTTATTTAAATTAGGATATTAATATTCATAAAATTTATGAATAGCAACCTGGCTATATTTTGATAGTGATGGATTCAGAAAAACGTTTTATATGCATATCTAAAATTTCATGATTTTCCTCTTTGTAGTTTTTTGGATATATTAAAATGAGCATCAAATGATCATTTAAGGGGTCAAACACAAATTTAAAATCTGCAGAACTTAACATAAATCTACTAATTTTGAGAATTAAAAGCGCTGTGATCGCGTTGGCATAAAATTCTAAATTCTTATATGAAGGCCAGGGGTATACGGAAGTGGGGGAATGAATGATCACGGGAAAAAAAGAACCATAACGCCAAAACATTTTCTACCAGCGTACTTCATTTCGAAGTCTCACTAATACTTTGTCCAATGTGGAAGTAGCCCCTCAAATAAGATAGATACATATAGTCTAATATCTCTGCATATAAATGTAGGAAATTAACGAAAATTTATATTTAGATTATGTTGAGGGCGGGGAACATTTCTGCGCTATCAAAAGTAGGTGTTGCTATTGAAAATTTTAAAGTTGGTGCGGATTCGAGTATGAAGATAGTCCCCTGTGCAAATTGTTTGTATATCAATGTATAGTAGACTTTATTCCCTACAAAATGGTATATTAAGTTTAGCTCTACTATAAAAACTAAGGAAATAATCATCGGTGGTTCGTTTTTTTTTCCGCGGCTGTACTTAGGCAACGTATGAAATGATATTCTGAAGCTCGTAATTATGGTAAAGCTTAATTTATGCTTTTAGAATGTTATATTCTGATAAAATAACTCGTACGGAGTTATTTTATCAGAATATAACAGCACAATTGAACTAAACTTTACTGGTGATTTTAATGAATGACGAATAGCTGTTCGATAAAACGTTATGCACCTATGCATTCAAAATCTTGAAAATCACCCCCTCCCGGGTAGTCTTTTGGGGCTACTCATTCCTTCTGAGCATTCTGTTTTGGCCACTGATCTCTTAACTGTAACTTCTGGAAAGGCCAAGATATTTTGTTGACTTGAAGCCGATGTAGAGGCAGCCATGATGTGTCCCACTTTCTTTGCTACTGCAATATTTGGTATATTTTTCATGTTAAAATAAGCCGACGTGTATTGCTTTTGGCTGAGTTTTTTTTCCTTTTTTCTTTTTAAACTCGTTTTAAATGCAATCTGCTATTAAAATAGAAAAGCATTTGCAAGTCAAAGTCGAAGTGGATAAAAAGCAAGAGCAAAAAACTATTTGTTTGGCAATTTAAAAATTAATTCCATAAGAAGAAAATATAATATTTATATACATTTAATATTTCTACACTCGGGGACAACCCAAGTTGAGCCTAAAGCAATTGAATATTTTATACGTATCACAGCTTCCGCTTCGGGATCAACTTAGGTTGTCCTCGAGTATACAATACTATGGTAATAAAAAACACCACTAAATCACTTTAAATATATATTGGGGCACAGCATAGCTGCTTTTAATTGTTACCTCTATGGGCGCGTTGATACCAAGGTTTGAGCCTTCCAGGAGGTACAGTTAGAGTTCAGTGGTTTTGGTACCGGGCAATGAACCGTTGCTTTTAACCCTTTATCTACCGACGGTAATATAACTACCACTCACTTTAATCGTTAATCCCATAACGAATTTTCTTATATTCTGACAATACTTTGCAGGAACACTCCTTTTAACTCTACTTTTTCACTGTAGATTGCAGTAGTAGTTGAAGATTTAATATTTTAGCGAGGAAGGACCCTTGAAACAGATGCTGTTTCTTGTGCAACTCTATTGTACGTAATGCCACATTTTGTCTTTTTGGTGTTGCAAACATAGTAAGAGACGGAAGGTTTGTGTTGGATTCTTTTTATGTGTTTGCTTTGATCTTACAATAAGATTTGACTAGCTATTTTGAGTGGACGGTGTTTGTAGTTCAGTTTTCTTTCCAATCATCGTTGAATTTACACATATGTTGTACAAGAGCTTATAGATGGTATTAAATCTAATGCGACTGCACCCATTGTTGTGAAAGATTGCAATGGACGCATTGGTTAGCATTGATATAGCTAACCTGTTACGTTCAAAGTACGGCGAAGTAGATGACTTACGCGAAAAAAATCAAGTACGTTCCCCTGCTAGGTGAGTTCCTCGAATGAGGCATTCGTGTGCAAAATTAAAGCAATTACCTTATTGTATTGTATTATTTATTACCTTACTCTATTGTATTATTTATTACCTTATTGTATTATATTTATTTTGTGGGCCAGTGGATAAAGGCGTCAGCTGGGAATCGGAGGATTCCTGGTTCGATCCTAGGCGACGGACATGACAACGAAAAGTACAAATGTAGTGATCCTGTGATCGGAGGGTAAACCGGCTTCGCTACAAAATACTCGAAAAGTCGTCCAGAACATCTACAAAAATTATTGGAGTGTATACGGGACTGTTGCACGATAAATCTGATCAGGGTCCAAAGTCCCGACGTCTATTGAAGGCGTGGGTGCCAGCTCAGATGTTGTCCTCGTCACCTGACCATGGTTCAAAAATACGAGGCATCGTTCCTGGGTCTTTCCTTCGAGATTGGCACCGAACCGTCGCCAATAGCCCACTGTGCAGCTCTAGTGCGATGTTAATTAACCAAACCAAACCTTTAACACTAAGTGACATTAACAATAAAAAATTAGGTAAAAACAACTTAGTAACATGATTATTGTTCTGCTAATAACTTTAAATATATTAATTTTGTTACCAACAGTTTTATTTAAGTGAATATATTATAATTTAACTAAATATATAATTTTAAAACTGTTGCCAATAATGAATTGAGAATTTCAGGAATTAGAAATTCAAAAACATCTATGCTGGAAAACGGCAGGCATGGAAGATATGATGATTATAGATGAATAGATTTAGAGATAGACCTAAACAAACTGTGGCTAATGACTTTTTAGCGGGTTTAGCTCCTACTAGGTTTGGTAAATTAACGTCGTACTAGAACAGTACAGTGGGCTATTCGCGACGTTTCAGGGCCTATCTCGAAGGAAAGGAGGCCTCCGTGGCCGAGCAATTAAAGGCGTCAGCTGAGAATCCGTGGATTCCTAGTTCGGTCCTAGGCGATAGACTAGACCAGTGGTCGGCAAACCGCGGCTCGCGAGCCACATGCGGCTCTTTGGCCTTTTGAGTGTGGCTCTTCCACAAAATACCACGTGCGGGCGGGCGCGTTGAAACTTCGTGGCAAAAATGAAAAACAACAACATACAAACTTGACTTACCCAAACTTTCCAAGGAGATGCAAGGCCATTGTTCACATTAGTGTTTGTCAGTTGTTGTTATGATTGAGTTGGGTTTGCTAATTAACGTCGCACTAGAGCTGCACAGTGGGCTATTGGCGACCGTTATGATTGAGAAAGGTATGCTAAGATAGTTTGGACATATAGAGAGGATGAACGAAAGGAGATAGACGAAATACAAGACGAGTGTGGATGAAAGAGTTGGAAGGGGTTGATCTCAGCGAACGCAATTCAATCCGATTGAGGACGATTTAATCAAAGGCCAGGTTTAGGAGTGCCCTAATTAAGTTAATAACAATGTATCTACCTATATAGTTTAAGTTTAAAAAATGTGGCTCTCAAAAGAAATTTCAACCGTTGTTCTGTTGATATTTGGCTCTGGTGACTAATAAGTTTGCCGAACACTGGACTAGACTAAAGAATAGTAAATAGTCGTGATATTGCGATCGGAGGGTTGCCAACTTCGCTACCAACATACTAGAATGTCGTCCAGAACATCTACAAAAATTATCGGAGTGTATACGGGACTGGTGCATGATAAATCTGATCGGGGTCCAATGTCCCGACGTCTATTGAAGGCGTGGGTCCCAGCTCAGATGTTGTCCTCGTCATCTGACCATGGTTCAAAAATACAAGGCATCGTTCCCGGGTCTTTTCTTCGAGATAGGCCCTTCCTTCGCTAATAGCCTACTGAGCAGCTCTTGTGCGACGTAAACTACTCAAACCAAACCTGTATTCGAATTAAAATGACTGGAATCGATATTCAAAACATACATTTTGTCGCTGAAACCATATTTTAGAATTTGTTATTCACATTCTTTAGTTGACGCTCGATCGTTTGCAAATACTTATGCAGTTGAAGTAATGACATCAACAACAATAAACTTTTGAAATACAAAAGAAATCAATTTAAAGTTAATGAAAATTGTGACAAAATCGTAAAAATATGTAAAACATATTTTAGTAATCAGATGTTCATTTTTACACAATACAAGTCGGTCATGTTAAAGACACTTGTGTCGACAGGGTAAGATAAAAACAATTCGAACAGAGAATACTATCAACTTTAATATTTAAAAAAAATATGCAAATATAGACGACTTGTTTTATAAATTTCTAAATGTCTCAAGAATTTATTTAAAATCGGGTATAGAAACTGATGTTTTTATTATTTTAATGAGCTCGCAGAACCCAATGATCATTATCCATTGTAGTCTGTAAAATATTTAAATTAGCGACGTAAATTAAACGCAAATGCAAATTTTAAAATAAACTAAAGGTAATATGAAGAAAGTTATCCAGTCTCTCCTTTCTCGTCTTTTAAATGTATTTAAAGGTTCTGAATGGTCCTGCCAACCAGACCACCTGTTCTGAACCAACCCGACCACCTAAGCCCATCTTCAAAGCGGACTCTGCCAAACCAACTAGGAGAAATGAACCAAGTAGATGCTGTACAACCAGAGCTGAAGTGAACTCTGATCCGAAGAATCAAATAAAAACACCGATCAACCTCGAAACGTAGCGACACCAGAAAACGTGACTATGCTGCTTGCCTTGCAGGGCACCAACCACGAATCCTAACAATTTATTGTAATTGTTTCTATTTACTGTTATCCAATGAGTGATGGATTTTCTTCGTTTAAATCTATGCGAAATAAAATCGTTATTTTATAGTTACTTTTTGCCTTCTAATTTTTCAAATATAGGCACACCACAACCCAGTAGGTTCTGCACGACGTTTGGCTGGCTTTTTTAATCATGATTCAATCTCTGACTTTTTGGATTCCTGTGTTAAACATAGTGAACAAACCAATCACGGCGGGCAGCTTATAAAATAGAACAACCACTGAACTCTAACTAACTTCTGGAAGGCTCAAAACTTGTTTCCTCTATGGACGCGTTGAAGCCAATGTGGAAACAGCCATACTGTACCCCAAACATTATTTTTTTTAAAGTTGCTTAGTCGTATTTTTTAATACCATGGCATTGTAGAAATATTAATGTATATAAATATTATATTTTCTTCTTATAGAATTAATATTTATATTTCCGAACAAATAGTTTTTGCTCTTACTTTTTAACCGCTTCGACTTTGACGTGCAAATGACTTTCTATTTGAATAGCAGATTGCATTTGAAATGAGTTTCAAAAGAAAATCGAGAAAAACTCAGCAAAAAGCAATACATGTCGGCTTATTTTAACATGAAAAATATATGAAATATTGCTGTAGCGATGAGAAAGGGGTTGAGTTGTTACCCCTTCAATTGGCTTCAACTCGACAAAATGTCTTGCCCAATCCAGAAGTCACGGTTAGAGAGTAGGAAATACAAGTCATTGTTCACTCGGTGACTTGTTTTAATAGATGGTTGCGCTAAAAGCTCATTGGAAGTCATTTCCTTTCGAAATGTCACGTTTACCAACAATTAGGCGAAAAAAAATATGCGTTTCTTTAAGTATATATGTAATTAAATGTTACATTGAAAATTTATATTTGTAAATATTTTATTCACCTCTAATTCATTACTTATTCATATTTTTATATGATTACAATATTTAATATTAAAATCACACTTTAATTTAAAAATAAGATTAAATGTTTAATTTAAAGTTCTTTTCATAAATTGAGCTTTGCATTAAAATTAATTTTAGTTAAAAGAACATGTCACACAAAGAATATTAACCAACGCGATTGTTACCTATCTTAACCACACATTTCGTTTCTTTCTTTCAAATGTAAAAATGTTTCGGTCGCATTTTACGCTCTGACCTCTATTTGTAATACGGTAAAAATCATTTATAGCGATGTTCAAGGGACCGTCATAATTTGATCGTTATATCCGGGGAATCGTAATATCCGATTCACGAAAATATCGCTTAATAAAAAAGTTAATAAAGTACATAAAATATATCTATATTCTTCGAGCATGGATCCCTCATAGTAAAGAAATCATAGCGTTATAATCTCGCTAACGTCAAAGTGAGGCCAACATGTATGGCTCCAGACCCGGGATTTACTACGTCATTCCATTCATTAATTTTTCTAGTTCATTCATAAAAATATCCTGTACTTCATGATTTAACAAATTTACTATTATTTACAAATCGCAAGTCAATCGCGAACGTTTTTTCATTCATAAATTTTGGAAGAAAGTCACTTGTCTGGATCCATCCGGTCTGAGATGTTGGTTTCACGATTATGACGTCATATTCGCTCTACTACAGTCTATTCATGCTCGGAGTCTATATTCAACTGTCATGTATGTATGAGTATTAATGATTTGATCGTCTACGTATACTAGTTAAATAGAGTTAGTAATATAAACTATTTTTATGAGGAAGGGAAATTTTTATTTACTTAGATTTGACATGGTAATAGGACATTTCCATATCTTCTATTCTTGCTAACAATGTAAAAGAACCGTGGATCTATTTGCAAATTTCGGACTTTCTTGTTCACGTGCTATTCGCCTGATGCGTGTTTATTGTGCACACGGCCCTCCCTCTCCTCTTCGTTGTTATAAGCGGTTGTTATCAGCTAAGACGGGGGGAAGTCAATCGTTACATGAAGATTATCGTTATAACAGGCATCATAATATAAGGAAAAATTAACGTGGACTGGTATAGAAATCCAAACTTTTTTTGCATCAGTAGATCGTCATAGTTATAAACTGGTTTTACTGTATATATTTTTCTTTATAAGAAAAACTAAAAAACTTTATTAAAAAAAAACTTTCATCGTATGGGGCCCAGCGTTGACGAGAAAACTATTTGTTAAATAATATTAGGAAATGCATTTTTAAATCATTCACTTGGAAAAACAGGGTAGGAATATCATATTAGGATGTCTATTTTGACACAACTATGTCAAAAATAACACGATAGACATAAATTTGGCTTTGTTTAATAGGTCATTCAGGGGGGCGTCCGGGCGTCCATGCGTAAAAAATCCTGATATAAATCAAACAACATATGGGGCGTAGATTGGGGATCAAGCCGTCAGACGAAATAGCTTGTTTATCTTCTTTCCGTTGGCGACTAATCGGTATTAATATAATCTGATTAAATGACATATCTTGTCTTATGGTCTTTTTACAATTTCTTCTCCCCTCGTTTTTTATGTATAATTTAATTTTTTTTAAAGTAGACTGCTTTGATAAGGATGTTTAACTGAAAAAATATTTGAACAATTAAAAGGAAAAAAAATATTTCAAATATTTTAATTGGTTTGGTTTTGTTAACTAACGTCGCACTACAGCTGAACAGGTAGTTATTGACAACGTTCCGGGGCCTATCTCGAAGGAAAGGCCCGGGAATGATGCCTCGTATTTTTGAACCATAGTCAGATGGCCAGGAGCTGGTACCCACGCCTTCAATAGGCGTTGGGAATTTGGATCCTGGTCAAATTTATCGTGCACCAGTCCCGTATACAAGCCGATAATTTTTGTGGATGTTCTGGACGACATTCCTAGTATTTTGTAGTGAAGCTGGCAACCCTCAAATATTTCAATTCTTCAATTCTATTTACGGAATAATATATTTTAGATGTGGTTAATATAATTTTCCTTTATTTTAATTCGTCTGTTTAAAAACACAGAAAGGCACATTGTTGATAGACTTTACCTCAGCATTGTTCAAACATTTTAATGCAGTCATTGTTTTATTATATTTTTATAATGTGTAATATATAAGCACGAAATTAATATTGTTGTAATAATTGTTGGGTTATGTTTTTATAACAATGAAATTAAATAGTACATTAAAGCGACTTTAATAAAATTCAATCATTTCGACGCCATTTTGTGAAACCAGTGCATGCATCTTAGTATTGCTTAGTTATTCGTTATCAGAGCGTTATAAATTGCGTAGAAAGGTAAGATACCATCGAATTAGTACTTAGGTAAGTTACATTTACCATTAATGTAAAAGTAGACGCCCAAGTAAAAAATTTTGACGATGTCTAATACGGTGTTCGAATGTGTAACCTGAAGATGGGCGATTTTTAACATTGGTTGATTATTCTTCGATCCTGAAAACCACTGTCCGAGTGCTTTTAAAATCTATTGATGTAATTGATATAAATATATTTGATAAACGACCGGCGTAAACATTTAGCACATTTCTTCCGATAATTAACCAACTAGTAAAATACAAGTAACTGACCCGTGTATACTAGCTCCAAAATCTGTTATTTTACTTGCGTATAATACACAGTTTTCTATTTAGTTTAATTTTTTTTAAAAATAAGATATAAGTAGGTTCATTAATTAATGCTTGTCTCAGATAATATGATAAATTGGCGTTAAAACACTGTTACAAATTCAGTTCAACGATGTACCCTACCTTAATGTAAAACAGAGGTCTGCAGCAAATGACGCCATATTATGGTGGAATCTAGGTTGAACCAGAAATCCGTTATCGGAAAAAAAAAGCGGAGGTTTCACCGATGATTGGTTCAACCTCTTTAACTGCAACCAAAATTTTCACTGTCGCTACATCAACAAGCCGGGGAATCCCCTCAATAAAGACAACGACGAAAAAGGGCCTCGGTGCCCAATGGATAAAGGCGGTCAGCTATGAATCAGAGAATTCCTATTTCGAGCCCGAATGGTGGACTAGAGAAAGAAAAGTAAAAAAGTTGTGATCTTGCGATAGGAGGGTTGCCAGCTACGCTACAAAAATACTAGTAATACATACATAGAAAACTCAAATTTAAGCAACGTTTGGTGGTTAGCATGGATAAGTATTAGATTTCTTTTCGGCCGACCACCGAACGTTTTGGTGTAACGTTTCGTTACTAAATGGTATCCGTGGTAGCACCGTAAAATGGTAAAACTAATTACTAAATGTTGGTTGCAGTTATATGGTTACCAAATTTTTGTGCTATGTCATAATTTTTAACAATGTGCTTACAAATGAATCGATTACAAAAGGTAGCAAATATTCACATACTAATTTTTGTCTGTGTGAGATATAAGAATGAAATTAAATTTTGAAGTGAAACTTAAGAAATATTAAATGTGTTATCATACAGTGTGTGTGTGAGCTTGAAGAGAGTGTTATGAAAATCTCAAGCCATATATATAAAGAATGGTTTATGAATATAATAAGTTTTCTTGATTGTCATCCAATGGATAGACATGTAATCAAAGCAGCATCAACTGAATTTAGGGTAAAACATGTTCTAGAGAGTATGGAAGAGTCATAATAAAGTTTATTGCAATTTTTCAATTTATGATTTATAACCAAAGTGATGTAGATATAACACAAAATATAATTTAATCTTTAAAAAAGCATTAAAAATAAGAGGCGTAGTATCGTCGGAAACAAATAATTTTCCAAATTAATAAAATGGAACGACGTCTATTATCTACAAATAACGATTTCATACATGCAAATTATAGAAATTTTGTTCTTTTTAAAAAAAATGTAAAGACGCTTGATAAAAAAAATTATTCGTCGTCTGTAAGAAATCTTCTCACCTCTTGATAAATACAAGTCTGTTCTGAATTTGTTTGAGTCAACTGTATTTATACTAATTACTTACATAAGTTTTATTCGTACCCTAGTAATACACATAAATTCATTAGACAGTGCTGCTTTCGATTACATGTCTATCCATTTATTGGATTGACATATTTTGGGAGATTATTTACATTTATCAAAAGTTTATAATTGTTTTAAATTTAAGTATTTTATATTAAAAATTTAATAACTAATATAGTGGTAGATAAATATAAGCAAACAGAATCTCTAATATTTTTTTGTTAAGTTTGTTGTATCATTAACATTATTTGAAATTTCATAACAAAATTATTTTGTTTTCTACTTTAAATTTGGTTCATTTCTTGTAAACAGCAATCTTTTTTTTTATATAGTTTAGTAATATGAACAACTCCCCATTCTGTTCTTTGAAGATTTCACAGAGTGCTAATAACAAAATGAATATGCTGATGCATACCATCTGATGTGTATGCGAGAAGAAATAAATGTACTTTAAATTCGGCCAATATAAAAATTTTGCAGAAAGATAAAAATGTAAATAGGGTTGCCAAATGCATTGAACTTTACGCTTTCTCAAAGGGAGGACTAAAATTTTTAATATTAATTTAAAATAAATAAATCCAAATTTACTTTCATACCCGGGACAAAATAAAGGATAATGCGTCTAGGATAGCTTCGCACTGCACGCAAACATGTGGTATATGTATGCCACGAGTATGCAACTATTATACCTCGCCGTTCCTTGTGTGAATATCTCATATTAATACGGCATATGTGTAGTATGCGATATGTATGCGGCCCGCATATTTCCTTAAGGTATGTGGTTCCCATATCACTCCTTGTGAAAAATACTTTACGGCTTTTTTCACGATGTTGTTTTCACGACAAGGTTTAAATAAAAATAACATAATCTGTATTAGTACCCTGGTACCATTACCAGTCTATTTAGATTTAGGAGTTATAACTTTCCCTCCCCCCCCCCCCCCCCTCGTATGCAACAATATCAAAATTGGTACGTATTTTTGACTTTAAAGTCCTGATTTGTTGTTGTTTATAACTCTTGTTGACTATAACTTTTGAAAAGGCCCTCGGTAGCCCAGAGGATAAATGCGCTAATTTAGTAATCGGAGGATAGCTAGTTCGAGTAAGTGTGTTGGACTCGACAAAAAAAATTTAAAAAAAAGTAGTGATCTTGTGATCGGAGGGTTGCCAGCTTCGCTACAAAAATACTAGCAAGTCGTCAAGAACATCCAACAAATTATACCGACGTATTTACGGGTCTGATGTACGATAAATCTGACCGTGTCCAAAGTCCCGACGCCTATTGAAGGCGTGGGGTGCCAACTCGGGTGTTTCATCGTCATCTGACCATGGTTCAAAAATACGAGGCATCGTTCCCGGGTCTTTACTTCGAGATATTTTCCGAACCGTCGCCAGTAGCCCACTGTGCCCAAGTGCGACCCAAACCTTGATGGGTCCTACCAACGAGACAACCTGTACCGAATCAACCAGACCACCTAAATCCATTTTCAAAGTGAACACTGCCCAACCAACCAAGCGAAGTGCACCAACAAGCAGATGCTGTGCAACCAGAACTGAAGTGAACTCTGACCAGAGAATACGGATAAATATACCGGATCCACCACGAAACGGAGCGAGACCACAAAACGTGGATATGCAGCTGGCCTTGCAGGGCACCAACTCTGAATCCTAACAATTTATTGTAATTGTTTCTATTTACTGTTATACAATAAGTAATGCATTTTCTTCATTTAAATCTATGCGAAATAAAATCGTTGTTTCATAGCTCCTTTTTGCCTTCTAATTTTTCAAATATAAGCACACCACAATCCAGCAGGTTCTACACACCGTTTGATTGGCTTTTTGTATGTAACAGTTTTTGCGGAATTTAGGGCTCGGGTTTTGCTTAAACAGAAATTGAAGGCACAGTATGGCTGCTTCCACAGTGGCTTCAACGAGCCCATCGTAGAATTTTAAGCCTTCAAGGAGTTCGAGACTATGTTTTTCCTATTTGAAGTATAATAAGCAACTTTGCCAAATTTCAACTTCCTAAGTATACAGTAAATAGTTTAACGAGTATAACATACTTGGTTAGATTTTTTTTTTTTTGCTGACTCGCCTAATTTTAAAGAAGTTGCATGTCAGAATTATTTAGTTTCAGGCATGGGATTCTAACGCTAATTGGCGGAATTCCGCACTTTTCATTAGTAAATGACTGATTTAGCATTGTACATATCGGTTAAGTATTATACATATCTGTCATCAGGAAAATAAAATTTCAGATTATTTTTTTAGCGTGTTAGCTCCGTGATTAGATATATGTAGATTGACATATTTCGCTAACTGGAATTAACCTTTCAATGGAATAGGTGAAGCGTGTATAATGTGTTCGCGAAAGTATGTTGTGTTAAAAAAAGCAAGCGTGCATAAGTGTATTCATTAGATTGATGAGGAAAACGTGATCTTCTGAAGTATGTGACGATCTCTATAGGATTGACAAAAATAAGATAATAATGCTTTGTTAACGAAAGAAGGGTCCAATTGAAGAACAATGACTGTTAATCTGAATTGATTTTGCAGAAAATACAAAACGAAGTTTCATATCTAGTGCACAGACATAAATTGTATTCTATTCTGTCCATGTTATTTTGATGGGACGTTTAAGACTTTTGCATATTGAAAATCATAGTACGCTGTAGCTAGTTAACATAAGGCGCAAAGGTGTCAATTTCATCAATCAACAAGTGTTGCTTTATCCTGTGCCGTTGTGGTGGGGGGGGGGGTGAGGGGGGGGGGGGTATTGATGACCGACTAAGAAGAATTATCTTTGAGCTATCGTTCGTTACTGTTAGTCACGCTTTTTGTTTTTTAATAGGTGTCTTTTTCAATGGCTTTTCTGTAAATTGCTTCAGTTGGTCTGAAAATATCGTTTGAAAGTAAAATACTATATTATCGTTTGGTTGGTGAAGAATGAATAAAGGGGACTAGTGATCGAATACAAACAAAAAAAAAACATTAGTTTTTTTTAAAAAACAAATACAATTAAATAATTACAATAAATGACTGTTTTATAAGGTGGTTACAAATTATTTGCGATTTTATATCACATTTAGTTTGGAATATATAACATCATTGTTGCACAACCACTTTATTTATATTTTAAGCACGTTGTTCAAGAAGAGAGAATGGATTATTAAGTGTAGTTGAAAATCCAAATAATGCATGACCATCACCCAAAAATAATTTAATTATATAAAACATAAAATCAAATTAATTACCAGTATTTTGGTACCAGTCTTTTATATAAAAAAAAGATATTTATAAATTTGAAATATACATATCGATATGTTTAGTATCAATTAAAAAAGATTGAAACGATGCAAGCTCCAAAAGAAAGCAGGCATCAGTAAATCAAAATCTACTGGCAACATGTGTATAAACACTTATGTTAGCATCCGTTGAACATGTGTGGTGAAGAAACAGTTAGTGGTAGTCTAGGAATGAGATGTTTTTATTTTTTGTAGTTAACATCGAAACAATTACCATAGCGATCTAAAAGTTCTGGGCTATATATTACAGATATAACGATCAAGATAATATAGTTAGCCAAACTAACTTAACCCATTTTTGTTCAAACAGCAAGACAAGCTCTTCGTCAAAAAATTTAAATATCTCATTCTATTTCATTTTTTTAAAGAACAGTCAAAACATTTTTAGTACTTTTAATCTAGATTAAAAACATGATCTGACCTTATACATACTAAAATACAATTTTTTCTCCCAGAGATTAAAAAGACAAGTTCACATTGTAAAACAAGAATTAAACTACTTTCTCGATGATAATAACAAAAAACAACTCTTCACACCAAGGAAAGAAGTAGGATCAAACGCACTTTTCTGAAATTCAATGGAGCGATTATATTAAGGATCAAGACTTGTTCGATTAGATTTCCTTTCTCCCATTCCGAGAATCGTGAACCGAACTAGTCGGAATTTTAAACTAATCTTTTTATTTTTTCCTCCAAAGAAAACTCCATTTATTGTATTATGATGGATGCTATTCTGGAAAAGAACGGGTCGAGAATTTATAGTCTAATCTCGGAAGTATGACTCAGTTTTCACTTATCCCCCTTGTAATAAAAATCAATGGTGATTTCTGTTCCGTTCCTCGGGGAAGGTGGGCTTAGGGAGTATCTGAAAGGAAATGAGGAATGGTATCTGTCCCTTGTAGAGGTTGTCCCTTTATCCCCGAGTCCCCCCCTAGGGGCTTAGGGATTGTTAGCGACGATTTTGTGGGTTGCAATTTACCTTTGCCACGAGACTTTCCGGAGAAATATTTGAATTATAGGAGGAAATTGGGTGTGTATCTATAAAAGCTATTTTGCTAAGGTACAGTAGGGAAAAAAAGCGAACCACCCATTATTTTTCAGCCAGTTTTTATTGTAGGGCTAAACTTAATATACCATTTTGTAGAGAATAAAGTCTATTACACATTGATATACAAAACATTTGCAGAAGGGTCTATCTTCATATAAAAATCCGTACCAACTTTAAAAGGAGGAAATTGGGTGTTTATCTACAAAATTATTTTGTTGAGGTACGTTTATGTATCCTTTGTACAGGTGAATATAAAAGAATACCCCAACTTCCACAGATTTTATTTTCAAAATGAAAAAAGAAAGTTATTCTCTTGTTTGACCATTCACAAATTCTTAAACGTTCACTGTGACGTCAGAAGAAATATGAACGATATCTACTTAGTATACAAACTAGCTGAAGCTTATTCCCTTGAATTGGAGATGAAGTTTATTTATTGATTAAGTATACGAGTGCATATTTATAAGTTAGCTCCATGATTGGCAAATGACATAACGACGTCTGACATGTAAAATGCCGCTAAGGATATTATAGTTATGAGATACTAGATGGATCAACCTTGTTGGGCCTTGAATCTGTTGTTGGTCGTCAATATTTGTATTTGTTTTTTTTTCTCAGTATTTCATATTGTATGGAACTCCTGAAACTGTGTCCTGTTCAAAGTTCTTTTTGTAAATTTTTTTTTTTTGATTTTTGCCATAAATGTGGCTTGGAGTGTCTATTTTTAGGTTTTTATGAATTAGTGCCCCTAACATATATTTTCTAGTTAGCCGTTTTCCGCAGAATTGAGTTTTGATAGCGATGTATTGCTTTATTCAAAGCTTTGTTAAGTGTTGTGAGGAGACTTGAGGCGTATGATAGAGGATGTGTATAAAAGTATGCGATATAGATTGGACCAAAGTGACGGGCCGAAGTCCCCATACTTCTTCATCGCAGTTGTGGCATAGGCTAGGTCGAAATTGTTTATCAGAGTGAAACTGTCAGGCTGTTTAGCTAGTGGGGAGAGGGTTGCTAGGCAAGAACTAGCTGGAGCTGTTTCCATGAAATGGGAATGGATTTAAATACTGTTGAGAGTTTATTTATTTATTGTATAGGTAATACGTACTTATAAATTGCTCACGCGTTAGTTGAAGAACAAAACGACGTCTGACATGCAAAATGCCGCAAAGGGTCTTACATTTTTATCTTCTCTCTGTATTTCGTATTGAAAAAAAAAAACATTTTGGTCATTAGATAATAGCTTCACGGACCATTTAAGACCCTTCACGGCCCACTTCAGACCCTTCATGGACCACTTCTTAAACTTTAATGGACCACCACAGTCTGGGAACAACTTCTCTAGTGTCACATTAATTCGAACAACCAATTAAATTAGGTAAGACATTTTAATGCCACACTGTTGAAAATAGGTATTCAAAAATAAGCAAAATGTACTCATTTCTGAATACATTCGATGCGTATCATAGCTCCGAATACATAAGATTCAATTTTGAAAAAGACATGTACTCAAAAATGAATACAATGAGTAAAAATTAATAAAATAACAGTTTCTTGTCTACGTAGGCTACCTTCAGAAATAACTTTCAGTATATATCAACAATTACAGCCAAGACTTATCGGGACTCGAACCCGTATGCCAAGGCACCACACTACAGTGTCTTATCCATTAAACTACCAGAGAGAGGTGAATAAGTTATAAACAGAAGAAATGTTAAAAAGGTGTGCCAAAAGAATGGGAAGTAAGATAATTGAGTTGCGATAACCCAGTTTCCATTTAAGCAATCAACATCACAATTATGTGGAAAATCATCTTCTGTACAAATATTTCAAATTTGTCAAATCGCTTTGTTAAGATGTCTTGGGCAGAAGCTGAGATTAACAATATTAAATAACACTGCTCATTTTTCAGAAAGTACGATTACTCAAATTTGATTACGTCATCGCTCATTTACGATGCAAGTATTTTTTAAGTAATTAAAATTTTCTTTACGTACTCAAAGAAAAACGAGTTTGTTCAGGTACACATTTTTAGGTACCTTTTTTTACAGTGTATTGTATTAAATAAAATGTCGCAAATTAAGAGTGTATAACGAAACAATATCTGTTGCAATTAACAATGTAAAATTTAATTTACCTGTGTTGATCGAAACAGTAATCCATAAAATTTAGTATTAACTTTTTATATGGAAAATAAATCTGCTTCAATACACCATTATAACAACAAATAGCAGCTGAAAGTGACATATAAAATAGAAAATGACTAAAAATCTTTTATACCTTAAATATTTTTATTTTTAAAACGTGGTCACCTGTAATTTCCTTCAAATATTTTAATTTATGTAACACTGTAATCTAATGACATTTTTAGAACACTTTTACATGGAGAATATTCAGTAAATATATTTGCAAATTAATTTTTAGCGATCTCCTATGTGAGATAAATTAAAAGGACACAAAAAAATAATACTCGAGGAAAACAGTAACGCTATATATTTTAATCAATTTTCTACTTTAGTAATTGTTTTACGTGAAATGAGATTTCGGCTTCTTATTTTTTTACTTTTAAAGTTGTTCATTTTTATTAATTGTAAAAATTTTGAAGCTTCAAATGTTCAAAATTACAGAGTGAAACAGAACAAGACCTGATTAATTTTTCATCTTTTCGGTGAGATAAATTTATTTTTAATGATACTTGTAATCGATGATGTGAGGTGCATTTTTTTTTTGTTACTGCTTAAAGTAGTTATTCTTTTTTATGTTTAAAATCATGTTTGTGATATAAATAGTAAGGTTCTTTTTTAGAAGCTAAGTAAACAGGATGGTAATGGATAACCTGTAATGGACAGAATGCTTTATAAAAATGTACAGCAAATATGTTTACTCTTGAAGATTAGGATAAAGACTAATTGACCAGTTAAGATGTGCACTCTAATGTATACTGAAAGTTATGTGTTTTGTTCAAATTGATGAATTACCTTTTAAGATTGTGACTTCTTTATTTTGAATTTGAATGCACACCGGAAAAAAAACTGGATTTGTTTGAACGGTAATTGTTTTTAAAAATGTATTTTTGTAATACAAATTTGTAATACAAAAACGCTAATTGAATATTTTTTTTTATCGTTTCATACATTTGTCTGTATATTTGTATTTCTTTGAAATTATATGTCTATTTTGGATGTTTAGGAAGTTTGTTACTTCTCAGACTAAGACAGCAAGTCATTTAAATAATTTAATCCTATGTGGTGGAAAATATATGTAAAATAAGAGGTTGTTGTATTTTTTTAAAACGATGTGCTAAAATAACTGTTTTAACTGACCTTATATTGGCCAATTGGTCTCTGCGTGACCGTATGCGCGAAGAAAATAAAAAGACAATCATTGTTATAAAGCAAATATGTTAATTACATAAAATGAACTTTTAATGAATTTAAATTTCTACCAGACCAGTACTGTAACAAAATGTTATTTTACATAAAATTTTAAAAATTGTTAAATTACATAATTTATGGTGGGTTGTTATACACTATAGTTAATGGGCTTTAAGCCCTAATCACCTAAATTAAGCCCATTTCTGCTCATATCTATTCAAAACCATTCATTGCCGTTTTTTAAAACGGTGTCAGCTGCGAAAAAAAAGCATATCTGTAAACCAAAATCTAGTAATATTTCACACGAAAATGTGCTGAGGATCAACAACGTTTTGATATATCCTGCACTTAAGATGTTAATTATATCCTTGCCAGAAACAAGTTTTTTTAAAAGCATTTTATATATTACAAATAACCGCGACCTAAAATGCTTAAATATTACGCTTCGTGTTTAACGTACATAAATAAAAATTAAGTGGGAAATAATTAGATTCATGGAGCGGCTCTAATGGGACGCTAGTTCAAACAACATATCAATCTCTACCATCACTTCCAATCTCCTTTTTAGTTTGCAAATCAGCTCCAGAAATGAATATGATAAATACTGTGACAAAATCAGGATTTGATCCCATTGTTTTCATGCCGCTTTATTTTATTCTTTCGTAACTAAACAGCTCGGCATCTAAAAAATATTTCTCGTAATTGAGTTACGAGTTTTGAAAGTATTTGGTATCTTGATCTTTGAGCATATAGGCTCTCGTGTGTTGTGTAACAAAAAGCAATTTACCACCACTTTTTTCATTTTGCATGGTAATCAGTTGCGATCGCAGTGTGGATTGTTTAGCTAGACAGTTAATATTTCTAGGAAAGTGTTTTTAGATTCATTGATTAGGTTCTTTTGGGAATATTAAGATACTGATTAATTGGGTTTTTTCGATTTTTGTTTTGAGAGGTGACATTTTGAATAAAATGTTTAGATTTGTGTTTTTGTATACTTTAAAATATTAAGTTCGTGGTCCTTACGTTTGTGAACCGGTACCAGTAAACATAAATTCACGGCGACGTTGTTTTGTGGCTCGTTTAGTTAATTTCACTTCACATAAATGATATACAATTGATCTTTGAGGGGTTGGATTGGTTTATTAACGTCGCACTAGAGCAATTGATCTTTGAATTTGTTGATATACGCATGCAAATTAAAAAGTTTAAAAAAGGAAGTTTACAAATAAACATCTATCACTATTTTTTTTAAAGAAGTGTAAATGAAAATATTAATAAACAAGATGACATTAAGTGCCCGTAAAAAAAACTTGAGTTCTGTACGGTGGCTCACGTGCGGTTTTGATTGCAAATTATCATTATTTAAAAATTAAAACATTAAAAACGTATGAAACCAATTATGTTTAACCAATTAAATATTTTAGTTTCAGTTGTTTTAATTGGCATACTTTTATAAAAATGATATATTATAAACCGTAAAAATAGATAATTGCCACCATTGTTACTAAAACCTTTTTAAAACGATGCCAGTTACGAAAACAAAGTAATCAGCAAGCCACATTTATACTACAAACTTTCAAATGATTGTTGTCCTGAAAAATTAGTGTAAAGTTACTTACTAAATCTGTACACTAAGGTAAAACGTAATTGATGCCTAAAAAGTATTACAACCACACCTAAAATTTATTTTTGAGGAAGTAAAAAGTGTAAAGAAAAATCAAAACTCATGTCATCTTGTTTTAATCGTGAAAAGAAGAAAAAATTAATTTGGGGAAAATAATTGCTTAATTAATATACTTCACCCAGACAAATTTGCTAAGTGGGAATTTTTTTTTATTTAAAAAGTTGAGGTTAGGCGCTTTGATAAGTTTTTTTAACCAACCAATATAGACGCCAAAATTTTATTCGCCCAGAGGAGATATTTTAAATGATTGGTCGATTCAGAAACTTATGGCAGGGCGCCAAACATGATAATTTTTTTAATACCGACAAAGTTGTCCTATTTTACAAAAATGTCCCGTTTGACGGTAATAGAATTAAAACAAAATCGCAGTGTTTTCCTTAACAAAAACGGATTTACATTAATCCTACCTGTGTCCCATAACACCCCACTTTCCCCTCTGTGTCTGCTCGACAACAACCGAATATAAATACACGAATATACAACGAAAGAATGTACATACACGAATATACAACGACAGAATACGCGTTGACATATATACAATGACTGAATATACATACACGAATATACATACACAAATATGCATACACGAATATGCATACACAAATATGCATACACGAATATAAATACACGAATATGCATATACAAATAACATACAACGACTGAATACGCTGTACATTACACGAATATGCATATACGAATATGTATATACAAATATACACGCAAAAATATACATACACGAATATACAACGATAGGATATGCATAGACATATACAACGACAGGATACGCATAGACATATACAACGACAGGATATGCATAGACATATACAACGACAGAATACACATACACGAATATACAACAATAGAATACACTATACATTACACGAATATACAAAGACCGAATATACATACACGAAAACCACGCGCGAGTTATGCAAGATTAAATAGTCTCATTCATATTCGACATGCGACAATTGGCTCCATGTAGCGAATAGAGAGAAAAGTTTTCAAGATAAGGAATCCTCGAATAGTTAAGGCGTATTTTTGCGATTGCAGTCCACAGGCAGGAGGGAGCTGCTTTGCATTAATCCGAGATTTTGACTTTTCGAGAGGATTGCGTTGAGGATATATTGTCATGCAAGACGGCACATGAAAACCGTTTTCAGGATATATTCGCATAACGTACTCTATTCGGGGTTTTAGAAAGAGGATGATTTTTTTTTAGAATAAAATAAAATATATGTGTTGCTCGTTCGGAAGAGTTCTGTTATTTTGAAACAAAAAAAAATTGTAATAAGACACGAAATATTTTCTATAAAATCAATGCAATATATATATATATATATATATATATATATATATATATATATATATATAAATTACTGTTAAAAATAGGTACTTAAAAATAGGTAAAATTTACTCATTTTTAATACATTCGATGGTTATCAGATCTCCGATTACATAAGTTTAATTTTTGAAAAAAACATGTACTCACAAATGTGTACAAATGGAAATAAAAATAGCAGTAGCTTGCCTTCATAAATCACTTTCAATAAATATTGACAATTATAATCAAGACTTTCCGGGAGTCGAATCCATATACTCATCACTGCTTATCCGTTGTACTATCAGAGTGATGTGAAAAAGTTTTAAACATAACAAATGTTAAAAATGTGTGCCGAAAGAATGGGAAGTAAGATAATTGAATTGTAATAACTCGATTTCCAGTTAAGCAATCTTCTCAACAATTATTTTAAGGTTGTCAGGTCGCTTTGTTAAGGTAGCTTGAACAGGAGGTGATATTAGCAATATTAAATCACGCTGCTGAGTTTTGAGAAAGTACGGTTGCTTAAATATGAGTACGCTATCGCTCATTTATGATGCAATTGTACTCAAAAGAAAAACGAGTATGTTCAGGTACTCATTTTTAAGTACCTTTTTTTATAGTGTATTTATTGCTTGTTGAATTAACGTTTCACTAGATTTACATAATGGATTATCGTTCCGCTAGCATCGACAAGTACTGTAACCAGTAGGCTCGGACGATGATTCGATAAATATCGAATTTTCGGAAGTGAAAAATCATCGCGATTCCGATTTCGTAGTTTTATATTTATCTATTAATCGATTTGACGCTTAGTCGAAAGTACGATAGGAAGTCCGGAAGAACAATGGAAAGTGGCAAAGTATGCATATGTTTGTAATAAAGGGGAGAACAAAATTGTCCTCGATTTTAAAACAAAAAGTCGAGTTCTTATAATGTAAGTTTAAGTTAAGAATATTTTTGCATATTTATTGCTATTGTACTTTTTCTATTCATAAAACATCGATATGTTGGAAATATCGAAATACCAACAAAATGTAGGTATATACCGAAAATAACGATATATTTGAACAATCGATTAATCAACAATATCGATATATATTAAAACTATAGATTAATCAAAGGTATCGATATATTAAAACTATTGATTACTCAAAAATATCAATATATTATAAAACTACCGATTACTCAAAAAATGCCGATATATATATATATATGAAAACTACCGATTAATCAAAAATATCCATATATTAAAACAATCGAATAATTAAAAAATATCGATATAGAAAGACTATGGATTAATCAAAAATATCAATATATTATAAAACTATTGATTAATCAAAAATATCAATATATTATAAAACTATAGATTACTCAAAAAATGCCGATATATATGTATGAAAACTACCGATTAATCAAAAATATCCATTTACTAAAACAAACGAATAATTAAAAAATATCGATATAGTAAGACTATTGATTAATCAAAAATATCGATATATATTAAAACTATCTATTAATAAAAAATATCAATATCTTAAAACGATATATGAAAAAGTATTTTTAAGATTAAAAAAAGGGCGTTTGGGTACGCAATTTCTGTCACCTTTGCAAAAAACTTGAATATTCCACGCATAACGAGCAGGAATTTACTTTAACAAGATCGTCAATTTTTAAAGTAGTATTTATCTAGTAAAATTAATTTTTAAAACTTTTGTGTTTAATAAAATTACTGGTATTAATTAAATTATAAAAAATATTCACATTTATTTTCTGCAAGACCGTATCAATATAACTAGGCAATACCTAGGTAACAACTGAACTTGACTTCATTGCCAATTTTTAATGCTAAATTCATTACCCTGTAAAACCATTTTAAAAAAGCCTCAAATAAGTGAATTTATTAATACGATGTATGTATATCAATCTAGAAATTCCATTATTTTCATATGAAGAAAAAATTAAATATTTTAATTATTTTCAATTTATATCATATAAAAATAGGTCATTAAAGCTACTGGTGAAATGTCTTTTAAATTTCACTCGTAATCTTTTGTTACCCTTTTTTTCCCTTGTCATGAATAATTGATGCTACATTAAATAAAAAAAAATAATACATTTTATGTTGCTTAAGGAATTTTTTTTATAAGAAAATATCTTATTTCAGAAAATAATTAGTATAATTATTATATTTCTTACAAGAATGCCATTTCGGAAATCGACTCATTAACTTTTTATACGTTTCTCGGAAATTTACTTACGTTTTTTTTTTTAAATAAATCTCAGTATTTTGTTTTATGCGAATATGTGAATGCTTCCTTTTATGAAATGAATCCACGTATTAGAATTGTTAAAAAAATTAAATGCGAATAATTCTTAAATTTGGTAAATTATTAATTAATATTTTCAAATTTAATCAAAGGATACATATAGTTCATAATTTACTTATAGATACATATAGTTCATATTTTACATATAGATACATATAGTTCATAATTTACATATGGTTCTTAATTTACATATAGTTCACAATTTACATATAGTTCATAATTCACATATAGTTCATAATTTACATATAGTTCATAATTTATTATTTTTTCAATCAAAAAGTACAGCTGATTTTCTTGGTCTACGGAAATTATCCTAGGTAACGTTTTCCTTCTAAAGATCGAGGCCTCCGTGGCCGAGTGGATTAAGGCGTCAGCTGGGAATCCAAGGGTCCCCGGTTCAAAACCTTGCGATGGACTAGACTAAAGAATAGTACAACGTAGTGATATTGCGTTCGGAGGGTTGCCAACTTTGCTACCAAAATACTAGAATGTCGTCCAGAACATCCACAAAAAAAAATTAACGGCGTGTATACGGGACTGGTGCACGATAAATCTGATCGGGGTCCAAAGTCCCGACGTCTACTGAAGGCGTTGGGTGCCAGCTCAGGTGTTGTCCTCGTCATCTGACCATGGTTCAAAAATATACGAGGCATTGTTCCCGGGCCTTTCCTTCGAGGTAGGCCCCGAACCGTCGCCAATAGCCCACTGTGCAGCTCTAGTGCGACGTTCATTAACAAAACCAAACCTTCTTAAAGATCAGGTGCTTATGACAAACCTTTTCAAGAATCTGTTCTAACATAGCATTTTTGATGCTTTATGCCCATTCTACAAAGACGCTTTTTACGAGCGCTAGCTTTTGTTGCAGATGGTTCTGTGATTCGATAATGCAAACCACGTGATTTGTATTCTTGAATAGCAATTCACGATTTAAAAGCTTCTGTGTAGAATGAGCTTTAGTAACAGCTACAAAAGTCCCTTTACAGCTTGTTGAGTCAACTGGCATATTGAAGATGCGTGTGGTTAGAATAAAACGTATTGAACATTTGTAGAGCGATTTTTGCTTGAATTTGGTTATATAACGTCGTACTAGAGCTGCACAGTGGGTTATTGGCGACGGTTCGGAAGTTATCTCGAAATAGAGTCTTGGGAAAAATGATTCGTATTTTTTAACCATTCAACAATTTTGGGCGATTTATTTGCCTTTTTGTTTTTGTGTGGTTAATTAACGTCACACTACAGCTGCAGAGTTGGCTATTGGCGGCGGTTCGGGGCCTATCTCTAAGGAAAAACCCGGTAACGATGCCTCGTATTTTTCAACCATGGTCAGACGACGAGGACGATAACTGAGCAGGCACTCACCCCTTCAATAAACGTCCGGACTTTGGACCTCGATCAGATTTATCGTGCACCAGTCCCATATACACGCCAGTATAATTTGTTTGATGTTCTGGATTACTTTCTAATGTTTTTGTAGCAAAGTTGGCAATCTTCCGACATTTACTTTTTTTTTTTTTTTTTATTTGCTTTACTTTTTTTTTTTTACATTTACTTTTCTTCGTCAAGTCCATTGCGCGGGCTTGAACTAGCAATCCTCAGATTACCAGCTGTACGCCTGTTTCCACTGGGCTACAGGACCCCTTTGTTTCTGTTGTGAGGAGCAAACATTCAAAACGTGTTTTATAAGAAATTTCAGAAAAGTACATCAATTTGTTTATCGAACTATTATATTTTATTTGTTTGAAATATATTTTGTCCCATTGAAATTAACTTCCAAAGATTAAAAACTGTAAAAGGGGCAGTGGATTTGGACATTTTTTCATTAAAAATTTGCTCCTCCTGTAGTACTTAAGTGGTCACGTGGATTAAGGCGTTCAGCTGGCAATAAGATGATTGCTAGTTCGAATCCGTGCGATGGATCCAGGACATCCAACAACGACTGGTGCACGATTAATCTGATCGGGATCCAATGTCCTGACACCTATTGAGGTTGCGTCGGGTACCTGCTCAGGTATTGTCCTCGTCATCTGTCCATGGTTCAAAAATACGAGGCATCGTTCCTGGGTCTTTCCTTCGAGATAGGCCCCGAACCATCGCCAATAGCCCACTGTGCAGCTCTAGTGCGACGTTAATGAATTAAAACTAAAAAATGTAGTACTTAACATTCTGCGCTGTTTATTAAAAAAAAAAATTGAAATCGGATTAATATTTTTAAATATCCTGTATAAACATGCATTCCGTATATTTTCTTTTGTTCCTCAAAAATGCTAGTCGTCCAGAATATCCAACAAATTATACTATACAAATTATACGTCTATTGAAGGCGTTGGGTGCCAGCTCAGGTGTTGCCCTCGTCATCTGACCATGGTTCTAAAATAACGAGGTGCATGTATGAATGTGTATGTGTTCCCGGGGTTTTCCTTCGAGATTGACCCCGAACCGTCGCCAATAGCCCACTGTGCAGCTCTAATGCGACGTTAATTAACAAAATTAACCTAAAAAATGTTTTAACATTATTAAATAAACATAATTTTTTGATGAAAACAATAAAATAAATCAATTACTGAAAAAAAAAACTGTAAACTGCCTCTTAAAAGTTTTACCACTCTCTTGAATAATAAGTACATAAAAAAGACTATCTCAAAAAAGAAATCTTTCCAAACAAAAGAATACAGTCAATAGGCACAGTAAAATTATTTTACATTACAAAGCGTTAAACGTTTATCATAAAGATTAGCATATTCCAACAACGAAGTTAACTTTTTTTAATATGTCTGTTTGAATAACGAAAACGCCATTTAATTTAACTTGTTGTTTCTAGCAATTAAGGGAAGAAGTTTGTTTTGTATTATTCTGCAATTCAATAGAAATGCATATAAGCAGGTCATTTCGTTTTGCGTATTGCGATGTTTGAAACGGAATTTTATTTTAATTATTGTTTATGGAAATATTTTAACTTGATAAATTCAAATGTACATCACTTGAAACTTCAAATAACTATTTGCTGAATTGAATGCAATATTTAAAAATCGATCTTATTACTGTGCGATAAAACTTTTATTGTTGAGATATAATATTTATTGTAATATTGTATGTATATTTATTCAGAATCTATCGCGGAGAATAGACACAGGAACAATGCCCCACATTTTTGAACCATTGTCATATGACGAGTACAACACCAAAGTGGCACCCAACGCAACATCAACAGGTGTCAGGACATTCGACCACTGAACACTAACTATAACTGCTGGAAGACTCAAACCTTATATCCTTTTTGGGCGCGTTGAAGCCAGTTGAAAGCAGCCATGCTGTGTCCCAATATTTTTTAAGGGATTTTGTGGTGTTTTTTTATTACAATTTTTTTATTACATTGTAGAAATATTAAATGTATATCAATATTATATTTTATTCTAATAGAATTGAGCCCCAGTTGCTCAGTGGATAAGCTACTATGGAGCGTTCGTTCGGCGAGTAATCAGAGGATTGGTAGTTCGAATCCGTGCGATGAACATGACAAAGAAGAGTAAAAAAGTAGTGATCTTGCGATCGCAGGGTTGCCAGCTTCGCTACAATATAACTAGAAAGTCGTCCAGAACATTCAACAAATTATACTGGGGTGTATACGGGACTGGTGCACAAAAAATGTGATCGGGGTCCAATGTCCTGACGCCTATTGAGGTTGCGTCGGGTGCCAGCTCAGGTGTTGTCCTCGTCATCTGACCATGGTTCAAAAATACGAGGCATCGTTCCCGGGTCTTTCTTTCGAGATTGGCCACGAACCGTCGCCAATAGCCCACTGTGCAGCTCTAGTGCGACGTTATTTAAACAAACCAAACGAAACCTTCTTATATAACTATTTTTTATATTGCCAAACAAATAGTTTTTGCTCTTGATTTTTAACCACTGCAACTTTGACTCGCAAATGACATTCTATTTTAATAGCAGATTGCATTGAAAATGGGTTTAAATAGAAAATAGAAAAAAACTCAGCCAAAAGCAATACACGTCGGCTTATTTTAACATTAAATATATACGAAATATTGCGGTAGCAAAGAAAGTGGGGCACATCACGGCTGCCTCTACATCGGCTACAAGTCAACAAAATGTCATGCCCTATCCAGAAGTTACAGTTAGAGACCAGTGCATTCGACCCCGATCAGATTTCGAGTGCACCAATACCGTACACACGTCGTACATATTGCAGGATAAGTTCGAACGACGTATTGTCACTTTCAAGCAAATCTGGCGTTTTCCGATCAAAAGTTTACTGCATTTTATATTTTGTCAAGTTTCTTATTTCAGCCGTATTCGAACTCGCAACCTTCTAGTTGTTAGCCGACCTTCTGATCAACCTTCTGGTTGATTCTCGGGGCTACAGAGCTCACGGGAGGTACGGAAGAACTAACAAATGATCTATTATACCAAATTATTTGACTCATAGGGAGAAAATGGTGATCAGAGGTTCGAGTGGTTGTTGGTGTACTTTCGTTAAGGTGATTGTACCGCTCGAGAAAGTAAGAAAAACATTGTTTTTCCTCGGGTGAAAATATTTATTAAAATTAGACAATGTTGGTGTGCAGTAAAATAAATTGTAAACCGCTGTAAATAAATATTTATATGTTAATTTGATTATACTCTAGTCAAATGTGAGGCCTCCGTGAATCCAACGGTCCTCGGTTCGAGACTTTGCGCGGACAAGACAAAATAATAGTAAAAAGTCGATTGGAGGGTTGCCAACTTCGCTACCAAAATACAAGAATGTCGTCCAGAACATTCACAAAAATTAACGGCGTGTATACGGGACTTTTGCACGATAAATCTGATCGGGTTCCAAAGTCCCGACGTATATTGAAGGTGTTGGGTGCCAGCTCAGGTGTTGTCCTCGTCATCTGACCATGGTTAAAAAATACGAGGCATCGTTCCTGGGTCTTTCCTTCCAGATAGACCCTGAACCGTCGCGAATAGCCCACTGTGCAGCTCTAGTGCGACGTTTTTTAACCAAACCAAACCGCTCAGGAAAGTAAGAAAAACACTGTTTTTCTTCGCTTGAAAAGATGTATGGTTTGGTTTGGTTAATTAACGTCGCACTAGAGCTGCACAGTGGGCTATTGGCGACGGTTCGGGGTCAATCTCGAAGGAAAGACCCGGGAACACATACACATTCACACACACATTCATTCACACATTCATACATGCACCTCGTTATTTTAGAACCATGGTCAGATGACGAGGAAACACCTGAACTGGCACCCAACGCCTTCGATAGACGTCGGGACTTTGGACCCTGATCAGATTTATCGTGCACCAGTCCCGTATACACGCTAGTATAATTTGTTGGATATTCTGGACGACTTTCTAGTAATTTTGTAGTGAAGCTGGCAACCCTACGATCACAAGATCACTACTTTTTTACTTTTCTATGTCAAGTCCATTTCCCGGATTCGAACCACCAATCCTCTGATTAGTGGCCGAGCGCCTTCCTAACTGAGCAACTGTGAAAAGATGTATGAAAACTAGACAATATATTTTTTCTGTGCAATATGTAAATATGTTTATGTGTCAAGATGATCATCTAGTTGTTGTGTGCTGGCGCTTGGTAGGGTTTAATGATCAATCGCTATGCGTGGCGTAATAGGTGACGGTAAATAACGAGGCTTATTTTCCATAGTTAATCTATGGAAAATAAACCCGGATACGCCTTTTTTCGAATGGAAAATATTATTTTACTGTCTTAGCAAACCGGATCAGTGGTTTATAAGATTAGAGCAAGCAAACACAATATAGTCTCATTATTCAGTTTTACAATGTATCGTCCATAATGAATGTATTTTGCTTGTTAATTTGTAACTGATTTTCTTAAAATGTTATTATCTGCATTGATATATTTTAATTAAGTTTGGAATTGATTAATTTTGTTTCAAATCCCTGATTCAAATAATTCTTGTTTCTTAAATAAAGACATTTTAAGTACAGTTGTTTAATTATAAAATACTATTGTATGTTGATTAGAAATTTCCCTCAGTTATGTTTAGAAATAAAATTATTCCGTTACACACTTTTATTCTGAGATAATTAAAATAAACCAACCAATCAAATTGTTTAATAAATTACCACTGTTTTAGTTTCATAATTTTTTTTATCAAATTTTCTAAGTGTTTTGGATGAAATAATACAAACTATTTAATATAACTTAGAATTATTGTTATTCTTTTATTCAGTAAACTCCCATTAATGTTTAATGCATTGGTCATTCTAGTTAATTGATATATTTAATCAATATATATGCCTGGAAAGTGGTGTAAGATCAAAAACAAGTGTTCTAAAAAAGAGCGTTTAAAGTTTACAACTCGCCTGAGATATAATATTAAGTTGCATGAGAAGAAAGTTTGGTGTTTACTAGAAATTTGTTAAAATTATGTTTAAAAATAAAATTATTTCTTTTTACAATTTTACACCGGAAAATTATTCTTTTTAATATTCTCCACTAATTTAGTTTTACAATTTATTTTATCAAAAAAAAATATAACTAAATGTCGTTTATTTTGCAATCGAAATACGTCGTGTAAATACGTACTGTAAACTTAAAGCTTTAGAAACAATTCGTATTTATAAAAAAGTATGCATACTGAAATTCTTTAAAATCAAATTAAATATTCAAACATATAGTTATTGCAGCCATTTTAATATTTCAAATGGTCATACAAATAATGTTTTTAAAAAGTGCTTTTAATGTCTTTGCGTGTAATAAATACTTAAAGTTGATTTAATATTATATAAGAATATTTCTTATGTATATATTCTTTTACATAGCTGAGGACTAGTTAGTAAAATTCTTTAACGCAATTGACACGTTTGAATTGACACCGTTTAATTATTTTTCTAATTTTAGGAGTTAATTGACATTTATTATATAACATTTTTAAAATATGTATGGAATTTTCTATAATTACACAAGGCATTTGTAAGGGAGACCCAATATCTAAATTCTTAAAAAAATTGCTATTTTTTTTCTTCTTAAAACATTGCTCTATACATACTTAAGAAGATGTGTACACATTTTCAAAGCGGTAAAAGAAACAACACAATTTTTTTTTAGATGTTTATGTACCATTTATCAGCTTTCTACACACTTTTCGTTTGCAACAATCGTCATTTACTCAAAATATTTTTTTTTTTACATTTTGGTCGTGTTTAAAATGCTAAGGCTATGTAACAAATTAACTTCAAACTAAACTGTTAAAAGTTTTTGAAATTCTAATATTTGTTTTATAAACGTATGAATATCTTTTTTAAATTAAGTTATAAATTAATTTTTGTCGAATTATTGAACATAAAAATGTAAATATTTTTTAGGTTATGAACTTAAAATAAGTTTTCAAAAACTATTAAAACCCAAATCTGGAAAAATCTATTAATACTTCTATATAGTACATACTTTGATGTTATTTAATCAATTAAAAATATTTAAAAACATTAAAAATTGGAGGAGTAGTAGAGTTTTTAAAAAAGTATTTAAGGCCTAAAAAACGCAAAAAAACAACAAAAATAAATTTTTAAAATATATTTTTGTTTTTAATTATTGTTCAGAAAAAAGATGTTTTAATAATATTTTTAAAAAATTGGTATTATTGAAATCATTAATAAACATATTAGGATTTGGGGCTCGGGTATTCTTTAAAACCATTGAGTAGAATTCATATCTACCCACAGAAATATGTATTATTTTATGCATCGTGAATACAATCTAACTTTATATTCATTTAAATGTATTGTTATAGTTAATGTGTGGATGGAAGTCTTCACTAATTATAGAATTATAAATTAATTGTTCGATAATGTAGCTTTTTCAAAAATTTTAGTCACGTTTAAAATGGCAAAAGTTTGTAAAAAACTAAACTGTTAACAGTTTTTGAAGCTTTAATATTTGTTTTATAAATGTATGAATAACTATTTTAAATTAAGTTGTAAATTATTTTTTTTACAAATTAAAGAACATGAAAATTTGAGTATTTTTTTAGGTTAAGAACTTAAAATAAATTTGGAAAACAATTAAAACACAAATCCGCAAAAGTCTATCCATACGTCTGTAGTATATACTTTGATGTTATTTAATCAATTGAATTTTTTTTAACATTAAAAATTGAAGGAAGAGTAGTGCTTTTTTTTTTAAAGTATAAAAAATATTTAAAAAAAAAAAAGATATTTAAGTTTAAAAAAAACGCAAAAAAAATATTATTTTTGTTTTTGATTATTGTTCCGAAAAAGATGTTCTAATAATGCACAAAAAATAGTATGTCTAAATTCTTTAATAAAAAAATAGGATTTGAGAAACGGATCCCCCTATATTTTCTTGTGGACCACAAATGGTCCTCAGACTCCGAAGTATGAACCACTGCTCTGATTCTTGGAACCAAACACCTGAAATTGTAAGGAAAAAATATTAAAATACATATAACGATATCCAACAAAAGTTTTAAATTGCTACGTGAGCTCACGATTAAAGTCTCCGTTTCGTTGAAGTAATTTTCTCAAACGAAATTTCAGAAAAAAAATATGGAACGAAAAATTTCAAATTAGTTTTCAGAAGGGGGAAGGGAATGTGAAAGGAAATCTCATCTTAACGAAGGATGTGATACATAAAGCTTCGCTTCTAACTAAAAAAGTCGGATTACTTATTTCATATTATTGTATCCATCATCTTTGCAATCTGCTATCTTTATAGAAAAGTAATAACGGATGTTTTTAAAAAGACCATGCAGGGGAAAATACTTAAACGTATTTATTATTTTTATAATTATATAGGAAATATAAAGTAATAGGAGGGATTGCAACTAGTTAATATATTTGTTTTTAATTAAAAAACAATTGGTAAAAGTGAAGCTGCATTTACTACACTTTAAAGATTATTCAAACTTGACGCGATAATTAAAGAGTTTATAATTAATATTTAGTTTATAATTAATAATTTGCTTATAATTAATATTTAGTTTATAATAAATATTTTGCTTATATTTAATATTTTGCTTATATTTAATATTTAGTTTATAATTAATATATAGTTTATAATTAATATATTATGATTAACATTTTTTCTCCAAACCAACCTTCTCCTTAGACGGGATAAATTGAAATACCATTCAGGGAAAGTTTTATTTGTTTAATTTATTATCAGCGACTAGGAAAAATTCCTCATCGGGGTAAAGGGAAAATTCATCATCGGGGGTCAAGGAAAATTCATTATCCGGGTCAAGGAAAATTCATTATAGGGATCAAGGAAAAGTTCATCATCGGTGTAAAGGAAATCTCCCCCGAAAAAACTTTGGAAGAGTAAAAAACCTCGGATTCCCTGCTGACGCCTTAATCCACTGGGCCACGGAGGCCTGAGATGTCACTAGTAGAAAAACACTAGCAGTAAACAAAGTGACCCACTGTTTTGAGTAATATATTTTACCGCGTATTTACTGAATAAGTTTTACGAGAACACTAAATGTGTTAAACAAGTGTGCTGTAATGCGTCAATCACGTCTTGGCCTCACGAGTGCTGTATATTTATTATGGAGATTTGTAGATACAGAATGAACTTATCCATAATGTACCGATATCCTAACTGTAATGTTATTTTTGTTTAAAATGCGATACTGAATTTTCGATGTTTCCTTATGTTATAAGAAACCTGATTCCAAAGCCAACAACACATACCTTCATTTCTGTCATCACACAATTTTTTGTGACAGAAATTTTACAAGGAGTTGAGACGAGAAATTTTCCAACTTTACTTCTCATTTTGAACGATTCAAAATTCCCAACTTAACGATTCAAAATTCCCAACTTAACGATTCAAAATTCTCAACTTAACGATTCAAAATTATCAACTTAACGATTCAAAATTCCCAACTTAACGGCGTCGGGTACAAGCTCAGGTGTTGTCCTCGTTTTTTGACCATGGTTTCAAAAATACGAGGCATTGTTCCCAGGTCTTTCCGTCAAGATAGGCCCCGAACCAACGGTAATAGTCAAATGTGCAGTTCTAATGCGACGTTAATTAACCAGACCGAACTTAACTATTCGAATTTCGCAACTCAATAGGCATTCAAAGTTAACAACTTATCGGCATTAGTTAACTTTTGTATAAGTAATATTAAACAGTTCTCTCGAAAGTATTGATTAGCTGCACGCATGTTCCAATGTCCGTTCTAAAGTCTAATTTTAGTTTCATCTTACAAGTTGGACAATTTCTAAACTTCCCTCGCTTTTATTTGCTAATAATATTAATTTTTTTGAGGCATACAATTTCCAAACACAGGGATTTTTAAAAAACATGAAATTCCCAACCTTTATGATCTTCAGATTATTGGAGCTGGGGAAAGCCATGCCTCCCTCAAACACCCTTGTGCGACGGGTCTGACTTTCATATCCAATGTTAGTGGAATGTTTAGTGTTTCAATGCCATTAGCATTGTTTTTTAAGTATATAAATCAAGATTTATTTGAATGTGTCACTTTATTGGCACTTTATTTAATTTTATATACTAAAATTAGTAAGTTAAAATACTGGTAGTAAAATATGTAACGTTATTCACGTTATAACGTATTTCATAATTCCGTCAAATTTAAATTAAACTATGCCATTGCAGCTAATTAATTATAATAGACGCTTAACAAGAAAAACTATTTGGAAATTGTCTTTTTAAAAATATAGGTCTGTTTCGTTTGCCAGTTTCTGCATATGTCTTTTTCAGAAAATTAAAATTTACGATTCAATTATAATTGTTATATACACTCACAGTTTATACAACATATTTATAAATATATCCTCAAAGTTTAAAGATGTAAAAAATTATAATATTCCCTGTAAGGAAATAGTTAAATGTAATTTATAAATGGTTTGCAAATTGGTGTAAGTTACAGAATACGAAAATACACCCTTTTCATTGCTAAGTACAGTAGAACTCGAAATATCCTGATCAATTTTGGTTTGGTTTTGTTAATTAACGTCGCACTAGAGCTGCACAGTGGGCTATTGGCGACGGTTCTGGGTCAATCTCGAAGGGAAGACCTGGGAACACATACACATTCACACACACATTCATACATGCACCTCTTTATTTTACAACCATGGTCAGATGACGAGGAAACACCTGAACTGGCACCCAACGCCTTCAATAGACGTCGGGACTTTGGACCCCGATCAGATTTATCGTGCACCAGTCCCGTATACACGCTAGTATAATTTGTTGGATATTCTGGACGACTTTCTAGTATTTCTGTAGCGAAGCTGGCAACCCTCCGATCGCAAGATCACTACTTTTTTACTTTTCTATGTCAAGTCCATTGCACGGATTCGAACCACCAATCCTCTGATTAGTAGCTGAACGCCTTACCAACTGAGCAACTGGGGCTCCCACAATGTCGTTCAGAACATCCACAAAAATTAACGGCGTGTATACGGGACTAGTGCACGCAGTGGCCGAAATGTCGGGGACTCCGATGAAAGTGGTATGATCCCTAGAATATGAGAATCGATTTGTGAATCGGAGAGTTATCATATTTGTTCCTGTAATGAACAAAAGAAAAAATCCACTGTATTTTAGGAACTGGTGCATGTTAAATCTGACCGTGTTCCAATGTGTTACGCCAATTTTATTCCTTTGGTGCCAGCTCATGTGTTGTCCCTATCATCTGACCACGGTTCAAACAAACTAGGCAGTGTTCCCGGGTATTTACTCACAGATAGTCCCTCGACCATTGCCAATAGCCACTTGACAGATCTAGTGCAACGCTTATTCAACCAATCATTTGACCAAGTGGTATGGCTCGTAGGTATAGTTTGGGCCTCTGTGGCCGAGTGGGTAAAGGCGCCAGCTGGGAATCAAAGGATTCCTGGTTCGATCCTGTGCGACGGACTTGACTAAGAAGGATAAAAAAAAGTAGTGATCTTATACGGGACTAGTGCACAATAAATCTTATCAGGGTCCAAAGTCCCGTCGTCTATTGAAGATGTTGGGTGCCAGTTCAGGTGCTTCCTCGTCATCTGACCATGGTTCAAAAATACGAGGCATAATTCCCGGATTTTCCTTTAAGATAGGCACCAAACAGTCGCCAATAGCCCACTGTGTTGCTCTGAAGCGACGTTAATTAACAAAAACCAAAACTTAGGTATAGTTTGTGCAAAAATGAGTAAATTCTATTCCACTTACCTTTATAGCCAAAGCAAAATTTAAACATTCTTAGCTCGGAACTTACACCATTTGGCAGGCAACCCCCGCCCACGTAAAAGATTAAAATAGTAATCATTGTCATGTCAACAAATAAAACTCAAAGGATTCAATATTAATTCAGCTTATATTTATAAGGTTTAATATTAACAAAAGATTCCATTGGTTTCTTCTGAAAGACTTTCAGCAATGCATTGAAAAGCAATTGCCGAAAGCTACCAATATGAGATGATGAATATATACGAATGAGAGAAGTTAAATTGAAGGTAGGCGGAAGTCTGTTGGACGCTGTATTATTACGACAATACATATAAGTTGAGGTTTATTTTATGAGCTTGGGGCAAATTTAATTTACGTTATTTGATTTAAGCTTATTCAAATACCCGATATAAACGAAATAATCGCTCCCAATTTAACGTATGGAAGATACTTAAACAGGAGAACAGTACTCGAAGCCAGGGTTCGAAATTAGAGGATGCACAGTGCACTTAATTTTTTTCTGTGCACTTAACTTCTCTGAAAAATTGCGATTTTATTTGCCATTTCGAAATACTCAAATATTTAAGAATTTTGTTTCCCAGGGTGCACGCCATTATGAATAACGAACGCAAAATCTAGCCTTCAAATCATTTGACCAATAGCAACCTAAGGATCTGGTTTGCACCTTGCGCGCGCATTAGATAACGTAATTGTAGTCTGGTTTGACCAGTAATCTCTTTTTGGTAAGGCAAACTTGCCAGCTACTACGGAGTGTCCGTAGTTTCTGTGGATTGTTATACTGATTTATATGGAATTACCAAAGCTTTATTAAAAACTACGGATAATGTTAATTCGTGTATAACATGATAAATTGAAGTCACAAATTTCCTTAAAAGTCGGGAGAGCATTTGCTTTTCCGATCCATTAAGAATTAGAATGTAAAATACCTAATATGAGAAGATGGATTCTAATTAAACCGGACAGATCTCGTTTCGCGATCCTGTTTCTGTTCCGTGAGTTTCAGCGATTATTCAGTGTACCTAAGCTAAACGTATGGGTGCACTGGTGCACCTGCTTTGAAAAGTTAATTTCAACAAGGTCTCTAAGCTTTGTTACAGGTTTTACTACTATGAAACAACTTTAATTATCAATTTTATTTTGCTGGGGATTTGTCGGTGGAGTCACAAGATCATACTTGAAAGGTTACGAGTGCTAGCCTCGTCGTCCATTAAATATCCGCCGTCTAGAAGGGATTGGGGTACGTTAAATCTGTTGTGACTGAAATGTGGTGATGCTAGAAGCGGAGTTGAAATTTCGGGAGTAAGATGGGATCTCAGGTTGCAGACTCGTCATCTGTTTATTTAAAATTACGATGTATTGTTTTCGGGTCTTTCCTTTGCGCCAACGTTTTTGGACCATGGGAATAGTGTATACAAATTACCAAAAATAACACAAAAATTTTAAACAAAAAACCATTCCTGCAATTAATATGCTTCAGATCCGGTATAATGGTAAAACCTTTTTCCGTTTGGAAACTATGAATTAAACCAGCTAACCCAGTTGAGCTAGTCTCATTCATCGAAATCGGTTAATTAGTTTTCGAAATATATGCAAACAATTACAACTCCAAATCCAACATATAAGCAGTTTCATTAGCACTTGTAAGCAGGCAAAATGCTGTGCCTATCGACGAAAAGATAATATTTTTTTTTTTTTAGAAGAAACACTTTTTGTATACTTTAAAGGCTACAAAAGGAATAAAACTATTATATGCGGTTTATAATATTGAACTAACACTGTATTTGTAACTGTTTAACCTTAACTTACGCTCATTTATGACAAGCAACGTAAATATAAAAGGGATACGTAGCATTGGTACGACCGGGCTGCACCTATATTTATTAGTGTAGTTTAAAACTAAAATAAGATATTTTACTAATTTTCTTAAATAAAGATTAAAATTGAAAATGAAATTTCTACGGTGAGTAAATAAAATCTCCGATAAATAACAAGCTTGTTGCCGTAATGCACAATTCAGGAGGGGGGAACTACATTTAATCAAAACTGCAGCCAAAAAGCGAAGTTCGAAATCGGCTGAATCGTTGCCGTGGTAACCTCTACGTAGTATGGAGATTCCCCCCCCCCCGCTAATGCATTGCATGTGTGGTGAGATACAGATCGAAATGAATTTTCTGATTTGGGCTGCACTTGGTATTCGATAAACTGATTGGCTCAAGCATGAATCGCATGGTTGAGTGAGAGAACCGAGAATCTCTCAAAAAGGAAATAGTTTTCTTGATAAATTTACTGTGTGCCGTTGTTTTGTTATTTAAGTTAATATAAAATTGACCGATTCGCATGTTTAAAAGAAAGGAGAGTTGCTTTAATTTTCAAAAAATAAGTGTTTTCTATTATTTTCGCATGTTATCATTTCGTTGTTTTTGGAAAATAAGGAGTGGGGAGGGGGAGGGGGTTCACATGATTTCGGCTGCACTAACATTTTCGATCACGGGCCGCCACTGATACGTAGATATAGATATATTTACCCAGAACATTTTCTAAATATCTCTTCACATTCCTATAAAAATACATTACTAGCAGGTAAAACCATATTTTGGTAACTAGCAATTACAGATAATGAGTAAAATACCAATACCTTTTTACAACTAAAGCTCATGTTCCTCCATAATTAAAGCCAGGTTATTATCCAGTCTTAAGCCGGCGCCACATATGCGGTATTCGCCGAATACCGAGCGACTCGTCTTAACCCGAGCAACTCGCCATAACCCGAGCGATTTACTATTACTTGCTCGGATTACAAAAACCTGAGCAACTCGGCTTCTTGCGAGTATACTTGCCGATTTCAGAACATTTATTCGCAGTAGGAAGCATGGTCGGATTTAATATAAATATAAATTTTGATAAAAATAGTATACTACAATATTTTTATGATGGAAAAATATTCTATTTTATTAACAGATTTGTACAATATAAATATATTCTAATACTTTTATGTTCTTTAAAAACGTATTTTTAATTTGTGATAATTACAATGAAATTTTTTTTAAATTGGAAATCAGTTTTTTTTGTTTTACATTTTCATTTTGCTCATAGCCATTTTCGTGTGTAATATTTTAATATTATTTTTATAGATTCCAGAATGCCATGCACATGGAGATTCCTTGAAACCGTTAAAATTTTGTAGAATAGAATAATGAAAAATTACAAAAAACAGTGTATCCTAATTTTGTTGGTACACTTAAAAATGATTTAATTTTCATTTCTGGAATATACATTTTCCCTCTCAATATATTTGCTTTAGCGATAACGCTAATAAAATACAAACGATAATCAGTTCGAAAAACTTTAAGAGTTCTGGCAAAATTTTTCACCGAATATTTCGCATTTTGACAATTGAATTTGCATGCTACATATAAAAATTTCTTTAGTGTCAATCCATTTTTTAACTAAGTATAAATAATGGACTTTATGCACGTTGACGTTGTCTTGGGGATCTGGTTTTTATTCCGTATCTTTTAACATATTGAACTTATCGTTTGCTTTTTTCTTAGCCAATGTACTAACGGTTATTTGTTTACAAAATATAATATCGACACCAGGTCAACATAGAGTTCATTCCAATTGCGGCGAGAGCCCACGTCGGTCATGTTAACGACTTGCTCCGCTAATTAAGGGGAAAAATTTAATTTTTTGTTTTCAATCTCCATTTGTTGAGTCACATTCTGAGTTGACCATGGATGACGAGTTTGAAATCACCTATACTGGCAATTGTAAGCCAGTAACTCTGCCTAAATACCCACCGAAAGATCCAGCGCCTGAATTTGAGTGTTTTGTGCAGATCTTTGATTTGCCCTACCACATTGAATACATGGCATCGTTGGACAAATTCACCAAGGACTGGCCTCAACTCTGCAGCTCCGACCGTCGAAGCAAGGTGATGGAACTCAAGATCCAGGAGAGTATCTGCAGAGAGTTGTCGGAGAATGAGGATCTGGTGAACAAGCTCAAGCAGGACACCTGTGCTGCTCCTGTGGAAAACCCAAAGCCCAAATTTGTAAAACCTAAGGGTAAGAAAGCCAAAAATAAAAGCAAGCGAAAGACGAAACCACCCTTCGTGGAGGCCAAGTCCGACGCACAGACAAAGGAACAAGAACTGGAACCCTTTGCGGAACCATCTTTGTGTCCACAGACATCTAATGAACAATCATCACTCGACCTCGACTCATCTGAGGAAAAGGCGATGGTGGTTGATGACAACACTAACGTAATTCTTATTGAACACAACTCTAACATGGACATTGGAGAACAGGTGAGTTCTGTGCCACCCCCTCCTATATTTATTAAAAGTGACGCTCATTCTCTCATGCATCTCAAGGAACTTAATAAACTCTTTAACGGCAAACTTTCTTGTGAAAAATCTGGGTGTAATTTAAAAATTAATGTTGAAAATGCTGAGTTTCTAAAATTAATTATGGAATATCTTAAATCAGTTAACTGTGGGTTTTTTACCTATACTGATAAAAAAGCTCTCCCACTCAAAGTGGTTATTAAAGGTCTACCTGCGGAGTTCTCTCCTGAAGAAGTTAAAGATGACCTAATCAAATTAGGATTCCCAGTCATAAAAATCACCCAATTTCGGAAGAGACCGAGCAAAGCGCCGATCGGTGTTTTCTTGATCGAACTCCCTAACAACACTGAATTTGATAACATATTTCAAGTTAATAGCCTGTGCTTTTTCTCAATTCAATGTGAACCCTACAAACCTAAACGTAAAGTAATGCAATGCTATAATTGCAATCATTTTGGGCATTCGTCTTTGAATTGCTCTATGCCAACTCGTTGCCTCAAGTGTGGCGAAAATCACGAAACTCGCTGCTGCGAATTAAAGTGGTTGGAACACCCCAAATGTATTAATTGTGGTACAGTGGGACACGTCGCCTCGTGGCGGCAATGCCCCGCATATCCAAAACAAAAGGCTGACAACAAGAAAGTGATTAAAGAAAAAGAAAATGTGGTGAAGGAGAAAATTCAAAAAACGCAAAAGAGTCGTATTGAAAACTCCCAAACCAAAAATTCAATTTCTGATGTCCCCAAAGATCAAGCTCCGTTCCAGTCCCAGGCGCTTCAGGATATAGCGCCGCTACTGGAGCTGATGCAAGAATTAAAGGTTCTCTTTCATGGCTCAGAGGGGATCGCGTTCCTGACAAAAGCTTTAAAGGAAAAGCCAGACGTTGGGGACAAGATGCAAGCCCTCTTCAACTTCTTTGCCTGTGAAGAAGCACTGGTGCACCCCCCGGGATGCACTAGTTCTCCCCAGCAGTAAAGAAAAACTCTCACTCAACTACCTTCAGCCTGCGGAAGCATACGGCGCACTCCCCTGGGATGCTCCGTAAGCCCCGCCCACCTTCAATGTGCTCTCTCTTTCTAATGTGCGGCGGCACTGGACGCACCAGCAGCAGGATGTTCGGGCGCCAGTCCGTCTACAAGCCATGATTTCTCTCCCCTCCAATTAGGAGGAAGCATGCTTTACCAACAGCCAATCGGATAGACATTCATCTTATTGTGACTATTTACATCCATGCACGAGACAAGTTACTCCGCTCGCGGAGTGATCTGGAACTCTTTGAATTTTTGGCCATTTTCTCTCCCCTCCTATGAGGAGTGAGATAACTTTTTTGTGAACCAATTACGTTATTTTCAACGAACTAATGTACTCTCTCAGCTCCCTTGCGGTGCCCTGCCTCTGGACTTGTGATTTTGCCATTTCAAGCCCCCCTCCCTCGGTGGATGTGGTTTCTCAGCGGAACTCTGTGTGTTTTGCGGAATTTGCAAGTGTGTGTGTGCTGTGTTGTCCTGTGTCGTCCTTTTCAAGTGCATTAACATTCAAGTAATTCATTCATGATGAGATAAGAATTTGCGCGAGAATTTTTAATAATGAGGTTCCTAGGGCCGAAGGCCCTTTAACCCTATCAATTAATAGAACATGAATGGATCATTGATTTTGTGAACATGGGTAAAAAGACAAGCACAGGACAACACGAACGAAAAAACAAACAGACGCAAAAACTCCTAGACTCCTAATCGCAAAAACACATGTCTCTCAATTCAGAGAAGACAAAGGCCATGGGGGGGGAAGCGCCAGAGGCACCTAAACGATGGAATGGATACTCAAGATGTTTCACCCTTAACCGGACATCCCGGGAAAGACATTGGTAGTTGAACATGAAAATAATTCATACGCTAGAAAATTTTTTACAGAAATCTTCCAGAAAACTGAATTTCATAAATTCTCCTTAGAAAAAAAGGGGGGAAGGATGCCGAATTGCCTCCTCCATCCATTCAGACAAAGAGTGAAGAGAAAGTGGGGTAGAGCCGAAGCTCAGGTGACGAAGGCTCGGGGTCTTCTCTTATTACACTGAAGGGTTGCATCATAGTTCGGTATGTTCTTGATTTCGGGATTGTCATGATTTCCTATCTTTGAAAAGAGTTTTTTCGCAATTTTTTGTGAGTACTCCTTGAACCCAGGGATGCGAAGTGATTTGAGAATATTCTTAATGTGGAAGTACCATCTTGCTTTTGCAATCGGTTTAAGCACAGAATTTTCCAGTCCTATAAGTTTGTTGAAGTGGGATTTAGCTGCATATCCCCAAACGGGTACAGCGTAACTGATTATGGATCTTAGATAAAATTGATAGATAAGTATCTTATTTTTCCTATAGAGTTTACTATTTCTTGCAATAAGTGAAAAAAGACATCTTCTAACTTTCTTGAATTTTTCAATAATGTACTGGATATGAGCCTCCCATCTAAGTTTTTGATCCAGAACGACACCCAGATATTTAACTTGCTTTGTCCAGATGATGTTTTGACCTGACATTTTAACATAGAGTTTGGTATTTGCAACTTTTTTCTTTTTTGTGAAGAGGATTGCTTCTGTTTTGTTTACGTTAGTTTGGATCTTCCATTTACGCATCCAATCTTCAATAAGGTTGATATGAAGTTGCAGACTTAAGCGCAATCTGCGAATAGCGCCTTTTGCCAATATCGCTGTGTCGTCTGCGTACAGACTTAGCATGGTGCGATCTGTCTGTGGTATATCATTTATGTACACCAGGAAAAGAACCGGGCCAATGAGTGATCCCTGTGGAACACCACTCTCGATATTTCTCAGGGTGGAATTGGTTGATTTAACTTGAACGTTGAATTTACGGTTCTTGAGATATGAGATGAGTACTTGAACGAGATAGTCTGGAAATTTGTTTTCAATCAGTTTATGGATTAAGCCTTCAATCCAAACACGATCAAAGGCTTTGGCAATGTCCAGAAAGATTGCCCCAACTGGAACTTTTTTGTTTAGATTGCTTGAAATATATTCCACCACCCTGAGGAGTTGGTGTGTAGTTGATGTAGCAGGCATGAAGCCGAACTGCTGTGGGATAATAATACGATTTTCGTTAAGATGAGATCTGATTCTTGAAAGTATAATGGCTTCAGCAATTTTGCTAAATACCGGCAGGAGTGAGATCGGCCTGTAATTTTCAGGTTTGGAACCATCTTTGCCGGTTTTATGTATTGGGACAACTTTCGCAATCTTCCATTGAAGTGGAAAGTGTCCCAGTTCAAGCATTTTGTTGATAATATTAGTCAGGATAAGGATGATATTTGTGGTAAGGTTTTTTGCCATTTTGTTTGTAATGCCTTCTTTTCCTGGTGCTTTTTTGATTTTCATCTTCTTAATATATTGAATAATCTCCGTTGGCGAGACTCTCTCAAACTCCTTGTTTTTCTTCTTGTTTCTGAATTTAACGATGCTTTTTTCAACCATCTTTTCCGTTTTATGATGGTTAATGTTATTGTTAGTGAATTGTTCTTGTAAGCTGTCCGCGATGGTTTCAGCGATCTCAACATCTGTTCTGGCCAAGCCAGTGTTATCTGGTTTTTTCAGGGGTGGAATAGATTTGTAGACTCTTTTGAGTGATGAGGCAGTTTTGAATAAAGAGTTATCCATAGTTCCAATGTTTTTAAGGTGGTTGTTCCAGCTTTGCTGGGTAAATTTTTTAATTTCCCTTTTGATAACGCAGTCGGCCCGATTAAGTTGAATTTTCATGATGGGATTGCGATAGAATTGCCAGTCTCTTCTAAGTTTGTTCTTTTCTTTGATAAGTTCTCTAATATGTTTAGGTAGGAATCTTTTCTGCCTGATGGGAGTTGGGGTAGATGTATTTGAGTGAATGTTGAGGATGTCTTCTGTGAGGCTGTCAACTGCCTTATCAATATCATCCCTGTCATGAATGATATATTGGAAGACTGAAATTTTGTTGGTTTCATGGCTAAAATTATCCCAGTTTGTGACAACATTGTTCTTGCCAATGGGTATGTTATACGAGAGATCAAAGAACATATTCACTGGATTATGGTCGGAGGCCAGCTCGGCTAAGGATTCGATTTTGTATTGGAAATGCAGTCCTTTTAACAGGGCAAAGTCAATGGTAGTTCTTTTATTACCATAGAAGTGTGTGTGAGTTGGGGGAAAAGCCATTTCACAATAATCTTTTGCTAGTATTTTCATGATAGTATATCCGTATTCATTATTAGTTTGATTTTTCCAGTTTTTATGAGCAGCATTAAAGTCGCCCGCAAGAACAACGTCCTTGTTTTGGGCAAAGACCTTATCAATGTCGCTTTCCACGTCATTAACATTGCATTTAGCTCTGACATAAACAGAGACAAAGAGGATTGGGTCAATGTTTTTTAAATTGAGTGAAATGGCAGTGGTTTCAATGGTTCTGAGATCCTGAATGATGACTTGGTGATGTGGCAGATTATTCTTAATGAGTACGGCAGTACCTCCAAAAGCTCTGTTTCTATTGTTGTCTCTTTCCGTTCGAAAGATGTTATAGTTGGGGATATTAAATTTTTGTTCTGCTTTGAGTTTAGTCTCCTGGACAAGCATAATGTCAATGGAGTATTTTGTGAGGTAATCCTGTAAAGTGACCTTTTGATGCATGACGCTGTTCGCATTCCAGAAACAGATGTTGAGATGCTTCCTATTGTAGTTAATTTTTGGTTTTTTATTGATCATTACTGATAGTAGGAGTAGGGTTTGCAAAAATTGCGTAGTCTGTGAGTGCCTGTAGTTTTTCTGCAGGGTTTTTACTCTCTTTCATTTTTGCAAGCAAATTCTTTGCATTCTCCATTCCGTTAAAGACTCCTGCAATTTCATTTATCAATTCAACCAGAACACCAAGGTTGGAGATAGCCTCATGAAAATTCCCAAAATGGGTGTTAGTCATACTCGCCTGATGTGCCAATGGAATGTTAACATTTAATTCCTGCTGGTTATCATTGGAGTTGTTTAGGGTGGCATTGCTGTTGCCAGCTGCTGCCATATTGGCATAACTTGCTGGACTATTGTATGGTCTGGTATAATAGTTTCTGTTATTACTAGGGATTCCAGCCCTTTCTGCATCTCTTTCCGCTTTGGTTTTGGGATATTTTGGACATAATTTATTTGAGGCGACATGTCCCTCTTCATGGCAATTAATGCACTTAGGGTTATTTTGCCGGGGCAATTGACATGTATTTGTGGTGTGGTTAAGTCCACATTTGAGGCAGCGAGATGGCATCATGCAATTAGCTGAAATATGATTGAACTTGTTGCAATTGAAGCATTGCGTGATGCCTTTACGACTTTTGAAATGTTCAATCACGACGGACATAAAAAGGCAGTTGGTCAGCGAAAAGATCTGTTCGTTAACTTCGTCCCTGGGCAGTTCAACAATGAAAATGCTCAGGGGTTTTTTCGTGGTGCGGTTTGTTAATTGCGAAACATTGATTGGGTTAAAACCCTGTTCAGTTAGTTCATGTTTTATTTCATCACACTCGAACTCTGATGGCAGACCCTTAATAACAACCTTCAGTGGCTTTTTGCCTGAAGGAGTAATGCAATAAGAGTTTATATTTTTTTCCTTGAGATAGGTTTGCAATTTACGGTATTCAGTGGAATTTTTGGTGAATACCTTAATGTATTCTCCACTCTGATTATTTTTATTGGTGACAGATGTGATTTCATTAATATCACGGAGAATTTGAGTTAAGTTTTTAGATTTCTCAATCATTATTGGTGGAGGGGGCCTCTCAGCATCCTTTTCCACTTCAGCATTCAGAGAATTTAATTTATCAAATTGGTTGCTTGTAGTAGTAGCATTACTTAAAATTGGGTGAAACGTAGCAGCCTTAACCGGATTCCGAGGGAATTTGAAACCATCATGAGTATCCATATCCCCCCCGTTGACCGAAGTCCCCGCTGAGTTATCTTTGTTGTCATTGGCATTAGGCTTTTTTGCCTTCTTGTTATTTGAAATGGTCCTGTTGCGTGCCCTCTTACCCTTGTTGTTATTGTGCAGAGTGCACTTCTTATCTATACACTTAGGCAAAAAACTAAGTTTATCTTTAAGATTTTTAAGCGTTTCATTAAGATCATCAAGAATTTTAACATCGCTTTCATGTTCCGTTTTAGTATAGCCTGTTTCATCTTTTAATCCCTCACGGATTGACTCCGTTCTTAAGTTAATACGACGATTAGTAGCATTAATAGCATTAACAGTTACAGTTAAGTTATTACAGTCAGAAGATGAATCAGCGTCATCACAAATAACTTCCATTTCATTATCGCAATTAACTGATTCACTCTCCAAATTTACATTTTCCATATCAATAACATCGTCGGCATTAGTTTTAACATTAGAATTACGAAAAAATTCAGCATGGCTAGGAAATAAACCACTTTGGTTACTCTCAGCAAAAGGAGCACTAACGGAAATCTCCCCGGTAACATTATCAGTTATAGTACAAACAGTTTCAAGAACTTTAGTTTTAGGATTAACAGTTTTAGAATAAACAGTAGAAACCTTCTTTTTAACATTAACATTATCATTAAAAACCATGTTCAGGACCGAGGAAGGGGCAATATCTTTTTTGCCATCATGGAGCGTCACGCCGCCATTGTCATCAAGTCCAGAACTAGGCTTAACATTGGTTTTTGTTTTAGCCTTTACACTCATTGTTTCATTCAAAAACTTCACCCCACTAACCTGTGAAAGGCCCTTGTCGCCTTTTCCAACAGATACTTCCAGGTTCCAATCCAGGCAACCGTTATTTCCGCAAACAAATAACTCTCCAAATGACGGAGTAAATCACGAATACAACCGACGTGGGCTGTCGCCGCAACACGAATGTGATGTGATTCATGATGAGATAAACTTATGGCTATGGGTTAAAGACGCTTCGCGTCTAGGTACCAAGTCAACTAAATTCCTTGACATAGAGTTCATTAAAAACAAATATTAATATTCGACAGTGAATACTATTCACAATTTGATGTCGAGATTAAATGTATGAAGATTGACACTTTGCTTTTGCTTATCCATTTTCGGAAAAATTTCTATCGTTAATTACTGTTTTATTGGTATTTTAGCAATATGGCCCGGCGTTACTCGTAGTAAAAGCAGCGCGGTTTTTGTATTTGTTAGCGTAGCCACCTCATATCACTCTGTGCACTGTGTAAAATAAACTTTATCAAAATCTAGATTTATTCAATTATTTTGAGTAGTTTTCAAAATACCTAAACCTAGTACTTTTTTTTAATTTTTACGTTCATGACTTTACATGCTATTGCGATTGATATTTAAAGTGATGTTTTTGTAAGAAAAAAATTTGTTTTATTAAAATTCCTAAAATTTAAGGATTAAAAAAGCCTTTACGAATATAGCCTTGTAATATCATGTCGATAAAAATGAAGTATTCAGCAACAATAAAAGTAAAATACTTGTCATTGTTGCTTCAATGTCAATGGTGTTAAAAACTTATATTTTTTTAAACGTTTGAAATTTTTTGTATAAAAATTAACCAGTGGGGTGCCAGCTCAGTTGTTGTCGAAGTCATTTGACCACGGCTCACAATGACAAAAACAATGTTCCCGAATTTTTCTATGGGGATAAAACCCGAACCGTCGCTCGTAGTTTATTCTGTAACTTTAGTGCGACGTCAATTCAACCAAATATATCTTATATAGATTTAAAATTGACATATTAAGTAATACCGATAACTAATATCTAAATAAAGTTCGTTTATCAACGGAAACCTCGTTAACAGAGGAAGATATGCAAACTGCTACGCCTGATTCCGCGTATGTTCCACGTCCGCTCTCCGTACGTGCTTTGCTTTAGTTCAAGATTTTACACGAATCCTCTCCAAATTTCCTTTTATAACAATCATGCTTCATTTTACTATGTTACAGTATCAGAATTTATCACCTTAAAGAATAGCTGGTTTTAAAACTGTTTCACATCAAAACCACATTTTATTTTTCAACTCAAGATTCTTCAAAACGTTTAAATCAATGACATTTCATTTCGAAGTTTTAAAATACTATTTAAATATTTTCATATTCTTCATCAAAACAGTTAAATGCAAGAAATCTAAATGAAAAAACAAATAAATGAATTTAATTAATAAATAAAAAAATAATCTGAACAAATAATTTAGTAAAATTCACAACTTAATTGTTTTAAGTAGACGAACTAAACAAGTAAAGATACGATAAAAAAAAGCTCAAAACACCAAAAGTTTTTTAAATATGAAACTTTAGATCATCGGCTGGACCAAATTTATGTCAAACGTGCTATTTTTAGAAAGGTATAGTGTCGGAATCGGTTATCCTAAAAGCGTAAAATTGTGTTTCTATCATGACTACTATGTCCCTACACACACCCTTTATAGATGGTTTTAAAGACGTTTCATGACAAAACTCCATTTTATTTAGGTCGTGAGACTTCAAATCGTTTAAACACATTGAAAACTCGAATAGAAATGTTAAAATAATATCTTCATTTTTTCGCATCTGCATAAAAATAGTTAAATGCTTCAAATATATAAATAAGTAATAAAATGAAATAATTTTATTGATAAATAAATGAAATAATTTTATTGATAAATAAATGAAATAATTTTATTGATAAATAAATGAAATAAGTAAATAGAACACAAATATTTAAGTTAAACAGACAACTTCATAAAAATAAATGAATAAACTAAATAAAAATTCTAAAATAATAGCACAACAAACACCACGATATATTTAAAGTCAAATTGATACGAAAAGACTGAATTTAGACTGAATTTATTCGTCTAGGTGCCTAGAAGCGAAGCTTCTTTAACCCTTCCTATGAATTTATCTTATCCTAAATATTTGCATGATTTGTTTAGCATAAGGTAAGAGGACAAAACAGTGACAACACACACACAAAACACAGATCAAAACGTCTAAATCCAGCACATTCTCAGAAAGAGACATGTCCGGGCGCATTAAAGGAGTCAAAAGATGGGCATGGGGGTTGGTGTCGAGGACAACTGATGATAGGAACAATGAATGGGAACACAAACACCCAAGTCCCAGGAAAAACATCTTCCCGCAGAAATGGTGAATGTACAATGTATTAGGAGAAAGCACATTTCTCTGCACATAAAATAAAATTCTTCAGTAAATCTGAAGTAAACATGAAGTAGTTAAAAACTCAATGCTCTCAAAACCAAGAGGATGATGGATGCAGAAGCCTCCAACAACAGCCTAGAAGGAGTGATGAGTAGTAATTTGATAAGAAATGTTCAAGTAACAAAAGCTCTAGGTCTTTTCTTGTTGACCTCAAGCCTAGCATCATAGTTTGGAATGCGAATGATTTCTGTGTTAGAGTGGTTGGTAAGTTTATCATAAAATTTCTTGGCAATCTTTTGATTGTATTTCTTGAAGCTGGGAATATCAAGTGCTTTTCTGATGTTATCTGTGTTGAAATATCTTCTTGCTTTTGCAATAGTTCTTATGATTGAATTCTCTAAAGTTTGGAGTTTTTGAAAGTTGGATTTTGCAGCATAGCCCCAGACCGGAGATGCATAACTCGAAATTGGTCTGAGGTAGCATTTATAAATGAGAAGCTTGTTGTTACGAGACAATTTGCTTCTTCTAGAAATTAAGTTGTACAGTTTTCTTCTAACATTAATGAACTTTTTAGCGACATACTTGATATGTGGATCCCATGTGAGGTGTTTATCCAAAATCACCCCCAGGTACTTAGCTTCCTTACTCCACATGATCTTTTTACCATGTACCTTAGGATAGCTCTTGATTTTAGCTTTGGTTTTTCTAGTAAATAGAATGGCCTCAGTTTTGTCCACGTTGACCTTAATTTTCCATTTTATCATCCATTGCTCGATCAAGTTAAGGTGAATTTGGAGACTTTTAGTGAGGTTCTGAATGCTACCCTTAGCCAAGATGGCCGTGTCATCAGCGTACAAACTAAGCATTGTTTTTTCAGTTTTTGGAATGTCGTTGATGTAAAGAAGGAATAGCACCGGTCCAATAATGGAGCCCTGAGGGACACCACTTTGGATATCAATAAGAGTTGACTGTTCCTCTTTGACCTGTACATGAAATTTCCTCTCCTGTAAATAGGAGGTAAGAACATTGATGATGTAGTCTGGGAATTGGTTGGTGATAAGCTTGTAAATTAAGCCTTTGATCCAAACTCGGTCAAAGGCTTTTGCAATATCCAGAAATATCGCACCAACATGTATTCTTTTATTGTAGTTGCTTGAGGTATACTCAACAACACGAAGAAGTTGATGAGTTGTTGAAAGCCCCGGCATGAAGCCAAACTGTTCAGGGGTAATGATGCTCTTTTGTTCAAGGTGATCTCTGATTCTTGTAAGAATGACAGATTCTGCTATCTTGCTGAAGATAGGTAACAATGATATAGGTCTGTAGCTATCAGGAAGGGATCGATCCTTCCCCTCTTTATGTATAGGAATAACCTTAGCAATTTTCCAGCTAGATGGGAAGTATCCAAACTGTAACATGTTGTTGATAATTTCAGTGATAATAATGATAATATTGGTAGTAAAGAATTTAGTCATCTTATTAGTAATGCCATCCCTGCCTGGCGACTTCTTGACCTTGATCTTCTTGATGTATTTAATTACTTCAGTGACAGAGACACTGTTGTAATCAGAATTTTTAGGTTTGTTCAAGTAATCTTCAATGCCCTTTTTGACAAGTTTTTCCGTTTTAGGGTGACTGATTTTGTTGCAAGTAAATTGATCTTTGAGGCTATTAGCCAAAGTTTCCGCAATGTCTCTGGTTTTTTCTGCAATACCACCTCCCTTTTGGGTCAATGGTGGGATTTCTTTGTAAGTTCTTTTAAGGTGTACGTATACACTTGAACATTTTTTTTTTAATTATGAATTTAAAAATCTAGTTTTTTTATGTAGGAAAACACCTTAAAAATAGTGATGAATCATTATAAAAAAACCTGAATAAAATAAAATACTAATTAGCTAATTATCATTTTATATGTTAATTAGCATGTTTTTTCACACGTGATTAAGCAAGTTGTAATTAGTCTAGAAGCATAATTTTTGTTGGAAATTACTCGCAGTATGTTTCTTAATGTTATGACCCTCCAAACAGTTTATAGCATTTAAAGTGGTTTTTTAAATAATTTTTTACCTCGACAGTCCCTAAAAAACCACTTTTTTATTCAAATTTTCAACTTTAAAATACTATTAAAAATTAGTTTTTTAACGAATCGTTATGATGGAGGGTCATAACATCTTACAACTAATACAAATTTGAAAGAAAAAATAATTTTCTCAAAATGGTAAATCAAACTTGAGTTATCACGTTTCGAATGAAGGGACATATGTTAAAAATACAGTTCTTCAGAAATTGAGTATAAAGTTTACAAAACATATTGCCATTGCAAGCCGGGCCATAGAATAATTTTTTGTAAATAAAAAAGTTTTTGGAATATTTATTCAATTTTGGTATCATCTGAAAGATACTGAATAGGGGAATACTATAGAACCAAAAAAATATTTTGGAATTTTTGGCCGATTTTCGTTTTTTATAGTGTGTATGTACACCTTAAGTGAAGATGCTGTCTTGTAGACAGAGTTATCAGTGGCACTAAGGTTTTCAATGTGATTATTCCAGTCTCTGTTAGTTACATTACGGATTTCCTTACGAATAACCAATTCCGCCCTGTTCAGTTGAGTTTTCAGAGCTGGATCCTTGTAATATTGCCATTTTCTTCTGAGTTTATTTTTCTCAGTGATAAGTTTTTTAATGTATCGCGGGATGTGTCTTTTACTTGTAATAGCTAAGATTTTGGATGCATTTTCATGGCTTTCCATGATTCTCTCAGTAAGTTTTTCAATATTTTGATCAATGTCTTCAGGTTTAACCACTCTCCCTTGAAAGACAGAAATTTCGTTGATTTCAAGTTTAAATTTCTCCCAATTGGTGGAGATCGGGTTATTTTTAATATCAAAATTAAAAGTTAAGTCAAAGTAAATATTAACCGGATTATGGTCCGAAGACAATTCCGGCAAGGACTCAATCTTATAATGGAAGTGAAATCCCTTTATGAGGGCAAAGTCTATGGTTGTATTATTCGTACTTGTAAAATGAGTGGGCGTGGTTGAGAAGGCAATCTCCATTTTGTTAGTATGAATAATTTTCATAACTTGTAAGCCAGTTGTGTTATTGGAGGTATTGTTCCAATTGCGGTGATGAGCATTAAAGTCTCCAGCAATGATGACATTACCACTGATATTGCAAAGTTGGCCAAGGTCACTTTGGAAGTCAACTGAGGAAATTCCACATGGTACATAAATAGAGACAAAAGTTGTTAGTTCTTGATTTTTAAGTTCAAGTTTGATGGCCGTGGCCTCAATGCTTTTAAAATTAGGTAAGGAGATACGCTGATGAGGGAGGTTTTTATTGATGAGAATCGCAGTCCCACCATGTGCCTTAGTGCCAACATTAATCTCTCTGTCCGATCTGTGTGAAATATAGTTAGGAATAAAAAGTTTATGAACACTTCGTAGGTGCGTTTCCTGCACAAGTAAAATGTCAATTTGGTATTTATCAAGATAGTCTCTAAGAGTGAACATTTGCTTTAAGATACCATTCGCATTCCAAAAACATATATTCATATGTTTTCTATTGATGATTTTCTTATTTCTTTTATTGGTCATCGTCAATAATTGGTATGGGATTCATCCTGATCCCGAATTCGGTCAATGCTTGGAATTTTTCCGCAGAGTTTTTACTTTCCTTAAATTTACTCAAAAGAGCATTAACATTGTCCATACCATTGAACAGACCTGCAATTTCATTTATTAACTCCACAATTGGACCAATGTTGGCAATTGCTTCAGTAAAACTTGAGATATCATTAGCATTGGTAAAGTTATTTAGTTGAGGGAGATTATCGTTACTGTGATTGATATTTATGCCGTTTGCGGCTGCCCCAGCATAGGAAAGTCCGCTTACGGTTGCATTAGCATAAGGTCGGCTGTGATTGGCTGTTGGTCTGGTCTGCCCTCTAATTGGTTGGGCATTTGCTTTCCTTTCTTGCTCTCTCTCAGCCTTAGTTTTAGGGTATTTTGGGCATTGCCTAAAAGAAGCAACATGCCCCACCTCTTTGCAATTGATGCAGACAGGGTTTTCCTGTCTGGGCCTGGTACATGATTTTGTGGTGTGGTTAAGACCACACTTTAGACACCTCGGTGCCATCATACAGTTGTTGGCAGTATGATTGAATTTATTGCAGTTAAAACACTGCATTATTCCCTTTTTGTGCTGAAAATGTTCGATAACAACCGACATGAAAGAGCAGTTGGTAAGCTCGAAGATTTTCTCATTAGTGTCATTACGGGGGAGCTCCACCGTAAAAAAGTTCAGAGGACGTTTAGTAAAGCGATTAATAGGTTGGGTGACGCTGATTGGGTCAAAACCCTGATCGATTAAATCTTGCTTGATTTCGTCACAAGTGAAATCAGTAAGGAGACCTTTGATGACAACCTTAAGAGGCTTTTTAGTCTTTGGAGTGACACAATATCCAAGAATATTGTTTTCTTTAACAAAAGTTTGTAGTTTTCGATACTCCGTATCGTCTTTTGTGAAAATTCGGATGTATTCACCCGCAGGTTTAGTTCTGCATTTAGTGACATTTTGGATTTGAGCCAACACTTCCTTAATGTTCTGATTAACTTCAATCATGAAAGGTGGTGGTGGCCTAGCGCCATCTCTCTCCACCTGTTCATTGAGAGCATTGAGTTCGTCGAATTGATTTGAAGTTTCTGTTTCATTATTAAAGACAGGAATAAATTTTGCTGCTCTTACTGGGTTTTTTGGGAACCTGAACCCATCATTGTCCATACCAGCTGCCCCCGACACATCACCCGGAGTACCCATTTTACCCAGATCAGGGTTTGGTTTTTTAGCCTTTTTTCCATTAGAGACCGACCTAGCACGGGTCCTCTTACCTTTAGCACTAATGCCATCAATATTGTGCTTATGGCACTTACTATTCTCACATTTAGGAATGGTAGACAAAACTACCTTAAGTTCTTCGCGTTTTTTAATTAGGCATTCAATAACTGCAACATCAGTTTCATGCATATACCCTTTATATTGCTCATATCCATTTAACCCCCTAGTAACAGTTTCCTTACGCAAGATAATTTCTTTTTCCAAAAAAGCCATCTCTTCAACAGTTTCAGTTAATTTAATGCAATCCGGATCGGGAACGCCACTGTTACTTACGTCCATGACGTTTTCGCAGTCGTCCGAATCCGGGAAAAAATCACTACTATCCATACGCTCCAAAGAGCTATCATTACTTTTATTATTAGAGTTAATGGTCTGTTTGTTATCATTAACATTAAGGTTACTTTTAATAATGCAGTTTGGAAATAATCCACTTTGAACTGCAGCAATACTAGTAGCACTAACAGAAACGGCACCAGTTACATTATCGATTTCAGTAGTAAAGTTTTCAAACAGACCAGTGGCTGGATTCATAACTTTAGAAATAACATGTTTAACATTCGTATCAAGATTTTCCATGTCATGGACAGAAGAGGAATTTAAATCATTAACATCCAGCGGTACCACGCTATCAGACTTAGGCTTAACAATGACAGCCTTTTTTGGGCGCGAAGCGCCCTTTTTATCATTCATAATTTAATCCCACTCACCTGCACGGGCACACAATACCCTTATGCAGCGATATATCCAACTTGAAACCAGCTTCCAGTCCAGGCAACGCTGAATCAAAATTCGCACTTGTAACGTTAAAACACGGAGCTCGTCGAGAAAACGACCGTCGTGGGCTCTCGCCGCAAATGGAATGATGATACGAAAAGAACAATATTTCCTCTTTAAATAAAAAAAAAAGAAAATAGTACTATATTGATAGTAAACGGTAATTGGCTATCAAAATATAGAATAAAATATCGATAGCCAATCACCATTGAGCTCGCTTCGACATGTGTTCCATTTTCCCGAAATGAGTGGGAAACGCAATCCAAACTGTGTTATTAAAAGTAACTGTAAACTTAATGATAACATACAGACCACTAATGTTAATGTTAATGATATTTCTGCCAATGACTCTGCGGAGCATATGGACAGTAGCGAGTACTTCCCCGGACCGGAAGAATGTGAAAACGTCATGGACGTAAGTAGCAATGGCGCCGGTTCCGACGAGGACTGCATTAAATTAACCGCAACCGTAGAAGAAATGGCATATCTCGATAAAGAAATTGAATTCCGTAAGGAATCTATTCAGAGGGGGCTTAAGGGATATGATCAATATAAATTGTATTTGCACAGCGCAGACGCTGCTGTTGTTGAACGTCTTATTAAAAATAGGGAAGATCTTGCTGTAGTCTTAACTACCATACATAAATGTAATAATAGTAAGTGCATTAAGCACAATGTAGAGAATGCCATTTCCAAAGGTAAGAGGACTCGTTCCCGTACTGTTTCAAATAACAAAAAAGCCTAGCCCAGCTAATGTGGGCGCATCCAATGAGACAAGCGTTGTGTCGGGGGGAAATAACATTGATAATGATGGTTTTCGTTTTCCAAAAAACCCGATAAAGGCTGCAAAATTTATTCCTTTCTTAAACAAGGATACTGAAATCTCTAACCAATTTAGCGAACTCAATGCTCTCAGCGCACAGGTGGAGAGTGATGGCGCAAAGCCACCTCCCCCCTTTATGATCGAAAGGAATCCAAATATTAAGGAAATTATGAGCAAACTTAATGACGTAACTTCTTACTACAGCAAACCAGCTGGAGAATTTATTAAAATATTCACCAAAAATGATACTGAATTCAGAAAAGTGCAAAGATTTGTTACTGAAAATAAAGTAAACGGCTATTGTGTCCCTCCTTCGAGTAAAAAGCCTCTAAAAATTGTCATAAAGGGTCTGTTGTCAGAATTCAGTTGCGAAGATGTTAAACAAGAACTTATTGAACAGGGGTTTGACCCCATTAGCGTTACGCAACCTGTTAACAGAACAACCAAACGTCCTATCAATATCTTCACGGTGGAACTTCCCCGTGATGATACTAATGAAAAAATTTTCGGTTTAACAAACTGCCTATTCATGTCCGTTGTGATTGAACACTTTAAGTATAGAAAGGGAATCATGCAGTGTTACAACTGCAACAAGTTCAATCACTCGGCAAAAAATTGTTTGATGCCTCCTAGGTGTCTCAAATGTGGACTTAACCACACAACCAACTCCTGTAATCTCCCCAGGCAGGAAAACCCTGTCTGTATTAACTGTAAGGAAGAGGGGCATGTCGCCTCATCCAAAACATGCTCAAAATACCCTAAAACCAAGCAAGAAAAAGAGGCTGAGAGAAGGGCAAACGGACAGCCAATCAGAGAGCAGCGTAGAAATTTCCCAGCCAATAGCCAAAGATCTTATGTTAACACTACTGCCAGTGGTACCTTGTCTTATGCAAGTGCGGCTGCTAGTGGTTTGAGCAATAATAATGATGGAAACTCCAACTCTATGCAAAATACCAATGAATTAAATGCTAATGTTAACAAAAATTTAAATAACTTCAAAAACTTCAATGACGCAATAGCCAACATTGGGCCTATTGTTGAACTAATAAATGAGATAGCTAGTATATTCAATGGCATGGATAATGTCAATATACTACTAAATAAAATGAAGGAGGGTAAAAACTCCACTGATAAATTACAGGCATTAACGGAGTTTATGGTTCATCAGAACCCAACCCCAAGCATTGATAATGAGTAACAAAAAAAGCCGAAAGATCATAAATAGGAAACACATCAACATTTGCTACTGGAATGCAAATAGAGTAGCTAAGCAGACTTACACACTTCGTGACTATCTGGAAAAGTATGCAATTGACATCGTCCTCATTTAGGAAACACATCTCAAAAAAACTGCAAAATTCTTCATACCTAACTATATTACTCACAGAAATGATAGAGATATCTACTTCCATGGCAAATGTGGTGGTGGAACAGCTATTCTGATTAATAAGAACCTTCAACACCAAAAAATTGATTTACCTCCTTTAGAGTGTATTGAAGCAACAGCCATCTCTTTAGAGATCAAAGGACACGAGCCAATTCTCTTTGCCTCTGTTTATGTCCCGGCACGTGTTCCTGTTCTTGAATTCCACAGGGACATGGATAATATACTAAAATTAGAAAAAAACAGCATCATTGCTGGAGTCTTTAACGCGCACCATAAAAATTGGAATAATTCTTCCAATAATTCCACTGGTAATCAAATTATGAAAATACTTGAAAGCAACAAAATTGAAATTGCTTATCCTACAACTCCCACCCATTTTACAGACACGTCTTGTTCCACCATAGATATTGCGCTCATTAAAGGCTTTCACTATCACTATCTTATTGAATCACTTTCGGAACTCTCCTCTGACCATAACCCAGTCAATATCTATTTTGATCTTACTTTTAACTATGATATCAGCCAAAACAATGTCACCACCGATTGGGAGAAATTCCAAACGGAACTTAACAAAATTTCGGTTATTCAACCCAGTATCAACCAAAAAGATGACATTGACGTTCGTGTCGAAACTCTTTCCAATAAAATCCTTGAGAGCCATAAAACTGCTTCTAGGCCTCTTGCATCAAACAACAAAAGACATATTCCTAAATTCCTTACTGAAATGATCAAGCAGAAAAATAAACTCCGTAGAAGCTGGCAGTTCCTCAGGGACCCAGCCCTCAAAATACAACTAAATAGATCTGAACGCATCATCAGAAATGAAATTAAAAAAATCACAAATCGTGATTGGACCAATCACATCATTAACCTTAGCACTCAAGACAAATCCTTATTTAAAGCTGCAGCGTCACTCAAAAGTACACACAAAGCTGTTCCACCACTCGAAAGAATTAATAATGGAGGACTTGCAAAGAAAGACAGTGAAATTGCCGAAGCGCTCGCTGAAAGCCTTCAAACGCAGTTCACATGCAATAATATCAGCCACTCCAAAACTGAGGAATTGGTTAAGGAAAGTATCACCAAGTATAATGGGAAAACCAAGAGCACTGACTTTGAGAGAGTGACAGCCACTGAAATCGTGGAATATATCCACAAAATCAAAGTTAAAAAATCACCTGGACGTGATGGAATAACCAACAAAATGGCTAAGCACTTCACTACAAACATCATCATTTTGATTGCCGAGATCTTAAACAATATGTTAATGCTCGGATACTTCCCCAAGGATTGGAAGATAGCCAAAGTTATACCCATTCACAAAAGCGGTAAAGACAGTAAATTGCCAGATAGTTACAGACCGATCTCACTGCTTCCCGTACTTAGTAAGATTGCTGAATCAGTTATTTTAACCAGAATCAGAACATTTCTACACCATGGTAACATCATTATCCCTGAACAATTTGGCTTTATGCCGGGTATCTCTACTACTCATCAACTCCTCCGAGTTGTTGAGTATATCTCAAGTAACTATAACAAAAAGATCCACGTTGGGGCAATATTTCTGGATATTGCTAAGGCCTTCGACCGTGTTTGGATACAAGGCCTTATCTACAAGCTAATTGCCAACAAATTTCCAGACTACCTGATCAGCACCTTAACTTCTTACCTACATCAAAGAAAATTCCTTGTTCAAGTCAAGGAAGATCAATCATCACTTAAGAAAATTGAAAGTGGGGTCCCTCAGGGCTCTCTCATTGGACCGGTGCTCTTCTTGCTCTACATCAACGACATACCTAAAACAGAAAGAACCATCCTCAGTTTGTACGCTGATGACACAGCAATTTTGGCAAAAGGAACCATTGCTAGACTAACCAGAAGTCTCCAGATCCACTTAGACCTTATTGAAAAATGGATGGTTAAGTGGAAAATTAAAGTTAACGTTAATAAAACTGAAGCAATCCTTTTCACTCGCAAAACCAAAGATAAATTCGTAGCTACCCATTTGTTCATAAACAGAAAATCCCATGGAGCAAAGAGGCCAAATACCTCGGAGTCATATTGGATAAACACCTAACATGGGAATCTCATATCAAATATGTTGCTAAAAAATTCACCAATGTTCGTAGAAAACTATACACGCTTATATCCAGAAACAGCAAATTAACAAGGAAAAATAAACTACTCATTTACAGCTATTACCTCAGGCCAATTTCAAGCTATGCTTCGCCGGTCTGGGGCTATGCTGCTCCAACCTACTTCAAGAAACTACAAACCTTGGAGAACTCCGTCATTCGCCCCATTGCAAAGGCCAGATGGTTCTTCAACACTGTCAATATTAGAAAAGCTCTGGGAATTCCCAGTTTCAAACAATACAATCAAAAAATTGCGAAGAAATTTTTTGAAAAACTTAAAGATCACGAGAACCCTGAAATTAACTCCATTCCTGATTATGATCCAAAGCTCAAAATTAACAGAAAAAGGCCCCGTGCATTTTTGACCTGTTAATTTCCTCCTAAACTTTCTGATACAATGCTTGGCGCTGGAGGTTTTTCTCCCTGCCTTGCGTTGAGAGCTCATTGTTCCTTCACAAATCTCATGATATTGAGGAAAATTCATTTTCGCTCAAGTACCAATCTTTACTGGTTACCTTTTCTGCGGGAAGTTGTTTTTCCTGGGAATTGGGAATCTGAAACTTCATTTTTCATTTGTTGTCACCCGACACCATCCCCCCGACCAATGCTTGTCTCACTTTCCACGTCCTTACATATTCACTGTGAATATGATAGTTGATTTTTGGCCTTTATGTTTGTTTTACGTTGTTTTGTCCTGTTTCGTCCTCTTACCTCATGGAATAATTTTAATCATGCACATTTCTCATGTTTTAAAAACTAAATTGTAAGGGTTATAGAAGCTTCGCTTCTCGGAACCTAGACCAAATAAATTTCAGCCAAAATTATTCAATTTGCTCGCTTTAACCCGAGCGAAGTTGCTCGTGATAAGGCGAGCACTTTGTAGTGTGGTGCTGAAAATCGTCGAAACGCGAGCGACGCGGCACTTGCCGAATAGCGAGCGACCCATCCACACATGCGTCTTTAGGCGAATATCGAAGGTTTCGTTGCTCGGGATTCGGCGAATACCGCATATGTGGCGCCGGCTTTAGAAGAAGAAAAAAAAAGTAAAAATATAAACTTGGAGATATCTTTTTTTGAAAAAGTAGTTCAAATCTCTTTTAAAAAAGAATCATGACTCTATCCAATTTCAACGGGACACGAAGTCATTAATTTTAGTGAAAGGACTAGTTTTGGATTCAGCGTCATATCTCTGATATTTTATTACATTTCATCCGCACTTTGGTTAACTAATATATTATTACGATTATTTATATACTAGAAGTAATCTTAGACGTTGAAGAAATAATTTCTTATAAGATAAGAAGGATAAAAAAGTAATTTATGAAGTGGCGGAAATGGATGTTCCAGTCCAAAGAATTCTGTTCATAATTCATATCTACTAATGAGGAGCATTGATCAGCTGAATTCATGTCGTCGAGCTATAATGAACTTCGTGTAAGAATTCTTTTATGAAAGAAAGATTTTGTAAATGAGTTTAAGTTGTTTCAAAAAAAGGTGGAGATGCCACTTTTTCATTTTAGCACTTTCTATTAAATTTTTATCATATAATGTTTTATTTCAGACAGAACTATGCGAGTGTATTTTCTAATTAAAGTGGTGCATAAGCTTAAGAGCGGTTTAGACAAGAGTGCAGAGTTACTGTCATGCTTGTCTGCCTATATATGTATCTATGTATGCCTGTGTCTGAACGCATATGTGTATCTTTATCTATGTATGACAGTCTGTCTATGCTTGTCTATGTCTGTATGTATGTTTTTCAGTCTATGCTTGTCTATGTATGTCTGTATGTTGTTCAGTCTTTGCTTGTCTATGTCTGTTTGTATGTTTCTCTGTCTATGTCTGTGTGTGTGTTTGTGTCTGAACGTATATGTCTGACTGTCTGTACGTATATGTATATATGTCTATCTATGTATATGCGCATGTCTGTCTATATGTCTATGCCTGTCTGTATGTCAATGTCTGTGTGTCTGTAGTTTATCTATGCATGTACGTTTGTCTGTATATATATATATGTATGGCTGTCTACATGCCTGTTTGTCTATGTATGTACGTTTGTCTGTATATATCTATGTATGGCTGTCTACATGCCTGTTTGTCTATGTATGTACGTTTGTCTGTATATATCTATGTATGGCTGTCTACATGCCTGTTTGTCTATGTATGTACGTTTGTCTGTATATATATATATGTATGGCTGTCTACATGCCTGTTTGTCTATGTATGTACGTTTGTCTGTATATCTATCTATATAGGTCTGTCTGTATATGTATATCTGTATATGGCTGTCTACATGCCTGTTTGTCTATGTATGTACGATTGTCTGCCTATCTATATATGTCTGTCTGTATATGTATATCTGTATATGTATGTCTATATTTGCATGTGTATGTGTATATATCTGTCTGTGTCCAGTGGCGGCGATTCGTGGGGGCAAGGGGGGCACTTTAATATTGCACATTTTAAAACTAACTTACAAGTCAATTATTTTACTGCATTGTCGAACAAAGGAAAAATATTGAACCCCAAATTCCTCCCACTACCACAGGCACGTAGGTAAGGGGATAAGGTGGTGTGTGTGTGGGGGGGGGGGGTTCAGAACGTTCAAAACCCTCCCATTGAAAGTCAAGTAAAAAAGTTTTTGAATAAAAGTGGTATCGTAATTGTTTAAAAAAAAATCCACGTTTTAAAAATAAAATAAATTATGTATCTAAATTGAGGAGCATTGTTTTCAGATTTCCAGACAGACAGCATAATCCGTTGGCGCCTCGCATCTGCTCATTCTGTTTTTATTTTTGGAAAAACAAACAGCATATCTTTACATAGAAAAATGCAACTGTATGACCTTCAATTCTAAAAATAGATCGAACCCCCTTCTTTTATTTATGACTATCTGAAACTTTTTACATTAAAATAGTCTCCAGTCCTGTTACAATGTAGTATAGTGTAATCTGTTGGCGTCCAACAATTGCGTAATTTATAGGCATGTAGATAGGTGGTTGGTTTGGTTTGGTTTGGTTTTGTTTGGTTTTGTTAATTAACGTCGCACTAGAGCTGCACAGTGGGCTATTGGCGACGGTTCGGGGTCAACCTCGAAGGAAATACCCGGGAACACATACACATTCACACACACATTCATACATGCACCTCGTTATTTTAGAACCATGGTCAGATGACGAGTAGATAGGTGGGAAGTGTTCCTTGCTGGGAAGGGGAGGTCATGAAGATGTCATTAATGTCTTTGTTTTGATCTTCGCCTGTTCTGCTTATTAGCTAAAGACGCGAATTACGCAAAATTCCGTTTTAAATTATTTTTATAAAAATAATAAATGTAAAGTCGAACATGACAGCGGCAGCAACACCAGCACTACTGTTTCCATTTAAGAAAGCTTGTCTGTTTGTTCACAATCTACGCCACAGAATTTTCAACATCGTACAAGTATATTTAAAGATACCATTATCTAGACTTTTAACGTTTATATATCGTATTTCGATATCTTTTACATTCACTACTATTTGCGGATGGGTTAATCATTCATATTATGCGATTGTACTTCAATTAAATTTATCATTAATTGTTCAATTTACAATTTAATTTCAAATTATTATTGGAAAATTTATTCGTATTTCAGTAATTATTGATATCAGTCGCGGCTCGTGGACAACAGCAAGTACAGCCGGATTAAGTTTTTTATTACGTTGCCTGGTAGCGACCTATACAAAATATTTAAAAAATCTGACCACAAATCAAGAAAAAAATTGGTAACAAAGGTACGGAGACTAAAATACACGTGTGTGCGTGTGCTAGATACCAAACCGCACTAAAACCTAATACTATTCTCGTGACTTTTAAAAAGTAAAAATGACGTGTAGTAAAACTAGCTAAAAGCTGAAAAAATAATTTTTATGACATAAAATCTGCTTGTAACTTTAGAATAACCCATGAAGTAATATTTTCCCAAAATTTTGCATAAAACACGTTTTGATTCTTTTTCACCACAAATTATTTTAAGACACAAGCCAAATGTTTTAACGAGACGATTTTTGTATCGATAAGCTTTACGACTCGACCTTCCTATGTCACAACAATCGGATTCACGGTCTTCACCATAATAATAACTTTCGACAACTGTATTTGAGTGAGTGAAAATATCTTAATACTTTAAGTTGGAACGTGACAAAATCGCCTTCACGAGTTACATTGCTGTGCAGAAAGCTTACCGAGACAACCTTATTTGATTTATAATCGAAGAATTTTCTTCGATATCATTTAATTCAGTTTTTTAATGTTTGAGCTTTAGTAAAAGAATTTGCGCGAGAATTTTTTAATAATGAGGTTCCTAGGGCCGAAGGCCCTTTAACCCTATCAATTAATAGAACATGAATGGATCATTGATTTTGTGAACATGGGTAAAAAGACAAGCACAGGACAACACGAACGAAAAAACAAACAGACGCAAAAACTCCTAGACTCCTAATCGCAAAAACACATGTCTCTCAATTCAGAGAAGACAAAGGCCATGGGGGGGGAAGCGCCAGAGGCACCTAAACGATGGAATGGATACTCAAGATGTTTCACCCTTAACCGGACATCCCGGGAAAGACATTGGTAGTTGAACATGAAAATAATTCATACGCTAGAAAATTTTTTACAGAAATCTTCCAGAAAACTGAATTTCATAAATTCTCCTTAGAAAAAAGGGGGGAAGGATGCCGAATTGCCTCCTCCATCCATTCAGACAAAGAGTGAAGAGAAAGTGGGGTAGAGCCGAAGCTCAGGTGACGAAGGCTCGGGGTCTTCTCTTATTACACTGAAGGGTTGCATCATAGTTCGGTATGTTCTTGATTTCGGGATTGTCATGATTTCCTATCTTTGAAAAGAGTTTTTTCGCAATTTTTTGTGAGTACTCCTTGAACCCGGGGATGCGAAGTGATTTGAGAATATTCTTAATGTGGAAGTACCATCTTGCTTTTGCAATCGGTTTAAGCACAGAATTTTCCAGTCCTATAAGTTTGTTGAAGTGAGATTTAGCTGCATATCCCCAAACGGGTACAGCGTAACTGATTATGGATCTTAGATAAAATTGATAGATAAGTATCTTATTTTTCCTATAGAGTTTACTATTTCTTGCGATAAGTGAGAAAAGACATCTTCTAACTTTCTTGAATTTTTCAATAATGTACTGGATATGAGCCTCCCATCTAAGTTTTTGATCCAGAACGACACCCAGATATTTAACTTGCTTTGTCCAGATGATGTTTTGACCTGACATTTTAACATAGAGTTTGGTATTAGCAACTTTTTTCTTTTTTGTAAAGAGGATTGCTTCTGTTTTGTTTACGTTAGTTTGGATCTTCCATTTACGCATCCAATCTTCAATAAGGTTGATATGAAGTTGCAGACTTAAGCGCAATCTATGAATAGCGCCTTTTGCCAAAATCGCTGTGTCGTCTGCGTATAGACTTAGCATAGTGCGATCTGTCTGTGGTATATCATTTATGTACACCAGGAAAAGAACCGGGCCAATGAGTGATCCCTGTGGAACACCACTCTCGATATTTCTCAGGGTGGAGTTGGTTGATTTAACTTGAACGTTGAATTTACGGTTCTTGAGATATGAGATGAGTACTTGAACGAGATAGTCTGGAAATTTGTTTTCAATCAGTTTATGGATTAAGCCTTCAATCCAAACACGATCAAAGGCTTTGGCAATGTCCAGAAAGATTGCCCCAACTGGAACTTTTTTGTTTAGATTGCTTGAAATATATTCCACCACCCTGAGGAGTTGGTGTGTAGTTGATGTAGCAGGCATGAAGCCGAACTGCTGTGGGATAATAATACGATTTTCGTTAAGATGAGATCTGATTCTTGAAAGTATAATGGCTTCAGCAATTTTGCTAAATACCGGCAGGAGTGAGATCGGCCTGTAATTTTCAGGTTTGGAACCATCTTTGCCAGTTTTATGTATTGGGACAACTTTCGCAATCTTCCATTGAAGTGGAAAGTGTCCCAGTTCAAGCATTTTGTTGATAATATTAGTCAGGATAAGGATGATATTTGTGGTAAGGTTTTTTGCCATTTTGTTTGTAATGCCTTCTTTTCCTGGTGCTTTTTTGATTTTCATCTTCTTAATATATTGAATAATCTCCGTTGGCGAGACTCTCTCAAACTCCATGTTTTTCTCCTTGTTTCTGAATTTAACGATGCTTTTTTCAACCATCTTTTCCGTTTTATGATGGTTAATGCTATTGTTAGTGAATTGTTCTTGTAAGCTGTCCGCGATGGTTTCAGCGATCTCAACATCTGTTCTGGCCAAGCCAGTGTTATCTGGTTTTTTCAGGGGTGGAATAGATTTGTAGACTCTTTTGAGTGATGAGGCAGTTTTGAATAAAGAGTTATCCATAGTTCCAATGTTTTTAAGGTGATTGTTCCAGCTTTGCTGGGTAAATTTTTTAATTTCCCTTTTGATAACGCAGTCGGCCCGATTAAGTTGAATTTTCATGATGGGATTGCGATAGAATTGCCAGTCTCTTCTAAGTTTGTTCTTTTCTTTGATAAGTTCTCTAATATGTTTAGGTAGGAATCTTTTCTGCCTGATGGGAGTTGGGGTAGATGTATTTGAGTGAATGTTGAGAATGTCTTCTGTGAGGCTGTCAACTGCCTTATCAATATCATCCCTGTCATGAATGATATATTGGAAGACTGAAATTTTGTTGGTTTCATGGCTAAAATTATCCCAGTTTGTGACAACATTGTTCTTGCCAATGGGTATGTTATACGAGAGATCAAAGAACATATTCACTGGATTATGGTCGGAGGCCAGCTCGGCTAAGGATTCGATTTTGTATTGGAAATGCAGTCCTTTTAACAGGGCAAAGTCAATAGTAGTTCTTTTATTACCATAGAAGTGTGTGTGAGTTGGGGGAAAAGCCATTTCACAATAATCTTTTGCTAGTATTTTCATGATAGTATATCCGTATTCATTATTAGTTTGATTTTTCCAGTTTTTATGAGCAGCATTAAAGTCGCCCGCAAGAACAACGTCCTTGTTTTGGGCAAAGACCTTATCAATGTCGCTTTCCACGTCATTAACATTGCATTTAGCTCTGACATAAACAGAGACAAAGAGGATTGGGTCAATGTTTTTTAGATTGAGTGAAATGGCAGTGGTTTCAATGGTTTTGAGATCCTGAATGATGACTTGGTGATGTGGCAGATTATTCTTAATGAGTACGGCAGTACCTCCAAAAGCTCTGTTTCTATTGTTGTCTCTTTCCGTTCGAAAGATGTTATAGTTGGGGATATTAAATTTTTGTTCTGCTTTGAGTTTAGTCTCCTGGACAAGCATAATGTCAATGGAGTATTTTGTGAGGTAATCCTGTAAGGTGACCTTTTGATGCAAGACGCTGTTCGCATTCCAGAAACAGATGTTGAGATGCTTCCTATTGTAGTTAATTTTTGGTTTTTTATTGATCATTACTGATAGTAGGAGTAGGGTTTGCAAAAATTGCGTAGTCTGTGAGTGCCTGTAGTTTTTCTGCAGGGTTTTTACTTCCTTTCATTTTTGCAAGCAAATTCTTTGCATTCTCCATTCCGTTAAAGACTCCTGCAATTTCATTTATCAATTCAACCAGAACACCAAGGTTGGAGATAGCCTCATGAAAATTCCCAAAATGGGTGTTAGTCATACTCGCCTGATGTGCCAATGGAATGTTAACATTTAATTCCTGCTGGTTATCATTGGAGTTGTTTGGGGTGGCATTGCTGTTGCCAGCTGCTGCCACATTGGCATAACTTGCTGGACTATTGTATGGTCTGGTATAATAGTTTCTGTTATTACTAGGGATTCCGGCCCTTTCTGCATCTCTTTCCGCTTTGGTTTTGGGATATTTTGGACATAATTTATTTGAGGCGACATGTCCCTCTTCATGGCAATTAATGCACTTAGGGTTATTTTGCCGGGGCAATTGACATGTATTTGTGGTGTGGTTAAGTCCACATTTGAGGCAGCGAGATGGCATCATGCAATTAGCTGAAATATGATTGAACTTGTTGCAATTGAAGCATTGCGTGATGCCTTTACGACTTTTGAAATGTTCAATCACGACGGACATAAAAAGGCAGTTGGTCAGCGAAAAGATCTGTTCGTTAACTTCGTCCCTGGGCAGTTCAACAATGAAAATGCTCAGGGGTTTTTTCGTGGTGCGGTTTGTTAATTGCGAAACATTGATTGGGTTAAAACCCTGTTCAGTTAGTTCATGTTTTATTTCATCACACTCGAACTCTGATGGCAGACCCTTAATAACAACCTTCAGTGGCTTTTTGCCTGAAGGAGTAATGCAATAAGAGTTTATATTTTTTTCCTTGAGATAGGTTTGCAATTTACGGTATTCAGTTGAATTTTTGGTGAATACCTTAATGTATTCTCCACTCTGATTATTTTTATTGGTGACAGATGTGATTTCATTAATATCACGGAGAATTTGAGTTAAGTTTTTAGATTTCTCGATCATTATTGGTGGAGGGGGCCTCTCAGCATCCTTTTCCACTTCAGCATTCAGAGAATTTAATTTATCAAATTGGTTGCTTGTAGTAGTAGCATTACTTAAAATTGGGTGAAACGTAGCAGCCTTAACCGGATTCCGAGGGAATTTGAAACCATCATGAGTATCCATATCCCCCCCGTTGACCGAAGTCCCCGCTGAGTTATCTTTGTTGTCATTGGCATTAGGCTTTTTTGCCTTCTTGTTATTTGAAATGGTCCTGTTGCGTGCCCTCTTACCCTTGTTGTTATTGTGCAGAGTGCACTTCTTATCTATACACTTAGGCAAAAAACTAAGTTTATCTTTAAGATTTTTAAGCGTTTCATTAAGATCATCAAGAATTTTAACATCGCTTTCATGTTCCGTTTTAGTATAGCCTGTTTCATCATTTAATCCCTCACGGATTGACTCCATTCTTAAGTTAATACGACGATTAGTAGCATTAATAGCATTAACAGTTACAGTTAAGTTATTACAGTCAGAAGATGAATCAGCGTCATCACAAATAACTTCCATTTCATTATCGCAATTAACTGATTCACTCTCCAAATTTACATTTTCCATATCAATAACATCGTCGGCATTAGTTTTAACATTAGAATTACGAAAAAATTCAGCATGGCTAGGAAATAAACCACTTTGGTTACTCTCAACCAAGGGAGCACTAACGGAAATCTCCCCGGTAACATTATCAGTTATAGTACAAACAGTTTCAATAACTTTAGTTTTAGGATTAACAGTTTTAGAATAAACAGTAGAAACCTTCTTTTTAACATTAACATTATCATTAAAAACCATGTTCAGGACCGAGGAAGGGGCAATATCTTTTTTGCCATCATGGAGCGTCACGCCGCCATTGTCATCAAGTCCAGAACTAGGCTTAACATTGGTTTTTGTTTTAGCCTTTACACTCATTGTTTCATTCAAAAACTTCACCCCACTAACCTGTGAAAGGCCCTTGTCGCCTTTTCCAACAGATACTTCCAGGTTCCAATCCAGGCAACCGTTATTTCCGCAAACAAATAGCTCTCCAAATGACGGAGTAAATCACGAATACAACCGACGTGGGCTGTCGCCGCAACACGAATGATGATGATGAGCTTTAGTAAAATAAAATATAAATATACATATTACTTTATTTATTCATTACAAAACAAATACTGGTAAAATATTTAAATCTAAATAATTTTCATTTTTTTTAACAGACGAAGGATCATATTATGCAATCATTTTCATTACAGGAGAATAAAAATCAAATAAGGAGAATAAAGAATATATATATATATATAAATTTAATATTTTTAATGACATTTAAAATTTTTCAGCGTATAGCGGGCTTATTGATCCATAGAAGTTAGTGGCTAGCTTGCCAAGAAACTGAAGTAGTGAGGGCATTTGTAGACAGTTGGCTATGTGAATGTCGCGTACGAACTATTTGGACCTCGTGATGTAAACATTATAGATATTTTAATAAAAATATATAAACTACTATATACTTAACTTACTATAACAGTAGATTTATTTGGAATTCATCCAAGTTATTAAGTCTGGTTTTAAAGGCAAAGCCCCAACCATCCTAACTAAAAGGTATAAAACTTAAAATCTAAATATGCAACAGTAGAAATTTTGGCAGAAATTTATTTAGACTAGGTGCCGAGAAGCGAAGCTTCTATAACCCTTACAAATTGATATTTTAAACATGAGATGGTACATGAAATGGTATTTAACATTGGATGGACGACACGAGACAGCACAGTAACAAACAAAGACCAAAAATCAAAATTCAACACAGAAATCACTCGCGAGGCAAGCCAGGACGAGGAACAGGAGGGTATACAGTCAAAAATGGCATCGACAGGGTCGAGAGATCGCATGAGTTCGAAAAATCCACTTGATTGGCTAGTTGAAAGTTAACTCCATCCTCATTGGAGGGGAGAAAAAATGGCCTAAAAGTTAAAGAGTCCGCCGTATCCCTCCGCGAGCGGAGTAACATGGCAAAGTTCCAAGTAAAAAGTCACAAATGGTTGTGGGCACAATCCAATTGGCCGGTGGTTGGGGTTACTCTCTCCTGATTGGAGGGGAGAGTAATCACGGTATTCAGACAGTCTGGCACCAGTCACACGCACCAGGGTGGTGCGACGATGCAGCCGCACAATTTTTGGAGTAGAAGCTAGCAGGTGGGCGGAGCTAAACACGTCCTCCAGGGGAGTGCGTCGAGTGCTTCCGCTGGTAGAAGTGAATTGCTTTCTATTGATGAGAAGAATTATTATTAATATTCATACAGGAGGTTAAAGGAGCTTCGCTCCTATGGTACTCCGAACGCTTCGCTCAACTACTGATGAGAAGAGCCAGCGCGTTCCACTTGAGTCCGCTGCTGTTCTTTAACATTGAAGAAAGAGATGAATGCATTGACTTTGTCAGCGATGTTGGGCTTGTCACGAATGGCAGTCGTCAACAGCTGTATACCTTGAGTGGAATTGAACATAATATTTAACTCTTTGAGGAGCTCCAACAATGGCATATATTCCTGGAATGCATTTTGTTGGGGGGGGTCCTTTTGGAGCTTTTGCTTGGGGTTTCTGTTGTGTTGTGTTTTGCGCTTTACGCTTTCCTTGAGCATTTTGTGCTGGCACAACAACATCAGTTGGGATGGAGTTATTCTTTTTTGGAAATTCCGGGCAGTGTCTCCATGAAGCGACGTGTCCGAAGTTCCCGCAATTGATACATTTAGGGTTATCAACCCATTGAATGGCACATGATCTTGTCTCGTGGCTTTCGCCGCACTTAAGGCAGCGAGTTGCCATAGAGCAGTTGGCTGAATTGTGCCCGAAATGGTTACAATTGTAACATTGGGCCACTGCGTTTTTGCGTTGAAAAAGTTCACATTTAATGTCGAAAAAGCAAAGTCTTTTAAGTTCAAGAATTTTGAGGTTAAAATCATTTTTTGGGAGATCGATTAAGTAAACACCAATTAATTTTTTGGTGGGTCTTTTTTTGAATTGAACAATTTTAGTAATTTCAAAGTTCATACCTTTCAATTCGTCAAGTATGTCCTCTGTCTTGATTTCCGGAACGAGTCCTTTGATTATCACTTTGAGGTTTGCATTAGATTTGGGTGAATAAGTGAAGAATTCACAGTTAACTGATTTGAGATAGTCCATTGATTTTTGGCGCACAAAAGTGTCCGGGGCATGAATTTTGATGAATTTGCCTGAATTTTCACAGGTGAGTGTGCCATTGAAAAGTTTATTAAGTTCCTTGAGATGAGTAAGAGTGTCATTACCAGATTTAAGGAGGATAGGTGGAGGTGGGGGAGAGACCTTGTTTCCCTTTTCCTCTGTATCCATGTTATTGTCGTTCATACTGTCAATCACCATCGCCTTCACTGAAGGGTTTAGGTCGGATGATGATTGTTCATGCTGTGGAGACGATGACGGTTCCAAATCATGTTCCTTGTTTGGTGCGTCCAACTTGTCCTCCGCGACGGGTGGATTCGTCAGACGCTTCTTTTTCCTTTTTGGTTTTTTACCTTTACGCTTTTTAGATGGGGACATAGGGGTTTCCATGTCCTTCCCTTGTTTGCGCTCGATGTAGCGCTGGCTGACCACCATTTCTTCACAGATCTTTTCCATGGCTCGGAGTTCCTTCTCCTGGTCAATACGATCGGATCTGTCCAGATGAGGCCAGTTCAGATGAAATTTGTCCACTTTTTCCAGAAAATCAACAAAGTATGGGTTGTCTTGGATTCCAAAAAACCATTCAAAATCGGGTGGTGGGTCTTTAGAAATAATGATAGGTTTTAACGGTTTAGGTCCAAAATAAGTGATTTCGAAATCGTCTGCCATGGTCCACACAGAATGGGGCTCGAACAGATGAGAACGTAATCAAATTTTTAAAGATTTTCCTTTAAATAGCGGAGCAGATCGGCATCCTGACCGTCGTGGGCTCGCGGCGCAATTCGAATGAACGTGAATTACGAAGCAAATATGCGACAGATCGATCGACGAAATGTTTTGTCACTGGGTACCTGGGTCCAGTTACGGACTATAACCCACTAATCGGAAAGAAAATCTAAATATAGTAAGCGGAAATAACGAAATCCTGAAATTTGCGTTCAAAAACATTCACCCAAGCATTCGCAACAGCCAACAAACACCCCCTCCCCCACTCATGCCAGGACAAGACAGGACGGACACCCCAACAAAGACCAGAACCCCCCCAAAGAACATAAGTTGAGAAAGAAACGAAATAAAAAATACATATGTAGTCAAAATAAGCGAAAAGCGCAGTTAAATAGTTAACTTAAGAAAATAAAAGTCAAAAATGGTAAGAAATGATGTGATAAAATAAAATGAAAAGCTAAGAAAAGCGACGTGAGCGTTCAAAGAAAATCTAAGTATCGGAAAAAACAAAACTAAATGGTACGAAAAAATAAAACAATTAAATTAAAATATGAAAAATTAGGAATTCCGAAGAAAGCGCCGTGAGATTGCGCCTTTGCATCAGGAGATCAAAATAATCGCAGTGAAATGTCTTTTCCCCGAGCTGACCACTTTTCCCCGCAATGAACCGCGAAAATGCCCCAACTTATGAATGTGTGCGATTCATTACCCGATCAGTAAGTCAACGAGGATGTGTAAATTCCAACCAAACGAAGTTATAGTTCCCCCTACTCAAAGATTTAGAGGAAAAACGTAGCGATGTTCAACGTCTCTGCTCGGGCTGTTATTTCAACTATGCAGTCTTACGCAGAAGTTTCCGCATCTGCCTCCGTGAATCAAGTTGGCCGAAAAGGAAGTAATGATTTGCCGCAGTCAATGAAGGACACAGTTGCTTCTGATCAGACTGTTTTTCAATGTGGTGAGCTTGCGGTTGAGTAGCAACGGCTTCATCTCGGTTTTGCAATTCACCACTCTATTCAACAGTCCGGCACACAAGTTCTACACGCCCTCAGTAACAAACGAAATGCCTAAATATCTCACTAGGTGAAGTGCAACCCAAGGGGAGGAAATAGAATGAAGATGACAAGAGTGAATCAGCCCGCTTTTCAAATATTGAGGTCGCAATTGAGGAGCAAGCTCTACTATATGTTGCATTTTTCCATTCTACTCGATTGGCTGTCACTCAAGTAGACAACATCTAAAATTAAATTGCCAATTGAACTAATATGTAGTTAAGAAACCCTAGGGTAGCAATGGGGAACAGGTAAAACTTCCAATCTCCAGACTGACCTACTTGGTGTTCCCCACTTGGTGATGGGGCCCTATAATAGGTTGCTCAGCCTGGGGAGTGAGAGAGGAAGTGACGGAAATGAAAGTCAGCAAAAGCGGTAATAAAAATTATGCTCAGACAGGGACCAAAATTTAAATCTGAATATATGGTTCGTTCATCCTATGTGAAGGTACAACGACACCAGAGAAAACGGATCCACGCGAATGAGCAGAAAAACTAAGTAAATGCAGACAAACTCAGGCACCAACACAACGCAGCCTCGCACAAAGGCCCCCCAGTGTGTACTCATTAAGGTACTAAAATAACACTCGCGCCATTAGACATTCTTCCTGAAGGTGCATCAAATGCCAATGGGGTAATATCTCAGTAAACTCAATTTTCCCAGCATTGGGCCAATGTCGAAAAAGTGACAGAACGAATGCGTATACACGGGCCTGATTAACTGAAGTGTAAAGGAGTCATTTATCCTATGTGAAGGTTCAACGAACTTCGATTGCAAGCAAAAGAATCTGAATGTAAATGTAAAAGCGCGGGTGCTGGCAGAACTCTCCCCCTCCCAGATGCCCCTCTTTGTTTACTCATTGAGGACTAAGAACACAACACCATTGGACATTCTTCCTGAAGTTGCATCAAACGCCAACGGGGGTGCCTCTCAATGAACTCAACTTTCCCAATGAAGGGACTATAGGAAGCAAGAACAGAGTCAGCAGTCTAAAGTAAAATCGAATTATAAAGCGCATACAGGGACCTAATTAATAAAAAGTGCAATTCGGGTCACTCATCCCATGTGAGGGTTCAGCGATCTCCGAATGCAAGCCGAACGTAATTAAAGTGATCACAGGAAAACCAGCTCAAACAGAGCATCTAAATTTAAAATAAACTGTTTGCTTCGGGATGTAGAAAAACAAGAATCTGAATGTAAATGTAAAAGCGCGGGTGCTGGCAAAACTCTCCCTCTCCCAGGTGCCCCTCTTTGTTTACTCATTAAGGACTAAGAACACAACACCGTTGGACATTCTTCCTGAAGTTGCATCAAACGCCAACGGGGGTGCCTCTCAATGAACTCAACTTTCCCAATGAAGGGACTAAAGGAAGCAAGAACAGAGTCAGCAGTCTAAAGTAAAATCGAATTATAAAGCGCATACAGGGACCCAATTAATAAATAGTGCAATTCGGGTCACTCATCCCAATATGCGACAGCTGAAATTTGGCTGAAATTTATGTAGATGAGGTGCCGAGAAGCGAAGCTTCTATAACCCTTCCAATTGAGAATAGTAAACATGAGTTTTTTCTTGATTACAACACAGCACTTTGATGGACGACACAGGACAACACAGACGAAAAACAAACAATGCCAAAAATCACGCATTCACTCACACCAGAATTCCAAAAGAAATTCACGACAGACGAGGGAGGAAGGCTTGGAAGGTACTAATGATGATTGTTCCTGAAAGTAGGGCACCGAAAAGGCGTCAAGAGAGCACAAAGTTCGTTGAAAACACTTGATTGGTCCGATAAAAAGTTATCTCGATCCTCATTGGAGGGGAGAGAAAATGGCCTAAAATTCAAAGAGTTCCAAATCACTCCGCGAGCGGAGTAACATGTCTCGTGCACATTGGTAAAAAGTCACAATTAGATTAGAGTTTATCCGATTGGCTGTTGGTAGAGCATGCTTCCTCCTGATTGGAGGGGAGAGAAATCATGGCTTGTAGACGGACTGGCGCCCGAACATCCTGTTGCTGGTGCGCCCAGTGCCGTCTCACATTAGATAGAGAGAGCACATTGATGATGGGCGGGGCTTACGGAACATCCCAGGGGAGTGCGCCGTATGCTTCCGCAGGCTGAAGGTAGTTGAGAGAGAGTTTTTCTTTACTGCTGGGGAGAACTAGTGCATCCCGGGGGGTGCACCAGTGCTTCTTCACAGGCAAAGAAGTTGAAGAGGGCTTGCATCTTGTCCCCAACGTCAGGCTTGTCCTTTAAAGCTTTTGTCAGGAACGCGATCCCCTCGGATCCATGAAAGAGAACCTTTAATTCTTGCATCAGCTCCAGTAGCGGCACTATATCCTGAAGCGCCTGGGACTGGAACGGAGCTTGGGTTGTTGTGGGATCAGAAATTGAATTTTCTTTGCGAACATTCTCGAAACGACTCTTTTGCGTTTTTGGAGGATTTGTTCGCGCAGATTTTTCTTTTTCATTTTTCACATTTTTCACATTTTTGGCGGGTTCTTTCTTTTTGGGGAATGCTGGGCATTGCCGCCAAGAGGCAACGTGACCAATAGTCCCGCAATTGATACATTCGGGATGTTCCAACCACTTTAATTCGCAGCAGCGTGTTTCGTGATTTTCGCCACACTTGAGGCAACGAGTTGGCATAGAGCAATTCAAAGACGAATGCCCAAAATGATTGCAATTATAGCATTGCATTACTTTACGTTTAGGTTTGAAGGGTTCACATTTGATTGAGAAAAAGCACAGGCTATTAACTTGAAATATGTTATCAAATTCAGTGTTGTTAGGGAGTTCGATCAAGAAAACACCGATCGGCGCTTTGCTCGGTCTCTTCCGAAATTGGGTGATTTTTATGACTGGGAATCCTAATTTGATTAGGTCATCTTTAACTTCTTCAGGAGAGAACTCCGCAGGTAGACCTTTAATAACCACTTTGCGTGGGAGAGCATTTTTTTCAGTATAGGTAAAGAACCCACAGTTAATTGATTTAAGATAATCCGTGATTGATTTTTGAATTTCAGCATTGTCAATAAAAATTTTCATGTTACTCCCAGATTTTTCACATTTAAGTTTTTCGTTAGAGAGTTTATAAAGTTCCTTGAGTTGTGTGAGAGAAATAGAGTCACTTTTAACAAAGATAGGAGGGGGTGGCACAGAACTCACCTGTTCTCCGATGTCCATGTTAGAGTTGCATTCTATAGGATTTACATTAGTGTTGTCATCAACCACCATCGCCTTTTCCTCAGATGAGTCGAGGTCGAGTGATGATTGTTCATTAGGAATCTTTGGACACATAGATGGTTCCGTAAAGGGTTCCAGTTCTTGTTCCTTTGTCTGTGCGTCGGACTTGGCCTCCACTAAGGGTGGTTTCGTCTGTCGCTTGTTTTTATTTTTTGTTTTTTTACCTTTTGTTTTTACAAAGACTGGTTTTGGATTCATCAATTCTTGCTTGGGTAGCTCTTGTTTGATGCACTTGGGGTTTTTGAAACTGTCCTCCAAACCTCTGACAACCTCTTCCATAGCCCGGAGTTCTTTCTCCTTTACTATGCGTTCGGTGCTGCAGAGTTGTGGCCAGTCCATATGGAATTTGTCTATCAACGCCATATATTCTGTGTTAACTGGGTCATCGAAGATGGCCGTAAACCACTCGAATTCAGGCGCCTGATCTTTGTTAGAAATGGTGATAGTGCTATTATCAATAGTACTATAGAAAGTAGTATATTCGTTATCATCTGCCATGGTCCACTCAGAATGGGGCTCGAACAGAAAGTATACGAAAGTTTAAAATAAGAATTTCCCCTTAATTAGCGGAGCAAGTCGTTAACATGACCGACGTGGGCTCTCGCCGCAATTGAATGTGAATGATGAATGAAATGAAAAGTCAATATGCGACAGCTCTCTCTCTCTCGTTTGTGCAGGTTAACGAAGTGCGTCAATTAAATGACATTACTCCGATATCAATGTGGAACATGAGAATAAAAGTCACAGCAGTGAATGATGCATGATCTAAGAATATTACACACATAAGTTGAAATTGGCTGAAATTTATGTAGATGAGGTTCCGAGAAGCGAAGCTTCTATAACCCTTCCAATTAATTTTAAAACATGAGATGTGCATGATTTTAAATTTTTTCCATGAGGTAAGAGGACGAAACAGGACAAAACAACGTAAAACAAACATAAAGGCCAAAAATCAGCAAACATATTCACAGTGAATATGTAAGGACGTGTAGAGTGAGACAAGCATTGGTTGGGGGGATGGTGTCGGGTGACAACAAATGAAAGATGAGGTTTCAGATTCCCAATTCCCAGGAAAAACAACTTCCCGCAGAAAAGGTAACCAGTAAAGATAGGTACTTGAGTGAAAATGAATTTTCCTCAATAACATGAGATTTGTGAGGGAACAATGAGCTCTCAACGCAAGGCAGGGAGAAAAACCTCCAGCGCCAAGCATTGTATCAGAAAGTTGAGGAGGAGATTAACAGGTCAAAAATGCACGGGGCCTTTTTCTGTTAATTTTGAGCTTTGGATCATAATCAGGAATGGAGTTAATTTCGGGGTTCTCGTGGTCTTTAAGTTTTTCAAAAAATTTCTTCGCAATTTTCTGATTGTATTGTTTGAAACTGGGAATTCCCAGTGCTTTTCTAATATTGGCAGTGTTGAAGAACCATCTGGCCTTTGCAATGGGGCGAATGACGGAGTTCTCCAAGTTTTGAAGTTTCTTGAAATGGGTTTGAGCAGCATAGCCCCAGATCGGCGAAGCATAGCTTGAAATTGGTCTGAGGTAATAGCTGTAGACGAGAAGTTTATTTTTCCTTGATAATTTGCTGTTTCTGGATATGAGTGTGTAGAGTTTTCTACGAACATTGGTGAATTTTTTAGCAACAAAATTGATGTGAGATTCCCATGTTAGGTGTTTATCCAATATGACTCCGAGGTATTTGGCCTCTTTGCTCCATGGGATTTTCTGTTTATGAACAAATGGGTAGCTACGAATTTTATCTTTGGATTTACGAGTGAAAAGGATCGCTTCAGTTTTATTAACGTTAACTTTAATTTTCCACTTAACCATCCATTTTTCGATAAGGTCTAAGTGGATTTGGAGACTTCTGGTTAGTCTAGCAATGGTTCCTTTAGCCAAAATTGCTGAATTTAGACTGAATTTATTTGTCTAGGTACCTAGAAGCGAAGCTTCTTTAACCCTTCCTACAAATATATCTGATACATAAATAGTGCATGATTTGAAGTACATAAGGTAAGAGGACAAAACACGTGACAACACACACATAGAACAAAAAGTCAAAACGTCTAAATCCAGTACATTCTCAGAGTGAGGGTGAACACTGAGATAGACTTAAAATGGCACCGTCGGGGACGAGAGAGTCACAGGCAGGGAAAAGTTACACTTGATTGGATGAATCCTAAATATGCTTCCTCCTGATTGGAGGGGAGAAAAATTGGCACAAAATTCAAAGAATTCGCCGTATTTATCCGCAAGTTGAGTAACACGGTATGATTACTTGGGTAAAAAGTCACAATTGGATGAGAGTTTATCAGATTGGCTGGTAAATGAGCATGCCTCCACCTGATTGGAGGGGAGAGTTAACATGGGATGCAGACAGTCTGGCGCCCTTGCTTTCCTGATGAAGGTGCTTCCAGTGCCTTCGCACAATTTTGGAGTAGGATCATTGATGGTGGGCGGAGCCAAGTCCGACATTAGGGGTGTGCACAGGTGCAGCCACATAAGTTGGTGAACTTTTAGCATGGGATGTGATCGCTTCTTCGGAAGAGAAGAAGTCGACGATAGCTTGCATTTTTGAAGACACACTTGGCTTTTCTTTGATGGAATTCAAGAGGAACAAAATTCCTTCTTCCCCATTGAAAAGTGACTTAAGTTCTTTCAAAAGTTCCAGAAGCGATGCATATTCATTATTTTGCAACTGGGTCGGAGCCTTTGGAGAAGAGTTGTTTACTTTGGTTGGGGCAGAACGGTTGTTCACTTTTCGCTTCCTTTGGCAGATTTGTGAGACATGTTCTTTTTCGTTGTTTTCATTTTTGTTGACTTTGGCTTTTGGGAACGCAGGGCATTGTCGCCATGACGCGACGTGCCCTTCCGTTCCGCAATTGATGCAGGTTGGATGCTCTACCCATTTGATTGTGCATTGACGGGTTTCGTGATTTTCGCCACATTTTAGGCATCGGGCAGGCATAGAGCAATTAATTGAGGAATGTCCAAAATGATTACAGTTGTAGCACTGTGCAGCTTTACGTTTAGGACGGAAAAGTTCACATTTGATGTTGAAAAAGCACAAGGTTTTAATATCCAAAATGTTTTGGTTTTCTTGATTTTTTGGGAGTTCAATAAGAAAAATGCCAATTGGAGTTTTAGCGGGTCTCTTAAAGAATTGGGTACATTTAGTAATGGGAAAACCCAAATTCATAAGCTCATCTTTGACTTCCTCTGGTTTAAACTGAGAGGGAATACCTTTGATAACAATTTTAAGCGGTAACTCCACTTTATTAGTGAAGGTAAAAAATCCGCAGTTCACACTTTTCAAATAATCAGTAAGGATGAGACGCAAAACAGCGTTTGGAACATTAATTTTGATGTAAACACCAGATTTTTCACAGTTAAGGAGACCAAAAGAAAGTTTAGAGAGTTCACTGAGATGTTTACGAGAATCACAATTGCTTTTAATAAAAATAGGTGGAGGGGGGAGAGAACTCACCTCCTCTCCTGTGTCCATTTTAGTGTTATTGTCGGAGTTGTTGGTGTCAATCACCTGCGCCTTGTCCACCTGATGGTTGAGGTCGTCTGATGATTGTTCAATTAAAGTGTTATTGTCGGAGTTGTTGGTGCCAGTCACCAGCGCCTTGTCCACATGATGGTTGAGGTCGACTGATAATTGTTCAACAATATGTGGATTGTCCCTCTTGAAAATTGCAATTTCTTGCATTTCCTTGAAGAGTTCCATGAAAGCTTCAATTTTGCTGAGCGAATTAATGTCCTTCGACTCCTCCACGATGGGTGGTTCCGTTGGGCACTCACAATTGCTTATTTGAGCTGTAGCTTTAGATTTTGAAGGTTGAGACTTAAACTTTTCATTTCGACGAGCTTGAGCAGGTGGTTCCTTGAAATCCTTTCCTAACTCCGGCCAATCGTCATGAGAAACATCCATGATTTTGATTAAAAGAAGAATCCAAATTTAGCGGAGCAAGACGAAAACATAACCGTCGTGAGCTCTCGCCGCAAATGAATGTAACGATCGTAACGAACGACCAAAATTGCTTTTTAACATATACGATTTATTAACTTAGTTACAAATAAAATACTGGTAAAAAAAAATTTAAATCTAAATAAATTGGTAATATATTTTTTACAAACAAACGATCATTTTATTTAATCATTTTCAGTACAGGCGAATAAAAATCGCATTTGAAAAATAAAAAAAACTAATATAAATTTGAAATTTTTAATGACATTTAAAATTTTTGATTGCCTAGTGGGAAGTCTAAATATATTTGATTAATTATTTTTATTTTACAATATTTACGTTATTTTCAATACACAAATTTCCTCACCACAGGCGAGTTCGATTAAAAATAATTAATAAACATCGCCCCACCGTAATATATATTTTCTTCGGATTCGATTCAATTGTATTTCATTCGTGGTAGGCCACTTTTTATTCTGCGCAAATATTTGCCAATTTGTACCCAGATAAATTTTAAAGAAATATTCATGACAGAAACTAGCATATTTTTAGTATTTTTTTTTAGTAGCATATACATTCTTACGGTTGTAATGCATCGGACTATTTCATATGAAAGAATAAAATGTGCATGATTGCGTTCTACACATTATAATTATTTTAATAAAAATATATAAATGACTATACACGTAAGTAAGTAAAAATACAAAAACTACCATATACTTCAATACCTTTTCTTGAGTTATGATCGAAGAATTTTCTTCGATAACATTTAATATATGCAAAGATAAAAAGCTTGGACCTTTAATTTACTTAACATAATTTTTTTTTATTTATTTAGTTACAAATAAAATACTGGTGCAAAAATCTAAAAAAATTGGTATTATTTTTTTATAAACAAAGGATATTATTATGAAATCATTAGCAGTATTGATAGGCGAATAAAAATTAAATATGAAAAATAAAAAAAAAAAATATAAAAATGGAATTTTTAGTGACATTTAAATTTTTTTAATGTTTAGAGGGAGGTCTAAATATATTTGATTAATTATTTTTGTCCTTTACATACGTTTGCCATCAATACACAAATTTTTCAAAACACAAGTTATAAATTAAATTTTCAATACACATATTTTTTCACCACAGGCGAGTACGAGTAAAAAAAAATTAACTACTATATACGTACTTAAGTAAAAATATAAAAACTACTATATACGTCCACGATACACCCTTTCTTGAGATATGATCGAAGAATTTTTTTCGATAACATTTAATATATGTCACAGCTTCCAGTGTAAAACTTTAATTTAACCGTCGTTTTTACAAATTATTGGACTCCATTAACTAAATTATTTTTTGCGCTATAACACCTTTAATTAATATAATAAACAAAAACCTTTATTTACTTAGTTCAAATAAAATACTGGTAATTAAATTAAAATCTAAATTTTAGGGTTATATTTTTTTATAAACAAAGGATCATATTATATAATCAATTACAGACGATAAAAAATCAGATATAAAAGGCATATGTAAAATTGGAATTTTTAATGACATTAAAATGTTTGAATGCGGGAGGTCTAAATAAATTTGATTAATTGTTTTTATTTTACATACATTTGCCATCAACATATACATTTTCCGACCATTTTATTTCTATCAAAAGGGTATATAAATTACTATATTTCATATATTACGTGCTAAATGTTCAAAATAACAAACACCATTTTAAATGAGCATTCCAAATAAAGGCAGGAATAAATTTTCACCAGAATAAAATTCCTGAAGTTAATTTAATACCTCCCAACCCAATGGTTAAAGTTGAAATAACGTCTAGCCATTGCAACTCTCAAAGGGCCCATCGGATGCTTTATTTTCATTCTCTCTCTGTAATAGTAAAGGGAGAATAGTTTATAAACTTTGATAAATATACCAAAAAGGCAGATCCACAGTCGGTATTCAATGGGAGCATAGACTGAGAAGAAATATAGAAGATTATTTTATGTTACCGAAGATATTGATGGAAATTTTCTATCTTTATTTGTGACTATGTGCTGCAGCAATATTTTATTTGAAATTGACATTTTGGTTTATGTTTGAAAGGCAATATTTAGTTTCACTTGCGAATCAAAGTTTACGGTGGCAGATTTCTTCATTTAAGGTTTAATTTTCTTTGAGGAATTAAAAGGGCAAGTTAAGAATATGTCTTAATCAGTATGTATTTTTGACGTCCATACATCTGTTAAAAGCGGTCGCGGTGCGGAGTCCATTGACAGAGACTTAAGGGGGTCCGATACCTTCGACATTTTTTTCTTTATTTTTATACTTGTACAATCCAATTTTTTTTCTCTTTCTAAATATGCATAAAAAACCATTTTAAGACGCTCAATTTTTTTTTTAAATTGTACATTTATTTTTAAATTAAAATGTTAGTAAATTTTTTAACAATTTTAAAATTCCTACTCCTTTTTTGTTTTTCAATATTTTGAAGCAATTTTTTTTATTTAAGATCTTGAATAATATGTCAATAGATGTATGCATTCAAATTTTGATTCAGATACATCACTTTAAAAAAATAAAATATATTAGAAATTTTGGAAAAAAAATTGACGAAAAAAAATAAAATTCCATTTTAAGTGGTTTTAAAAAACAAATTATGGTAAAAATAGGAAATCGGAATGCATACATCTATTTAAAATATATTTATCTTGCTATACACACAAAAATTATGATTTTAAGTATAATAGTAAAAAAGCCTTAGCATTTTTAGTGTTCATTAAATTTCAAAACCACGAACAGAGATATTTGCTTTTAAAGTTTACATATGATACAACTATGTTATAGGAACACATCATTAAAACATTCATAACTAAAAAAGTAATAGGAATTTTTTGAAGCAGTTTTTTGTGAGTTATTAAGATAAGTTTGAATATTATTTTTTAAATATAAAAAAAAAATGACTTTTTTTGCGAATTTTGGGTATCGGACCCCCTTAAGCCACACAAAAATGGTGGCTTTTCAAAGCACCATGAATCCACGGAGAATTAGGAGGAATGGAATCCAGGAGAAATGGCCAACCATCGCGAAGAAGGAGCTGAGACCGCAAAGACCAAGTCGGTTATTAATCCACACTATCCTTTGAATGTTCAATGTGGCAGAAAATTAGTCCAAATCGGGCATAAGATGGCCTGTTTAATAACGGCAACTGTAATTATAATCAACAGGCCTTGGCGAGCGCGTGCTTAAGTTGAAAAGAACGACGGGATCCAATTCCATTTGAATAGTTGACACACTGTAAAAAAAATTTTCTTAAAAATCCGTACATGGACGTACTCGTTTTTCTTTGAGTATAATTGAATCGTAAATGAGCAATGACGTACTTTTAATTTTACTCTTTCAAAACTGAGCAGCATGGTTTAATATTTCTAGAATCAACTTCTGTTTAAGCCATCTTAACAAAGCGATCTGACAAACTAAAAATATTTGTTCAGAAAATAGTTTTCCACATGATTTGACGTCGATTGCTTAAATGGAAACTAAGTTATTACGACTCAAATATCTTACTTCCTATTCTTTTGCAACGCCTTTTTAACGTTGCTTCTGTTTATAATTTCTTCAAGTTGCTCTGGTCACAGCTCTGGTAGTAAAACGGATAAGGCCATGGACTTTGATGTGGACGACATCAATCAGACGAAATGGATTTGATTCCCGGTAACTCCTGGTTGTAATTGTTGAAATTCTTTAAGTAAAAGTCATTTAAGTAAGCAGACTTTGTAGGCAAGCAATTGCTCTTTATACTCATTTTTGAGTACGTGTCTGCATATTCGGAGCTATAATCAGCATAAAAAATTTAGTACATTTTACTAATTTTTGAGTACCTTTTTTTAACGGTGCAGTTTAAATAATTTTTGTGAATAGTGGAATTTGACGTGCGAAGATTTCATCATGGAGAGCCAAACGATATTTCTAAAATTCATTTGCAGCAAATGATACTTGTTAAATATGTTGCTAATACATTTTAGGAAGAATAAAATAATCCCAAGATTTCCAAACTTATGACATGTTCGGGGAGATGTAGAGCCCAACGATTGGTCGCACATAAAATATTCATGAATACATTTTTATGAAAGACCCGAATCAATTCGTGTAATTGCACGAATTACTTTAGTTATTTCATATTACTCTTGTTACTGTAAAGTGTAATGAAGGGTGGTTTTACAGAAATGAGAGTAAACAATGCTGTGGTAATAAACAACACCACTAAATCACTTTAAAATAATTTTGGGACACAGCATGACTGCTTTCAATTAACTTTCACCCGCCCATAAAGGAAACAAGGTTTCAGCCTTCCAGTAGTTACAGTTATAGTTCAGTGACTGGAACTCATCGTGACTCCCATTTTTGGTGTTGAAAGAAATGTAGTGAATTTTCTAATGTGTTTGTTCAAAATCTCATCTTTTTAGCAAGAATTATAAGGATCGTTATATTACATAAGATAATAATATAGAAGATTGATCCATAAATAATCGGCTTCAACTTTCAATTTATATGACACTGCTAGCAATATGGCACTGCGTTGCTCGTGGTCAATTTGCGAAATAGATGCGCGATTTTTTTTGTTAGCGTAGCCAGTTGCATACTCTGTGCACTGTGAAAAATAAACTTTATCCAAATCTAGATTTTTTTAATTAATTTGAGTAGTTTTCTTGATACTTAAACGTAGTACTTATTCATTTTTATGTTCTTGACTTTAAATGTTGATGCGAATACCATTTAAACTGATGTATTTGCAAAATGTGTTTTTTTGTTATATAAAAATTCCTAAAATTGAATGGTCCAAAAAGCCTTTGCGATCATTAGCCTTGTAATATATTTTCGATAAAAATAATGTATTCTGCAACATCTAAAGTAAAACACTTGTCGATTTTGCTTCAATGCTAATTGATGTTGAAAACTTATATTATTTTTAAACTTGCATATTTTATATATAAAAATTAACCCTTCAGTGAATATAAAAGCAGGTAGTAAAATTCACATTCATTAGTTTTAACATTGACGATGAAGTAATTCATCAAAGAAAAAAGTATTGCATTCTTTTAAATGGTAATAATTTATCGTATTTGGCTTAAGTTTTTGTTGGTGCCAATTGGCGAAGGGAGTCTACATATCTGTTTATACATCTAACATAATTTCTGAAGAAATATATTAGAACTATTTTATTTGAATTTTTGAATTCAGAGAATCGTAAAATATAATTTTAAATATTCCTGCGTCAATATTTACTGACAATATTTCTTTTAAAAATTAATATTCAAATATTCATTTTTGAATTTAAATAAAATGTTTTTGAAGTGAAACATGTAAAATAAGCTACATGGAAAAAGTATAGCAAAGGTAAACTTATAGAGTGGCCCATACTAAAGCCCAGTTTCACTGCGTAACGGATAGCACTATTGGCATAAAGGTTATAAGGTTGGATAAGAAATTAGGCACCGACGCTTAAGATCTTGAAACAAAGCAATGTTCGGGGCATACCCATGGCGTCAGACGAAGCAACTGTATTATCATTCTCCTTCGAATGGCGAGGTTTTTTTATTAACGACTGAACGATTGTCCATAGTGCAGCTCTAGTGCGACGTTAATTAACCAAACCGAACTTAACTATTCGAATTTCGCAACTCAACAGTGCAAAAAATTCAAAGTTAACAACATATCGACATTCGTTAACTTTTGTATAGGTAATATTAAACAGTTCTTTCGAAAGTATTGTTTTGCTGCACGCATGTTCCAATGCACTGTCCGTTCTAAAGTCTAATTTTAGTTTCATCTTACAAGTTGGGCAATTTCTAATCTTTCCTCGCTTTTATTTGCTAATAATATTAATTTTCTTGAGGCAAAAATTTTCCAACTCGGGGATTTTTAAAACACTTGAAATTCTTAACTTTTAAGGTTTCCAGATCATTGGGGAGGGGGGCCTTTGTGAGAAGGGCTTGAATTTCATGTACAATGCTTTAGTATATTGATTAGAGTTTTAATGCTTACATGGCATTGTTTTAAACAGGGTTCCCACTCAAAACCTAAAACAAAATTCCCTGACTTTTCCCTGTTTTCCAGTAGATTAAAAAAAAATTCCAGTATACGACTGACATCATTGTTATGCATGAAAAACCAAATACTGTCTTATGCAACAGCGTGTGCAGAGTTAAATTTCTGTATTAAGCACTTTTTAACCCATCAACAAAATTTCTTAAGCACATGCGTGAACATCAGTTAGCTTACACTGCAGCAAATACCCAAGTTATGTCAAATTAGCTACTTCTAAAAAAAATCATTTCAAAAAGCACACACGAAAATACGCAAAATGCATTTGCTCGTCTATCAATCAATTTAAATTAAGGTGCAAGGTTCGCTTTTCAATCCCTTTAAATATATAGTTGTATAAAAAAAACTACAAAAAGTTAAATAAAATTAAATTTTTATTATTAAAATAAATTAAACACATAAAAGTTTCAACCCAATATTAATGCCTAAAATAATTTTTTATCCAAACGTAAACAGACAAGCTACTTTCAAAAGTCAACGTTTTAACCTAAAAAGACAAGTCCCAAACTTCAACTTAGTAAAATAAATTTCATTTGTGGAAAAATTAAAAAATTTAAAGCAATTTCGTTAACTAGTGCAATGCAAATCCTAATAAACTAAGAAGTACTGAAAAATAAGCATTTATTTATGAGATGCAAAAGGATTGAAAGCATTTCAACGGACCTCGCAGCAAATCGCATTTCGTGAATTTCTATAAATTGATGCTTTTCATTAATGGAAAAAAATTCTTAAAAAAAAACGACCTTTACTGAGGTCGCGCATTTGCCAGACACAACGAAATTTAGCATAGCCTTAGAGGTATAACAATCTCAACTTTAAAATAAAGTCTCCAAATTAAAAAAAAAAAAAAAAAACGGAATTCCGGGTTAGACTACGAAAAGTAGGACCTCTGAAGAGTTTGCCACAAAAATAATGCACCCACAAAATTATTCAATAGGGGAACGATCCATTCAAGGAAATGGGTGGAAGAAATTTATTTACATGATATGCCCACGCAAATAATGCATCATAAAATTCTGCAATAAAAAAATTATCCATTTCGCAGTATATGGAATTAAAAATTAAAGAAAACCTTTATGGTAGGAAATAAAAATCTGCAAAGGATCGTCTGGAAAGGATTGCATTCAGAAATTTGGCAATAAAGGCAGCTGAAATATTCTTGTTGCATGGTATTAGAAACCAAAAACGTTTGCAGAAAACTAATGTTTGGAAGACATGACCCCTAAAAAGATTCATTAAAAAAAATTCGGCAACAAGAAAGTGATCCCTCGCAGAAACAATCACGGTGCGCACGTCACCTACAAAGAGTATGCGCAGAAAAAGAATATTTATATCTACATCGCTTCCAAAATAATAATGGAGTAGCTAAGCAGACTTACACACTTCGAGACTATCTGGAAAAATATGCAATTGACATTCTCCTGATCCAGGAAACACATCTCAAAAAAACTACAAAATTCTTCATACCTAACTATATTACTCACAGAAATGATAGAGATATCTACTTCCATGGCCAAGTTGGTGGTGGAACAGCTATTCTGATTAATAAGAACCTTCAACACCAAAAAATTGATTTACCTCCTTTAGAGTGTATTGAGGCAACAGCCATCTCTTTAGAGATCAAAGGACACGAGCCAATTCTTTTTGCCTCCATTTATGTCCCGGGACGTGCGCCTGTTCTTGAATTTCACAGAGACATGGATATTATTCTAAAATTAGAAAAAAACAGCATCATTGCTGGAGACTTTAACGCGCACCATAAAAATTGGAATAATTCTTCCAATAATTCCACTGGCAATCAAATTATGAAAATACTTGAAAGCAACAAAATTGAAATTGCTTATCCTACAACTCCCACCCATTTTACAGACACGTCTTGTTCCACCATAGATATTGCACTCATTAAAGGCTTTCACTATCACTATCTTATTGAATCACTTTCGGAACTCTCCTCTGACCATAATCCGGTCAATATCTATTTTGATCTTACTTTTAACTATGATATCAGTCAAAACAATGTCACTACCGATTGGGAGAAATTCCAAAAGGAACTTAACAAAATTTCGGTTATTCAACCCAGTATCAACAAAGAAGATGACATTGATGTTTGTGTCGAAACTCTTTCCAATAAAATTCTTGAGAGCCATAAAACTGCTTCTAGGCCTCTTGCATTAAATAACAAAAGGCATATTCCCAAATTCCTTACTGAAATGATCAAGAAGAAAAATAAACTCCGAAGAAGCTGGCAGTTCCTCAGGGACCCAGCCCTCAAAATTCAACTAAATAGATATGAACGCATCATTAGAAATGAAATAAGAAAAATCACAAATCGTGACTGGACCAATCACATCATTAACCTTAGCACACAAGACAAATCCTTATTTAAAGCTGCAGCGTCACTTAAAAATACTCACAAAGCTGTTCCACCACTCGAAAGAATTAATAATGGAGGACTTGCAAAGAAAGACAGTGAAATTGCCGAAGCGCTCGCTGAAAGCCTCCAAACGCAATTCACATGCAATAACATCAGCCACCCAAAAACTGAGGAATTAGTTCAGGAAAGTATCATCAAGCACAATGAGAAAAACAAGAGCACTGTCTTTGAGAGAGTCACAGCCACTGAAATTGTGAAATATATTCATAAAATCAAAGTTAAAAAATCACCTGGACGTGATGGAATAACCAACAAAATGGCTAAGCACTTCACCACAAATATCATCATCTTAATTGCCGAGATCTTAAACAATATGCTAATGCTCGGATACTTCCCCAAGGATTGGAAGATAGCCAAAGTTATACCCATTCACAAAAAAGGAAAAGACAGTAAATTACCAGATAGTTACAGACCGATCTCCCTGCTTCCAGTACTTAGTAAGATTGCTGAATCAGTTATTTTAACCAGAATCAGAACATTCCTTCACCATGGTAACATCATTATCCCTGAACAATTTGGCTTTATGCCGGGTATTTCTACTACTCATCAACTCCTCAGAGTTGTTGAGTATATCTCAAGTAACTATAACAAAAAGATTCATGTTGGGGCAATATTTCTGGATATTGCCAAAGCCTTTGACCGTGTTTGGATACAAGGCCTTATCTACAAGCTTATCGCCAACAAATTCCCAGACTACCTGATCAGCACCTTAACTTCTTACCTACAACAAAGAAAATTCCTTGTTCAAGTCAAGGAAGAACAATCATCACTAAAAGAAATTGAAAGTGGGGTCCCCCAGGGCTCTCTCATTGGACCAGTGCTCTTCTTGCTCTATATCAACGACATTCCTAAAACAGAAAGAACCATTCTCAGTCTGTACGCTGATGACACGGCAATTTTGGCAAAAGGAACCATTGCTAGACTAACCAGAAGTCTCCAAATCCACTTAGACCTTATCGAAAAATGGATGGTTAAGTGGAAAATTAAAGTTAACGTTAATAAAACTGAAGCGATCCTTTTCTCTCGTAAATCCAAAGAAAAAATTCGTAGCTACCCATTTGTTCATAAACAGAAAATACCATGGAGCAAAGAGGCCAAATACCTCGGAGTCATATTGGACAAACACCTAACATGGGAATCTCACATCAATTTTGTTGCTAAAAAGTTCACCAATGTTCGTAGAAAACTCTACACGCTCATTTCCAGAAACAGCAAATTATCAAGGAAAAATAAACTACTCATATACAGCTATTACCTCAGGCCAATTTCAAGCTATGCTTCGCCGGTCTGGGGCTATGCTGCTCAATCCTATTTCAAGAAACTTCAAACCTTGGAGAACTCCGTCATTCGCCCCATTGCAAAGGCCAGATGGTTCTTCAACACTGTCAATATTAGAAAAGCACTGGGTATTCCCAGTTTCAAACAATACAATCAGAAAATTGCGAAGAAATTTTTTGAAAAACTTAAAGATCACGAGAACCCTGAAATTAACTCCATTCCTGATTATGATCCAAAGCTCAAAATTAACAGAAAAAGGCCCCGTGCATTTTTGACCTGTTAATTTCCTCCTCATCTTTCTGATACAATGCTTGGCGCTGGAGGTTTTTCTCCCTGCCTTGCGTTGAGAGCTTAATGTTCCCTCACAAATCTCATGTTATTGAGGAAAATTCCTTTTTCGCTCAAGTACCAATCTTTACTGATTACCTTTTCTGCGGGAAGTTGTTTTTCCTGGGAATTGGGAATCTGAAACCTCATCTTTCATTTGTTGTCACCCGACACCATCCCCCCAACCAATGCTTGTCTCACTTTTCACGTCCTTACATATTCACAATGAATATGTTTGTTGATTTTTGGCCTTTATGTTTGTTTTACGTTGTTTTGTCCTGTTTCGTCCTCTTACCTCATGGATTAAAATTAATCATGCACATCTCATGTTTAATAAATTAATTGGAAGGGTTATAGAAGCTTCGCTTCTCGGAACCTCATCTACATAAATTTCTGCCAAATTTCTGCCAAAATAATACATCACAAAATTCGGCAATACGAGCATAATTTTTTTTACATTATGGAGTTTAAGACAAAAGAGTGTAAAGAAAATAAAAATCTGCTACAGGATCGTCTAGGAACGAGAGAAAAAAACGTACGGGTACGGCGTTAGCTAACGTAATGGAGATTGTGATAATCATTATAGAAAGCGCACAGCTAAGCTAGACGTTTGCATGCGCACATTTTTCCTGTCATTAAAAATGATGGAAGAGTTAAGTATGACATCATCACTACGGAACATATTGAACGACTGTGAACGGTTTCGGTGACAGATTGAGAATTATCCAACTGAAAAGAAATTCCCTGACTTTTCCAGAAATTGTTCAAATTCTGCGATTTTCCCTGACTTTTCCCGGTTTTTTCAACCTCTTTTCATTTTCCCTGACAATTCCCGGTTTTCCAGGTTTTCCCGGTGCATGGGAACCCTGTTTAAAGGTACATGAACACGGAATAAGCATTGTATTCCGTTTCCGAATTTAGACTGAATTTATTTGTCTAGGTACCTAGAAGCGAAGCTTCTTTAACGCTTCCTACAAATATATCTGATACATAAATAGTGCATGATTTGCAGTACATAAGGTAAGAGGACAAAACACGTGACAACACACACATAGAACAAAAAATCAAAACGTCTAAATCCAGTACATTCTCAGAGTGAGGGTGAACACTGAGATAGACTTAACCCTCTGACGGATACAAACGTGAATATCCGTCCTCGGTACACCCGTCCGAGAAGGATAAGGACGTGAATATCCATCTCTTATTTTACCTTCCCAGAAGGATGCAAGCGGTTATTTCCAATTCCGATTTCTTTCTCCAAACGGATAGGGCCGTTTTAAACCGGCCACTGCTTTTCCCCCTTCAAGATGTACGCGCCTTCGCGCCTCATTGAACCCAGATGGGGGTAACATAATGATTGGGTCATTGTGAGAAACCCGAGGAGAGGAGTGCACCTGTCCTGTTTTTAAGTGGGTTGTGTTGTCGTTTGGAAAAAGTAAATAGTTAGATTTTGAAACACAAAATTTAGTAAAAGTTAACCTTGAACTATTTGAATTTCAGGTAATTTTTTTCACGTTTAATTTTAAAAAAATTAGCTGCTCACTTTGAATAAAACTAGGTGTAATTTTTTTAGTCATTAATAAGTATATACTTTTAATGAATAAGAAATAATAATAATATTAAAAAAAACATTACTATTGAATCTTCGATTGATCTTTCAGCACATATGGTTTTTTAGTTTTTGTTAATTAACGTAGCACTAGAGCTGCACAGTGGGCTATTGGCGACTTCAGCACATATGAGTTTTGTCCTTGTTTTACATGTATAATGAATACAAATCCAATTAAAATAAAATTTCTAAACAAAAAATAAAAAAAACTCTAACTGATAGCATGAGCAGAAACCGAAAAAGGTCATATTCTTTAATTTTATTGAACTTTAATTTCTAAATGTTATGAAGAGGTGCACTCATATTTCAATTTTAATTATAGAAACTATTTGTTTTAATCAAAGATATTTATAATTTTTGTGAAGCTATTTATATGTATTCAAAGAACTGTTGGTTAATTAATCTACTTTATAATAAGAAAAAACATTGAAGAAGTTTGGCCATTATTTTTCAAGATATTAAAAATATATGTATGTAAACAAAGACAGATTTGGGATTTGAAAGGAAGATCACATGTTCAAAATATAACAACTTAGTTATGAAAATTATTATTCCAATTCAAATGTATTATAATGTCAATTTAAATAATTTTACAGGAATATTTAAGTATTATCAATAATTTAAACTAATTATTAATTATTTAAAAAATAATTTATTAATATTAATTAAAACTTGAAGCTTCTTTTAAATGTAAAAAGTTGCTTAGTTTTCACACATATGGCTTCGAATGATGAAATAAACGGTTTTTTATAACTTTCGCTTTTGTACAACGGTCAATGTTCAAAATTTCACATTGCTTACATGTAAATATATTAAAGTATGTCTACATATAATGCAAATTCTCCATTCTTCTACGACAGAGATAACTATAAGAAAGTCAGCGCTTGAAGGAAAAAAGAAACATTGACTTGTTAAAAACACTAAAATATTAATGAACAAAGAGCAGCTTTTGAATCACGAAAGTTTTGTTTTTTTAGTTAGTATACTTTTTGAAAGTGAAATGTCTTTCAGTTCGGTTAATAGGGGTGAGGGGATGCTTTGTAAAACCGTGTGAAACGGAAATATGTAGTGCGTATTTGTAGTATGATTTTTTAAAAATTAAAAAAAAAAACATTCCTTTTAATTATTTCATTTGAAATAACACAAATGATATATAAAATTCGGCCTATTTATTAAATTGCAAAAAACAACATGTATGTGACATAAAAACTAGTCGAATAAATTTCCATGAAATTTCGTGTAAGCCTGTCAGATCGATTGAGCCTAAGAGCGGTTCGAGAATAGAATTATTATTTTTAGAAATTAAATAATATACGTTTTTTAAGGTACTTTTAAGTTTCCAAATATATAACAGACCGTTTAAGTTGTTTTAATGTAACGAGCCTCCATCTTTATTGTTGAATCTGTAGAGTAAAATAAATATCTTGGCACCTGTTTTTCTTGTACATTTCTAAACAATGTTGCCCTCAGATGGGGTTGAGCCAGAAGCTAAAAAGCCTTTTCATCAGTGCCCGCACCATTTCTCTTTGTTCGATTTGTGCTATGTTTGAAAACTACACTACCTTGAAAGAACTACAATACCTTTTGTCCATATAGTGTGCGAAACTAGGAGGGAGCAAAGCGATTTAACTATCTCGGTCAAGAAGGCTTTTTTTATTCTACTCATTCTCTTGTAAACAAACTCTATCGGATAGTGTCAAACTGTCACCATATACATGTGTAAATATTCAGCGAATGGGAACACCCACTGGACAGTTTTCTTCGCAAGCTAAAAATAAATTACAGTGAATATATAAAAAAGTTTAAACTATATTGTTTTACTTACTTATATATGTTTAGACTTTTAAAAATATTGTAATTAGTAACACGTAATTAGTCTACATTCAGAAGAAAGTTAAGACTAATCAAACATAATTATTTTTTATCTTTTTTCCGTTTATAATTTTTAGGCAACGTGAAAGATAAGGAACGTTTTATATTTAAATCAGCAACTTATTTTTTTTTTCACTTTTATGATTTCTCCTACATTCTATTATTAGATTTCCAAAGGCAGAAAATAATTTGTGATAATTTAAGAATATAAGTCGCACATAAAAATTTAACTGCATGGTGTATATTTTGATTTCCGTGCGAATTTGTTTTGTTTACTGGCATAATTATTCTAGAATAATTGTACGAGTATAATAATTTTTGTAACGTTGTTATTTGTATTTAAGATTATTTCACGTTATGTGGAATAGTAAAGGACGATTATCATGTGTACATTTTCGGACTTAGTATTATTATTTTAGGAAAATATTGTATTTTAAAACTGAAATGGATCCGATATCCATTTATTTTTCATTTTAAATAACTTACTTAGATATTCAAGAGTTTCAAAATGGCTTTAAATCAAACATTTTAATAAAACTGATTTGTTGTAAGTCTTTCAAAGACGTTTCTTATGTAATTATTTTGGTAAAATTTGCCTTTTACTTCAAGACATCTAAAATATTGATTGCTAAAGGGTATTTGTATAAGTTATGTGCAGGCTTACTCTTGTTGCAATTTTGGGCATACTTTTTTTGCGTAATCATATATTAAAGGAATATTCTAATTTATTTGAAATAAATATATTATGTTAAATTTTAAACCTTAGTGAGACCTTTTTAAGGTGAAATTCCATACTAGTATATAAAATTATTCCTGAAAGACTAGAAAATGAATTATTTTTTTTCTCTCATTTGTCGTTATTTTATATATTTGCTGTGTGTAGAACATATACTTTTGACAGAATGGTATATAACAATTAAAAATATTTCTATCTATACAAAAATATACCAATTGCGATTGTTTTCATGTAAAGAGTATTGTTGTCGCGTAGAAATACGATTGAAAATGAAAAAAAAAACATCTTTAATGTTAAAAAATATTAAACTGTTAAAATATAGACTTCATGCCAGTTTTAGGGTCAAATACTTCTAGGTAATGCTGATTTTATGCTATTTACTTAAAATCTGCATCAGTAGTATTCATTATTTCCAATGAATATATTTTGTAATTTCGTTTAAAAGAGATTAACCGCTTTAATATTTTAGCTTTAGCGCTTGAAGAATAATTAAAACCTAAAAGTATTGATTAACGAAGTACAGCTTTGAAGCAAAATGAAGGTTGTCATATGAAGTCTTTATCGTCCGATGATTTGTTGGAAAAAATTCGCACTAGAGCTAAACAATGAGCTTTCGGTGACGGTTGTCTGATCTTAAATTATTGCGAAAGTGGAGTAAAATATTACATTTTGAGGTTTTTATTTTTTACAACTCATTTTCAATTCAAAACTGTATAAAACAGTTGGTTCCAACCTTTAGATGGCTACGGATTTTAGCAAGTCCTGGGCCAACACCTTGTAATATTATTTAAAAAAAATAGTACTTGTATACTAATTATAATTTATATACATTATATATCTCGCTTAATAAATATTTATTTATTTTATAAATAAATTTAGTAATGAAAAACATTACAGTTTTTAACATATGTTTTATAAAGGTAACATTTCAACATTTAAATAATCAATGAGATTTTTAAACGCACATCTAGTTCAACAATTTATCTACTTAAGTAAATTAATAATATACCTGTATTTTTAATAGTGTTTAATAATAATTTAAAGTAACTCATTCAGAACTGAAAATTGCAGGATTCCATTTAAAAAAGTATTCTTAATTCATCAAATATATCAACAATAGACTGAAAATAAACTATTGGGGGGAAAAATACCATCTCCAACAAAAATTGCAAATCGTGTTCATTTCTGATTAATTATAAATACTCAAACAAGCACTTAGGAGTGCGGGTAAAAGTTTACTTCTATTATAGCACATAAGTTTTAATTTTCAATTTAGTTGCTTTTAGTTTTAATAGGAAAACATCTCAGACGCCTTATCCTTTTTTAAAAATGGTCAAATGAAAACATCCGTGTTCTTGAAAAATGTCTCCACGGACTACTTAGAATTTCGCGGACCACCAGTAATACTCGGACTATGGGTTGGGAATTACTAGTATAAATAAATTAAATATGAAGTGTTTTTCAACAGATTTCGATTGAAATCTTCCAAGCAAAGTTTTTCAAACAATTAATTTAAACGCTTAACAAAAATATATACATTCGCGTCGCTTGGATATTATTTATTTTAACTTTCTATGTATTTCCAATTCATATTAACTGTGTATAATAGCAAAAAATAAAAACATTCTAATAAAAAGCAATCGAGTGAAATTTTTAATAATAATGACGAGAAAGTGGCAGAAATATGAGTTATATTAATGAGAAATAATTATTTATTTGTAAAAAGTTTTTAGGAAAATAAAAAGAGAAATTAGCCGTTTGCCGTGACATATAAAAATTAAAAATTAACTGTGTTTGGAAAACCATACGCCTGTTCTAAAAAGTTATATAAAACTCAAATACTTTTTTTAACTTATTTCTTAGTGTCCCGCAATTTTGTAATTCGTACTGTTTCTTTTGATTAGCAAAATATCTTTACTCAGCTTATTTATATGAAGTTAAATTTGGCTCAAAATTAAATGTTCCCTGAAACCGAACAAAAAAAGTCAGATAAAACCTTTGTCAAAACCTTTATATTGTTCAAATTACTTGAAGAATTTCAATGCTGCATTTTTCTGCATTAAACATTTATGAAAAATTTATATTGTTCAAGTACCTTTATGAAATCTTCATCTTTATAATTTTTATGAAGATTTTATGATTATTTATTTATGCTTTTGCTGGGAACTAGCAAAACAAGTTTTAGTTAATTACTATAGAGTTTTTTTTTACAAATATATACAATACGTTTTACTGTGATATGATTATAAACGGAGAATGCAAATGGGTTCTAAAAAATTTCCACTTGAAGTGCATGCAAAGGCATTGCCTTCCTTTTTAGATCATTTAACAGTGTCAACACAGTACCATGCATATGGTCACTTAGTGTCAACGAGAATTCGCACGTGGCAGAAAAGGGCGTATACGAGGACAATGATTGAATAGCCACTGCCTTTCACTCAGCTGTCAGCGCGTCGGTACACGACCGTAGGGGCATTCGCGGTATCTTAGATAAAAGCGTTCGCCTCCCTTACGGACAGACCACCTGTAAATTACTTTGGGGGGATGAAAAATCCCGCGACGTTTTCTAAGAACCTAGTCGAAAACATGCCAGCACTCTCGCAATGGAGTGTGTTAAAAGATTAAGGCACTTTAGAGAGAGTTGGATGGAAATTAGCTATCCGTCAGTTGGTTAAAATGGCACCGTCGGGGACGAGAGAGTCACAGGCAGGGAAAAGTTACACTTAATTGGATGAATCCTAAATATGCTTCCTCCTGATTGGAGGGGAGAAAAATTGGCACAAAATTCAAAGAGTTCGCCGTATTTATCCGCAAGCGGAGTAACACGGTATGATTACTTGGGTAAAAAGTCACAATTGGATGAGAGTTTATCAGATTGGCTGGTAAATGAGCATGCCTCCACCTGATTGGAGGGGAGAGTTAACATGGGATGCAGACAGTCTGGCGCCTTTGCTTTCCTGATGAAGGTGCTTCCAGTGCCTTCGCACAATTTTGGAGTAGGATCATTGATGGTGGGCGGAGCCAAGTCCGACATTAGGGGTGTGCACAGGTGCAGCCACATAAGTTGGTGAACTTTTAGCATGGGATGTGATCGCTTCTTCGGAAGAGAAGAAGTCGACGATAGCTTGCATTTTTGAAGACACACTTGGCTTTTCTTTGATGGAATTCAAGAGGAACAAAATTCCTTCTTCCCCATTGAAAAGTGACTTAAGTTCTTTCAAAAGTTCCAGAAGCGATGCATATTCATTATTTTGCAACTGGGTCGGAGCCTTTGGAGAAGAGTTGTTTACTTTGGTTGGGGCAGAACGGTTGTTCACTTTTCGCTTCCTTTGGCCGATTTGTGAGACATGTTCTTTTTCGTTGTTTTCATTTTTGTTGACTTTGGCTTTTGGGAACGCAGGGCATTGTCGCCATGACGCGACGTGCCCTTCCGTTCCGCAATTGATGCAGGTTGGATGCTCTACCCATTTGATTGTGCATTGACGGGTTTCGTGATTTTCGCCACATTTTAGGCATCGGGCAGGCATAGAGCAATTAATTGAGGAATGTCCAAAATGATTACAGTTGTAGCACTGTGCAGCTTTACGTTTAGGACGGAAAAGTTCACATTTGATGTTGAAAAAGCACAAGGTTTTAATATCCAAAATGTTTTGGTTTTCTTGATTTTTTGGGAGTTCAATAAGAAAAATGCCAATTGGAGTTTTAGCGGGTCTCTTAAAGAATTGGGTACATTTAGTAATGGGAAAACCCAAATTCATAAGCTCATCTTTGACTTCCTCTGGTTTAAACTGAGAGGGAATACCTTTGATAACAATTTTAAGCATTTTCCGTTTCCGGCAATTTATTAATATCATATATTAATAACGGTAAGTTAAAATACTGGTAGTGAAATATGCAACGTATTTCACAGTTTTGTTAAATATAAGTTACATAACTCTTTTCATACTTTCGTCAAATTTAACTTAAACTATGCCAATGTAGCTAATTAATTATAAAAGACACTTCACGACAAAAATATTTTAAAATTGCCATTTTAAAATGATAGGTCTGTTTTGTTTGCCAGTTTCTGCATATTTCTTTTTACAGAAAATTAAAATTTCCGATTCAATTATAATTGTAACATACACTCACAGTTTATACAACATATTCATAAATATATCCTCAAAGTTTAAAGAAGTAAACATTTATATTATTCCCTGTAGTGTAATAGTTCAATATAATTTATAAATGGTTTACGAGCCCTAGTTGCTCAGTGGATAAAGGCGTTCAGTTACTAATCAGAGGATTGGCGGTTCGAATCCGTGCGATGGACTTGACAAAGAAAAGTAAAAAGTAGTGATCTTGCAATCGGAAGGTGGCCAGCTTCGCAACCAAAATACAAGAAAGTCGTCCACAACATCCAACAAATTATACTGGCGTGTATACGGGACTGGTGCACAATAAATCTGATCGGGATCCAAAGTCCCGGCGTCTATTGAAGGCATTGGGTGCCGTTGGGTTGGTTCTGGTGTTTCTTCGCCATGTGACCATGTTTCAAAAATACGAGGCATCGTTCCCGGGTCTTTCCTTCGAGATAGACCCCGAACTTTCGCCAATAGCCCACTCTGCAGCTCTAGTGCGATGTTAATTAACAAAAACTAAAGTATAGTTTGTGCAAAAATGAGTAAATTCTATTTCACTTACCGTTAGCCAAAGCAAAATTTAAACATTCTTATCTCGGAACTTACACCATTTGGCCGGCAACCCGCCCACGTAAAAGATTAAAATAGTAATCATTGCCATGTCAACAAATAAAACTCAAAAGATTCAATATTAATTCAGCTTATATTTATAAGGTTTAATATTAACAAAAGATTCCATTAGTTTCTTCTGAAAGACTTTCAGCAATGTATTGAAAAGCAATCGCCGCAAGCTACTAATATGAGATGATGAATATACACGAATGAAAAAAGTTAAATAGAAGGTAGGCGGAAGTCTGTTGGACGCTGTGTTATTACGACAATACATAATGTTGAGGTTTATTTTATGAGCTTGGGGCAAATTTAATTTCCGTTATTTGATTTAAGCTTATTCAAATACCTGATATAAACGAAATAATCGTTCCCAATTAATCGCATGAAAGATACATAAAGAGGAGAAGGGTACTCTAAGCAAGGGTTTAAAATTAGAGGATACACAGTACACTTAATTTTTTTGCAGTGCACTTAACTTTTCTGAAAAATTGCTAGTATTCAATTCTTCGAAATATTCGTATATATATATATATATATATATATATATATATATATATATATATATATATATATATATATATATATATATATATATATATATATATATATATATATATATATATATATATATATATATATATATATATATATATATATATATATATATATATATATATATATATATATATATATATATGTGTGTAAGAAAACAATTACAACTCCAACATATAAGTAGTTTCATTCGTACTTGTAAGCAGGCACCATTCTGTGCCTATCGACGAAAAGAGAATTTTGTTTTATGCAGAAGAACCATTTTTTTTGTAGTTTAAAGGATCCAAAAAGAATAAAACTATTATATGCGGTTTATAATATTGAACTAACACTGTATTTGTAACTGTTTGACCTTAACTTACGCTCATTTATGACCAGCAACGTATGTCAATGGATACGTAGCAGTGGCGGTTCGTGAACTACAGAAAGTACAGCCGGGCTGCACCTACATTTATTTATGTGTATTTTAAAACTGAAATCAGATATTTTACTAATTTTCTTAAATAAATATTAGAATTGAATAGGAAATATCTACGGTGAATAAACAAAATCTCCGGTAACTAGCAAGCCTGTTGCCGTAATCCGCAATTCAGGATAGGGGAAAAATGCATTCAATCAAAACTGCAGCCAAAAAGCGAAGTTCAGAATCGGCTGCATCGTTGCCCGGGCAACCTCTACGTAGTATGAAGATAACCCCCTCCCCTTGCTAATGCACTGATGTGTGGTGAGGGTACAGCCCGAAATGAATTTTCTGATTTGGGCTGCACTCGGTATTCGATAAACTGATTGGCTCGTGCATGAATCGCATGGTTGAGTGAGAGAACCGAGAATCTCTCAAAAAGGAAATAGTTTTCTTGATAAATTTACTGTGTGCCGTTGTTTCGTTATTTAAGTTAATATAAAATTGACCAATTCGCATGTTTAAAAGAAATGAGAATTGCTTTAATTTTCAAAAAAATAAGTGTTTTCTATTCTTTTTGCATGCTATCATTTCGTTGTTGTGGAAAATAAGGAGGGGGGAGGGGGAGGGGGTTCACATGATTTCGGCTGCACTAATATTTTCGATCACGGGCCGCCACTGATACGTAGATATAGATATATTTACCCAGAACATTTTCTAAATATCTCTTCACATTCCTATAAAAATACTTTACTAGCAGGTAAAACCATATTTTAGTAACTAGCAATTACAAATAATGAATAAAAAACCAATACCTTTTTACAACTAAAGCTCATGTTCCTCCATAATTAAAGCCAGGTTATTATCCAGTCTTAGAAGAAGAAAAAAAAAAGTAAAAATATAAACTTCGAGATATCTTTTTTTTTAAAAAGTAGTTCAAATCTCTTTTAAAAAAGAATCATGACTCTATCCAATTTCAACGGGACACGGAGTCATTAATTTTAGTGAAAGTACTAGTTTTGAATTCAGCGTCATATATCTTATATTTTATTACATTTCATCCGCAGTTTGGTTAACTAATATATTATTACGATTATTTATATACTAGAAGTAATCTTAGACGTTGAAGAAATAATTTCTTATAAGATAAGAAGGATAAAAAAGTAATTTATGAAGTGGCGGAAATGGATGTTCCATTCCAAAGAATTCTGTTCATAATTCATATCTACTAATGAGGAGCATTGATCAACTGAATTCATGTCGTTGAGATATAATGAACTTTGGGTTAGAATTCTTTTACGAAAGAAAGAATTTGTAAATGAGTTGAAGTTGTTTCTGAAAAAGATAAAGATGCCTATTTTTCATTTTAGCACTTTCTATTAAATTTTGATTATATAATTTTTTTTTCAGATAGAACTACGTGATTGTATTTCCTAATTAAAGTGGTACATAAGCTTAAGAGCGGTTTAAACAAGAAGGCTGAGTTACTGTCTGTCTGCCTATGTCTGTCTGAACGTATATTTATGACTGTGTCTGTATATCTGTAAGTATATGTATGTCGGTCTGTCTATTTGACTGATTATGTCTATGCAGTCCATGTATGGGCATGTCCATGTATGTTTGTATGTCTATGTCTCTCTGCATTTTGTCTATGTATCTACGTATGTTAGTCAGTCTATGTATGTCTGTGTCTGAACATATATGTATGACTGTGTCTATGTGTCTGACTGTAGATGTGTATGTATCTATATGTATATCTGTCTGTATATGTGTATGTATCTATATGTATGTCTGACTGTCTATGTGCATGTCTGTATTTTTAAATAATTTGTGAGTAATTTTTAAACAAAAATTCCTTCAGTATGGCCACATTGGTAACATTACATATGGCAACAGTGTGGTAAAATCGGCCTAACAAAACACAAAATATTATGAAATAACTATAGTCACTGTTTTTGCAAATTACAAGTAACAAAGGTTATAATCAGTAAGTACATTTCTTTTAAAGAAACTATTCTTTGAATTAAGTTTTTTATTACATTGCATGGTAGCGATGCCACATCTCAACAAAAGAGATTTGCCATATTTCCCAAATCTGATCAGAAAGGTAATAAAAATTAATAACAAAGGTACCGAGACTAAAAACACTCGCTTGTAAAATAGTGTCTTAATCCAATTGTTTCTAGTGTCCGCGACAAAAGTTCCAGACTGACTATTGTCATTATTTGTTCCCTCTTAAACTTCACTTATGTCCATTGCTGTCCTCTTGGTGTAAAGAAATTTAATATCTTAAGTTAGAACATGACAAAATCGCCTGCACCTTTTGCCTAGATGTGCGAGGAAACTGTGACACCCTTTACTTGAGTTATAATTGAAGAATTTTCTTCGATATAATTTAATTTAATTTTTGTGTTTCCGAGCTTTAGTACTAAAATATAAATATACAATTTACTTTGTTTATTTATTACAAATAAAATACTTGAAAAAACTTAAAATCTAATAATTCTTTTTAACAAACGAAGGATCTTATTATGTAATCATTATCAGTACAGGAGAATAGAAATTAAATAAGGAGAATAAAGAATATAAAAATAAATTTTAAATTTTTAATGACATTTTAAATTTTTGAGGGCTTAGCGGGAGATCTAAATATATTTGATTAATTAATTAATTTTATTTTACAAATGTTTGACATCACATAACTTTCACCACAGGCAAATGCGATTAAAAAAATAATAAAAATAGACCCACCCTAATATATATTTCCGGATTTGTTTCAATTACATGTCCTTCGTACTAAAAATCGCGTTGAATTCGAAGCGATCGTTACATTCATTTGCGGCGAGAGCTCACGACGGTTATGTTTTCGTCTTGCTCCGCTAAATTTGGATTCTTCTTTTAATCAAAATCATGGATGTTTCTCATGACGATTGGCCGGAGTTAGGAAAGGATTTCAAGGAACCACCTGCTCAAGCTCGTCGAAATGAAAAGTTTAAGTCTCAACCTTCAAAATCTAAAGCTACAGCTCAAATAAGCAATTGTGAGTGCCCAACGGAACCACCCATCGTGGAGGAGTCGAAGGACATTAATTCGCTCAGCAAAATTGAAGCTTTCATGGAACTCTTCAAGGAAATGCAAGAAATTGCAATTTTCAAGAGGGACAATCCACATATTGTTGAACAATTATCAGTCGACCTCAACCATCATGTGGACAAGGCGCTGGTGACTGGCACCAACAACTCCGACAATAACACTTTAATTGAACAATCATCAGACGACCTCAACCATCAGGTGGACAAGGCGCAGGTGATTGACACCAACAACTCCGACAATAACACTAAAATGGACACAGGAGAGGAGGTGAGTTCTCTCCCCCCTCCACCTATTTTTATTAAAAGCAATTGTGATTCTCGTAAACATCTCAGTGAACTCTCTAAACTTTCTTTTGGTCTCCTTAACTGTGAAAAATCTGGTGTTTACATCAAAATTAATGTTCCAAACGCTGTTTTGCGTCTCATCCTTACTGATTATTTGAAAAGTGTGAACTGCGGATTTTTTACCTTCACTAATAAAGTGGAGTTACCGCTTAAAATTGTTATCAAAGGTATTCCCTCTCAGTTTAAACCAGAGGAAGTCAAAGATGAGCTTATGAATTTGGGTTTTCCCATTACTAAATGTACCCAATTCTTTAAGAGACCCGCTAAAACTCCAATTGGCATTTTTCTTATTGAACTCCCAAAAAATCAAGAAAACCAAAACATTTTGGATATTAAAACCTTGTGCTTTTTCAACATCAAATGTGAACTTTTCCGTCCTAAACGTAAAGCTGCACAGTGCTACAACTGTAATCATTTTGGACATTCCTCAATTAATTGCTCTATGCCTGCCCGATGCCTAAAATGTGGCGAAAATCACGAAACCCGTCAATGCACAATCAAATGGGTAGAGCATCCAACCTGCATCAATTGCGGAACGGAAGGGCACGTCGCGTCATGGCGACAATGCCCTGCGTTCCCAAAAGCCAAAGTCAACAAAAATGAAAACAACGAAAAAGAACATGTCTCACAAATCGGCCAAAGGAAGCGAAAAGTGAACAACCGTTCTGCCCCAACCAAAGTAAACAACTCTTCTCCAAAGGCTCCGACCCAGTTGCAAAATAATGAATATGCATCGCTTCTGGAACTTTTGAAAGAACTTAAGTCACTTTTCAATGGGGAAGAAGGAATTTTGTTCCTCTTGAATTCCATCAAAGAAAAGCCAAGTGTGTCTTCAAAAATGCAAGCTATCGTCGACTTCTTCTCTTCCGAAGAAGCGATCACATCCCATGCTAAAAGTTCACCAACTTATGTGGCTGCACCTGTGCACACCCCTAATGTCGGACTTGGCTCCGCCCACCATCAATGATCCTACTCCAAAATTGTGCGAAGGCACTGGAAGCACCTTCATCAGGAAAGCAAGGGCGCCAGACTGTCTGCATCCCATGTTAACTCTCCCCTCCAATCAGGTGGAGGCATGCTCATTTACCAGCCAATCTGATAAACTCTCATCCAATTGTGACTTTTTACCCAAGTAATCATACCGTGTTACTCCGCTTGCGGATAAATACGGCGAATTCTTTGAATTTTGTGCCAATTTTTCTCCCCTCCAATCAGGAGGAAGCATATTTAGGATTCATCCAATCAAGTGTAACTTTTCCCTGCCTGTGACTCTCTCGTCCCCGACGGTGCCATTTTAAGTCTATCTCAGTGTTCACCCTCACTCTGAGAATGTACTGGATTTAGACGTTTTGATTTTTTGTTCTATGTGTGTGTTGTCACGTGTTTTGTCCTCTTACCTTATGTACTTCAAATCATGCACTATTTATGTATCAGATATATTTGTAGGAAGGGTTAAAGAAGCTTCGCTTCTAGGTACCTAGACAAATAAATTCAGTCTAAATTCAGTCTAAAAATCGCGCAAATTTCTGCCTGGTTAAACAAATTAATTCATGCTAAAGGGCAAATTTTTAATAAATTTGTATTCAGTAACATATAAATTCTTATGGATGTAACGACTTTCGACATCTTTCCACAAGTCACTACATCCAGATGTCTTACAAACTTCTACACCAACCAATTCCTGACCAGCCATGGAGTCTTTCCGGTACACCAAGCTCGACTTTTCCACGGAGATATAACATGTCCGTTCGACGACGAGGAAGGCAGCATAAATCACTACATTTACGAATTCGGATAATTTGAACATCTTCGTTTTCAGGCTTTCCCTCTCAATTTCACAGCCCTACCGTTACAAACTTTGCTCCTAAGCAAGTCACATGAACTCTACTTTCAACAAGTGATTCAACTTATCATGGAAGCACAAGACCTTCAAATGTTGAACTCTAGTAAAAGGTGAACTTCTTGGATAGTCCAAATTGCTGGAAACTCTAACTGTCTGAACTCTCACGGACATTAGTATAAGCTCCTTTTCATATAGGTTAACAGTGACACCTAAGTATATTATTTATTTGAATCTATGGAAATGCTCTGATAGTGAACAATGAGTTTATCACTCACTCTTCGGTACATCACGGTTCTTGTATAGAATTTAAGCTAGTTATTAAGTCTTGTATTTCCTTGCATATTTTTTCCAGGTACGCCACATATCAAGTATGTCGCTAAAAAGTTCATTAATGTTAGAAGAAAACTGTACAACTTAATTTCTAGAAGAAGCAAATTGTCTCGTAACAACAAGCTTCTCATTTATAAATGCTACCTCAGACCAATTTCGAGTTATGCATCTCCGGTCTGGGGCTATGCTGCAAAATCCAACTTTCAAAAACTCCAAACTTTAGAGAATTCAATCATAAGAACTATTGCAAAAGCAAGAAGATATTTCAACACAGATAACATCAGAAAAGCACTTGATATTCCCAGCTTCAAGAAATACAAGAAATACAATCAAAAGATTGCCAAGAAATTTTATGATAAACTTACCAACCGCTCTAACACAGAAATCATTCGCATTCCAAACTATGATGCTAGGCTTGAGGTCAACAAGAAAAGACCTAGAGCTTTTGTTACTTGAACATTTCTTATCAAATTACTACTCATCACTCCTTCTAGGCTGTTGTTGGAGGCTTCTGCATCCATCATCCTCTTGGTATTGAGAGCATTGAGTTTTTAACTACTTCATGTTTACTTCAGATTTACTGAAGAATTTTATTTTATGTGCAGAGAAATGTGCTTTCTCCTAATTCATTGTACATTCACCATTTCTGCGGGAAGATGTTTTTCCTGGGATTTGGGTGTTTGTGTTCCCATTCATTGTTCCTATCATCAGTTGTCCTCGACACCAACCCCCATGCCCATCTTTTGACTCCTTTAATGCGCCCGGACATGTCTCTTTCTGAGAATGTGCTGGATTTAGACGTTTTGATCTGTGTTTTGTGTGTGTGTTGTCACTGTTTTGTCCTCTTACCTTATGCTAAACAAATCATGCAAATATTTAGGATAAGATAAATTCATAGGAAGGGTTAAAGAAGCTTCGCTTCTAGGCACCTAGACGAATAAATTCAGTCTATTACGTGCGGGCTGCTCAAAATAACAAACACCAATTTCAAATGAGCATTCCAAATAAAGGCACGAATAAATTTTCACCAGAATAAAATCCTGAAGTTAATTTAATACCTCCCAACTCAATGGTTAAAGCTGAAATATCGTCTAGCCATTGCAACTCTCAAAGGGCCCATCGGATGCTTTATTTTCATTCTCTCTCGGTAATAGTAAAGCGAGAATAGTTTATAAACTTTGATAAATATACCAAAAAGATCCACAGTTGGCATTCAATGGGTGCATAGACTGTGATGAAATATAGAAGATTATTTTATGCTACTGAAGATATTGATGGAAATTTTCTATTCTTTATTTGTGACTATGTGCTGCAGCAATATTTTATTTGAATTTGACATTTTGGTTTATATTTCAAAAGCAATATTTAGTTTCACTTGCGAATCAAAGTTTTCGGTGGCAGATTTCTTTATTTATGTTTTAATTTTCTTTCTTTGAGGAATTAAAAGGGCAAGTTAATATGTCTTAATCAGTATGTATTTTTGAAGTCAATACATCTTTTAAAAGCGACCGCGGTGCGGAGTCCATTGGCATAGACTTGAGCCACACAAAAATGGTGGCTTTTCATAGCATCATGAATCCAGGGAGAATTAGCTTATGTGAATAAATGACCAACCATCGTTAAGAAGAAGCTGTGACCGCAAATATCAAGTCGGTTATTAATCCACACTCTCCTTTGAGCTTTATACCCTGTGGATGGAAATGAGTACTCGTTTTTCTTTGAGTACAATTGTATTGAAAATAAACGATGACATACTCAAATTTAAGTAATCGCACTTTCTCAAAAATGAGCAGTATGGCTTAATATTGCTAATATCAGCTTTTGTTCAAGCCATCTTAACAAAGCGACGACCCGAAAAATTTAAAATAGTTGTTCAGAAGATGGTTTTCCACATAATTTGAAGTCGATTGCTTAAATTTAATCTGAGTTATTACGACTCAATTGTGTTATTTCCCATTCTTTTGCTACACCTTTTTAACATAACTTCCGTTCATAATCTCTTCGCGTCGCTCTGGTCACGGCTCTGGTAGTTCAACGGATAAGGCCCTAAACTTCGGTGATGGAAATCGGAATGAACATTACGGTGTGTCGACCGAAGGTCCTCTCACCTTCATCTAAATAAGCCTAGTACAAAGGATAACGTTAGCGGGTTTTAAGATTTAACTAAGAAGTTACTAAATTAAAATTAAGAGATGGGGTGGGGGCCGTGAGGCTAAGCGCGAGCTCGTTGTACCTCTCAGTGAGCCGGATGGAGGAACAAATGATTGAGATACCCGTGAAGTGTTATCACGTGGGCAGTTGTTGATTCCATGTGGTGTCACAAGTGTTTGTTCGAATGTTGCGTTGCGGTCCAGAAGTCCCCATGTGTAATGGAACCGAGGACCTTTTGCATGCTACGCCGATATTCAACTAGTCAGGCTAAAGTGATCACTAGAGCCCGCTCTTATCGCTTATATATGAAGTGACAGTATCGCTTATATATGAAGTGACAGTATCGCTTATATATGAAGTGACAGTATCGCTTATATATGAAGTGACAGTATCGCTTATATATGAAGTGACAGTATCGCTTATATATGAAGTGACAGTATCGCTTATATATGAAGTGACAGTATCGCTTATATATGAAGTGACAGTATCGCTTATATATGAAGTGACAGAATCGCTTATATATGAAGTGACAGTATCGCTTATATATGAAGTGACAGTATCGCTTATATATGAAGTGACATTATCGCTTATATATGAAGTGACAGTATCGCTTATATATGAAGTGACAGTATCGCTTATATATGAAGTGACAGAATCGCTTATATATGAAGTGACAGTATCGCTTATATATGAAGTGACAGTATCGCTTATATATGAAGTGACAGTATCGCTTATATATGAAGTGACATTATCGCTTATATATGAAGTGACAGTATCGCTTATATATGAAGTGACAGTATCGCTTATATATGAAGTGACAGAATCGCTTATATATGAAGTGACAGTATCGCTTATATATGAAGTGACAGTATCGCTTATATATGAAGTGACAGAATCGCTTATATATGAAGTGACAGTATCGCTTATATATGAAGTGACAGTATCGCTTATATATGAAGTGACATTATCGCTTATATATGAAGTGACAGTATCGCTTATATATGAAGTGACAGTATCGCTTATATATGAAGTGACAGAATCGCTTATATATGAAGTGACAGTATCGCTTATATATGAAGTGACAGTATCGCTTATATATGAAGTGACATTATCGCTTATATATGAAGTGACAGTATCGCTTATATATGAAGTGACAGTATCGCTTATATATGAAGTGACAGAATCGCTTATATATGAAGTGACAGAATCGCTTATATATGAAGTGACATTATCGCTTATATATGAAGTGACAGTATCGCTTATATATGAAGTGACAGTATCGCTTATATATGAAGTGACAGTATCGCTTATATATGAAGTGACATTATCGCTTATATATGAAGTGACAGTATCGCTTATATATGAAGTGACAGTATCGCTTATATATGAAGTGACAGAATCGCTTATATATGAAGTGACAGTATCGCTTATATATGAAGTGACAGTATCGCTTATATATGAAGTGACAGAATCGCTTATATATGAAGTGACAGTATCGCTTATATATGAAGTGACAGTATCGCTTATATATGAAGTGACATTATCGCTTATATATGAAGTGACAGTATCGCTTATATATGAAGTGACAGTATCGCTTATATATGAAGTGACAGAATCGCTTATATATGAAGTGACAGTATCGCTTATATATGAAGTGACAGTATCGCTTATATATGAAGTGACAGTATCGCTTATATATGAAGTGACATTATCGCTTATATATGAAGTGACAGTATCGCTTATATATGAAGTGACAGTATCGCTTATATATGAAGTGACAGAATCGCTTATATATGAAGTGACAGTATCGCTTATATATGAAGTGACAGTATCGCTTATATATGAAGTGACAGTATCGCTTATATATGAAGTGACAGTATCGCTTATATATGAAGTGACAGTATCGCTTATATATGAAGTGACAGTATCGCTTATATATGAAGTGACAGTATCGCTTATATATGAAGTGACAGTATCGCTTATATATGAAGTGACAGAATCGCTTATATATGAAGTGACAGTATCGCTTATATATGAAGTGACAGAATCGCTTATATATGAAGTGACAGTATCGCTTATATATCAAGTGACACCCGCAAATAGTTCAACTATCACAACAACATAGTTGCAAATCTAATGCGATATTAAGACTATGGTAATTTCTGGAAGATAATTATCAAATGATAACTACATATTTTATTTTTAAACATCGATGTCGGTGAGAAATTCTGGCTGAAAACATTCGATTTATTTTTTCGCCGGCGATGTTCGGTTAAGGGGGTCCGATACCTTCGACATTTTTTTCTTTATTTTTATACTTGTACAATCCAATTTTTTTTCTCTTTCTAAATATGCATAAAAAACCATTTTAAGACGCTCAATTTTTTTTTTAAATTGCACATTTATTTTTAAATTAACATTTTAGTAAATTTTTTAACAATTTTAAAATTCCTACTCCTTTTTTGTTTTTCAATATTTTGAAGCAATTTTTTTTATTTAAGATCTTGAATAATATGTAAATAGATGTATGCATTCAAATTTTGATTCAGATACATCACTTTAAAAAAATAAAATATATTAGGAATTTTGGAGAAAAAAATTGACGAAAAAAAATAAAATTCCATTTTAAGTGGTTTTAAAAAACAAATTATGGTAAAAATAGGAAATCTGAATGCATACATCTATTTAAAATATATTTATCTTGCTATACACACAAAAATTATGATTTTAAGTATAATAGTAAAAAAGCCTTAGCATTTTTAGTGTTCATTAAATTTCAAAACCACGAACAGAGATATTTGCTTTTAAAGTTTACATATGATACAACTATGTTACAGGAACACATCATTAAAACATTCATAACTAAAAAAGCAATAGGAATTTTTTGAAGCAGTTTTTTGTGAGTTATTAAGATAAGTTTGAATATTATTTTTTAAATATAAAAAAAAATGACTTTTTTTGCGAATTTTGGGTATCGGACCCCCTTAACAACATCAAAGGAACGAAGTTTCGCAGGAGAAACACATAATGAAAGGATAACACAGCCACGGCTTCGGATGAAGGAACGAGACTCCTTTTCCATCGACAGGCGTCGAAAGTTAATCAGCAGCAAACGAGAACACCGAAATAAGATTTAAAGTTCCCCCGAAGAAAACTGTTGATTAAGTCGCCTTTTCGTCAGTGAGACATGGAGACTTTTACTATTTAAAGGAAATATATCTGTTCAAGGTGTTGCGATGCTATTTAGCACATTAGAGAGTTAGCTTTGGCCGGGGAATCTGACTTAATTTGTGAGCTATCGATCACTCACGGTTTCTGTGTAGCACTGTTTTTGAGATTTCGTGTTGTTTAAAATTTTAAATACGGAAATATACATTAATATGCAAATATGTTTTTTGAAACAAGTTGTATATGTTGAGTATGTATTTTAAGTTTCATTTTATTCTTCGTTTATATTTATTAGCGGAGTCCATAAACTAAATTATGTTTCTCCAATATGTATATGAATACCTTGTTGCTTAAAATTAAATTTAATTTAAAATTTAAAAATTCTTTTAATAAAAATTAAAAAAATAAATACAGTGGTAGATAAAATATATCATCTAAATCAGTATATTAAATTTATGAAAAATTCAACATTAAGAAATAAGTTGAGGCAAAATCCCTAACAAATGTTATATATATATATATATATATATATATATATATATATATATATATATATATATATATATATATATATATATATATATATATATGTGTGTAAGGATGTAATGTATTATTGTTGCACAATAATTTCCAGAATTTTCTTGGAAATACATGTGACTGGATGGAACTCGAAATCAGAGGTTTGCGAGATTTATCTATGCCGTTCAATCATTTATGCCCGAGTTATAAATGTGTGTACGTTTAAGCTGACATGGTCGAAATGTCCTCAGTTTCTGGTGTTGTAAAACTTTAGAAGGTGTAGTACTAAGATAGTTGCGAGTCATCGATATTCGCCAAAACACTCATCTTGTAGAGGTGTCTGGTGCACGTTAAATATGCATTTGTTCAAACAACCAGGTCTGCGGGTTCAGCTCAGGTGTTATCCCCTTCATCAGACTGCGCTTTAAATTGAGGAAATGTTCTTGGGATAGACCTTTGAGCATGGATACCTCATAGTAGAGCAATCATAAGGTTATAATCTCGCTAACATCAAAGTGAGGCCAACATGTATGGCCTCAGACACGTGGTTTACTACGTCATCGATTGATAATTTTTTTCTAGTTCATTCATAAAAAAATATCATGTACTTCATGAAGAAACGCATTTACTATTATTTCCAAATCACAAGTCAATCGCGAACGTTTTTCCATTCATAAATTTTGAAAGGAAGTCGCGTGCCTGGTACCATTAGGTCTGAGATGTTTGCATGACGATTATGACGTCATATTCGCTCTGCTACAGTCAATTCATCACGATAATGACGTCATATTTCCTCTGCTACAGTCCATTCATGCTCGGAGTGATAGACCTTGAACCATTGCCAATAGCCCAATATGTAGCTCTAGTGCGACGTTAAATAAAAACAAAAAATATATAAAAGAGAAATTTGTTCAATCCCATACCAGAAATAGTCTTATCCATTGAAATTTCAATTTTGTATCATTACGTATTCTTCGTTTTTATTCTATATGAAATTCCACAAAAACGCATTTCTTTAGAACACTGAGTCTTCGACGAATGCCCCAACTTTTGAGAGCTTAAAAGGTTCTAGTGATCACACATGCAGTTATGCCAAAACATTTTTTTTTTCTTTCTCCAAAGTAACTTTTACAAAATTCACTTCCCAACTGTTTCAAATTTGAAGGACCAGTGACAGATTGCGCCAGAAATGAAAGGCTTGAATGATGCATGGCGGAATATATTGGCGAAAGAAAGTTTTCGAAGTTGACATTCTAATAGTGAATGCTTGAAATTTCACTCACAAGTGTGTCTTGCAATATGTCATTGGAAAATTGAGTTATTATAATGTAACTACTATGTACAACAACAATGTAAAAGAGGTTTCAAACTTCGAAAGGTACAGCCGCGGAAAAAAACCCCGAACCACCAATGATTATTTCGTTAGTTTTTATAGTAGAGCTAAATTTAATATACCATTTTGTAGGGAATAAAGTCTACTATACATTGATATACAAAAATGTGCAAAAGGGGACTATCTTCATACTCGAATCCGCACCATTTTTAAAATTTTCAATAGCAACACCTACTTTTGAAAGCGCAGAAAATGTTCCCCGCCCTCAAAATAATCTAAATATAAATTTTCGTTAATTTCCTACATTTATATGCAGAGATATTAGACGATATGTATCTATCTTATTTGAGGGGCTACTTCCACATTGGACAAATTATTAGTGAGACTTCGAAGTGAAGTACGCTGGTAGAAAATGTTTTGGCGTTAGCCGTGGTTCTTCTTTTCCCGTGGTCATTCATTCCCCCACTCCCGTATACCATTCGCCTTTATATAAGAAATTAGAATTTCATGCCAACGCGATCACAGCGCCTTTAATTATCAAAATTAGTATATTTCTGTTAAGTTCTGCAGATTTTAAATTTGTGTATGACCCCTTAAATGATCATTTGATGCACATTTTAATATAACCAAAAAACTACAAAGAGGAAAATCATGAAATTTTAGATATGCATATGAAACGTTTTTCTGAATCCATCACTATGAAAATATAGCACGCTTGCTATTCATAAATTTTATGAATATTAATATCCTAATTTAAATAAAATTAAAAAATATACATATGAGTAATGAAAGTTAGTGTATTTTATTTGGGCTGTTTAGAAGTAACACAGATTAAAATATCAGCTTAATAAAATTATTATTTCGAAAGATATGATTAAAAGTTTAAGAAATTCATTTAACATTACGAGTTACTAAACTTTCGATATTCGTAATTAAAAAACTACTTAATTAAATGACTTGCACATTGATATTCAACGAAATATTTTGTCGAAGATTCTAAATATTGAATCAAAATTGGGTAGTGCTATTGGAAATTTTAAAATTGGTGCGGATTATAATATGAAGATGTTCCCCTATGCAATTTTTTTGTATATCAATGTGTAGTAGATTTTATTCCCTACAAAATGGTATATTAAGTTTAGCTCTACAATAAAAACTAACGAAATAATCATTGGTGGTTCGTTTTTTTTTTCTCCGGCTGTACATGGATATTAGAAAAAACTTAAATACATATTTTATAGAACTTTGAGTGTGTCGATGTCAGTATAAACATCGTTAATATAATTGTGGCTAGGAACATTTTCACATAGGAACTACATAATGGTAATTAAAAAAATTAAAAAGATTTTTTATTTATAAAATCAAGTTTAGTATAAATTATTTTCATTGAAGAAATGATGTCCTTTTTTATTTTTATTCTCTTGTTGAATATTAAAGTTTAATCATAGTTGAGTCCTGTAATTTTTTATTATCTTTCTGCCTTTTCTCGACATGGGATCCGTCGCATATTAATGAATATATTATTTCAAATTAGCTTAAGCAAATTTGACTGTACAAATTCAGTTTTTTCCGCATACAGCTCAACAAGAAATTATACTTTGAAAATTCAAATTTCTTCAATATTTTTTTATTGTTTTTTTGGTTATTATTTTTTTACTAGACTTCCTTAACTTTAACCACTATATTACCATGTATAATGAGAGGGGTCAGAATTCGTTTAACCATCACCTTAACTACTTGCGTGCCTTTAATCTTCTCTAGTTTGACGCATGTATTTTTGATCAATACCAAAATAACTTTTGTTGACTTAGATTTTATTTTTGATTCAACATGAAAGTAATTAAATACTCTATTTCATATTCATTTTTTTCAATAAATTATTTAAATTATTTCTTTTATTCCTTTGGGCCCCCAGTTTCCCTGTGGATAAAGGCGTTCAGCTAGAAATCAGAGGATTGCGAATTCGAACCCGACTGATGGACTTGACAAAGAAAAGTAAAAATATAATGATCTTGCGATCGGAGGGTTGCCAGCTTTGCAACAAAAATATTAGAAAGTCTTCCAGAATATCCAACAAATTATACTGGCTTGTATACAGGACTGGTGCACGATAAATCTGATCGGGGTCCAATGTCCTGACGCCTGTTGAGGTTGCGTTGGGTGCCAGCTCAGTTTTTGCCCTCGTCTTCTGACCATGATTAAAAAATACGAGACATCATTCCCAGGTTTCTCCTTCAATAAATACGAGCCCCAGTTGCTCAGTTGGTAAGGCGTTCAGCTACTAATCAGAGGATTGGTGGTTTGAATCCGTGAAATGGACTTGACATAGAAAAGTAAAAAAGTAGTGATCTTGCGATCGGAGGGTTGCCAGCTTCGCTACAAAAATACTAGAAAGTCGTCCAGAATATCCAACAAATTATACTGGCGTTTATACGGGACTGCTGCACGATAAATCTGATCGGGGTCCAAAGTTCCGACGTCTATTGAAGGCGTTGGGTGCCAGTTCGAGGTGTTTCCTCGTCATCTGACCATGGTTCTAAAATAACGAGGTGCATGTATGAATGTGTGTGTGAATGTGTATGTGTTCCCGGATCTTTCCTTCGAGATTGACCCCGAACCGTCGCCAATAGCCCACTGTGCAGCTCTAGTGCGACGTTAATTAACAAAACAAAACCAAACGTTCAATAAATACGTCATCTGACCATGGTTCTAAAATAACGATGTTCATGTATGAATGTGTGTGTGAATGTGTATGTGTTCCCGGGTCTTTCCTTCGAGATAGACCACGAACCGTCGCCAATAGCCCACTGTGCAGCTCTAGTGCGATGTTTAATAACCAAACCAAACTTTCTTTCAAAATAGGCTTCAAACCGTCGTCAATAGCCTATTGTTCAACTCCAGGACGACGTTAATTAACTACAAAATAAATAATAACCAAACCTTTATTTCATTCCAAAAATAAATTTTCAACTCCATAAGCCAATTTTTTAAGCCATTTAATTACCATTAGCCATTAAAAAGTCACCTGTATTAAACAACATCTGATCATTTATAGACCGGGAGGCAGTGACATTTTAGGATGATTATTTCACACCGGCTGATTTTCTGACCAGTAATTGGTCTTGGATAGATAACCTATAAAACGTAATTCAGCTGGTCCAGTTCGGGTGGGTGTAGGCGTGGGGGCGTTCGGAACATGTAAAAAAAGTTCAAAAATAAAAATATTTTACACCGGCTGAAAATTTATTTACGGGTTATTTGGACTATTTTATGATGTTTTTGGGTATTCAGCTGGTATGCTGAGGGTGAGTTGTACTTCAGCTTCTCGTTTGTTTATGCAAAAAACACGTTTTTTCAAAATATTTTACACCGTATGAAAATTTAATACGAGATAGTTATTTAGGTATTAATCAAGAAAATAATATTCAGCTGGCTCGGTAGTGGTGGAAAGTCCTTCAGCTTTGGCTATGAAGTGGTTGCGCACTAAATTATATTCGAGCGCCGCGCAGCATCTTCAAAGCTGAAGGTCATTCCACCACTCATCTGAATGGGATTTTTTTTAACCTTACCTTTCATACTAATAACAAACTCGAGTTTCGTGTCATGTAAAATTGATTTGATTGGGAAATCATTAGCAAACATCGGGAAAACATTCAAAACTTGACTAGTTTTTTTTTGTGTTTAATTATCGTTATATCTAGGCCTACCAGAAATTCGAAAAGGAAACCCAACATATTTAATTCTTTGCTGATTAAAGAAGGAAATAACTGTTAATAATAGACAATTAACTTTATTATGCTAATTTCACTTTGTCATTTTTTACACTTTATTATATATTTTTGACAAAACAACTTTTTTCAAACTTTTTTTGTAATTTTTAATTCTATCGAATAAATCACTACACGATAGAGTGGAGTTCATTTTAATTTCTAACAATTTAGCTCAGAATAAACCGCTTGACGAGAGGGGAGAGTGGTTCTAGCAATGCTACAAAAAGAAATATCGGGGGGTGTCTGGGACAGTCAATCGCACCAGCGATAAATAGGGATATTTTTACACCGGTAATGGAGATTTTCAAAAGAAATACTATATTTTAGGGCGTATATGAACTGGGCTCATATGTATGAATGATGGAAAATCCCTGGACTTAAGTCAGCCCGGGAACCTCCCGGGACAATGGCGAAAACATGGGACTTTACTGGCGAAACCGGGAAGTCTGTTAGCCTTAGTTACATATCAAGCTTAAAAGCGGAAAATATGGCTTATTATGACATATATGAATATTAATAACATTAATAATTTGAAGAAAAACTGAATATTCTAATTATAGGAAATATATAATCATCGGCAAAATCTGGATCATCGTCTTTTAGTGAACTTTCTTCAGAATATTCATCAATATCGATTTCTTGTGATATGTGTGCATCATGATCTGCTTCAGGGCCATTTGATAAAATGCAGAATGTTTTTAGTTAAAATTAATAAAATAATTGTGTAAATTAAAAATAAACGTCAGTTATACCTGCATTATTCTCATCATTAGTGATGCTCTCAATCGATGGACCCTGGTCATCTTCGAACCATTTGAAACTGTATTAATTATCTACTATCTCCCAACCATACTCAACTGGATCTTAAGTGATTACATCTTTTGATGTTCATGTCTCCATAACTGAGCAATGTAAGTTGTTCGTAAAAAGCGTTGATACAGCTCTGATTGTCACGGTGCCAGTATTCGAGCAGTTAAAGTTTTTAATCTCATGATGTCATTCTCATTATTGATATAATATTTTTTCATCTAACTCCCCGAGGACTAAAAATACTTTAGTGTAGTTTTTAGAATTCTTTAAAATACTGAATAGTTTTGCTTCCCTTTATTGAAAACAGCGGGATTAAAATCACACCCCCTGTGAGATGTTGCTCTCGCGGAGTGGCGCGGGTGTACCGGAAGTGACGGAATGCGTTGGAGAGAGTGTTCGGTTGTTTTGGAGGGAGAGAAAAAAAAGAAAGTAAAAGTAACAAGTGTCCGGTGTTATCAATTGTCCGGTGTTATCAAGTGTCCGGTGTTATCAATTGTCCGGTGTTACCAAGTGTCCGGTGTTACCAAGTGTCCGGTGTGGTATCAATTGTCCGGTGTTATCAAGTGTCCGGTGTGGTATCAATTGTCCTTTGTTATCAAGTGTCCGGTGTCATCAAGTGTCCGTTATTATCAATTGTCCGGTGTCATCAAGTGTCCGGTGTTACCAAGTGTCCGGTGTTATCAAGTGCCCGGTGTTATGAAGTGTCCGGTGTTGTTCTGAATTGTCCGGAGGTTTCAAGAGTATCAACGAACCAAGATTTGAACTGGGACAAAGTTTACAGTGTTTTTAAAAGTACTTAAAAGCCTCGCAGCTAGGTTCGCACAGGGAACTGCGGAAGCTAAGGGCGGCTTTGGCCATAATATAGTCAAAGCATGGAAGGCTGGTAATGTTGTACACAATTCTGGACCCGTCTTTGTATAATTTATTAACGTCAAGAAACCTTTGGTTATTTCCATCGCCAATATGCATAGATATTTTCATAGATATGTTGGCCTCTTCATAAGCTGGTCACGATAGGTTTTCATGATTTTATAGAACAACTTCATCATTAATCACCTCTTATTTGAAACAATCCACATAATTTACATAAATGATTTTTCATTGATGTAAGGAGATAGGTGATTGTTTCGCCAATCATCGCATATGAACTTCACCAAGGCTTCTTTGAAATTAACGTTTTTCAATTCAGCGTGAAAATCTGATGGACGTAGTTGGTCCGGCCCACTGATGTTAAAGCCATGTCTATATTTAGTTCTTTTTAAAATGCCTTCGTTGTTCTTGGTCGAGGGACAGAAGTATATCAATAATGAGAATTACATCCTGTGATTAGATAAAATGTTTGAATGCTCGATACTGGCACCATGCCAATCAGAACTGTATCAACGGTTTCTACGAAAAACTTACATTGCTCAGTTATAGAGACATCAGCATGAAAAGGAGCCAATCGCTTTTGATCCAGTTGATTATGGTTAGAAGATAGTATATAATAGACACAGTTTCAAATGGTTCGAAGGTGACCAGCTACCTCCATCGGTAGAGATAATCACTAATGATGAGAATACTGCATGTATAACAGACGTTTATTTTCAATTTACACAATTATTTTATTTCTTTTAACTAAAAACATTCTTTATTTTATCAAATGGCCCTAAAGCAGAATATGATGTACACATAATCACAGGAAATACATATAGATGACTATTCTGAAGAAAGGACATTTGAAGACGTTAACGTTATTAATATTCATATATGTCATAAATAAACCATATGTTCCTCTTTTGAGATATAACGACATGAAACAAAATAAAACCTAGTCAAATTTTGAATGTTTTCCGATGTTTGCTAATGATTTCCCCATCAAATTAATTTTACATGACACGAAACTCGAGTTTGTTATTAGTATGAAAGGTAAGGTTAAAAAAAATCCCATTCAGACGAGTGGTGGAATGACCTTCAGCTTTGAAGATACTGCGCGGCGCTCGAATATAATTTAGTGCGCAACCACTTCATAGCCAAAGCTGAAGGTCTTTCCACCACTACCGAGCCAGCTGAATATTATTTTCTTGATTAATACCTAAATAACTATTTCGTATTAAATTTTCATACGGTGTAAAATATTTTGAAAAAACGTGTTTTTTTGCATAAACAAACGAGAAGCTGAAGTACAACCCACCCTCAGCATACCAGCTGAATACCCAAAAACATCATAAAATAGTCCAAATAACCCGTAAATAAATTTTCAGCCGGTGTAAAATATTTTTATTTTTGAACTTTTTTTACATGTTCCGAACGCCTTCCCCCCCCCCCCCACCTACACCCACCGCGGTCGCGCCAGCTGAATTCGATTTTTGACATTACCAATAACTTATCTAACTATTTTTACACAAATCAGTCGGTGTAAAATGACTAGCCAAAAATGTCACCGCCTCCCGGACTATTAGTACCTGAACGAACTACAACCTATGAAACCCTCCCAGAGAAAATACACGTAAATATACGTCTCCAAGAAATATAGTTAGCAAGCCAGAGTTAAATGGCTAAGTACAAAACTTGACGTTAAAGCCATAATCAAAAACTTAAACTTCCTGAACACCACTTATTTATATTCGCTATCGATGGCCAGAATGTTCCCCTTTCCCGTCTAATTATTATACGTAACATCATCTCGGACTTGTTTTCAAAGCACCTCCTTGCATTCATTAATTCCCAGCCGGCTGCCTTCCATTCAATTCTAGTTTCCTAGTACACGTCTTAATGTATGGCTGTTTTAATGAGGGTTTTGTCGTTATCCGGGAACTCGAAGAGGTTCTAAGTTTCGAATATCGATGCGAGCCTTGGAATTCTGTAAGATTAGGATGTTGAATTAGGTTGGTTTGCAGTAGATGTGGTTGGTATAAGGGTTTGGTTTTCGTTAACGTCGCACTAGAGCTGCACAGTGGGCTATTGGCGACGGTTCGGGGCCTATATCGAAGGAAAGACCTGGGAACTATGGTTGGTATTAAGGTTTGGTTAACGTCGCACTAGAGCTGCACAGTTGGCTATATGCGACCGTTTAGGGTCTATATCGAAAGTTTGGTGTTTGGTTTGTTTAATTAACGTCGCTCTAGAGCTGCACAGTGGGCTATTGGCGACCGCTTGGGGTCTATATCGAAAGAAAGACCCGGGAACACTGGTTGGTATAAGGGTTTGGTTTTGGTTAACGTCGCACTAGAGCTGCACAGTGGGCTATTGGCGACCGTTTGGGGTCTATATCGAAAGAAAGACCCGGGAACACTGGTTGGTATAAGGGTTTGTTGTTGGATAACGTCGCACTAGAGCTGCAGAGGGAGCTATTGGCTACCGTTTGGGGTCTATATCGAAAGAAAGACCCGGGAACACTGGTTGGTATAAGGGTTTGGTTTTGGTTAACGTCGCACTAGAGCTGCACAGTGGGCTATTGGTGACCGTTTGGGGTTCTATATTGACAGAAAGACCCGGGAACACATACACATTCACACATGCACCTCGTTATTTTAAAACCATGGTCAGATGACGAAGAAACACCTGAACTGGCACCCAACGCCTTCCATAGGCGTCAGGACATTGGACCTCGATCAGATTTATCGTGTACCAGTCCCGCATTCACGCCAGTATAATTTGTTGGATGTTCTGGACGAATTTCTAGTATTTTTGTAGCAAAGCTGGCAATCCTCCGATCGCAAGATCACTACTTTTTTACTTTTCTTTGTCAAGTCCATCGCACGGATTCGAACCACCAATCTTCTGATTAGTAGCTGGACGCCTTATCCACTGAGCAACTGCGGCTCCGTTATTTCAGAACCATGGTCAGATGACGAGTAAACACCTTAACCCCATGTTTGCTGATTTAGCTGGAGAACGATCGTTTACAATGATAGATTTTCGGAAGTATCTTGCAGATACAGAGAGAGAGGTAGAGAGCAAGGATAGTGAAGACCATATATATATATATATATATATAAGGTGTGCTCGTGTTTCGCTTTTTGAAAGGGGCAAGGAAGAATTCTTTTGACGTCATTTTAGCTCCGCCTTACTATGAGTTTTTGATCATTCTCATTGGCTGTATGTTTCAAGCATTGCTACTTAGGTTCGATCCCCGGTTGGGTATCAACTGGTGATTTAATTTTTAATAAGCAAAATAATGTAAATATCTGTAAAAAATTGTGTTCAGGTAGCTTCACTGCTAATCCGTCCTTATTTTGTTATGTCCCCGTATTTCACTTGATTGAAATTGTAACTCATTTAATATGTCCAATGCAAATACATTGACCAGATGGTTCCAAACCCCCTTTTTACACTTTCAAAATTCATGGGCATGCTCTCGTGGCAGCTAATATTATTTTAATACGCTTAATTTATTAAGCAAATCTTTTTCAATTTTTACATACTAAATGCAATCCTTAAAATAAAATTTAAACTCATAAAATGCAGCAAATACTAAATTCAGTTAGCGAAATCACTTTTAAATAGTTCGCAAAAAAAACTAATAGATGGCAGCACATCACGAACCATTAGTTCAAATTGAACAAAATTCATTCCTAATATTTTAATAACTAAACAACTTTGGAAATCGATTAAAATTGTTTTTTGAAGCGAATTTTAACTGTTTTCTTTTAAATAAATTCATGATTAGTTAAAAAGAAGAATTCTTGTTAAATTAAGTATTCTCCTAAAACGACTGCACAAACGAGAGCATTAGACACGCCCACAGAAGTCGGAGGCGTCACTATGACGTCAAAAGAATACTTTTCCCCGCCCTCCATCAGAAAGCGGGAGTACCAGCACACCTTTTATATATAGTCTCCACTATCCTTGGGTAGAGAGAGAGAATTATGGTATTGGTTTAGCTCCTGTGGTTTGGCAGCAATAGCCAATTAACAGCAGCCATTGTGTACCCCGAATACTTTTTAAAAGAGATTTAGTTGTGTTTTTTCATGCCATGGTGTTGTAGAAATAGAAAATGTATATAGATATTATATTTTCTTCGAATTAATTTTTATATTTCCAAAAATATAGTTTTTGCCCTTGCTTTTTATCCATTTCCACTTTGAATTTCGAATGAATTTCTATTTTAATAACGGATTGCATTTAAAATGATTTTCCAAAGTAACAAAAACTCAACAAAAGTAATACATGTTGGCTTATTTTAACATGACAAATATACGAAATATCGTGATAGCGTTGAAAGTGGGAACAGTTTTAATCCTTCAAGTCGACTGGCCTATTCAGAAGTTACAGATCAGTGCGGAAGCCATCTGAAAAATAACACTGATTTAACCCACTTTTGGTTGTCAGAGAGTTGTAATTGTTTTCCCTATGGATCTGTACACCAAGTAAGAGCCAAATCACCTAAAAAATCTTTTGTTACAATTTGTTTAGGGTCTCTATATCAACTCAAAAAAATTCATTGGACAAATATATCAACTCAACAAAATTTATCATATCCTCCATGCTGTTTTTAAGTTGGATCACGATATTTAAGATACTGTTCATATTTGAAAGTCAATAACATATATGTTATTGATTTTCAAATTTGAATAGTATCTTCAATAACTCAAATTACATATTTATTTTTAATAAATAAAACAGTTGGTAGAAATTAATATATATTAAAATTTTGTCACATAAATAAATATGTATCGTATGTTGTTTAATGTGTTAAAACCTACTAAGCTGTTTTTTCCTAATTATATAGAGGCCTCCCTGGCCGAGCGGTTAAAGGCGTCAGCTAGGAATCTGAGGATTCCTGGTTCGATCCTAGGCGATGGACTTGAATTTTTTTTTTTTTAAATGTAGTGATCTTGTGATCGGAGGGTTTTCAGCTTCGCTACAAAATACTAGAAAAGTCGTCCAGAACATCCGCAAAAATTAACAGCGTGTATACGGGACTGGTGCACGATAAATCTGACCGAGGTCCAAAGTCCCGACATTTATTGAAGGCGTTGGGTGCCAGTTCAGGTGTTTCCTCGGCATCTGTCGATGGTTCAAAAATAACGAGGTTCATGTATGAATGTGCGTGTGAATGTGTATGTGTTCCCGGGTCTGTCCTTTGAGATAGATCCCGAACCGTCGCCAATAGTCCACTGTGCAGCTCTAGTGCGACGTAAATTAACTAAACCAAACCAAACCGAAAGAAAGAAAATTGACATTTCGACCATCGTGAGAACATTTAGAGCATGATCATATTTACATCACTGAACTCTAATTGTAACTTCTGGAACTCTTATAACCAGTTACCTCTTTGAGCGCGGTTAAAGCCATACTTTATACCAGCTAATGTTAAAAAAAAAAATTGTGGTGTATATTTTTCTTCTCAAATCATTATAGAAATGTTAAATATGTTTAGATATTCTACATATTGAATCAACTTGTATCTCGCCAATAATACAGTTTTTCTTTTTTGCTGCTTATCCAATTATTATTATTTAAAATGAATTTCAAGGAATAGCCGTTCAAAATGGGTTTAATTTGAAAATTAAAAAAAAATAAACAAAACCACTACAATTCTTCATATTTTAGCAGAAGCAATATGCGAAATATAAAAGTAGAAATGGAAGTGGTATACAGTTTTTTAACCTTTATTATGCTTCAAGTCAACAAACTGCCTTGCCCAATCCAGAAGTTACAGTTAGAGATCAGCGATTTACATACATCAACTCTTTTTACACGACAGATGTTTGTTTTTTATGTGGCAGATGTCAGATCTCGAATTGGCAAACCTTCGACCAAGCTACACATTTTAAACAAAAAAATGAAGAGGTTTCCTTAATATATATATTTTTTATTTAATAGGTACTGAAACAAAACTGTAAGCATAAATTACAAACTGATGTGGAAATTACTTCTTTTGCTGTAAACCAGAAATTAAATACATGGAACCTTTCCAGAAATTGATGAAATTAAAAAAAAAAACTAATTTAACTAGAGTTGATAGAGATATAAGTATATATTACCTCCATAATTAATTATTATTCTCCTAAAAACAAATTAATTTTCGAAAGAAATTATATGCGAAATTCGTATAATTAATAATTCATAGTTCCAAAACGAAAAAAGGAAAATGACTTAGAGTAAATCTGTATTAATTATAAAGTCGGATGCACTGATACACTAACAGTTAAAATATTTCCTAATTTTTAATTTCACAGTTGCAAATGAAGGTTTTTATTGCTAGATGCTTCTGCTTAAGCAATCATTCATTACGTTTTTCCCAAATGTTAATTAAAATACATTTACTTAGGAATTCAAGCGAATTCAATTAATCTTTAGATTTAAATTCAAAATAATTAAATTCTTAATACCTTAATTCCAAATGCTTTATTGAAAAAAAATGTAATGTGTGTATATTACATTTCAATGTTTCAGATACGTTTCAATAAATGTAAGTTTATTTGAATGACATATTTACTTTGAAAAATTAATTTATATGCATTTGTGATCTGTACTAATCCAGGTGGTATTTGACACTGGATTTATAACACCCGTTGAAATGTCAGGTACTTACACAGGAATAACATTGAAACCAGGAAATATTACCACTGAACTCTAATTGTAACTTCTGGAAGGCTCAAAACTTGTTTCCTCTATGGTCGTATTGAAGCCAATCTGTTAGCAGTCATACTGTTTTTTTAAAGTGCCCAATTTTTTTTAAAGAGTACATTTTTTTAACCCCATTTTTTTTAAAAGTGATTTAGTGGTGTTTTTTAATACCATAGCATTGTAGAAATTTTAAATGTATATAAATATTATATTTTATTCTTATAGATTTAACAATCCGGAGCCAGCCTTGCCTAGGCCCCGCCCCCTCGAGTCGTCCTGATGTCCCTATTCGGAATCTGAGATGGTGACTTTTTGGGAACTATATATAAGAAAAAAATCCTGAAGAACCAACAACCTGCCTAATACTCCTCCTGTTAAACAGTTATGCCAGTTGATCGGACCCTGCCTTAACCGAGATGCCCCCTTCAAAGTTCATATTTGCAATGGTAATCTTTATTTATGTAGCCTGTAGCTAATGTTATGTTAAATTAATTGTCATACTGAAGACGAAGTCTCTTCCGAAGCCACGACCTACGTAAACCCTGAAGACTCAACAAAATCTTATATAATTAAATTTTGTATTAGCAAACAAATAGTTTTTGCTCTTGCTTTTTAACCACTTTGACTTTGACTACCAATTGACTTGCAACTTTAATTTGAGATTGCATTTAAATTGGTTTCAAAAGAAAATAGGAAAAAAAAACTCATTCAAAAGCAATATATGGCAGCTTATTTTACATGATTTTTTATATTAAATATTGCAATAGTGATGAAAGTGGGCTACAGTTGTTAACTCTTCAATTGGCGTCAAGTCACAAAATGTCTTGCCCAAACCAGAAGTTACAGCTTTTGAAGAAGAAGCTTTTGAAGGCAAATTGTCCTTCCATCAGTGGTCAAAATCAACTGTTATGTACAAAATGTTGGATCCTAGATTGTAGCCTGCGAGCCCGTGATAATCTTTAGATCATAATGAGAGAGGAGTTGAGAAAGGATTGTTAACAATCTATCCGTCTAACAGTTACACGTCTCCTATTGTAAGGCAAATTGTCCTTCCATCAGTGGTCAAAATCAACTGTTATGTACAAAATGTTGGATCCTAGATTGTGGCCTGCGAGCTCGTGATAATCTTTAGATCATAATGAGAGAGGAGTTGAGAAAGGATTGTTAACAATCTATCCGTCTAACAGTTACACGTCTCCTATTGTAAGGCAAATTGTCCTTCCATCAGTGGTCAAAATCAACTGTTATGTACAAAATGTTGGATCCTAGATTGTAGCCTGCGAGCCCGTGATAATCTTTAGATCATAATGAGAGAGGAGTTGAGAAAGGATTGTTAACAATCTATCCGTCTAACAGTTACACGTCTCCTATTGTAAGGCAAATTGTCCTTCCATCAGTGGTCAAAATCAACTGTTATGTACAAAATGTTGGATCCTAGATTGTGGCCTGCGATCCCGTGATAATCTTTAGATCATAATGAGAGAGGAGTTGAGAAATGATTGTTAACAATCTATCCGTCTAACAGTTACACGTCTCCTATTGTAAGGCAAATTGTCCTTCCATCAGTGGTCAAAATCAACTGTTATGTACAAAATGTTGGATCCTAGATTGTAGCCTGCGAGCCCGTGATAATCTTTAGATCATAATGAGAGAGGAGTTGAGAAAGGATTGTTAACAATCTATCCGTCTGACAGTTACACGTCTCCTATTGTAAGGCAAATTGTCCTTCCATCAGTGGTCAAAATCAACTGTTATGTACAAAATGTTGGATCCTAGATTGTGGCCTGCGAGCCCGTGATAATCTTTAGATCATAATGAGAGAGGAGTTGAGAAAGGATTGTTAACAATCTATCCGTCTAACAGTTACACGTCTCCTATTGTAAGGCAAATTGTCCTTCCATCAGTGGTCAAAATCAACTGTTATGTACAAAATGTTGGATCCTAGATTGTGGCCTGCGAGCCCGTGATAATCTTTAGATCATAATGTGAGAGGAGTTGAGAAAGGATTGTTAACAATCCATCCGTCTAACAGTTACACGCCTCCTATTGTAAGGCAAATTGTCCTTCAAATCAAATGTTATGTACAACATGTTGGATCCTAGATTGTGGCCTGCGAACCCGTGATAATCTTGAGATCATAATGAGAGAGGAGTTGAGAAAGGATTGTTAACAATCCATCCGTGTAACAGTTACACACCTCCTATTGTAAGGCAAATTGTCCTTCCACAAAGCTTTGAGAGTTCTTTCCCTCGTGAATGGATCCCCCTTGAGAAGGTTAAAAAGGAATAGCAGAGAAGTTGAACTTGAAACATTAAGGTTTGATTTGGTTTTGTTATTTAACGGCGCACTAGAGCTGCACAGTGGGCTATTGGCGACGGTTCGGGGTCAATCTCGAAGGAAAGACCCGGGAACACATACACATTCACATTCATACACACATTCATACATCTCGTTATTTTAGAACCATGGTCAGAAGACGAGGAAACAACTGAACTGGCACCCAACGCCTTCAATAGACATCGGGACTTTGGACCCCGATCAGATTTATCGTGCACCAGTCCCGTATACACGCCAGTATAATTTGTTAGATATTCTGGACGACTTTCTAGTATTTTTGTAGCGAAGCTGGCAATCCTCCGATCGCAAGATCACTACTTTTTTACTTTTCTATGTCAAATCCATTTCCCGGATTCGAACCACCAATCTTCTGGTTAGTAGCTGAACGCCTTACCAACTGAGCAACTGGGGCTCGAAACATTCAGGAAAACGAGCTGGAGTGATGTTTGCTTGAGCTCGTTGGCCTAAAGTGTTATTCTAACGGTTAAATAATAAAATAGATATAAATGGTAAAATCAAACATCGTAAAACGTCTCACGAAGACAAGATTAAAAAAAAAATATTCAAGTTATAAAAACAAACACATTTTAAAGTTCTAAAATGCAATATACCTTCACCAAACCTTCTGGGAAATGGAATTTTCAGACTTTTTATTATTTTAGCGAGGGAATAAATAATTCGAGGGTGGACGGAGGTAACTGCAACCGTCACCTTTCCAATCGATGCGAAGAAGTGCGCTCGTTATTCATCGTGAAAAAGTTCCAAGCATTAAAAAAGCGCGTAAAGATAAAATGAAGTGGCGGGGAAAGAATCTTCCAACTTTTGTCTCTTGGATTTTTTTTTTCTTGGCTAGATTTCTATCTTTTTATGACTAGAAGGCATCTTTTAATGCTGTTTATAAAAACATTCTTAGTTTTCACGAGCTATGTATTTAAGTTTGTATTTTGATATTTAAGATAACAAAAAATATCGAAAATACAATAATGCTCGGATGATTGTTATAGGGAAACCGCGGAAATGATAAATGTGTGTGTTATTTCCATCGGTTTGGTTTTAACTAAAAATGCAAAAAAATTAAAATGTATTTTTTCTATCAAATTTCTTCGAAAATTATTTATTTCTCCAAAACTTTGGTTTCCATTTACAAAAAAAACCCCACATCTTACATTTGATTCTAAAAATGATTTATTTTAATACTTATTTTTTACGAATAGATGGTCGAACTCGACAGAAAAAAGTATAATATATTTGACGCCCTAGATGCCAAAAATTTTTAGTTTAAAAATAGCTCCAATATTTTTTTTATTGATTCTACAAATATTGAAACAACCTATTATGAATCCCAAAATAAACTTGAAAATGATGCTGACAAAACTATTATACTAATATTTAAAACAACTTCTCCAAGATTATTTGAACCTGTAATCGTATCACATGTCTGTACCTCAGAGCCAGACGACCGTGAGTCAAATTTCAACAACTTTACAGGAGAGGGGAAAAATTGAATCCTACTCTCTACTAACTTTACACGAAAAGCAAACAACTTAAACCTACTTTCTACTAACCTTAAAGTAGAGGAGGGAAACTGAATATTACTCTACTAACCTTACAGGAGAGGGAAAAAAACTTAATCCTACTCTCTACTAATTTTACACGGGAAGCAAACATCTGAGTCCTAATATCTACTAACTTTATACACGAAAAGCAAACAAGCGAATCATACTCTCTACTAACCTTAAAGGATAGGGGGATTGGTTTTGTTTTTGTTAATTAACGACGCACTAGAGCTGCATAGGGGGCTATTGGCGACATTTCGGGGTCAATCTCGAAGGAAAGACCCGGGAACACATACACACACACATTCATACATGCACCTCGTTATTTTAGAACCATGGTCAGATGACGAGGAAACACCTGTACTGGCACCCAACGCCTTCAATAGACGTCGGGACTTTGGACCCGGATCAGATTTATCGTGCACCAGTCCCGTATACACGCCAGTATAATTTGTTGGATATTCTGGACGACTTAAAGGATAGGGGGAAAACTGAATATTACTCTTTACTAACCTTACAGGAGAGGGGGGAAAACTGAATATTACTCTTTACTAACCTTACAGGAGAGGGAAAATACTTAATCCTACTGTCTAATAATTTTACAGGAGAGGAAAAGTCTGAATCCTACTCTCTACTAATTTTACACGGGAAGCAAACAACTGAATCCTAATCTCTACTAACTTTGCAGGAGAGGGGAAAAACTGAATCCTACTCTCTACTAAGCTTACAGAAGAGGAAAAAGACTAAATCATACTCTATTCTAACTTTACGCGTGAAGCAAACTGAATCCCACTTCTACTAATTTTCGTCATCTGACCATGGTTCTAAAATAACGAGTTGCATGTATGTATGAATGTGTATGTGTTCCCGGGTCTTTCCTTCAAGATTGACCCCGAACCGTCGCCAATAGCTCACTGTGCAGCTCTAGTGCGACGTTAATTAACCTAACCAAACCAAACCTCTACTAATTTTACAGTAGAAGGGAAAAACCGAATCCTACTCTCTACTAACTTTACATGAGATGGGAAAAACCGAATCCTACTCTCATTTCAAAGCATTAGACTAGGGTATTTTACAGCTCTTGCTAATGGCTTTTAATTAATTTTTGAGTGAATTTTGATGGTATGATTCGATAAAAAAAAAACGAACTTTTCACACATAATCTGCAATAAAACAAAAATCGCCGAATTTGGACTTAGTCTCGTGTGGCTCTGAGCTACATATATTACCAACACAGTTGTCTACTCGCCCATTACTCTACCCTTCACTTTTTGACCCCCGTTGGAAATCTGCGCCATTTTTCACTCGCCAACTGATTCCAAGCTGTCGCAACGGGCGCCGGAATTCCATTAGAATGCCACGCAGAAATCCCGTTCCCCCTTCGAATGATATTGATGGATGTGTGAGGAGTCTCCTCATATCAGTTACTGTATCTATTTTGAGACAGTGAGCCATCTGTCAAACATACGGGTGTGATTTTTGTATTGGAGATACATCGATCGATACGGAACTGTGATTCGTATTGGGCGCAGTCGTGTCGTCCTTCGAGAATGCCAATAAATTCATATGTGCGTTTATTTAGTATATTTATTTATGGAATTTTTCAGTTATATTACCATAGGATTGATGGAAAAACGCACTAGATGAATCGCTTTCAGTCATTTGTGGTTAATGTACGGAAGTGGCGCTAAAGGATTCTATAGTTAGGAAAATTGTGGCAAATCTGAAAAATATCTAGGTTTATCACAAATTGTCGGGACATGGTCGTGCTTCACTGTATCGCATTTAGTGGTATCCACATGATAACACTTTATTTTTGCACAATTACTTCTCTTATAATTTAAACTAGTAGCTTCCCTTTAATTTTAACAAACAAAATATATAATGTATATTAAAAGAATATCTAATTACTAGGAGGCTCCGCCCTCTGCTCCGCTTTCGCTCTCTTATACCTGAAAGATTGATATGCAATCCTCCTAGGTTTGTTTCACAAACGAATTCTCGCTCCTCTCGCTGGACACAATAACAATGCGTGCTATACTCGAGGACAACAAAAGTTAAGCCTAAAGCAATTGAATATTTATACATATCTTAGCTCCCGCCTTAGATCCAACTTAGGTTGTCCCTGAGTATAGTAACTATACTTTCTTAATTAAGTTACTGAAAACTTTAAAAGTTGAAACTGAAAATTTAAATTATAATTCATTTTGGCATCCATACATTTTTACGCCATGTAAATCAATATAAAAACATATAAACTAAAATGTGTTTTTTAACTACAAATTGAAGACAATGATACCACTGACTGACATGCGTATCATTCTTTTTATTTTCCACGTTATTTTCATGCCTTTCCTGCGTTTTAGCTCAATTTCTAATATTATTGGTAGTTTGTTTTGGTATAATTAACGTTAAGCTTATTATAATCTTGCCTACCAGAAATGTTTAATTCACTGAGTAATGACGTAATATAGATGGAGTTTATGGGAACGTAGTTTGAAAAAAATTTCTTCAGATGGCACCACCTCAATTTTCCGTTCGTCTGCAGTTTGGATATGTTTTACAAAACTTCTTTTTCTTAATTATAATGAGGGTTATGAACTTCCTAATTTAATCTGACATCATCAAAATACTTATTCACCAATGGATTGAAGGGGTTAATTGTCAAAATGGCTTATAAAATGGCAAAATACAAATGCGACACGGCATACTTTTGTAAACAAACTGATGTTTCCATTCCGAAAAGTAAAATACTTTCTTAAAATGACTTTAAAGTGTACATTTGAAATTGGGAAACACTATTTTTTTTTAATTTCTAATTTTAAAATGTACATATGAAATTTTTAAACACTATTTTTTTGTGAATTTCTAAAACTATGTTACAAAATGTCAACAGTTTTAAGAATTCTCAAGGTGCAATGGCACTGGAATTTATGAAAATGACAATAAAATGTGGCACTCGTCTTTGTATCACCCTCAAATGACTCTAAGCAAAATATAAATAAAACTGATTTTCAAAAAAATGTAAAACAATGTCATTGTAATTATAACAAATTAAACATATTTTTAAGAACATAAAAGTATTAGGAAATAATGACATTGTACATATCTGTTAAGAAAAATTATATTTTTCTCCTTCATAAAAAAAAAATAGAGAGAATATTATTTCCATTAGAATTGGATTTTCATCTTTCGAAATAATTTTTTTCCGCAAGTTGATCTTTTTTTTTTATTAATATTATTTTTTAACCTGATATGTGTTGCGTGTTCTTTTGTAGTACAGGTCCCTAGGGTAAAGCCTATGCCTAAATTCGGCCCTGCTTTTTACCGTGATGGGATCAATTGTACGTGATTCAGAGATATTGGAATAACAATTTTGACGTAATAGTGAACAATGGCAATCTCTACTCGCTATTTAAAGTATACATAATACAAGGTAGTGTATTGTTTCTGGGTATAAATTACAATTTTGTGGTTTTGGAAATTTTACATTCTTCCAATCAAATTTTTTTATTACATAAAATTAAAAAAATTATTAACTTAAAAACTCCTACCATTATTTTAACTTAAACAATTTATATTTATAAATTTGTTAAAAATATCAATTATATTTTCATTGTTCAAATTTTCATTAAAACGATGTCAGCTTCTTGAATGCAGGCATCAAAACCTCAAAATCTAAATTAAAGAAAGTAGTATAGGTGTTTGTAACTGTATTAGTCAATGTGGATTAACGGAAGTAGTATAGGTGTTGGTTACTGTATTACTCAATGTGGGTCACCATATAAAGTATTGGGATTTCAGAAAAAAAAATAGTAAACAAACCGTTGTGTATTAAAGTACAATACTAAACCCTATCCTACGAAGAGTGATTTAGACGAAAAAAGGATTTCATATTCAATTCAACATAGCATGGCACATTTATTCTTTGAAACTACGATAGTAAAATAATCTTTTTATAAAAAGGAAATCTAACTTTAATAAAAATACGCTAAAAAGTATTTTTTTTTAAATTTTACAAACAAATTGAAAAAAATAAATTATTTAATTTTAATGTTATTCTTATTACAACGTTTTGAAATAGGCGCCAAAATTTAGGTATTGTTTTTGTAAAATGGCATCAACTTTAAAAAGTTGTAATAAAAAATTTATAATAAATAATTCAAATTTTTCGACTTGTTCGTAAAATTAAAAAAATATTTTTTACTTTTTAGCGCATTTTTCTTAATGTCGGCTATGCTTTTCTTGAAAAGATTCTTTTATTTTTCCCTTTTTAGTTCTTAATTTAGAAAGGGTCTTCACCCCTTGCAAATTATTCACCAGAAAATATTCAAATTGTTGCTCAAAATTTTACGCGTCTCTAATTCGGTTTAATAAATGTCGGATAAACAAAACTATATTGTCCTAACAATACATATTGTAAAACCATCCCTGTCTATGCAAATAAATAACGGATTAACGAAATGTCATTGTTGTATAATATTCAATCAAAAATTTAAATATATTTGAAATCGAAGAAATTGTTTTAAAGAAAGTCCGGTTATCCGGCATTTCCGGATATATAACAGCCGAATATTCTAATTTTTTTAAAAATGCAAAAATGGATTGTTCTATATTTAACAAACAAGATTTTCGAAATAGGACGATATTTTTTCAAACGGTCCGGATAGTTAAGAATTCCGGATTGTTAAATGCCAGATAACCGGATATTTGCAAAAGGTGTCCAAGTGAGACATCCCCATCCAGATTTCCCATGTATCTGAATTAGAACAGAAACCTTGCGCGAACATACATACAAAAAATACATAACAGCCGAATTGATAACCGGCGCCTCCTTTGGCGTGCTTTGGCGGTTGGTTGGCGCACTTTTCAGTCGGCTAAAATTACTTTGTTTTGCTGTATTTTATGACAAGAAACATCTTTAAAATCAGCTACATGTTGGTATCAGAATTGAAACACTATGTTACACTTTTAAAGGCATACATTCCGACACTATAACTCCGAGACCAATTGACATAGTTCTGGTCTCGTTTGGTAGGAAATCGGAGAGACGAACTGCAACTTTAACTGTGTGGCTAGTTGGAAAACTTTTGTAGTTCGATTTGGCATCATATTGGTTGTTGTTTTAATTTTGTTTTTACTTTATATTCCGGTCTTTAAGAGATTTTGTCTTTGATCAGTGATGTCTAATCACATACCTCTATACTTCGCGTAAACTGTCTAGCGGTTACGCAATTTAAACGTTGCCGTTTGTTACCCCAGAAGTCCTTTTAAAGATCATTAAAGTGTTTATTGGTTGGTTTCCACTTTTTAAAAGGTTAACTCACTGAACTGTAACTGTCAACTGCTGGAAGGCTCAAACCGTGTTTCCTCTATGGGCGCGTTGAAGCCAATTGAAAGCAGCCATGCTGTGCCCCAGTATTTTTTGTAAGTGATTTAGTAGTGTTTTTTATTACCATAGAATTGTAGAAATATTAAATGTATATAAATATCATATTTTCTTCTTATAGAATTAATTTTTATATTGCCAAACAAATAATTTTTGCTCTTGCTTTTTATGTACTACGACTTTGACTTGCAAATTACTTCCTATTTTAATGCAGATTGTATTTAAAATGGGTTTAAAAAGAAAATAGAAAAAACTCAGCCAAAACTGTTTTTAACATGAACAATATACAAAATATTGCGGTAGCAAAGAAAGTGGGTCACATCATCGATGCTTCCACACTGGCTTCAAGTCAACAAAATGTCTTGCCTTATCAAGAAGTTACAGTTAAAGATCAGTGGGTTAACTTCGTCGAACAAAATTACATTTGCTTGGTTATAACTATTATTTATTATATTTTGGAAAATTCTGCTAAATTTCAAAATTTATGACGCCATAATGGCAACATATCATGTAATTAAAATCCCATACATGGGGTTTACAATGGCGGATTTCAATTTGTACAGTGAACCATTATCAGAAAGCCGGACATGTGCAGTCCAGTTAGTATATAGGTCTGTGCGTATAATGACCAATTTTGATTCAAGTGCTGTCGAAACCATTTATTACCTTTATTTTGAAAACGACACTATTTTATTCTCAAGAATCTTTGCAGATGATTTAAAAATTATGAGGACTGTGAATTCTGGGGAACAAATAGAGCAATTACAAGGTGATTTAACAAAAATATCAGAATGGGCTGTTAAATGGGGTATGTCTTTTAATATCAGTAAATGTCAGGTGTTGCACATGGGTATCAAAAATAGTAAGGCTGCATATGTTTTACAGGGTGCAGAAATCAAAAATAGTGAGATTGTAAGCGATCTGGGTGTGTTGGTAAATGAGGATTTTAAAATGAGTCATCAATGTACAGTGGCTAGCAAAAAAGCTAATAGAATGTTGGGGTACATCAGGAAAAGTGTTTCATTAAAATCTAAGGATATTATCTTGCCATTGTACAGAGGTTTAGTAAGGCCACATCTTGAGTATGCTGTACAGTTCTGGTCACCATATCTTAAAAAAGACATTGAATTGTTGGAGAAAATTCAGCACAGGGCTACTAAAATGGTTCAAGGGTTCTCAGGCATGAATTATGAAGATAGATTAAGAAATTTGAATATGTATACTCTGGAAGAAAGAAGGGTTAGGGGAGATTTGATTCAACTATTCAAATTTATCAAACAAGGAGATGTGGAGGGTTTAGATTTTAATATGAGTGATAGAACGAGAGGTCATGGGTTTAAGTTAAACAAATCCCATTTTAATCGGGAAGGGAGAAAACACTGTTTCTATAATAGGGTAATAGACAAATGGAACAACTTGCCAGTGAATATTGTTAATTGTAAAGGAGTAACGGATTTTAAGAAGAAGTTAGATATGCATTGGGGGATAGTTAAGAGGTACTAGATGGACCAACCTTGTTGGGCCTTGAGCCTGTTGTTGGTCGTCAATATTTGTATTTGTATTTGTATTTATATCAGCAGCTGTTCATGGGATCCCACAGAGTCGGGTGGAACATCGTGTTTTTCTTCTTTTTGTTAGCTAAGGTTTTTGTTGATGACCAATTCACGTATCTATAATTTGCTGAATTGGCATTCCATGCAGTGCCGTTCACACACATTTTTTAGGGGAGGGGGGTTGAAACAAGGAAATTTCCCAACTTAACGATTAGAAATTCCCAACTCAACTATTCGAAATTCCCAACTCAACAGTGCTGAAAATGCCCAGTTCCAACTTATTGACATTTTTCATCTTTTTTTTAATATATATTATAGGTAATATTAAACAGTTCTCTCACAAGTATTGATTTGTTGCACCCATATTCCAATGCAGTTTCCGTTCTGAGGTCTAATTTAAATGTAATCTTACAAGTTCGGCGATTTCTAATCTTCCCTAGTTTTCATTTGTTAATAATATTAATTTTCTGCAGGCATACATTTTCCCAACTCGTGGTTTTTAGAAGCTGAAATTCCCAACTTTCAGGGTTTTCAGATTATTTGACTGAATATGTATTTTTAAATTAATTTGTTATGCATTTAAATGAATTATAATATGTAATAAAGCCAATGCCATTTTTTTATCGTAGTTTCATCGAATAAATGTGCCATGGCTAATAGTCATTAAAATAAGAAATCATTTCTTGGTCTAAAGCACTTTTAGTTGAATAGGGATTCATATTTCACTTTAATATATAACGGTTTGTTTAGTATAATTTAAAATAAAGATTGTTTGATCAAACGTATATTTCTATTCTATTACTATTCATTCTATTTTTATTTTTCAAAATAAAGTAGTTTTTTTTCTAATAAATAATAATTATGGATTAAATAAAGCATATTATAGTTATAAAGGAGTATATAAATTGTATATATTTTATCATAGAAGGATATTTCCGATCTAGTGCGATTTTAAGAGGAATACGCTTATCAGTATTTTTTTTTATATTATTGTATTCAAACATCTGAATAGTTACAAAATAACAAGCATTGTATGCATAAAGCTATCCTTACAATATGTTTAAAAAAAAAGGTTATTTATATATTTTTTTATTTTATTGAAAGGAATTTTAACTCTTGAGTATATATTTACAAGCGAGCTACTAATATTTAGTTTTAAATAAAGGAATATAAAAAACTCAATTCATTTAATACAAATAAGTATTTTCCTTTCCTTTCACATGGAATTATTTATAAAAACATCTTTCAGAGTATCAGAATTTATTCTTTTGATTTCAAGTAATGTATTTCCTTCGTTAGTCATAAGGGGGGAGAAATACAAATTGAAATAAAGGCACTCATTTCTAAAGAGGTGCCTTTTTAAAATTCCAATTCATTCTTCTGAAATGCTCTTGAAGAAAATTTAATCGATCGCTCCTTGTTTCCTTGCGGTTTGGTGATTTAAAAAAAAATGTTTTCTGCTTAGTTTGTCTCTGCAAGAATTACGAATTGATTTTGATGTTGGTGAATTGTATGTGGGATTGTATATTTTATGGTGCTCTAGGCAAATAGTAGACAAGTCAAATCGTCAGTTAATAAATCCTCACTTAAATGTCGAATTTTAGCATTCTATTTTAACATTAACAATGTTATCTATATTCTATTTTCCTTAGTAATACTTCTAAAATAAAGGGTAATCAAATAAGAGCTATATATTTTTAATTTGAAATAAAGATAAAACGGTGTAAGATATCAATATAATTTTTTATTTATTTTAGACATTGATTCATGACATTTTTATTTTAAAATGATTTCGTTTTAATGACCGCCTCTGGGTTTTTAAAAAAAATTAAATCTGGAACTCCGATTTTTGATTACTTTTTCACAAAAATCTGCAGTTATTTCACCAATAACACGAATAATGTTGGTTTTACGGTCATTGAGTGTTTGTGGTTTATTTGAGTAAACCAATGATTTAACATAACCCCAAAGAAAAAGTCCAATGGAGTTATATCGCATGATCTTGGTGGCCAATTCACATCGGAATTTTTGGAGATTACACGGTCATTAAACTTCTCTCTCAATAAAGTGATTGTGTCATGAGATGTATGGCATGTTGCACCATCTTGTTGAAATCACATATCGTTCTAGTCGAAATCATCTAATTCATGTCACAAAAAATCAGTAATCATGTGTTTGCAGCGTTCTCTATTGACGGTGACTGCAATGCCAATTTCATTTTCAAAAAATTATGATCCAATTACTCCTCTAGACCATAAACCACACCAAACTGTTAATTTTTGTGGATGTACACGTGTTTCAGGAACAACATGCTGGTTTTCTTCACTCCAAATGCGACAATTGTGCTTATTTACGAAGATCTTTAACCAGAAATGAGCTTCATCGATGAAGTTGATTTTTCCATGAAATAATGGATCAGTTTGAAGTTGCTCTAAAACCCAATCTGAAAAATTACTACGCTTTAAATGGTAATTTGGTTTAAGTTCGCGGGTCAATTGAATTTTATACGTCTTGAAATGCAAATCTTTATGAAGAATATCACATGCAGAGTCATAAGAAAATCCAAGTTCTTGAGAACGACGTCAAATTGATTGTTCTCGATTTCCATCCACACTTTGGTTCACAGCAGCGATATTTTCAGCAGCACGTTTATGTTTTTGACGGGATGGATTCTTAACATCACACACACTACCATTTCTCTCCAATTTTTTAATTATATTACGAATAGTAGGCTCTGTAGGTCGATTATTTTGACCATACATTTCACGTAATGCGTGAAACGTATCCCGAATAGACTCATTATTTTAGTAATAAATTAAAAAAAATTCTAAACACCGTGCAACTGTGTATCTTTCCATGGTGATTTGCCAACTAACACTGAAAACAAATGTCAATTTTGATAGGATTCTGAAAAAAACCATGGCCGCTATAATGTTTATAAAATATATAATACTAATTTGATCACCCTTTAATAATATCCATGGAAAGAACAATGAGTGTTTTTCTGGAATGATTTGGCTAAAAATGAAAAAAAAAAACGAAATTTTGTTTTTTTCGATGTATTAACCCTTTACACTCGTATGTCCCCGTATGGGGGACATCACTCGTTTTACCATCGCGCTCGTATGTCCCCGTACAAGGGACACCGCATCTGTACCGTTCCGTTCGTATGTCGCCATAGAAATAGGAATACGAAAAACACAGAATTATAAAATGTAATTGTTTCTTTATGTTGTGCTTTTTATTTTGTTTCTTGTTTGTAGTTTCTTTGTTGTTTTTATTGTCTTTTAGTTGGTTTTGTTACAGTTACTTACTTCTTACTAGTTATAGAAAACAGAAATTCTTTGGGCAAACTGTGATAACTTAACCAAAACATTTCTGTTCGAAGTATTTCTAAGTTGATTTGCTAGGGTGGAGGTGCCGGCATTACGTTCCGCCCCTAAATATTGTTTATATAGTTTGTTTATATTATTACATTTCTTAGATTTTTAATGCGGTGCAGTGTAATATACTTAAGTATTCTTAGTAGTTTCAATAAATTATTTTGACACGTTGAAAAATAAAATATTATGTGGCTACATTTCCATCCTAGGTCAAGAGGTGTATTCAGGGGTTATATTTTTAAATTTTTGATTTAAGGATGGTAAACCTTCTAGTTAAATTGGAACACATTTCCATCAAAAAAATTCATCTTGATCGAACATGAAAAAAAATTCCGAGTTGTTTGCTAACTTTTTAAAGCATAATTACGAGTGCAAAAGGTTAAAACATATTAATGAGATCCAGGTAACATTTGAAATTACATTGCTAATTTTTTTATTTATTTATCGTCTCCTTTTTCGATACTCTTCCATTGCATTACGGTCCCAAAAACTTCAACTGGAACCACATCCTTTAAATATATTAATTTAACCAATATAAATATGTTTTATGTGTTCATAATTCTTTATAAATAAAAATGAGAAGGTTTAATGAAATGGTAAAGGAAAATATGTCTATATATTTGAAAAGGGAAACGTAAAAATATTCTGACTCCCACGTCCTAGAAATAAGGCGACAAGAAAATCTGATAAAAAAAACAATTCTTCTTTAGCACTTCTGACACAAGATATCACTTTCCAAGAGATCATTGTACTTATCGAAAAGATCTCCGATATTTTTTTTTTTAGAGATGAGTGTTTTGATAAGAAAATACGAATATTTTTTTCTTCTTTTGTATCGATTTTATTTTTATTGGAGTGTCAATGAAATACAATATTTTCTCATTTTCTATTCAGAATAGAAAAAGAATGAGCGTTACTTAAATTGAAATACGTAGTTTTTTTCATAGATACTTTTTGACGCGAATACCTCTTAAAAATCGGTATGGATACATAAGCAGAAACTTGAGCGACATAAAATAATAATATTTCAAAGTCCCATAACTGTAGAAGAAATAAGCCGTTTTGGGTTACATGGCTTACCATCGTAGAGAAAAGTGGGATGCATCGACCAGACTGGTTATTAATCCATTCCCCCTTCTTACTTTTATACCGCGTGGAAGATTTTATGGCATAAGCTGATTTAAATTTTAGAATAATCTGACCTTTAAAAGCTATGCCTGTAGTTCTAATCGAGTTATATTGTAGAAAACCGTTGCTTTCTTCAATCTAACTCGATCTAACTCCGAGAACTGTACAATTTCATTCCACTTCTAGTTGATAGTTTACACTATTTGCGAGAAAATTGTGTAGACAGTGACGATTTGTCAAAGATTTCGCTATGAAACTAAAAACTCATATTAAAGTTTAATTGCTTATTTTGAAACTTAAATTTAAGATGCATAAAATGATACCAAGACGTCTAAACTTTGTTATTTGTAATTGAGTGCTGAGCTTACCGAAAAAGCAAATGACCGAACAAATAGTCTGGAACCAAAAGGTACTTTTCAACCTGAATTTACATCACACACTATAGGTCTTTTCTGGTTTCTGAGAAAGTCCTGGCCAACAAGAGTTACTATTTCGATTTCTTTCGCTGTTTTTGGCCTACATTTTGTGACGTAAAAATCATTTGCCATACGACTTTCTATACAGTAGGAGCTAGGTGAAACAATGTTTTCAGTTTCTGTTGTAATCCCGCTTGGCGGCGGATGAATAGTTTGGCTACGCTATGCTGTTAAGTTTGGCGAGTTATCGCTGGGGTGGCGAGATAATTAGAAACATATTTTTAGATTGAGTCATTATAGGGTTATATCCCTAACCGTTGCCAATAATTCATTATGTAGCTCTAGTGCGACGTTAGTTTCGATTAACCAGCTATAAAATTTTCATGAAACTTTTAATGGATTCCACTGCGTATGTTGTGAATGTGCTAGAGCTGCCTCGTCCAAGCATAAGATGGATTACCTTGGCTTACAATCGCACTGTGCGAACGCCAACTGCTCGGAACTTGGCGGAAAATCGCCACACCGAACTAATCTCTTATCCTCTCCTAATATTGCGTTCCATGGGGAGCATAAATCATTGATGACATTTGGTAATGAATTGGATTCGCAATGGCCGTTGTCGACATGGTAATCTGCGCTAACTATTAAGTCGGACCACAAGTTGATGGATTGAATAAATCTGGTTTGTTGACTTTTGTCGACTGGTTGATAGCAATGTAAGTATGTAAGGTTAAACGCGTTTTTAAAAATATAACAAAATTATCTGGTATTCAGCAATACATAAATGTCATTTATATTTCACACGTATATCCAAATAGGGGGCGAAAGGTAATTATGTGTACTGTAAAAAATGCGCTTAAAAATGAGTACATCGGCATACTCGTTTTTGTATGAGTACAATTACATCGTAAATCAGCGATGACGTACTCAAATTTAAGTAATCGTACTTTCGCAAACATGAGCTGAGTAGTGTGGTTTAGTATTGCTAATACAAGTCCATCTTTGTTAGCCACACTTTGTTTGTAAGCCACAATTGTTTTTTTGTTGGATAGGGGATGTTTCATTTGGGATCAATTTGAAAAAAATATCCGGCTTTTATCTGTCCGGAATTCTCAATTAACCGGACCTTTTGAAATAAATATTGTCCGATTTCGAAAATTCTTTTTTTGTTGGATACAGAAAAATCCACTTAGGCAAAATCTGCAAAAAAAAAATCGGTTATCCGGCTGTTATATATACGAAAATGTCGTTTAACCGGAGTTTTTTTAAACAAGTTGTCGGATTTGAAAATATTTTCATTGTTTAACAGAAGATGTACAACAATGACATTTCGTTTAACCAGCATTTATTGACATTGATAGGGATTGTTTTGCCATATACATTGTAGAGACAAAATTGAGCACAAGTTGCTACTTGGATTTCTTGTTGAATAATAATAGGGGGCGAAGCCCCTTGCGAAATTAAAAACTAAAAAGGGAAAAAGAAAAGAATCTTTCTAAAAATATAAAAGGAAAACCGGCTTTAAGAAAAATGCGCTAAAAGTAAAAAATATTTTATAATTTTACGAACGAGTTGAAAAAAATTGAATTATTTAATATAAATTTTATACTTATTACAACTTTTTGAAGTTGGTGCTAATTTACAAAAATCATACTTAAATTTTGACGCCGATTTCAAAACTTTTTAATAAATATAAAATTGATATTAAATAATTCAATATTTCCAATTCATTCTTTTGTTTAAGAAGGATCATTTTTATTTAATTAAAACTTGTTGAAAGTCAAATCTACCATGCTATAGTTCCTTATCTTACAAGAATTTTTGTTTTAGATTTATTATTGAACATTATATTTATCTCATCACCGGAGAAAAATGAGAGATATGAATCTAAAAGTTTATTATAATCGTATGCAAGTTTGTTATTACCATATAGAAGTTTATCTAAGTTATCTCTAGAAGTTTATAATAATCGTATAGGAGAGTTTATCTACAAAAAATTATAATTATCATATACAGGTTTATCGACTTGTGTAATATTTTCGTATTATCTATTCTACATTATCGAAAAATTATTTGACAATTCTGTAATTAGTGTAGACTTCCATTCACATATTAAGGGGGTCCGATACCTTCGACATTTTTTTTTTATTTTTATACTTGTACAATCCAATTTTTTTTCTCTTTCTAAATATGCATAAAAAACCATTTTAAGACGCGCTCAATTTTTGTTTTAATTGCACATTGATTTTTAAATTAAAATTTTTGTAAATTTTTTAACAATTTTAAAATTCCTACTCCTTTTTTGTTTTTCAATATTTTGAAGCAATTGTTTTTATTTAAGATCTTGAATAATATGTAAATAGATGTATGCATTCAAATTTTGATTCAGATACATCACTTTAAAAAAATAAAATATATTAGACATTTTGGAAAAAAAAATTGACGAAAAAAATAAAATTCCATTTTAAGTGGTTTTAAAAAACAAATTATGGTAAAAATAGGAAATCTGAATGCATACATCTATTTAAAATATATTTATCTTGCTATACACACAAAAATTATGATTTTAAGTATAATAGTAAAAAAGCCTTAGCATTTTTAGTGTTCATTAAATTTCAAAACCACGAACAGAGATATTTGCTTTTAAAGTTTACATATAGTGATACAACTATGTTATAGGAACACATCATTAATATAGTGTCTCTTTAAAACATTCATAACTAAAAAAGTAATAGGAATTTTTTGAAGCAGTTTTTTGTGAGTTATTAAGATAAGTTTGAATATTATTTTTTAAATATATAAAAAAAATGACTTTTTTTGCGAATTTCGGGTATCGGATCCCCTTAACTATAACAATATATTTAAATGCATAGAGCTAGATTACATTCACGATGAATAAAAGAATACATATTTCTGTTAATAGATATGAATTCTACACAATTGATTTAAGGCGTAATAAACAAAAAGTACATGTTCTTGCAATTTTATTTAGCAAAATGAATTCCATATAAAGAAAAAGATAAACTAAGAAATAATCTTCTAACTTTAATTTGAAAAGGCTATGAGATATAGTCAACATCTCCATTTGGGTATTAGACCTTCCCCTTTTTCCTTGGCTATATCGTATTTTAGTATAAGAATACCAAATAATAATAACCATTTCTTATAAAATATACTTTAAAACAACCATCTCTATATAAAGAAATGGATACAGTAATTTCCTTCACTACTAAAGTTCCGATATTGGAGAGAGAATTCGGTTTCACTAAAAAAACAAAAGATTAGAGGCCAAATCTACAAAATAACAAAAGGCATGGGCTTACACTGATTAACCTCCGATCCTACGTGATGGGATAGTTTCTTAAAAGATATTGGCCCACGTGGGATCTTCAGGAAATCACGTAGTTCAAAGAGAAAACGAGACATTGCAACTTCTTTATTAAGAAAATAGATGAAAATAAACAATATATCCATCACTCGTAATGCTTTTCTTCCACTCAGGCTGATTGCTGCTATTATTGAACGCATATGAAATATTTATCATCTGGAATAAGAGTAGTCGTTTTAGTATCGTAGTACCAGGAGGGCCGAGCTCAGCTCTCTCGCATATTTTATATCTCTCTCGCATCTATGTCTATACTGTTAAAAATTTCAGTTCAGCGTTGCACCAGATATTGGTGCAAAACAGAGGTTTCCAGCAAGTCCAGCAAAAAAAGTCAGTTTTTAATTTTCCTGCATAAAACCTTTAAAATATCTGCATTTTCCCTTCATGATTAAAAATTGAAATTTTTTTGCTGGTTTTTATGAAGGGTTTTTGCAGTTTTTATGAAGGACATTGAAACAAAAACCTTTAATTTTATAGATCTTCAAAAAAAACTGCAGTTTTCCTGCAAAAAAACCCTACAATTTCAAAATTTTGATGAAGGTTTTATGGTGACTTTTTTTGCTGGGTTACACCGGTTCAATCAAGATTATCACCGATAATTGGTTCAACTTCTCTAACTGCAACCGAAATATTCACTGTCGCTACATCAACAAACCGGGGAATCCCCTCCAAGAAAGACAACGACGAACAAGGGCATCTGTGGCCCAGTGGAAAAAGGCGTTAAGCTGGTAATCAGAAGATTGCTAGCCCACTGTGCAGCTCTAGTTCGACGTTTATTAATAATACCAAACCAACCAAACCTCTCGTGCAATGAACTTGACAAAGAAAAGAAAAAAAGTAGTGATCTTGTGATCGGAGGGTTGCCAGTTTCGCTACAAAAATACTAGAAGGTCGTTCAGAACATGCAACCGATTATTCCGGCATCAAACCAAATTATACAAATTATAAAACTCGAATTTTTGTTCTACGTTTCACCATAAAATGGTGAAGTGAACATTCGAGTTTTGGTGCAATGTTTCACCATAAAATGGGGAAGGGAAAGCACCATGAAGTGGTGGAATTCAGCACCCAATTTTGGTTACAGCTAAATAGGTACCAAAGTTTGGTCCAAGGTAGTAATAATGTTTAATATATTTAACAGCGTACTGGAAGAGATGTCATTGCCAACTTTGAAGTTTAATCCCCTGTTGTTAAGATAGGATCTTAAAAATATAATCTGTCCTGGCGAATATTTCGTGAACAAATTCGTAACTGAGAATACAAATTTACGGGGGAAAAAAGTGGTAGTTTGATAAAAATAAATAATTATTTTCTTATTTTTAAATGTTTTCTGACATCGTGAAGACATAGGTTTAAGAGGTTGTTCGAGGAACCGGCATAAGTAGATGCTCTATTTTTGCAAAAAAGGTAAAATCTAAATTATTGACGTAGAAACTGCATTCAATAAACTTCGTCATTTCTATACCTCAGAGCCAGACGAGCCTAAGTCACATTTAGAGAACTGTGTAGGGAGAGGGAAAAAACTGAATCCTATTCTCAACTAAAGCTTTGGACTTTAATACCTCTCGCTGAAAAAAATATTTTTTGTGTGAATATTGATTATATGGTTCGATAGAAAACAACGAACTTAGATATTTGTTATTAGGATCGTCTAACCCTGAGGTACAGATTTTTTACATAATTTTTCTATTAAAATATTTGCTTTGTTGAATTGAATCTTCATTGTTTACGCAGGTCGTGGCTCCGGAGAAACCTTCGCCTCCAGTATGACAAGTAATTTAGCTTAACATTAGCTCTAGGTTACATAAATGAAGTTTACCATTGCGAATATGAACTTTGAAGGGGGCTTTTGTTTATAGCAGGGTCCGATCAACTGACATAACTGTTGAACAGAAGGAGTATTAGGCAAAATGTTAGTTCTTCAGGATTCTTTTTTCTTATAATATATAGTTAATTATTTTCTTTTTTTTTTAATTCCCTTCCTGTTGAGTCTTCACGGTTTACGAAGGTCGTGGCTCCGTAGAAACCTTCGCCTCCAGTATGACAAGTAATTTAGCTTAACATTAGCTCTAGGTTGCATAAATAAAGTATACCATTGCGAATATGAACTTTGAAGGGGGCTTTTGTTTATAGCAGGGTCCGATCAACTGACATAATTGATGAACAGAAGGAGTATTAGGCAAAATGTTAGTTCTTCAGGATTCTTTTTTCTTATAATATATAGTTAATTATTTTCTTTTTTTTTTAATTCCCTTCCTGTTGAGTCTTCACGGTTTACGAAGGTCGTGGCTCCGTAGAAACCTTCGCCTCCAGTATGACAAGTAATTTAGCTTAACATTAGCTCTAGGTTGCATAAATAAAGTATACCATTGCGAATATGAACTTTGAAGGGGGCTTTTGTTTATAGCAGGGTCCGATCAACTGACATAATTGATGAACAGGAGCATTAGGCAAGTTGTTAGTTCTTCAGGATTCTTTTTTATTATATATAGTTAATTCCCTTCCTATTGAGTCTTCACGGTTTACGAAGGTCGTGGCTCCGGGGGAACCTTCACCTCCAGTATGACAAGTAATTTAACATAACATTAGCTCTAGGTTATATATATGAAGTGTATTATTGCGAATATGAACTTTGATAGGGGCCTCTCGGATAAGGCAGGGTTCGATCAACTGACATAACTGTTGAACAGGAGAAGTATTAGGCAAGTTGTTAGTTCTTCATGATTCTTTTTTCTTATATATAGTTAATTCTTTTCGTTTTTTTTTTAATTCCCTTCCTGTTGAGTCTTCAGGGTTTACGCAGGTCGTGGAAGCCTTCGCCTCCAGTATGACAAGTAATTTAACTTAACATTAGCTCTAGGTTACATAAGTGAAGTGTACCATTGCGAATATGAACTTTGAAGGGGTCATCTCGGTTAAGGCAGGGTCCGATCAACTGACATACCTGTTGAACAGGAGCATTAGGCAAGTTGTTAGTTCTTCAGGATTCTTTTTTATTATATATAGTTAATTCCCTTCCTATTGGGTCTTCACGGTTTACGAAGGTCGTGGCTCCGGGGGAACCTTCACCTTAAGTATGACAAGTAATTTAACATAACATTAGCTCTAGGTTGCATAAATAAAGTGTATTATTGCGAATATGAACTTTGAAGGGGGCTTCTCGGTTAAGGCAGGGTCCGATCAACTGTTGAACAGGAGTATTAGGCAGGTTGTTAGGTCTCCAGGGTTTGTTTTCTTATATATACTTTCCAGTTCGTCGTCGTTAATACAACTGAATGGAGTTCGTAAAATAAACTACATTACTCCGATATGGAATTGAAGGCCTGTAGAGATGGAATATGCATGAGTAAAGTTGGAACTGGTAAATACAGGTATGATGGTAAAGTAAACGAACGAACAAAACAGAAGCACACACAGCTTTCCATTCGAAGGGGCGGAGCCTATTCCGCGACGTCTTCCGATTGGCGGGGAGAGGTGGCATCCTCCTTGATATTAGCAAAATACTCCAGGAGCACTTGCAGTTTATTTTTTTTTTATTTATTTTTTTATTTTTTTCACAACACAGTCGTTCCAGTCCGACGCTCGTGAAGTGAGGTCGTGTTTTCAAGAGGCTCCTGTCCAGTTCCCGTGTTCGAGCTCCCGAGTGCCCCGCGCACGGTCGTGTTCCCGCCGGCGATCCCGAGTTGGTTTATTGTATGACACTGGGTTGCAGCCTTTTTCAAGGCTAATCATTAGCGATCGGTGGTGCATTTAAACTAGCGAGAAGCAGAAGTTGCAGCGTGTAGCAGATCAAGGTGTAAGATCTAATTCTTTTTAACAAACGTAAGTCCGAGGTCTCCGATGGTAGCGTAACTCTACAGAGCGGTTCCCCGTTTCTTAGGTGAAACTACCATTAGCTGCCAATTCCCCGAAGGGTGGTTTGGTACGCTTTCTGTTTGCCCGGCAGTAGCATATTTTTCTATCTAGGCTTGGCTCTTGGTAAAAAGCCATGTCCTCTCCTCCTTCCACAACCACTTCGGATTCCTCTTTAAGGGTCCCTCAGGCTGAAGTGGTTGATTCCTTTTCAGTGGTAGGGAATGTTAGGATAGGGAATGTTAAGTTAGGCACCTCGGCTCCCGGTGGGAGTTCGACGATTTCTATTTCAGAAGGAGTTTTTGGAGATAAACTACACAACGTAAGTGATGAGACTCCCGTACTGAGCTCACAGGTCAATCTTTCAGGTTTAGCGGAAAACGATGGCGGAGTAAGTGTAGCGACTCCCGGTGGGAGCTCGCAGATTGATTTTTCAGGCGGCAAGAAGTCCCTTGGAGGCCCAGACGGCCAAGTAAGTTCGGCGACTCCCGGTGGGAGCTCGCAAGGTCTTTCCACAGGTATCCTAGTACCAGACGAAGAGAACTTCTCGGCTATAGAGAAGTTAGCTTCGGCGGAAAAAAAGTACAAAGCGCTTGTTTACAAAAGTCAATTTGATGGATTATGCGAAAACAACCAGGTCGTAGAAGCTAGAGAGCTTCGAGACTCGTTGTTATACGAGGTTACTGCCCTGGGTATCCACAAAGCACAGGTTAGGGAAGGAGGTGAAAAGGAGTTCATTACTCCTAAGAAGACATTCAAACGGACTCGGGACTGCGTCAGCCCCGAGCCTTTGGAGGTCACCAACAAATTCGCCGCCATTGCGGTCGAAGACACCACAAACAACATGGATACTAGCGATCAAACACCCTTTACCGACGCCCCTAAGGCAAACCCTAATAAAATCCCCCCCATAGTAATTACAAATCCAAAGATAAACTGGAAGGAACTAGCCAAAACCCTGAAGACTGCTGGCTTAAGCAACTTCAGCGGTAAGGCCTCGGGCGAGACCTTAAACTTAAAGGTCTCAACCGCGATTGAGTATAGGATTGCTACGCATGTTCTGGATGAACAGAACATACCGTACCATACCTATAAGTTGAAGGAAGAACGTACGCTAAAAGCTATCTTGAGGAATGTTCCAGCGGACATAAGCGCCGATAGTATTAAAGAAGAGCTAATGGATCAGGGTTTTGGTATAAAAACCGTCTTCCAATTTTCAAAAACAAAGGACGGCTACAAGGTACCCCTCCCCGTATTTTTCTTGGAACTGCACAATACCCAAAACAATAAGCGAATCTTTCACGTAGACGAACTCATGAACCTAAAAGTTCACGTGGACACCTACAGAAAATCAAAACAACCTACGCAGTGTCACCGATGTCAGCGTTTTGGCCACGCCCAGTCGGGCTGTAGGAACCCGGTACGTTGCGTGAAATGTGCGGGTTCCCATCTTACAGCTGAGTGTCACACCAAGGGCCGCATTGATTCGCCCAAATGCGCCCTTTGTGAAGGACCTCATACTGCTAATTTCCGAGGATGCCCCATGTATCCCAAGAAAAACACTGAAACCGACGAATTCGTCGATCACAACAGACACAACCATCACACCAGAGGCTCCGCCCAGAATGATAGCCATACCCCTTCTGCAAACCCCGCCCCCTCAGTCGTGAGACCCGGGGTCAGCTATTCAAACGCTGTTGCACCACCACCAGCACCCACTCAGATTACCATTACACCAGCGCCTTCTGCGCCCACTCAACAGACACAACAACAGCCAATACAGCAGGACCAAGCAAAGGAAGAGAGCATTTTCGATTATATTAAACAATTTCAGAGTTTCATGAAATCGTTTAATCTAAAGGGTATCCTTACTATTTTAAAAAGTACCGCAAATAAGTTTAAATCGGCAAAGGGTATCATGGCCAAATTAGAAGTAGGGTTTAGCGCCTTTGAGGAGTTAGTCAGTATGTTAAATTATGAATAATAAATTACACCACAGGGGAACTCACACTTTTACACCCACATTTTACACGGAAGTAGGTTTTGCAAATTTAAATGGGCTTAGGAAACAGCTAGTGGAACTTAAAGATTTCATAATGGAAAAGAACTTAGATATAATGATGGTAAACGAGACGCACCTTCGTCCCAGTGACAATGCGAAAATAGCTAACTATAAATTATTTAGGAAAGATAGGTTAATTAATAAAGGTGGAGGAGTGGCCATTTACATTAAAAGCACCCTTAAATGCACAGAGTACATGCTCCCAACACTTAACACCATCGAGGCTTGTGCCGTAGTACTGGAAAACGAAAACTTCGGAGAAATCCTAGTTATTTCGGTCTACAACCCACCAAACTCCAAAATCGGAGCAGACGACTTGACAGCCCTATTAAACACTGGACTACCAACCATTCTAGCTGGCGACTTAAACGCCAAAAATACCATTTGGGGCTGTCGAGCTAACAACAGAAATGGCATTACACTTAGAAAATACATACTGGATCACGGCGTCTCTATCGCCGCCCCAGATGAACCCACACACTATCCAGGCACTCTCACGCACAGACCAGACATATTAGATATAATGCTCCTAAAGGGCATACCATCAAACCCAACACTTAAAGTACACAGCTGCTTAAATTCAGATCACAACCCTGTCACATTCACTTTTTATGGCCTCACCCAACTACCAGAAGCAACCAAATTTACAACAAACTGGGAAAGATTCCACTCCATTTCGGACATAAATCTAATAGTAAACCCAAATATGAGAACAATAAATCAAATAGATGAAGCAATTGTAAATTTAACAACCAAACTAAAAAGGGATATAGATAGCTGCTCAAAACCCATTAAACTAGATAAAACCCTAAAACTCCCCCATGAGATTAAAGACGAGATCAGGGAAAAGAATAGACTTAGGAAGGTTTACCAGTTATCTAGGCACCCCCAGGATAAACGTAAATGGAATGAGGCATGCAAGAAAGTAAGCTCCCTCACAAAAGATTACAAACAGACTCAATGGGAAAACACAGTCATGAGGCTCTCACTACAGAACAACACAGTTTGGAAAATGGCAAAAGCCCTAAAAACCAAACGCCAAAACATAGGCCCTCTTCAAGGACCGAACTCTATTGTTTACACTGAACATGACATGGCAGAGGTTCTTGCCTCCAGTCTACACAGCCAATTCTCACCTCATCTAACACCAATCAACTTAGAACTTGTTGTTGACACAATTAATGAAGTAGACAACTACTTAGCAGAGGAGCCACACAACATCATACGTTACACCACCCCAGAGGAGCTCACCGGCATAATAACCAAGCTAAATCCTAAAAAAGCCTCTGGATACGATCTAATCTCAAACAAAGCACTTAAGAATATTGCCCATAAGGTAATAGTACATATCACCAACATCTTCAACGCATGCCTCAGGTTAAAATACTTCCCAACCAAATGGAAAAAAGCAATAGTAATACTCTTTAAAAAACCAGGGAAAAGCCCCCTACAACCCAGTAACTACAGGCCTATCAGTCTCTTGCCCTGTTTGGCAAAAGTTTTTGAGAAGGTCTTAAACATTAGACTGCAAACTTTTTTGGAAACAAACAATGTAATTAATACTAACCAATATGGATTTAAAAAGGGACATTCAACAACGCATCAGGTTCATAGGATAGTGGAAAAAATTGGAGAAGCGTTTAACAATAAAGAAATGATAGGAGCCGTATTTTTAGACGTAGAAAAAGCATTCGATAGTTTATGGCACAAAGGGCTAATCAAAAAACTAATAACCCAAAACATCCCCAAGGAAATGATACACATGATAAACTCATTTATTTCAGAGCGATCTTTTCAGGTTAGAGTAAACAACACACTGTCAGGGATCACCAACATTAAAGCAGGAGTACCACAAGGTAGCATACTAGGACCAGTCTTATTTAACTTGTACATAAACGATTTCCCTACATTCGATAACTGCATCACCGCCCAATTTGCCGATGATACAGCAATACTTGCTAAATCTAAGCACGGCGACATAGCCTTTGGGAAGCTACAAGCCGCTTTAAACACAGTAGAATCATGGTGCGAAGACTGGCGCATCAAAATTAATGCTCAAAAGAGTGTATCGGTACTCTTCCGCAAACACGACACTCTAGTAGATTACAACACCGACCTTGAGATCTTTAATACAGAGATCAAGAGAGAACACCACACCAAATACTTAGGAGTACACCTAGATAGTAAACTTAGCTTTAAGGAACACATTAAACAAACTCTCGCAAAAGCGACTGGTGCAAGTATAAGCTTAAATCCCCTCATTGGGAGGAACTCAAAAATGACTCTTAGAAACAAAGTAATTCTTTACAAAACTATGATCAGACCAGTTCTGCTGTATGCCTGTCCGGCCTGGGCTGCAGTCCGAAGAACACACAGAAAGAAACTTCAAACATTTCAGAACAAAGCCCTTAGAAGGCTAACAGATGCACCAAGGTATGTCAGGAATACAATCTTACACAGGGACCTTAAAATGGACACTATTGACACAGCAATACTGACTATCTCACACAACTATAACATGGCAATCGAAAACTCAGACATACAACACCTTAAAGAAATCACACAGTATGATCACAAGGTAAACCAGAAACATAAAAGACCAAGAACCATTCACCACGACCCCACCTGGTAGGCATTTATAGACTTGCTTGTCACACTGACATGTCAACTTCCCGACAGCTGCTCCTTAGCTAGTAGCCAGGTTATGTTATTGTCCTCAATGTTGTGTATTTTGCATCTTATAATAATAAAATATGTACTACAAATCACTTGTTGTCTCTACTTATTTCTAACACACACCATCTACTGATGTTATTTTTCAGGTTTTTCTAACGAACTCGCGTTTAGCCTTAGGGCACCCAACCCCCAACAATTAATTAGTAACTTCTTAGTTAAACTTAAACCCCGCTAACGTTATCCTATTTACTAGACTTAATTCGATGAAGGTGTAAGGACCTCCGGTCGACACACCGTAAGGTTAATTCCGATTTCCGATTTCCGATCACTTGCAGTTTAGTCAGCGGCTCGGCACTTTCACGGATCTTCAGAATTAGGCCTTTAATTCCGTCAGTTCCGGAGAAGATGAGCGCAATTTCATTGAAAAGTTCCATGACAAGGGCAAAATCGCCCATAGAATTAACACTTTTAAATCCAGGTGGGGGAATAGAGTTCACTGAAGCACAAGGTGGAACTTTATTGTTTACATTACGTCTTTTTTTCTTGGTGTTGATTTTGGTCGAACGAGTTCGATTTATTTTGTCATTTTTAGGAAATTCGATGCATTTACGGCTTGAGGCAAGATGCCCGTCCTTTCCACAATTTATGCATTTTGGGACAACTTGTCCCGCAGTGCAATCACGAGTTTGGTGATCCGAGGGACCACATTTCAGGCATCTGGTCTGCATAAAACAGTTGATAGCAAGATGATGAAAATGATTACAATTAAAACATTGAGATGGCCCTTTTCGGCTTCTAAAGGGTTCAACTCTAATGCCAAGTTGCATCAGCTCCCGTATTTTCAAAACTTTGTTACAGCCTGTAACTTTTGGCATTTCAACCAAGAAAATGGGACGGGTAGTTGATTTTACACTTCGTTTGAGTTTAGAAACTTTAGTAATATTGTAACCCAATTTGGTTAATTCACTCAGCAAGCAATCACATTCAGTTATTGCGGGAAGTCCTTTGACGACCACTTTAAACGAATTTACACTAGCTGAGGGTACTATGAAAAAGTCTTGATTTTCAGATTTTAGAAATGTCATAATGGCAAAATGCAAACTCTCAGAAAATGTTGAGATTTTAACAAATTTACCTTGATTGGTGGACTTGAAATTTTCACCAAACTTGGCCTTTATCCCTTTCAGCATTGACTCAAAGTTCGGTGATGTTTTCATGAAAATAGTTCCAGGATTTGGATCTTGTGTCGTGTTTGGTGGTGGGTCTATTTTTGTCTCAGAATCGTTGATTTCCATCTCCTCAGCAGCACTTGCTTCGGTAAGATTTAGATCATCGGGTTTCTGTTCTAGCTCTTCAGACGAAGATATTATTGAATCATCTTGATCCGATGTCTCATACTCAAAGGCTGAGAACTCATATCTATCGCTCAAAAAGTCTTTAAATGCTTGTGAAATATCCATGATAATATCTTAGGCTTAAGATTTTTTAAAAATTCCAACAAAACGCGGAGCAAATCAGAGGCATGTCTGACGTGGGCTCGCGCTGCAATCGGAATGGTGTTGAATATACTTTCCAGAAAAATTTGAATTATTTTAAAAGCAAATTAAGAATAAAAAAACTGGTACCTTTGACACCCATTTTTATTATTATGAAAGGAAGGTTAGCGTAAAACTCTGCAAGATGCGCACTAAATCTAAAATACGATTATATATATATATAAAAAAAACACTCCTTGCAGCCTGTTCAAATAAAACTCAAAACAAATGTCCCTTTCGTTTCCTTTGTTGCATCTAACGGGGTGCAAATCCACTTTGAAATGTCCATCCATCTTTCTCTTTGAACCCCTTTTCTTTATCCGCACTAAATCGAAGACGGATTTTCGACGATAAAGAAATGCTTTTAGCGATTCGTGGAGTCGGATCGTGATGCACGATCCCTAGAAAAGGATCAATTCGTATTTCGGTGTAAAAACAAAGTGCTTCCTTGAATATATTTTGGAAACTCCCAACTCATAGTTAGCTAGTGCAGTGGTTCTCAAAAGGTGGTCACAAAGAAAAAATGAGTCACAAAGAAAAAATTATTGAAATAGAGAAGTAAAATATGCACTGTTAAAAATATGTAGTCAAAAATAGGTAAATTGTACTCATTTATTATTACATTCGATGCTTATCATAGCTCCGAATACATAAGTTGTATTTTTTAAAAAGACATGTACTCAAAATGAGTACACTGAATAAAAAGAGCAGTTGCTTGCCTACAGGGGCTACCTTCTTAAATCACTTTCAATAGATATCGACATTTACAACCAAGACATACCGGGAATCGAACCCATATCCTCAAGCACTGCACTCTAGTGCCTTATCCATTGTACTAACAGGGCGACGTGAATAAGTTATAAATAGAAGAAATGTTAAAAAGGTGTGTCGAAGGAATGGTAAGTAAAATAATTGAGTTGTAATAACTCAGTTTCCAATTAAGCAATCAACATCAAATAATGTGGAAAACCATCTGCTAAACAATTATTTTAAGTTTGTCAAGTCGCTTTGTTAAGATGGATTGAATTGGGACTGAAATTAACAGTATTAAATCCCACTGCTCATTTTTCAGAAAGTATACATTTGAGTTCTTCGTCGCTCATTTTACGATGCAATTGTACTCAAAGAAAAACGAGTAGGTTCATGAACTCATTTTTAAGTACCTTTTTTTTACAGTGCACAAGTATTATCCATAGAGTAATGATACAAATAGAAGAATAAAAATGCTGATTTCCGTGTGTCCATCATTGAAACCACGTGATATGTGGAAATGCCAATTCATTCATGCGCCAATATTACTTGGCAGGCCTTGGCGACTTTAAGAACTAAACGAGATCGAAGTATTGTAATATGGTTTTGTGTTTAATTTTGTATTTAAATATCGATTTTTTGAACGAGTGGCACAATTTAAAGCAGTTAAGGAGATTAAGGAGATTTTTCTTACTTTGTAGTTTTGAAATAATTGTATTACGTTTTTATGTAAAAAAATTACCATAAGCGAAGTTCTTTCAATTGTTATTTTATATACTACAATAATAAAATATAAACAATAAAACCTGAGATATATAGAGAATTTCGATTCTTCGAGTATTGAACACAAATTAAATATTTTCGTTTCGTTAATGAAGCAGAAATATTTAGCGCATATTGTTTGAAAATAAGTAAATACGTACATATATGTTAAGAAGGTGAATAAAGACAGAACTCCTCATCACCAAAAAAGAAGAAAGTGCGCCAAATTTGAAACCCCTGCAGATGTCTGTACGCCAAACGTGGCAGCGCTATAACCACGTGATGTGGGTTTTTCTTTTCAATGTTGACACCGCGGCCTTACGAGAGTCTGGTATTGAAGGCGCTCTCTATTTAATATTACAACTCTCTGGTATTATCTTGTTATCGTTCAAATATTAGAAGATGCTATATGGTATCTGAAGCTTTGCAATAACAAAGATAATTTCTAAATATATTTTCAAAAGAAATCCGCTTATGGTGTCAATTAACACTATAGAGTATAATCGAAATAAAAGATTTTAACGTCCCATGAGGCATCTCTTAATCTTTTGGGAATAGTGCATATGACTGTTTGTGAAATTCCTCCCTATTATAACAGAGCATAAGAGTTCTCCCTATTGTATACAAAAACTATTTCCTTCGTCCACTTTTTCAAATTGTTTGAGTAATTCGCTGATCCCTTTTTTATTACCGATCCATTAAATCCTTTTAGTTTCGCCATTCTCCCCTGTTGTCCAATCTCGCGCTCCACCGTTGCCAAACAGCAGAAAACAAATACACAAAGTAAAACTAAAAAACATGTACGGATGTGACAGTATCTCAAACCCCTCTGGGAGTCTTAAAGCTTTTAGTCTTTATAACGGCATTTTTTGTTAAGTCCCCCAATTTATCCTTGCTTTGTTCTTTGTTAAAATGTCCCAGCTTTGAGAATAAAGATAGGATAAATAAAAACATAAAAGTTATATAAATATAAACCTTTTTTTTATTTGTCGAATTGAGGCATTTGTAAATGTTATCCATTGCTTTCTGGCAATGGTATTTTAGACTAGAAGCTGTTTATCTTGATCAGGGCATATTGAACAATGGCCAATGTTGCTGTTACCAAGATTAGCTTGAGATTGCTTACTTAGCCTAGAATCTTATAAAAAAAATGTGTAATATTCATTACGAATCCTTTGCTAACTGAATACATACAGAATGCCAATCCTTTAAATGTAATTTGGAAAGATGCTTTGAACCTAATTATTTCTAATCTCAAACAGAAGAAGACTGAAACCATCTATCTGATTTTGTTTACTTGCTTTTATGTATTTTTTGACGTTGTGTTCTTAATTCGTGCAACTCAATGTTATCCTCCTTCCACATGTTTCACACTTGGAATATATATTTCCTATGACAGAGGTCATCCACCTGTGGTACGCGTACCCTTGACGGTACGTGGCAGTTCAGTTGGGGGTACGAACATATTATTACACTGTAAAGAAAAAAGGTACTTAAAAATAAGTACATGAACCTACTCGTTTTTCTTTTAGTACAATTGTATCGTAAATAGACGATGACAAACTCAAATTTAAGTAAACGAACATTCCCGAAAATCGAATTTACTTTGGTTATACTCCAGTTTTAAGGAGACATCATAAGCGGATTTCTTTTGAAAATATATTAAGAAATTATCTTTTGTTTATTGCTAATCTTCAGATGTCACATATCAGTTTCTGGTGTTTAAACGATAACAAGATAATACTTGTGCCCTGTAAAAAAAAAGGTACTTAGTGAAAAAATAACAAGGTACTTAGTGAATGGTAAAAAATGAGTACTTGAACATTCACGTTTTGCATTGAGTACAATTGCATCGTAAATGAGGGACGACGTACTCAAATTTAACTGTACTTTCTAAAAAAGGATTGCAGTGTGATTTAATATTGCTAATCTCAGCTTCAATTCAAGCCATCTTAACAAAGCGACCTGACACACTTAAGATAGGTGTTCAGAAGATGGTTTTCCGCATTATTTGATGTCGATTGCTTAAATGGAAACTAAGTTATTGCAATTCAATTATCTAACTTCCTATTCTTTTGGAACACCTCTTTAACATTTCTTCCGTTTATAACTTATTCACGTCGCCCTGGTAGTACAACGGAAAAGGCACTGGACTGCGTCGCCTGGGATGTGGGTTCGATTCTCGGTAAGTATTGGGTGTATTTCTTAATATTTATTGGAAGTGATTTATTAAGGTAGTATGTAGGCAAGCAACTGCCCCTTTCTATTCATTTTTACTCATTTTTGAGAATACGTCTTTTAAAAAATGTAACTTATGTATTCGGGGCCATGATAAGTATCGAATGTACTGCAAAATGAGTACATTTTACTTATATTTGAGTACCTATTGTACTCCAAAATAAGTATATTTTACTTATATTTGAGTACCTATTGTACTCCAAAATAAGTATATTTTACTTATATTTGAGTACCTATTGTACTCCAAAATGAGCATATTTTACTTATTTTTGAGTATCTATTGTAGTCCAAAATGAGTACATTTTACTTATTTTTGAGTACCTATTGTAGTCCAAAATCAGTACATTTTACTTATTTTGAGTACATATTGTACTCCAAAATGAGTACAATTTACTTATATTTGAGTACCTATTGTACTCCAAAAAGAGTAAATTTTACTTATTTTTGAGTACCTATTGTTTCCAAAATGAGTAAATTTTACTTATATTTGAGTACCTATTGTTAACAGTATAGTATTGGAGGAAAACGCCTAGAACAAAAATATTTAAAGTAATAAGTAAAATTAATCATAAAAGTTTGTGTCATCAATTTGGCCAGCCAATTTAAGAACATAACTGCCTAAAAAAAATGTTGTATGTGTGTAGGTGAATGAGTGAGAAGGGGGTTAAGGGGTATCCTTAGGGGTGTGGCACAGGTGCCGTCGCACAAGGCCCCGCGATTTATAAGTTTTCCTGTGCAACGGCAAGGGAACTATTTGTAAAAATAAAATATTAGGAAATGGATTTTTAACGTGAGATTTTAAAATTGTTTACATGGGAAACCAGCAAAGAAATGTAATATTAGTTTGCCCATTCCGGCACAACTCCGTGAAAAATAGCACGATTAACATAAATGTTTCTTTGTTCAATAGAAATTAAGCGCCCATGCGTAAAAAAAATCATGATATAAAGCAAAGAGCATATGGAGCGTAGATTGGGGATAAAGGTGTCCGACGAAATAGCTTGTTTATCTTCTTTCCGTTGGCGACTAATCACTATTAATATAATCTGCTGAAATGACATCTCTAGTAAATCCTCTGTTCTTGTTAATATTTCTTCCCCTTACAATTTTTATGTATAATGTAATGTTATTTAAAGTAGACTGTATTGATAAGGATTTTTAACAAAACAATATTTAAGCAATTAAAATTTTAAAAAATTATTGAAATAAATTTAATTCTTCAATTTCATTAACGGAATAATATATTTTGGATGTGGTTATTATAATATTTGTTCTTTATTTGAATTCGTCTGTTTAAAAATAAATAAAGGCACATTATGGATAGATTACAGTATTTCAGCATTGTTCAATCATTTTAATGTATTCATTGTTTTATTATGTGTAAAATACAAGCAGAAAATTAATATTGTTGTATTAATAGTATGGTTACGTTTTTATAACAATGAAATTAAACACTAGATTAAAGGGATTTTAATAAAATTCAATCATTTCGACGCCATTTTCCAAAACCAATGCATGCATCTTAGAATTACTTAGTTATTCATTTCCGAGCGTTATAAATTGTGTAGAAAGGTAAGATACGATTGAGATAGTACTTAGGTAAGTTACATTTATCCATTTATAAAAAAGTAGACGGCTAAGTAAAAGTTTTTCATGATGTCTAATATGGTATTCGAATGCATAATATGAAGATAGGCGATTTTTAACATTGGGTGATTATTCTTTGATCCTGAAAACAACTGTGTCCGCGTACTTTTTACAATCTATTGATGTAATATGCATAAATATATTTGATAAACGACTGGCGTAAACATTTAGCACGTTTCTTCAAATATTTAACCAACTATTAAAATGCAAGTAACTGACCCATATATACTAGATCTAAAATATGTTCTTTAACTTGCGTATAATGTATAGTTTTCCAATACATTTAAATTATTTAAAATAATATCAGTGCATTCATTTAATAATATTTGTCTGAGATATGATAAATTGGAATTACTACTTTTTTTGAAATCAATTTATGTGTAAGGACAAACTATTCACATAATAATTTTTGTCCGTTTGAGATATAAGAATGAAATTAAATTTTGTAGAGAAACTTAGGAAATAATAGGTTTTCTCTTATAGTTTGTGAACTTGAAGAAAATGTTATGCAAATTTCAAGCCAACTAGAGAATGGTTTAAAAATACAATAATGTTTTTTGATTGTCATGTAATGGATAGATATGTAATCAAAGCAGCATCAACTGAATTAAGGGTAAAACATGTTCTGGAGATACAGTGTGTATGGAAGAATCATAATAAAGTTTATTCCGATTTTTCAAATTATGTATTATTACCAATTTGATGTATATATTACATGACATAAAATTAAATATTTCAAAAGGATTAAAAATAAGATGCACAGTATTGTCGAAAACCACTACTTTTTCAAAGCGATGAAATGAAACGTCGTCAATTATCTAGAAATAAAGATTTCGTATATGCAAATTATAGAAACTTTGTGTTCTCTTCATAAAATTCTAAAGACGCTTGATATATAAGTATTCTTCGTTTGAAAATAATCTTCTTCACTCTTGATAACTACATGTATGTTCTGTATTACTGTTTGAGTCAACTGCATTTTTAATAATTGCTTACATATGTTTTATTCTCACCAACCCAGTAAAACACATAATTTCATTAGATACTGCTGCTTTCGATTACATGTCTATCCAATTGTAGGACCGACATATATGTGGGTTTTAGTTTTGTTTTAAAGTCAGATGAAAATTTATAAAATTAAGTATATTATATTGAAAATTTAATAACTAAAATAGTGGTACCTTATAATAAATAAAAAGAGCAAAGAGATATTTTAAGATACGTATGTTTTATAATTAATATTACTACTTGAAATTTCATTAAAAAAATATTTTGTTTTCAAATTTAAATTTGTTTCTTTGCTTGTATTGAGCAATATTTTTTCCCTTTTCTAGAGTTTAAATATGAAAAACCAGAGAGTTGTAATATTAAATAGAGAGCGCCTTCAATACCAGACTCTCGTAAGGCCGCGGTGTCAAAATTGAAAAGAAAAACCATCATCACGTTGTTATAGTGCTGCCACATTTGGCGTTCAGACATCTGCAGGAGTTTCAAATTTGGCGCACTTTCTTCTTTTTTGATGATAAGGAGTTCTGTCCGTATTCAACTTCTTAACATATATGTACGTATTTACTTATTTTCAAACAATATGCGCTAAATATTTCCTCTTCATTAACGAAACGAAAATATTTTATTTGTGTTCAATACTCGAAGAAGCGAAACTCTTTATATTTCTCAGGTTTTATTGTTTATATTTTCTTATTGAAGTATACAAAATAACTATTGAAAGAACTTCGCTTATGGTAAATTGTTTACATAAAAACGTAACGCAATTATTTCAAAACTACAAAATAAGAAAAATATCCTTAATATATCTGTTAAACTCCCTTAAATTGTGACACTCGTTCAAAAAAACGATATTTAAATACAAAATTAAACACAAAACCATATTACAATACTTCGATCTCGTTTAGTTCTTAAAGTCGCCAAGGCCTGCCAAGTAATATTGGCGCTTGAATGGATTGGCATTTCCACCTATCACGTGGTTTCAATGTTGGACACACGGAAATCAGCATTTTTATTCCTCTATTTATATCATTACTCTATGAGTAAAACACATACTTTCATTACATACTGCTGCTTTCGATTACATGTCTATCCATTTGTAGGACCGACACATATGTGGGTTTCAGTTTTGTTTTAAAGTCAGATGAAGCTTTTGGCTGAAATTTATTTAGACTAGGTTCCGAGAAGCGAAGCTTCTATAACCCTTACAATTGAATGTTTTTACATGAGATGGTACATGATTGGTATTTAACATTGGATGGACGACACAATACAGCACAACAAACAAAGACCAAAAATCAAACTACAACACAAAAACACTCGCTAGGCAACAAGCCAGGACGAGGAAATTTAGACTGAATTTAGCTGAATTTATTCGTCTAGGTGCCTAGAAGCGAAGCTTCTTTAACCCTTCCTATGAATTTATCTTATCCTAATTATTTGCATGATTTGTTTAGCATAAGGTAAGAGGACAAAACAGTGACAACACACACACAAAACAAAGATCGAAACGTCTAAATCCAGCACATTCTCCGTAAGAGACATGTCCGGGCGCATTAAAGGAGGCAAAAGATGGGCATGGGGGTTGGTGTCGAGGACAACTGATGATAGGAACAATGAATGGGAACACAAACACCCAAATCCCAGGAAAAACATCTTCCCGCAGAAATGGTGAATGTACAGTGAATTAAGGAGAAAGCACATTTCTCTGCACATAAAAAAGAAATCTTCAGTAAATCTGAAGTAAACATGAAGTAATTTAAAAACTCAATGCTCTCAAAACCAAGAGGATGATGGATGCAGAAGCTTCCAACAACAGCCTAGAAGGAGTGATGAGTAGTAATTTGATGGGAGATGTTCAAGTAACAAAAGCTCTAGGTCTTTTCTTGTTGACCTCAAGCCTAGCATCATAGTTTGGAATGCGAATGATCTCTGTGTTAGAATGGTTGGTAAGTTTATCATAAAATTTCTTGGCAATCTTTTGATTGTATTTCTTGAAGCTGGGAATATCAAGTGCTTTTCTGATGTTATCTGTGTTGAAATATCTTCTTGCTTTTGCAATAGTTCTAATGATTGAGTTCTCTAAAGTTTGGAGTTTTTGAAAGTTGGATTTTGCAGCATATCCCCAGACCGGAGATGCGTAGCTCGAAATTGGTCTGAGGTAGCATTTATAAATGAGAAGCTTGTTGTTACGAGACAATTTGCTTCTTCTAGAAATTAAGTTGTACAGTTTTCTTCTAACATTAATGAACTTTTTAGCGACATACTTGATATGCGGATCCCAAGTGAGGTGTCTATCCAGAATCACCCCCAGGTACTTAGCTTCCTTACTCCACACGATCTTTTTACCCTGTACCTTAGGATAGCTCTTAATTTTAGCTTTGGTTTTTCTAGTAAATAGAATGGCCTCAGTTTTGTCCACGTTGACCTTAATCTTCCATTTGATCATCCATTGCTCGATCAAGTTAAGGTGTATTTGGAGACTTTTAGTGAGGTTCTGAATGCTACCCTTAGCCAGGATGGCCGTGTCATCAGCGTACAAACTAAGCATTGTTTTTTCAGTTTTTGGAATGTCATTGATGTAAAGGAGGAATAGCACCGGTCCAATGATGGAGCCCTGAGGGACACCACTTTGAATATCAATAAGGGTTGACTGTTCCTCTTTAACCTGTACATGAAATTTCCTCTCTTGTAAATAGGAGGTAAGAACATTGATGATGTAGTCTGGGAATTGGTTGGTGATGAGCTTGTAAATTAAGCCTTTGATCCAAACACGGTCAAAGGCTTTTGCGATATCCAGAAATATCGCAAAAACATGGATCCTTTTATTGTAGTTGCTTGAGATATACTCAACAACACGAAGAAGTTGATGAGTTGTTGAAAGCCCCGGCATGAAGCCAAACTGTTCAGGGGTAATGATGCTCTTTTGATTAAGGTGATCTCTGATTCTTGTAAGAATGACAGATTCTGCTATCTTGCTGAAGATAGGTAACAATGAAATAGGTCTGTAGCTATCAGGAAGGGATCGATCCTTCCCCTCTTTATGTATAGGAATAACCTTAGCAATTTTCCAGCTAGATGGGAAGTATCCAAACTGTAACATGTTGTTGATAATTTCAGTGATAATAATGATAATATTGGTGGTAAGGAACTTAGTCATCTTATTAGTAATGCCATCCCTGCCTGACGACTTCTTGACCTTGATCTTCTTGATGTATTTAATTACTTCAGTAACAGAGACTCTGTTGTAATCAGGATTTTTAGGTTTGTTCAAGTAATCTTCAATGCCCTTTTTAACAAGTTTTTCCGTTTTAGGGTGACTGATTTTGTTGCAAGTAAATTGATCTTTGAGGCTATTAGCCAAAGTTTCCGCAATGTCTCTGGTTTTTTCTGCAATACCACCTCCCTTTTGGGTCAATGGTGGGATTTCTTTGAAGGTTCTTTTAAGTGAAGATGCTGTCTTGTAGACAGAGTTATCAGTGGCACTAAGGTTTTCAATGTGATTATTCCAGTCTCTGTTAGTAACATTACGGATTTCCTTACGAATAACAAGTTCCGCCCTGTTCAGTTGAGTTTTCAGAGCTGGATCCTTATAATATTGCCATTTTCTTCTGAGTTTATTTTTCTCAGTGATTAGTTTTTTAATGTATCGCGGGATGTGTCTTTTACTTGTAATAGCTAAGATTTTGGATGCATTTTCATGGCTTTCCATGATTTTCTCAGTAAGTTTTTCAATATTTTGATCAATGTCTTCAGGTTTAACCACTCTTCCTTGAAAGACAGAAATTTCGTTGATTTCAAGTTTAAATTTCTCCCAATTGGTGGAGATCGGGTTATTTTTAATATCAAAATTAAAAGTTAAGTCAAAGTAGATATTGACCGGATTATGGTCCGAAGACAATTCCGGCAAGGACTCAATCTTATAGTGGAAGTGAAATCCCTTTATGAGGGCAAAGTCTATGGTTGTACTATTCGTACTTGTAAAATGAGTGGGCGTGGTTGAGAAAGCAATCTCCATTTTGTTATTATGAATAATTTTCATAACTTGTAAGCCAGTTGAATTATTGGAGGTATTGTTCCAATTGCGGTGATGAGCATTAAAGTCTCCAGCAATGATGACATTACCATTGATATTGCAAAGTTGGCCAAGGTCACTTTGGAAGTCAACTGAGGAAATTCCACATGGTACATAAATAGAGACAAAGGTTGTTGGTTCTTGATTTTTAAGTTCAAGTTTGATGGCCGTAGCCTCGATGCTTTTAAATTTTGGTAAGGAGATACGCTGATGAGGGAGGTTTTTATTGATGAGAATCGCAGTCCCACCATATGCATTAGTGCCAACATCAATCTCTCTGTCTGACCTGTGTGAAATATAGTTAGGAATGAAAAGTTTATGAACACTTCGTAGGTGGGTTTCCTGCACAAGTAAAATGTCAATTTGGTATTTATCAAGATAGTCTCTAAGAGTGAACATTTGCTTTAAGACACCATTCGCATTCCAAAAACATATATTCATATGTTTTCTATTGATGATTTTCTTATTTCTTTTATTGGTCATCGTCAATAATTGGTATGGGATTCATCCTGATCCCGAATTCAGTCAATGTTTGAAATTTTTCCGCAGAGTTTTTACTTTCCTTAAATTTACTCAAAAGAGCATTAACATTGTCCATACCGTTGAACAGACCTGCAATTTCATTTATTAACTCCACAATTGGGCCAATGTTGGCAATTGCTTCTGTAAAACTTGAGATATCATTAGCATTGGTAAAGTTATTTAGTTGAGGGAGATTATCGTTACTGTGATTGATATTTATGCCGTTTGCGGCTGCCCCAGCATAAGAAAGTCCGCTTACGGTTGTATTAGCATAAGGTCGGCTGTGATTGGCTGTTGGTCTGGTCTGCCCTCTAATTGGTTGGGCATTTGCTTTCCTTTCTTGCTCTCTCTCAGCCTTAGTTTTAGGGTATTTTGGGCATTGCCTAAAATAAGCAACATGCCCCACCTCTTTGCAATTGATGCAGACAGGGTTTTCCTGTCTGGGCCTGTTACATGATTTTGTGGTGTGGTTAAGACCACACTTTAGACACCTCGGTGGCATCATGCAGTTGTTGGCAGTATGATTAAATTTATTGCAGTTAAAACACTGCATTATCCCCTTTTTGTGCTGAAAATGTTCGATAACAACCGACATGAAAGAGCAGTTGGTAAGCTCGAAGATTTTCTCATTAGTGTCATTACGGGGGAGCTCCACCGTATAAAAGTTCAGAGGACGTTTAGTAAAGCGATTAATGGGTTGGGTGACGCTGATTGGGTCAAAACCCTGATCAATTAAATCTTGCTTGATTTCATCACAAGTGAAATCAGTAAGGAGACCTTTGATGACAACCTTAAGAGGCTTTTTGGTCTTTGGAGTAACACAATATCCAGAAATATTGTTTTCTTTAACAAAAGTTTGTAGTTTTCGATACTCCGTATCGTCTTTTGTGAACATTCGGATGTATTCACCCGCTGCTTTGGTTCTGCATTTAGTGACATTTTGAATTTGAGCTAACACTTCCTTAATGTTCTTAGTAACTTCAATGAAGAAAGGTGGTGGTGGCCTAGCGCCATCTCTCTCTACCTGTTCATTGAGAGCATTGAGTTCATCGAATTGGTTTGAAGTTTCTGTTTCATTATTAAGGATGACGAGGAAATTAAGGGTAAACAGTCAAAAATGGCATCGACAGAGTCGAGAGAGTCACTTTGGGTCGAGAGAGTCACTTTGAATAAAAGTACTTCCTAATTGGTTAGGACTGAATTTACTTCATCCCCATTGGCGGGGAGAAAAAAATGGCCTAAAAGTTAAAGAGTCCGCCGTATCACTCCGCGAGCGGAGTAACATGGCAAAGTTCCAGGTAAAAAGTCACACATGGTTGTGGGCACAATCCGATTGGCCGATGGTTGGGGTTACTCTCTCCTGATTGGAGGGGAGAGTAATCATGGAATTCAGACAGTCACACGCACCAGGGTGGTGCGACGATGCAGCCGCACAATTTTTGGAGTAGTAACTGGCAGGTGGGCGGAGCTAAACACGTCCTCCAGGGGAGTGCGTCGAGTGCTGCCGCTGGTAGAAGTGAATTGCTTTCCATTGATGAGAAGAATCAGTGCGTTCCTCCTGAGTTCGCTGCTGTTTTTTCGACATCAAAGAAAGAGATGAATGCATTGACTTTGTCGGCGATGTTGGGCTGGACACGAATGGCAGTCGTTAACATCTGTATGCCTTGAGTGGAATTGAACATGATATTTAACTCTTTGAGGAGCTCCAACAATGGCATATATTCCTGGAATGCATTTTGTTGGGGGGGTCCTTTTGGAGCTGTTTCTTGGGGTTTCTGATGTGTTGTGTTTTGCACTTTATGCTTTCTTTGTGCATTTTGTGCTGGCACAACAACATCCGTAGATGTGGAATGTTTCTTTTTTGGAAAGTCCGGGCAATGTCTCCATGAAGCGACGTGTCCGAAGTTCCCGCAGTTGATACATTTAGGGTTATCAACCCATTGAATGGCACATGATCTTGTTTCGTGACCCTCGCCGCATTTAAGGCAACGAGTTGTCATAGCGCAATTGGTAGAATTGTGCCCAAAATGGTTACAATTGTAACATTGGGCCACTGCGTTTTTGCGTTGAAAAAGTTCACATTTAATGTCGAAAAAGCAAAGTCTTTTAAGTTCAAGAATTTTGAGGTTAAAATCATTTTTTGGGAGATCGATTAAGTAAACACCAATTAATTTTTTGGTGGGTCTTTTTTTGAATTGAACAATTTTAGTAATTTCAAAGTTCATACCTTTCAATTCGTCAAGTATGTCCTCTGTTTTGATTTCCGGAACGAGTCCTTTAATTATCACTTTGAGGTTTGCGATAGATTTGGGTGCATAAGTGAAGAATTCACAGTTAACTGTTTTGAGAAAGTCCAGTGATTTTTGGCGAACAAAAGTGTCCGGGGCTTGGATTTTGATGAATTTTCCTGAATTTTCACATGTGAGTGTTCCATTGAAAAGTTTATTAAGTTCCTTGAGATAAGAAAGAAAGTCATTACCAGGTTTAAGAAGGATAGGTGGAGGTGGGGGAGAGACCTTGTTTCCCTTTTCCTCTGTATCCATGTTATTATCATTGAAACTGTCAATCACCATCGCCTTCACTGGGTTGAGGTCTGATGATGATTGTTCATGCTGTGGAGACGATGACGGTTCCAAATCATGTTCCTTGTTTGGTGCGTCCAACTTGTCCTCCGCGACGGGTGGATTCGTCAGACGCTTCTTTTTCTTTTTTGGTTTTTTACCTTTAGGCTTTTTAGATGGGGACATAGAGGTTTCCATGTCCTTCTCTTGTTTGCGCTCAATGAAGCGTTGGGTGACCATCAATTCTTCACAGATCTTTTCCATGGCTCGGAGTTCCTTCTCCTGCTCAAAACGATCAGATCCGTTCAGCTGAGGCCAGTTCAGTTGAAATTTGTCCACTTTGTCCATATAATCATCAAAGTATGGGTTTTTCGAGACACCATAGTATCCGTCAAAATCAGGTGGTGGGTCTTTAGGAAAAATATAAGGTTTTGAAGGTTTAGTTCCATAATAAATGATTCCGGAATCGTCTGCCATGGTCCACGCAGAATGGGGTTCGGACAGACGAGAACGCAATCAAATAATTAAAGATTTTTCATTAAATAGCGGAGCAGATCGGCATCTTGACCGTCGTGGGCTCGCGCCGCAATTGGAATGAGAATTAAGTATATTATATTAAAAATTTAATAACTAAAATAGTGGTACCTGATAATAAATAAAAAGTGCAAAGAGATATTTTAAGATACGTATGTTTTATAATTAATATTACTTGAAATTTCATTAAAAAAAATATTTTGTTTTCAAATTTAAATTTGTTTCATTGCTTGTATTGAGCAATATTTTTTTTTCCTTTTCTACAGTTTAAATATGAACAACTCACCGTACCGGTCTCCGAAGATTTCTCAGAGCTCTCTAATAACAAAATTATTATGCTCATGTATACACCATCATATGTGTATGTGAGAAGAAATATTCTTTAAATCGGGCCGATTTAGAAATTTTACAGAAAGAGAAAAATGTAAATAGGGTTACCGAATGCATTCAACTTATGTTTAACTGCATGTTTATATTAGTTTGAAATTAATAAATTAAAATTTACTTATCTCATATCCCGGGTTAAAATACAGGATTGTGCCTCTAGTATGCCTAACACTGCACGCATACGTGTGGTATATGTATGCCAAAAATATGCCAAGTAATATGCCTTGTCGTGCTCTGTAAGAATATCCCATTATAATATAGCATATGTGTGGATTTCTATATGTATGCGGTCCGCATATCACCCCTTGTGACGATTACATTACGGCTTTTTTCACGATGTGTATTTTTTTTTTTAATTAATTATTTTTATATAACATTTGGTGGACAATATAATTCTAAATTCTTTTGTGGTAGAACAAGTAATTTCTTTAAATATAATTATTTTTAAGAAAGTCTTGTGGTATAAATTGTAATAAGAAAACATTGCCTAAATCAAAGTTACTTACGAGATTTTTTAAAAAAAAATCACATCACCTGAATTAGAACCCTGTTTCCAGAACTAGTCGATTTAGGAGTTATAACTTTTTTTTCGTCCGTTTGAGATATAAGAATGAAATTAACTTTCAGAGTGAAACTTAAAAATTAATAGGTGCTATCTTATAGTTTGTGAACTTGAAGAAAATGTCATGCCCATTTCAAGCCAACTAGAGAATGGTTTACAAATAGAATAAGTTTTCTCGATTTTCATGTAATGGATAGACATGTAATCAAAGCAGCATCAAGTGAATTTAGAGTAAAACATATTCTGGAGATACAGAGTGTATGGGAGAATCATAATAAAGTATATTCCGATTTTTCAAATTATGTATTATAACCAGTTTGATGTATATGTTACATGACATAAAATTAAATATTTCAAAAAGGATTAAAACTAAGTGGCACAGTATCGTTGTAAGGCAATAATTTTTCAAAGTGATAAAATGAAATGGCGTCAATTATCTACAACAGTGGTTCCCAAAGTGGGTTCCGTGGAACCCTGGGGTTCCACGAAAAAATTTAGGGGTTCCGCGTGACAAATTTTATTTGATTAAAAAAAAATAAGAATGGTGTTTAATATATTCACATTTTCCTCGGAAATTTTATCATTCCATGGATTATGAAAATTTGATTGCATTCAGTTCGGATACACAATTAGAAGCCAAATTTAGAACAGTTTCATTAACAATATTCTGGTCAGATGTATTCGATGAATATCCAAATTTAGCAAAACAGGCTATTCGAATTCTATTGCCGTTTGCAACCACTTATTTGTGTGAATCTGGGTTTTCAAAATATGTTGCGACAAAAACCAAATATCGTAACAGACTTGATGCTGCACCAGATATGCGAGTTCAGTTATCAAACCTAACGTCCAATTTTAAGAGAATCATGGAATCAAAGAAGCAGGTGCATTCTTCACATTAAAGATTTTCCGTTTATTTTAGTTTATGTTTTGTATTTTTATTAATTATTTCTATGATGATTTTTTTTTAGTTTTGCATAATTCAATAAAATCTGAAATACCAAAATAATACTTGTTTCATATAATATCAGATATTATATTTTGAAAAGTCGTTGATTAAAAAATATTCAGGGTTACGCGATCATTGGCAACAAATTTTGGGGTTCCACAACCAAAATAGTTTGGGAACCACTGATCTACAAGTAACGATTTCGTACATGCAAATTATATAAACTTTGTACTCATTTCTCTTAAAAAAATTGTTAAGACGCTTTATAAAAAAATTAGTCTTCGTTTGAAAATAATCTTCTTCACTCTTGATAACTACATGTATGTTCTGCATTACTGTTTGAGTCAACTGCATTTATACTAATTACTTACATATGTTTTATTCATACCCTAGTAATACACATAATTTCATTAGATAGTACTGCGTGCGATTACATGTCTATCCAATTGTTGGACCGACATATTCGTGGTTTTCAGTTTTGCTTCAAAATCAAACAGGTGAAAATTTCTTTATCTTTAATATGGGGTGCAACTCGGTGACAATCTTCGATTCATACCGATTCATCGGAGTTGACGCCGTAGGCGCCGGACATTTGAGATCTGACATAGCCGTCAGGCGGCTAGAGAGAAAGACCAGGTCTGTAGCTACTTGGGATAACCGGGTATTTACCAGGTTTTTGAATTCGGAAGGATTAGATAGGAGGTTTATCGACTTTTGTCGTGGCCTCGGAGTGGGCTGATTATAATTCGGAAGTGAAATTTTCTACTGCCAGGTTGATGTTTGAGCAGTTATCTAGGGGCAGGTCATTGTGTTCCCTGGTTGTGAGAATGTTGTAGTAGAGTTTCCAATCTGTGCGGAGCTTGCGAAAGTCATCTGCAGTTTTTTCGATACCCACTGTCGCAATAACAGGTAGATGATCTGATGACAATTCGTTATAAACGTGAGCACACATGTGAATGCCCGCATTGCTGAGGAAGATGTCCAGTATATCTGGCCTGTGATTGAAGGCCGTTGGAATACATGTGGGTTGTATTGGAGCAATTACTGTTAAACCAGCTTTCCCCAGATATTTTTAGAGTTGCTTGCCATTTTTGTTGACTGCTCTACAACCCCATACCGAGCTTTTAGCATTTAGATCACCTCCCAAGTTTGTTAGTGTATTGGGAGGGAAGAGATACTTTATTTCATCCTCTGTGATAATATGAGTTGGAGGGTTGTACACAGCGGATATATTAATGTTTTGTTGCTTGCGAGCGAGGGTGATGGTATAGTCTCCTCGAAGCCTTTATTGTTGCTAGTTCTGAACAGAGATGTTTGCAGAGAAGTTTTCGCTAGTATGGCACAGCCGCCCCCTCTACGGTTGAGCCTATCCGACCTATAGGTTTGATAGTTGGCCATTCGGAGTGAGTGGCCAGCCGAAAGGTGAGTCTCGGTAATGATGCATACATCTATATTGTACTCCATCATGAAATCTTTTAATTCAGTGAATTTATGAAGTACTCCATTGGCGTTCCAATTTAAAATCGAGATTGGGGTGAAACTATTAGATGTATTAAGCATTAATTAGTTTTGAATTATTGACTGCATTCTGCTGAACAGACTATGAATTAGTGTGATTAATTTGAATTGAGACTCCGTTTTTAAGGCTTTCTACTATTTCTAGGATGCCTGAGTTTTTGATCTTAAATTACAAACGGTAAAAACTTTAGACTGAATTTATTTGTCTAGGTACCTAGAAGCGAAGCTTCTTTAACCCTTCCTACAAATATATCTGATACATAAATAGTGCATGATTTGAAGAACATAAGGTAAGAGGACAAAACACGTGACAACACACACAAAGAACAAAAAGTCAAAACGTCTAAATCCAGTACATTCTCAGAGTGAGGGTGAACACTGAGATAGACTTAAAATGGCACCGTCGGGGACGAGAGAGTCACAGGCAGGGAAAAGTTACACTTGATTGGATGAATCCTAAATATGCTTCCTCCTGATTGGAGGGGAGAAAAATTGGCACAAAATTCAAAGAGTTCGCCGTATTCATCCGCAAGCGGAGTAACACGGTATGATTACTTGGGTAAAAAGTCACAATTGGATGAGAGTTTATCCGATTGGCTGGTAAATGAGCATGCCTCCACCTGACGGTAAAAGCTTACAAAATATGTTTTTTATATAGGAAATTTAAAACTAAAATGGTGGTATCTCATAATAAACAAAAAGAAGTCCAAAGATTTTTTAGATTCGTATGTTATATATAAATGGAAATTTCCTAACAAAAATATTTTGTTTTCAAATTTAAATTTGGTTCTTTTGCTTATAATCAGCAATATTTTTTCTCTTTCTTGAGTTTAGTAATATGAACATCTCACCGTACCGTTCTCAGAAGTACCTCAGAGCGCTAATAACACAATGATTATGCTGATGTATACCAATCAGATGAGTATGTGAAAAGAGATAATTCATTTTCATTAAATCTTGCCAGTTTAAATAAGGTCCCAACATACTTTTAACTTCACATTCCAGTGAAGAAGTAAAGTTTGTCTGGTGGTTTGAAAAAAAATATACCCAAATTTACTTATATTCTACTTTTCTGACACTTCATTTCAGTTAACATTGAGTATGGATAGACTGTTAACTATATTTGTCTGATATTCTTTCGTTATTTTTTTTTATTTAGCTTTTAATAAAACTAAATTAGGATAATTATTTTCCAGATACAATGTAAAATACGCCCATATTACATTGCAGTGTTAAAATATCAGAATTTATTTGTGTCCGATTGTGAACTATTATTTCTCATTGCCTGTTAAAATTGATTTTAAGTCATTGATTGTTTTTTATATTTTGATATCTATGGATGGTTAGTAGATGCTACACGGTTAAAAATTCCATTTCAACGACGCACGATATCTTGGTGCAAAACTGAGGTTTGCAGAAAATTAAACCATATTATGGGGGAATCTAGGTTGAACCAAAAATCCTTTATCGGAAAAAAAGTGGAGGTTTCACCGATAATCGGATCAACCTCTTTAACTGTAACCGAAATTTTAGCTGCCACTACATCAACAAGCCGAGCAATCTCTTCCAAGAAGGACAACGACGAGAAGGGCCTCTGTGACCCAGAGGATAAAGGTGCTCAGCTATGAATCAGAGGATTCGTAGTTCGAACCCGATCGGTGGACTTGACACAGAAAAGTAAAAAAAATATGTTATCTTGCAATCGGAGGGTTGCCAGCTTCACTGCAAAAATTCTAAAATAATAAGAAAACTCAAATTTTGAGTTTAATGTCACGTTATGAGTTTTGGTTCAACGTTTCACTACTAAGTGGTATTCGTTGTAGGACCTTAAAATGGTGAAACTAAGCACCAAATGTTGTTTGCAGCTGAATGGGTACCTAATTTTTGTGAAATCTCGTAATGATTTTTAACAGTGGAATGTCGGTGTCTGTTCGAGCACCTACAGCTCAACCGGCATCCGTGGCCCAGTGGATAAAGGCGTCAGCTGGGAATCAGAGGATTCCTAGTTCGATTATATACGACGAACGTGGCTAAGAAAAGTAAAAAAGTAGTGATCTTGTGATCGGAAGGTTGCCAGCTTCAATACATACAAAAAACTCAGAACATCCACAACAAAAATTATCGTCGTGTATACGGGACTGGTGCACGATAAATCGTATTGGGGTCCAATGTCCCGACGTCTATTGAAGGCGTTGGGTGCCAGTTCAGGTGTTTCCTCGTAATCTGACCATGGTTCAAAAATACGAGGCATTTCCAGGTCTTTCCTTCGAGATAGGCTCCGAACAGTCGCCAATAGCCCACTGTGCAGCTCTACTGCGACGTTAATTAACCAAACGAAACCTACAGAACAACCATACTTGCGCACGCAGTTACTCCAGGACCGCACTTTGACCGGAAGCCAGGACCGCACTATGAACGGAAGCCAGGACCGCACTATGAACGGATGCCAGGACCGCAGATTGACCGGAAGCCAGGACCTCACTATGAACGGAAGCCAGGACCGCACTATGAACGGATGCCAGGACCGCAGATTGACCGGAAGCCAGGACCTCACTATGAACGGAAGCCAGGACCGCACTATGAACGGAAGCCAGGACCCCATTATGAACGGAAGCCAGGAGCGCACTATGAACGGAAGCCAGGACCCCACTATGAACGGAAGCCAGGACCCCACTACGAACGGAAGCCAGGACCCCACTATGAACGGAAGCCAGGACCCCATTATGAACGGAAGCCAGGACCTCACTACGAACGGAAGCCAGGACCCCACTATGAACGGAAGCCAGGACCCCACTATGAACGGAAGCCAGGACCCACTATGAACGGAAGCCAGGACCCACTATGAACGGAAGCCAGGACCGCACAATGAACGGAAGCCAGGACCGCACTATGAACGGAAGCCAGGACCGCACTATGAACGGATGCCAGGACCCCACTATGAACGGAAGCCAGGACCCCATTATGAACGGAAGCCAGGACCCCACTATGAACGGAAGCCAGGACCCCATTATGAACGGAAGCCAGGACCACACTACGAACGGAAGCCAGGACCCCACTATGAACGGAAGCCAGGACCCACTATGAACGGAAGCCAGGACCGCACTATGAACGGAAGCCAGGACCGCACTATGAACGGAAGCCAGGACCGCACTATGAATGGAAGCCAGGACCCCACTATGAACGGAAGCCAGGACCCCACTATGAACGGAAGCCAGGACCCCACTATGAACGGAAGCCAGGACCCCACTACGAACGGAAGCCAGGACCCCACTATGAACGGAAGCCAGGACCCCATTATGAACGGAAGCCAGGACCACACTACGAACGGAAGCCAGGACCCCACTATGAACGGAAGCCAGGACCCCACTATGAACGGAAGCCAGGACCCACTATCAACGGAAGCCAGGACCGCACTATGAACGGAAGCCAGGACCGCACTATGAACGGAAGCCAGGACCCCATTATGAACGGAAGCCAGGACCCCACTATGAACGGAAGCCAGGACCCCACTATGAACGGAAGCCAGGACCGCACTATGAACGGAAGCCAGGACCCCATTATGAACGGAAGCCAGGACCCCACTATGAACGGAAGCCAGGACCGCACTATGAACGGAAGCCAGGACCCCATTATGAACGGAAGCCAGGACCCCACTATGAACGGAAGCCAGGACCCAACTATGAAAGGAAGCCAGGACCGCACTATGAACGGAAGCCAGGACCCTACTATGAACGGAAGCCAGGACCCCACTATGAACGGAAGCCAGGACCGCATTTTCCAGCTATAAATACCACCTGTTTCTGGATGTTATTGTCTCTTTCTTTAAAACCATCAGGACCCTCAGCCGTGGTCAACTATGTGACCAAGCACGAAGCATGTCCATTGATGATTAGTTGTACTAAATGAACTGTTGTTTTTGTAGATAGATAATAAAATGTATTTTTACTGTACCTGAAGTCTCCAGCAATTTATTTTGAGCTATCACTAAAGTCTTAGTATACTTATACTTGTCTTAGCATATTTGTCTTAGTATACAGTCGAGATCATTGTTTGCCCTAAGTGGCGAGGGAATTATCAAAATTCTTTAGTGTCTTTCAATGCCAGATAGTTTAATTTATATTTGGAGCAAGTGTTTTTTTTAAATACAAAATCAATTTTTATTATTTTAATGAAGATGACTGTTCTAAACAATCCCTTCGCAACAAAAATACTAGAAAGTCGTCCAGAATATCCAACAAATTATACTGGCGTGTATACGGGACTGGTGCACGATAAATGTGATCGGGGTCCAAAGTCCCGACTTCTATTGAAGGCGTTGGGTGCCAGTTCAGGTGTTTCCTTGTCATCTGACCACGGTTAGAAAATAACGAGGTGCAGGTATGAATAAATGTGTGTGCGTTTGATTGTGTTTGTGTTCCCGGGTCTTTCTTTCGAGATTGACCCCAAACCGTCGCCAATAGCCCTCTGTGCAGCTCTAGTGCGACGTTAATTAACAAAACCAAAAAAAAAAAATACATATAAACAATCTAATCACATCATATTTGTTTTTCTTAGTAATAATATTAATTTAAATTTAGGTGTAGTACTGGAAGAATGGCAGGTACACACGAACTCACAATTACGATTGTAACGCCAAAAAGGTTAAACATTAAAATCTAACTTAGCTCTTGAGATCTCTCTGCAGTTTTCATAGGATTAGAATTATTGGTAACATTTTGTTCGTTTGCACCTCTATTTTTCATCATGGTTGAGTTTCATATGCCATACTTTTGAATATTAGAATCGTCACTTTCTATTCCGCCTAATTTTTCTACAAACGTTTACAAAAAAGTTTGTTCGTTCGAGATTAGAAAAAAAAAAAATTAAATGTTTGTGGGAAACTTAAAGAACAGATATTTTCTGATAGTTTGTGATCTTGAAGAAAGTGTTGTGCATATTTTAAGTTTGCCAATAGTGGTTGGTTTGACAATATTTCACATTTTCCTGACGGTCAAAAGTCCCTACGTCTATTGAAGGCGTTGGGTGCCGGTTCAGGTGTTTCCACGTCATCTGACCATTGGTTCAAGAATGCGAGGCATCGGTCAAGGGTCTTTCCTTCGAGATAGGCCCCGAACCGTCGCCAATAGACCACTGTGTAGCCCTAGTGCGACGTTGATTAACCAAACCAAACCCGATTGTCAAGAGAAGCATGAACTGTGTTTAAGGTCATACCATAGAGTAATGATACAAATAGAGGAATAAAAATGCTAATTTCCGTGTGTCCATCATTGAAACCACGTGATATGTGGAAATGCCAATTCATTCATGCGCCAATATTACTTGGCAGGCCTTGGCGACTTTCAAAACTAAGCACTAAACGAGATCGAAGTGTTGTAATATGGTTTTGTGTTTAATTTTTTATTTAAATATAGTTTTTTTCGGAACGAGTGGCACAATTTAAGGGAGTTTAACAGATATATTAAGGAGATTTTTCTTACTTTGTAGTTTTGAAATAATTGCATTACGTTTTTATGTAAAAAATTTACCATAAGCGAAGTTCTTTCAATTGTTATTTTGTATACTTCAATAAGAAAATATGAACAATAAAACCTGAGAAATATAAAGAGTTTCGCTTCTTCGAGACACAAATAAAATATTTCGTTTCGTTAATGAAGAGGAAATATTTAGCGCATATTGTTTGAAAATAAGTAAATACGTACAGCCGCGGAAAAAAAAACGAACCACCGATGATTATTTCGTTAGTTTTTATAGTAGAGCTAAACTTAATATACCATTTTGTAGGGGATAAAGTCTACTATACATTGATATACAAAAAATTTGCATAGGGGACTATCTTCATACTCGAATCCGCACCAACTTTAAAATTTTCAATAGCAACATCTACTTTTGATAGCGCAGAAATGTTCCCCGCCCTCAAAATACTCTAAATATAAATTTTCGTTAATTTCCTACATTTATATGCAGATGTATTAGACGATATGTATCTATCTTATTTGAGGGGTTACTTCCACATTGGACAAAGTATTAGTGAGACTTCGAAATGAAGTACGCTGGTAGAAAATGTTTTGGCGTTAGCCGTGGTTGTTCTTTTCTCGTGGTCATTCATTCCCCCACTCCCGTATACTCCTCGCCTTTATATAAGAATTTAGCATTTTATGCCAAAGCGATCACAGCGCTTTTAATTCTCAAAATTAGTAGATTTCTGTTAAGTTCTGCAGATTTTAAATTTGTGTATGACCCCTTAAATGATCATTTGATACACAATTTAATATAGCCAAAAAAATACAAAGAGGAAAATCATGAAATTTTAGATTTGCATATAAAACGTTTTTCTGAATCCATCACTATCAAAATATAGCATGGTTGCTATTCATAAATTTTATGAATATTAATATCCTAATTTAAATAAAATTAAAAAATATACATATAAGTAATGAAAGTTAGTGTATTTTATTTGGGTCGTTTAGAAGTAACACAGATAAAAATATCAGCTTAAAAAAATTATTATTTCGAAAGATATGATTAAAGTTTAAGAAATTCATTTAACATTACGAGTTCTAAACTTTCGATATTCATAATTAAAAACCTACTTAACCAAATGACTTGCAAATTGATATTTAACGATAAATTTTGTCGTAGATTCTAAATATTGAATCAAAATTGGGTGTTGCTATTGGAAATTTTAAAGTTGGTGCGGATTTTAATGTGAAGATAGTCCCCTATGCAAATTGTTTGTATATCAATGTGTAGTAGACTTTATTCCCTACAAAATGGTATATTAAGTTTATCTCTACTATAAAAACTAACGAAATAATCATTGGTGGTTCGTTTTTTTTTTCCGCGGCTGTACATATATGTTAAAAAGTTGAATACGGACAGAACTCCTTATCACCAAAATAGAAGAAAGTGCGCCAAATTTGGAACTCCTGCAGATGTTTGAACGCCAAATCTGGCAGCGCTATAACCACGTGATGTGAGTATTTCTTTTCAATGTTGACACCGCGGCCTTACGAGAGTCTGGTATTGAAATCGCTCTCTATTTAATATTACAACTCTCTGGGTCATACATGTTCTAGATATAAAGAATGTATAGAAAAAACACATAATAAAAATATTTCGATTTATCACATGATGATTTATAACCAATTTGATTATATATTACATGACATATAATTAACGCTTTAAACAAGGATTAAAAATACATGAAATGAATAAGAATCACAGTGTTGACCAATTTTTTTTTCAATGGGATAAAATGAAACGGCATCAAATATTTTAAAGTAACTATTTTGTATATGCAAATTATCGGATGTATATGTTCAGCAAAAACATGTGTAATGACGTTTCATAAAAAATACTTAATTATATTAAATTGTGCAACTTTTGATTGTGTCATCCCGATTGTGGAACAACTTATTAAGGAGAAATATTGCAGATCACAAGTCAATGTGCAAAGTTAGTTATTTTTTTATATTTAAAAGATAATATTTTAAAATTCTGGTACTCATTAAAAAAAATAATAAAGTTTATTTTCAATGAATATTAATGATTACATATAAATACATACTCTTTAAAAAAAAGATTAAAAATACTTTAGATGCACAGTGCATAGGTAAACAATATTTTTTTTAAAGTAATCAAATGAAACGATGTCAATTTATTGTATATTCAAATTATCGAAATTATATAGTCAGAAATCTTAAAAAATGTGTAATGACGCTTTATAAAAAAATCATTCTTCGCCGGTATGATATCTTTGGAACTCTTGGAAATGTATATCTTCTGTACTACTTACAGTATGAGTAAAAAAAATACATTTATATTATTAAAAATTATTAAACATGGTCGATACGACACAAATTTATAATTAGTTGAAATTTTCATAGTTTGGTTGTTATGGTTTTGTTAATTAACGTCGCACTAGAGATGCACAGTGGGCTATTGGCGACGGTTCGGGGTCAATCTTGAAGGAAAGACCCGGGAACACATACACATTCACACACACATTCATACATGCACCTCGTTATTTTAGAACCGTGGTCAGATGACGAGGAAACACCTGAACTGGCACCCAACGCCTTCAATAGACGTCAGGACTTTGGACCCCGATCAGATTGATCGTGCACCAGTCCCGTATACACGTCAGTATAATTTGTTGGATATTCTGGACGACTTTCTAGTATTTTTGTAGCGAAGCTGACAACCCTCCGATCGCAAGATCACTACTTTTTTACTTTTCTATGTCAATTCCATTTCCCGGATTCGAACCACCAATCCTCTGATTAGTAGCTGAACGCCTTGCCAACTGAGCAACTGGGACTCTCAATTGAATGGTAGATTCTACTTCATCAATATGAGTTTCTTAATGCCCAATAAACATGAAAGTTTTGGAAGATTTTTGAAAAAAAAATTGTAACCTTAAATCAAAATGTAGAATTTCGCCCTTCGAGACAATCAAGACATGATTCAGATTTGACAATGCACTAATTGGCTATTGCTTCACAATCCTTTCAATGATAGTTATCCTAAGCACTTATAGAGCAATATATCTAATGGGTTCGTTTCTGAAAATAAAACGGATTGCCACAATGCAAAAGATGTTGTTGAAAAATTACTCTCCTCGTTTGCAGAAAGATTCTTAGGGGAAAGTTAAACTTCAAAGGGGAAACAAGTTATTCTAAAATCTGTGACAGACATATAGCCACATAGATAATAATGAATGAAAGGGTGATATTCAATCCTCTGCAGTTGTTTACCAGGATTGCTGCTGTGCTGAAGCCAAATGAAAATTTTCGAGATCATCTCAAACATGAATTCGCCCCTCTATTCCCGGCACTCTTTGATGAGATTTCCTTGTAGGTCCTTAGATTTCCTTGTAGATCCAACTTTAGCAGATTGAATCATTTGAGTCGTGTGTTAAAACACCATCACCCACTTGTCTATTGTAGATGGATGGTGTCTTATGCACGTATTAGAGTTAATCTGTCTCATACAGAGGTATATGCCTCAAATATATTAGGTTTGTGCAGAAACGCTCATCTCCAGGTGAGGCAGTGATTTTTGATGGACACATTTTATTAACCAAAAGTGTGGCGAGGCAAAGACGGATGATATCAAAAATGTCTGCATTTATTGCTTTTGACGAAAATATATTGGCAATGACTAGAAAAGCTATTTTTTTGCGAAACTCAGAGAACAAGTCAAGATTAATTCGTATGATGATGGGCTATTTCCCCTCTGAAGTAATAACTGCTATATAAACGGATAGGGACGCAGATACACTAATCTACACAATTACAATAAAGGCATGCCATATCAATCGCATTAATAAGTACTGATACAAATCTGTTTAGATTTCTTATTGAGGAAGGTGTCCCGGAAACATCACTGTACTTTTAACGACAACAATTAACTGAGTACGAAGAAAAAGACTACAATAAAACCAAAACACAGAAGTTATGGGGCCAATAATGGATGTCCTTCTTTTTCTGCATGCAGCTACTGGATATTACACCCCATCTCTGCAATATTCAGGAAAGAGCTTTACAGCTTTAAAGTTGCTTACGAACTGAGTTATTATTAAATCAATTACTCAGAAAAAATCACAAACTGAGTTAATTGATTTAACAATTCAACATTCCGCTACTTGATCCCCAAATGATCGGTGAAATTGGAGAAGTATTCCTTTTGGGAGGAAAGCAAATTAATTATCAAGATGACCTGCGATACATCCATACAATAAAAAAGCACCAAAACCTTATCTTCAAACTTTAACCTGGCAACACCAACATATACAGCAGCTTCACATCATTCTTCAAGTTCAACAGTGGCTGGGAAACAACCTGAATGCTACAAAATGGGATGGCCCATGAAGGAAGGCAGACTGAAATCAGTACCGTCAACGCTTCCCGCAGTTTCCAAAGAACTTCTACAACTAAAATCTTGTAATTGCAAAATACCAGATTTTTTGAAAACGTGATTATTGTGAATGATTAACATCATGCATTTACATGTGACCAGGCAAATTTCCACCTGATGCAAGCTAAAAAAATGAGTTTGCTACGTGAAACAACATTTGGACTTGGATTACAAGGCTGTTTTGAAGTGAAACCCTATGTGAGATAGATATGTCCACAACTGTAAATACGGGGGAAACTATTCTACGTCAAAATAAATGTGTCACCTTCTTAACATGCAAATGGATAAATAAAATTAACAACTTTCTCAAAAATTTGTGTATTTATTGAATTCTTATCATTATAAGTTAGTCATGTCAGTAAATGCATTAATACAATAAATAAAAATACTTTAACGTATCAGACTCTAACTAAATTAAAATAAATTAAATCAAACAGGGAAAGTAAAAATATTTTATCGTATCAGACTCTAACTAAATTAAAATAAATTAAATCAAACAGGGAAAGTAAAAATATTTTATCGTATCAGACTCTAACAAAATTAAAATATATTAAATCAAACAGGGAAAGTAAAAATATTTTATCGTATCAGACTCTAACTAAATTAAAATAAATTAAATCAAACAGGGAAAGTAAAAATATTTTATCGTATCAGACTCTAACTAAATTAAAATAAATTAAATCAAACAGGGAAAGTAAAAATATTTTATCGTATCAGACTCTAACTAAATTAAAATAAATTAAATCAAACAGAGAAAGTAAAAATATTTTATCGTATCAGACTCTAACTAAATTAAAATAAATTAAATCAAACAGGGAAAGTAAAAATATTTTATCGTATCAGACTCTAACAAAATTAAAATATATTAAATCAAACAGGGAAAGTAAAAATATTTTATCGTATCAGACTCTAACTAAATTAAAATAAATTAAATCAAACAGGGAAAGTAAAAATATTTTATCGTATCAGACTCTAACAAAATTAAAATATATTAAATCAAACAGGGAAAGTAAAAATATTTTATCGTATCAGACTCTAACTAAATTAAAATAAATTAAATCAAACAGGGAAAGTAAAAATATTTTATCGTATCAGACTCTAACTAAATTAAAATAAATTAAATCAAACAGGGAAAGTAAAAATATTTTATCGTATCAGACTCTAACTAAATTAAAATAAATTAAATCAAACAGGGAAAGTAAAAATATTTTATCGTATCAGACTCTAACTAAATTAAAATAAATTAAATCAAACAGGGAAAGTAAAAATATTTTATCGTATCAGACTCTAACTAAATTAAAATAAATTAAATCAAACAGGGAAAGTAAAAATATTTTATCGTATCAGACTCTAACAAAATTAAAATATATTAAATCAAACAGGAAAAGTAAAAATACTTTAACGTATCAAACCTAATCTTCAAACACTTTGAACTTAAGTAAATAAATAAACAAAGGATATATAAGGAACCGAATATATATGGTACCTTCTTTTAAATTTGCAATACTCTTTCTAACTAAACGTAGAACGAGATGCAAAATAAAAGAAGGAAAGAGGAAGAAAACACATGAAATACAGAAACTTTATTTTAAAAAAAGTTTTTTTTTCAAAATATTTATTTTTTAAAGTTCGGAGACAGAAGATGATATCCAATTTTAATAAAATTTTATGTGTGAGTTAAAAACATCATTTGGCACCCTTTTCTTGTTGTGCAGGATAGAAATCGGAAACTTTTTTTTCTCTCCATACAACAGTCACCCTAAATGTAAAAATTGGACGTATATTATAAATGTAGATGTTTCTTTTTTAAGTTTTAAATTCAACTTTGAATATATCCCACTAAAATTTAAAACATTTGAAAAAATGTTGGCCAAGTATTATTGCAAACAAATATACTGGTATACAATTTTAAATTTTTGTAAAATGATAGCCATTATCTTTATCGAATATCATTAAAAACAAATATACTTGTATACAATTTTAAAAATTTATAAAATTTTCGACAATTTTTTTTAAGTATTATTTAAAACAGTTATTTCTTCATTTTAATAAAAATTAAAGTATGGGAACAAAATCTTAGTTTCGAATGATTTATACTTAACAAATATTTTAATTAATAGAGATTGTGTTATTTTAAAATAAACAGCCTTGCGTTATATGGGTATTTTGGGATTATCCCGTCGACCATTTTCGCCAAACCCAATATTATCGCCAAACACGATATTATCGCCAAACACGATATTATCGCCAAAAGGTAGCAGCCATTAGGTATTTTTGGCCGCCGAAATTATTTATATAATAATATATATGGTTATTATTATTTATTTATTATTTGTTTATTATTACGATTTGATAAATTTATTGTGTTTATAATGTTTATTTTTGAAATTTTTTTCATAGAAAAAATAACGCCAAAGGATTTGGCGAGCGTTGGCAGGTCGACGAGATAATCACGAAGTATCGTTATATGTTATCTTATAAATTATGAAAAACTGAAGTAAGAATTCAACGTTAACAAAACACAAATTATTCTACTTACCTACTTAAAATGTTTCTCATCTTTCCCATAAATGGCTGCTAACTGTCCCCCCACCTATCATTTACTATAATTCCAACCCTAACCTTGCGTCGTTAATAAAATGTCAACTAGTCTGTCGAAGAAATATGTCAGCGTGAAATGGCTGCACTTAAATAATGACTTCCCGCCAACGTCTGGAATGAGGTGATTTTGAAGTGCGTCGGAGAGAAAGCGAATGGAATTTGAAAATGGCGAATGACGTTTTTGTGATTGATTTACTTAGCTGTAAAAATAGTATTGGAATCACTTTATAATTGATTAGGTCCTGTTTAAGTATGTGCGGGTTCGTTGATAAGTGGTGTGAGGCCCAAGAATAGAGTTCGGAGACCTCAGAAATGGATACATTATTTTGGGGCGTTACATTCAACTAATCATTAGGTGAGCTATTGAATTGACGACCAGATCACTGTGTTAAAGAGGCCTCCGTGGCCGAGTGGATTAGGGCGTCAGCTGGGAATCCAAGGGGTCCCCGGTTTGAGCCTTTGCGCGGACTAGACTAAAGAATAATAAAAAGTAGTGATATTGAGATCGGAGGGTTGCCAACTTCGCAACCAAAATACTAGAATGCCGTCCAGAACATCCACAAAAATTAACGGCGTGTATACGGGTTTGGTTTGGTATGGTTAATAACGTCGCACTAGAGCTGTGCAGTGGGCAATTGGCGACGGTTCGGGGTCTATCTCGAAGGAAAGACCCGGGAACACATACACATTCACACACACATTCATACATGCACCTCGTTATTTTAGAACCATGGTCAGATGACGAGGAAACAACTGAACTGGCTCCCAAAGCCTTCAATAGACGTCGGGACTTCGGAACCCGATCAGATTTATCGTGCACCAGTCCCGTATACACGCCGTTAATTTTTGCGGATGTCTAGTATTTTTGTAGCGAAGCTGACAACCCTCCGATCACAAGATCACTACTTTTTACTATTCTTTGTCAAGTCCATTGCAAGGGTTCGAACCACCAATCCTCGAATTAGTAACTGAACGCCTTTAACCGCTCGGCCACGGAGGCTTCATGTATAAGGGACTAATGCTCGTTAAAATCTGATAACGTCAAACGGTCCAATATCCTGACGCCTGTTGAGATTGGACGGATGTCAGCTCAAGTGTTAATCTCATGATCTGACAATATTTCAAATATAAGAGGCATTGTGCCCAGGTCTTTCCTTCAAGATAGACCCCGAAATATCATCATAAACCCCGCTTTAATTCAACCAACCGGCCATTAAAAAATAAAATTTCAATAAATAGGCTACAACATTTTATGCCTTTTAAAAGCAATTTTAACTATGCAATTTAAAAAGCAATTACACGTCTCAATTTTCTACATGGCAGGAGATTAGTAAAACTGTTTCAATAATAAGATATGCCCTCGTGTAAGGGCTAATGTAAAAAGGGAGATTAATTTGTTAAATTGGGCAGAAACCACAAGTAATCTTTTAAAAATGTCATAATTTTTTTCTGCGCTCAAAACCTATTATATTCTCGTTAAACTTTTTATTTCAGTTGACTTATCTGTACTGAGGAAGCATTATTTTACGGACATTTTTAGAAAAATAAATTAAAAATCAAATTTATAGTAATTTTTAATTTTATTTTTGAAATAATGTAAAATGTGTTGAAATAATTGTAAACTTCTAGAGTTATTAATGGCCCTGTAATTAAAAAAAGTTTTCAAAACAAATTTCCGTTTAAAAACAAATTAAATTTGAGTTTTTATTGTTACTGAATACGTTTAACAATACTCCAAATCATGAAAAAAAATTTAATGAAAATTTTTCTTTTCTTTCATGAAATTTTTTTCATTTTCAAATCAATTTCTAAATAATAACAATGTCATGACAAATATTTGAGGCGTCCGTGGCCAAGCGGTTGAAGGCGTCAGGTGGGAATACGAAGATTCCTGGTTCAATCCCAGGCGATGGACTTGACAAAGAAAAGCTAAAAAGTAGTGATCTTGTGATCGGAGGGTTGCCAGCTTCGCTACAAAATACTAGAAAAGTCATCCAGAACATCCGCAAATAAATTAACGGCGTGTATACGGGACTGACGCACGATAAATCTGATCGGGGACCAAAGTCCCGACGTCTATTGAAGGCGTTAGGTGCCAGTTCAGGTGTTTCCTCGTCTGACCACGGTTCTAAAATAGCCAGGTATATGTATGAATGTGTGTGTGAATGTGGATGTGTTCTCGGGTCTTTCCTTCGAGAAAGACCCAGAACCGTCGCCAATAGCCCACTGTGCAGCTCTAGTGCGACGTTAATTAACCAAACCAAACCTCGACAATTTTGTTACTGAATTACTGCATACGTGGACAAACATGGCGTCGGTTCCTGCCCAGGTAGCACGACCATATGGGCCCACTTGGGTTGGTAATGGGATATCCATATGGGCCCTGCTGGGCAGCCCATGTGGATCCAGAAAGAAACGACCCCTTTTGTTCTATACTGGCCCAGTTGGGGTTTTCCCACTTGGGCCCATGTGGGATTACTCAACTGGGCCGAGATGGGATTTCCCATCTGGGCCCGCGTGGAAAAACCCAACTGGGCCAGTATGGAACAAAAGGGGCCGTTTCTTTCTGGATCCACGTGGGCTGCCCATCAGGGCCCATATGGATAAACTATATTGCCCAGTATGGGGAATTCCATCTGGGCCCGCGTGGGAAAACCCAACTGGGCCAGTATGGAACAAAAGGGGCCGTTTCTTTCTGGATCCGTATGGGCTGTCCATCCGGGCCCATAGGGATAAACTATATTGGCCAGTATGGGGAATTCCATATGGGTTCATGTGGGACAACCCAACTGGGCCAGTATAGAACAAAAGGGGCCATTTCTTTCTGGATCCGTATGGGCTGTCCATCCGGGCCCATATGGATAATTTATATGGACCTGTGAGGGTTTACTACATGGATTCAAATGGGTTTTTCCACACTGGCCCTTCTAGATTAGGACACAATACAAGGCCAATGAGTTAGTCAACTTAGAACACTATTTAAATGGCTATAATTTCTTGAAATGGTGAATCTAAAGGAACTTCGTGTATTCTAATATTTTACCAATTTTTTTATTGTCATAATATATATAAGAATTCCATCAATATTTTAACACTTTGTTTAGTGACAATTTTAAGAAAAAAAAGTTAATTTGATAATGTAGTATTAACATATGTATTCAAATTAACCTGTCTTTCGATTTAAATTGGCGATTTATAGTGTTAAATGTCTATAAAATTCTTATTTATATGACAATTGAAAAATTGGTAATATTGAAATACACCAAATAGATTTTTTAGTTACACAATTTAAAGAAATTATAGGAGATTAGAATAGTGATCCACGTTGGCTAAATCATTAGCCCTTATGTAAAGTGTAAACTAATAAAAAGGCCAGAGTAAAGAAACCCATTTGAATCCATGTAGTGAAACCTCACAGATAAGTTATCCATGTGACCCCAGATGGGCAACCCATATGGATCTGGAAAGAAATCTGCTTTTTATCTTTACTGGTATAGTTTGCTTGTATGGATATGTACTTTTAACTTGCTGTAAATCAAAATACTGACTTAAAATACATAAATTCTTTAAATTCAGCAGTTTGATTTACAGTAAGCATTTTAACAACAATTATACAAAGTGGAACTAAATTGTAATCAGGATTGCCACTTAATATTAAGATCAAAATCCCCCCACTTTTCCTAGAAGGTTATTGAAAAATTCTAGATTGAGAAATACATAAGATCTAACAGAGTTTTCAAATAATAATATTAAAGACGGTAAAAGTAAAGTTTCAGCAACAAAAAAAAAATTAAGTACAAAGTAATGAGAATAGTATTTTTACAAATTTATAATTTCAATAAAAATTGTTCAGTTTCCCTGACCTTTTAGGTACAGAAAAGAACATCGTCTTTACTTAAGATGAAGGGGCAAAATATCTGCTTATACCCAATCCAAAATTTAGATAGTTATATTCTTACTTTTTGCGAGACGAGTATGACAACAATATATCTTTCAGTTGTATTTAATAATTTTTCTATATTGAATTATTATTTTGAAATCAGGAAAATTTTATTCTGGTAAGCTTATGTGATTTATAAGCTTCTCTTATTGTATTGGTTTCAAATACATAATAACATAGTAAATTGCATGTAATAATCTACATTACTGAGACTATTTTACAATCAGTCTCAGTAATGTAGATAATTAAAATGTAATATGATTAATATTTTCTACACAAAAACTGAAATAAAATACAAGTAAAGATCTAATGCTACAAATGGGCCTGCTGTCTGCCAAGAGGTTATGTCACAAAACCTGAAAATGAACTAAAAAAAATTCCACTACTAGGTAAGCTAAACTATCATTTAGAAAAATTGTAGTAGGTTCTACTTCAATAGGCTGATCAATAACGAGTTAAATATCATTCCACTTAACATTATATCCATAGCGAGGGGCGAACTTTAAACATTCTTATCTCATAACTCTATTTTGTGACTTACTCCACTTGGCAGTCAACCAAATTAAATATGACAAATACATTTATTAAACTCAGTTTATTTTAAAACAATACAATTATGACTTTTACAAAAAATCATGTTACTTTGCCAGTTCCTTCTGATATCGAACTTGACATCTACCAAAACAAATATTGTTGTTTTACTTCAAATTTCACAACTACTTGTACACCAGCTTAAATGAACCTAATCAAACACAAAATGTTAGAACAGATTGATGAGATTTTTTAATATACTAAAATAAATATACTCTAACTTATTCATATAGACATGCTACAGCTCTTCCAACTAAAAAGGCTTAATTTAATGTATGTGATGATATTCAACCAGATTTTTGTCAAACAAAGCATGATTTTAAAAATTAATTACAAGATTTGACACACAAATATAACATGCTATAGTAAAATAATAGAAACTTGATTCGACTTTTATGTATTTTGTAAAAGATAAGTAAAGGAGATGGAAACGACATGTTTTTTGACAAAGGCTTAATGAATGGTCATTCCGAGAAGCAATGTGTAATCGAATGTGCTCCAGTGGTGTTGGAACCACATTACTTTAGTACTTTAATAGAATTAACTAAGGATTTCTTTCCAATTAAAGTTGAAGGTAATTACTGACAATTGATTATTCTTAAAACGAGATTACTAAAAGCATCGCGTTTAGCCACCAAGTCACTGGATTTAGGTGTATCCTTAGCCACATTACAGACCTTTATACGAGGCAAATATCCCTATCGAATACAATAAAGTATTCCTTCTACCATGGCATGCATGGCGGAGATATTTGTGGAACTATGCCATATGCGCTCTAGGTACTGTGTATGTCAAGATAACCATTTCTAAACAGCGAGACACAGTTAGAAAACATATCATGTACTTACGCCAAGTATCTCATTTAAAAAGAATAATGCAAATAGTTCTCTGATAAATGCTTAACGCTAAGCCTAATATAGCTATAGCATTCAATCATCACTGTGTTTACTTTTGTCGACCACCAAAAAAAAGATTGCCTAATGGGGTCTTATAAACAATCTGTTCCAAATTTGGCATGCAGTGCAGATTTATTCTATGTAGGATTTAAAAAAATTATAATTTGACATGCCAATGATTTGTAAAAGTTTTTATCGGCCATGCAGTTTTTCTTCTTGCATACATGATTGGGCTTGTAAAATAAAGTTCATAACCTTTTCATTGAAGAAATATTTACAAAATTTAGTATTGCAAACAGGAAAAACCTTTTTAGTATATATTTGGGGCAATCTAATTATTGAAACAAACTGGAATTATGCCCCCTACCAGCTAACACTTAACTATGAAACACTTTAGACATCTGGATCTGAATGTTTCATATTTTCAAAAAATGCAATGAGGCCTCCTGAACATTTAAACTAGGGAAGCTCTGATATTCAGTGTACCACCTATTTAACAGTCAAACAGATATTCGGTTAGGTTCTGAATAATTTGGCATTTTAATTATTTTTGTATAAATTTGTAATGTAAACATTTTTATATAATAATTTAAAGTAAAAATTATCACAATAAAAAAAATATTTTGAATAACATTAAAAAGGAGATTATCAAAACACATTGCATTCTTGCTTGAAAAGTGACATAATCAAAAAATACCTAATGTTTGAGTTATTTCAACTTTGAAAATGGGACTGTAGTTGTGTCGCTTTAATTGCCGTCAAGCAATTGTTTTTAAAAAAAGTTTTTTCCATTTCTGGAAACACAATGATTTTGAGCTTTCAGGTTTGAAGCAAGAGTGTGACAAGATTATTAAAAATTACTTAAATCTGATCTAACACCAAATCGTCACTTAAGCCGTGTCACCATGCAAGTCTAATATTACTGCGATAGGACTTGCGTAGTACAATGGCTTAAGCGAAGAAATATAGTTTTAATGTAGATACTGGAGATAATACAATTAGTAATTGAAACCAAAGTATAATAACTATGGGGCAGAATATATAGAACACATGCATTTTTAAGTTGCACCTAATTACGATTTCTCTCATAAGTATTTCCTCCTTCTGGGAATAAGTATAGTTATAGATACTGCAAACAGAAAGAGAAGTATTTCTTTTCAAATTCGCTATTATTTCGCTAAGTTGATTATGAAACTATAAGGATGGATTAAAAATTTATTGTGTGGGATGGAAATACATTATCAGTAAAAAAAATCGCAAGTTTTAACATTTAATAGAAATTTTAGTTTTATAAACTAACATTTTACAAATTCCTTTTTCAAAATACTGAAGAAATTAAGTCTATAGTTGAAATACATTCAAAAGATTTGAATTTTAAATTAAGCATTCTTTCTTTTTTTTAAATCGTAACTTAAATGAAAAATTTTGTAATTCTTACTTTCAATTAACGACTTTTGGCCTTCGCAGCTTTTCTAAAAATTCTATATTCGCAAGACTAAAACGTTGCTTATCGACAAAAACTGGTTCGGTTGCCAAATAACTCCATTTCCGTTTGGAGGTGGGTTGCCAGATTTGGCAAAAAATTAAGGCAACCATAAAAGACAGATTAACCATGGAATGTTGTATTGTTGTATGTTCAAGGCAAGTTTTTATTTTTGGATATATTTCACATTTCGGTATACTGTAAATATTTTTTATTTGTGATTTTCACATCAGCACCGATGTTTTAAAAAGTTATTTACTTCAAATGTGATAATCGAAAAATATGCAAGGTGCTTAAATTACAATTAACGATAAAATTATCCAGCCAATGTGAAACTAATAGCTGTTAAACTTCATTTTGATTTTAGTTATCACTGTGTTTTGTACAATTATAATCAGGTGTTTTAATCAACTGCTCCAGGGTTTGCATGCAAGTACCATAGTCGACTGCTATAAGGGGTACCAGCCAGAATGCTAAGTAATCGGAGGCCAGAGAACACAATTGCCAGTTATGGCTAAGCTGCGCCAAACCATAGTTTAGTTATGAAACCATACGGATTAAAATATGGTTTATTAAACTGACATCTCGGAGAAATAAAAACAAATTCGGGTGAGGAACATCACTTATCGTCTGTCAATAAAGGATTATTAGTACCAAAATGGCCTAGTCTTTTGTTGTTAAAATTAGGGCATATATTACCTTACGTGTGCGGGAGCCATGACGGAGAGAAACTTGGCCAAGCAGAGTGGAAAAAGGGGTGTATTCAGCTGCATTCAAGGTCATGTCTACACTGGGAGGTCCCCCTCCTTGGAACCAAGACTAACCTGAAATGTAAAGGAAAAAATTATAAACAGGAACTTCTGGTAATATATTTTATTCAGTTAAATTACGGTGAACAGCAATCCAAGGCTACTTTTCTAAAATTTATTCTACGCTAACCATACTTGACAACAAATATTGGTTTTGCTGATCAAAGAATTGCTTCCTGCAGGTCTGCCAAAAAGAACCACAGAATTGGCGGGAAAACAGGGTTACCATTCAAGTGTATTTTTAATCATTCCCATGCAATATTCTTTCCAAGTTAATAAAAATAGCATAGTTAGTTGTATTAATTAACACTACTGTTACACAACTGTAGATGATTTAATGTTATTCTGAAATAGTACAGGAATTCGAAAAACATAATTTTATTGGTTTCAATGCAAGAGATTAAGACAAAATGTTCCTGAAATAATCTTGTTTGATAACAATGTAAAAAAATAGCAAATTCATAACTTAGATTAAATTTGTGTGGTTACAACAACATTAATCCACAATAGACTCTTGTACCATGTACGCATTGGCACCGAAACGAGTCTGGCGGTCGCCATACATATTTTCATCCAAATAATGATTGTTTTCATAAAAAGATTCTAGAAAAAAATTATCAAATGTTAAATGCTATATTTTATCCTCGAAACCGCTTTGAGCCACCTGTATCGTAACCCTACATTTCAACTAGCATTGCATTTGCATTGCCTGTATTTGAATATAATCTCAAAATAGTACCAACAAAGAAAAAACGGGGCATCTATCTGAAATAAGTTGTATAAAATGTATACACATAATTTAAATGAAGTAGTACGTACCTATTTCGTTCATAATATATTTTGCTGTTTAAAAAATCCACGGAAAAACGTGTTGTTGTTTTGATGATACTCTGGAACTAGCACAGGAATATGTCTCTTTGACGTAGTACGCATGCGCGTTAAAATTGAAATCTTCTTCGAGGATATCTAATGGGAAGACCATGAATTTCCATAAGGGGGGGACCATATAGAACCATGTCAATCTATGTGAATTTCCTTTTCACTTTGAAATAACCAATAAATAAGAAATCAGAATATTAAACTGTTTTATCTTGAGTGAAAACTTATTAAAATAGTATTGTAACACTAAAATCACTTCCATTAAGTAACTCTAAGCGTTATATTCAACGAAATTGATCATCTGGGTTCAACATGGGTTGTTGGTGGGCAGATGGGCCCACACGAGCCCAGCTATCCCATGTGGGTCCCACGTCGGCCCATGCGAATCCCATGTACGTGTGCTACCTGGGTGCAACCAAACATGTCTCCCACGGGCGGATTGGCATTCCACTTCGTCCATCATACATCTCGTTAGCAAGTCCTTTTTCACTCCGAGATCTATTGTTCTGGCACGAGAAGTAAAGCGCCACGAGACCTCCTTCCGAAATCATTAAAGGGTACTTAAGGAGGACTCATTCTCTTTAAGAAGGGGCGGCGTGCAGGGGCGTGAGATTACGCCCTGCTGTGTCCTTACGGAAAAGGGGCGCGCGTGAGAAAGCTGAATCGTTATTTGGCACGATGCGTGGGAGAATTTTTTTCTGGTATGTAGACTCGAGATGAAAATGCTGCTGCTGTTTCCGGATTCTTTTGTTTTTATAAGGGACATTTTGAAATATGCATTCTTCGGTTTCAAACTTAAGATATAAAACTATTTTTTTTTGTGTGTGTACAAGCAATATTAAAGAGTATTCTACATTTAAAATTGAATTTTCAGCTAACTAGGTAAATGCATTTGTGGTTCTCGCGTAAATAATAACTAAAAAAAAATGACAATGTTTTGCTTTATGTATTGTTCAAAACAATACCCCTCATAAGATAATTTATTTTTAATTATAAACCTCGTTAATCATTTGTAATATGTACACTGTTAAAAATAAGTACTAAAAAATAAGTAAAATGTACTCATTTTTAACTACATTCGATGCTAATCATAGCTCCCAATACATGTTTCATTTTTGAAAAGGACTTGTGCTCAAAAATGAACAAAAATAGCATTAACTTGCATACATAGGCAGTCTTCATAAATCACTTTCAATAAATATCGACAATTTCAAACAAAACTTACTGAGAATCGAACCCAGATCCTAAGGCCCACATTCCATCAGTGCCTTATCCGTTGTACTGCGAGAGCAGTGTAAAGAAGTTATAAACAGAACGCATGTTAAAAAGGTGTGTCAAAAGAATGGGTAGTAAGATAAATGAGTTGTACCAACTCATTTTCTATTTAAGCAATCGACATCAAATAATGTAGAAACCTTCTTCTGAACAACTATTTTAAATTTGTCAGGTAGCTGTGTTAAGATGGCTTGAACAGAAGCTGATATTAGAATTATTGAATCACACTGCTCATATTTGAGAAAACACGATTATTTAAATTTGAGTATGTCATCGCTCATTTGCGATGCAATTCTACTAAAAAAAAATAAGTATAATCAAGTACTCAGTTTCAAGTACTTTTTTATAGTGTACATTAACTAGATAGGAATGCTAGAAGTAGAAGTTTCTGCAGTAAAATCAGGTACATTTCAATCAATGCAGTAAGGTTCTTCTGTAAAATCCAGCAATTTTTTATGATTGCAATAAGCTTCAAAGTCAGTTCGGAAAGATTGCATAAAAACAGTTATATTTTCAGAATGATCAGTGCACTGTTAAATATAGTTACTCAAAAATAAGTAAAGTGTACTTATTTTTTATTATATTCGATGCTTATCATGGCTCCGAATACAAATGTTTCAATTTTGTAAAAGACATGTACCAAAAAATGAGCTCAATGAATAAAAATAGCAGATGCTAGTCTACATAGGCTGTCTTCATAAATCGCTTTCAATAAATATCGACAATTACAACCAATACTTACCGGGAATCGAACCCATATCCTCAGGCACCGCAGTCCAGTTCCCTATGCATTGTACTACCATGGTGACGTGAATAAGTTTTAACCAGAAAACTTGCTTAAAAGGTGTGCCAAAAGAATGGAAAGTAAGATAATTAAATAGTAATAAACTCATTTTCTATTTAAGACATCGACATCAAATAGTGTGGAAAACTATCTTCTGAACAACTATCAGGTCGATTTGTTAAGATGGCTTGAACAGAAGCTGAGATTAGCAATATTAAATCACACTGCTCATTATTGAGAAAGTACGATTACTTAAATTTGAGAACGTCATCGCTAATTTGCGATGATATTCTACTCAAAGGAAAACAGTACGTTCAGTTACTCATTTTTAAGTACCTTTTATGCAGTTTTCATTAACTAGATAGAAATGCTGGAAGTTTCTGCAGTAAAATTAGGTACATTTCAATCAATGCAGTAAGGTTCTTCTGTAAAATCCAGCAATTTTTCATGAATGCAATAAGCTTTAAAGACATTTCGGTAAGAGTGCATAAAAACAGTTATATACTCAGAATGATGAGTAGATGAATTATGGCCGCAGTAGAAACAAAGTGGCAACAAAGAAAATACACTAAAAAGTACTGACTTCAAGCATTAATCATGTTAATACATTAATTCCATTTTAAAAAACGGCATTTCTTTTCCGGACACCCTGTGTAAATATCATGACTTGCGGAGCGATACTCAAATTCCATCAATACAAACAATTGAACTGCATATTTCGTTTTATTTTCATCACTCAACAAAAACTGCTTACGTCATCTTCAGTCAATAAGTCTCACGATGAATCATCACAAAACATTGACTGAGGATTTAAAACTCTTACTGCATATCAACGCTTAAATTACCCCACAGGAAAGATATATCAAACGATTTATATTCCGCTCACGCGTCTCTCGGGTTTAATTTATATCAGTTGTTTTGCAACTCAACTCGAGATGAAACAAAAGCGTCTTTTTGGAATCATATTCCAGGAAATCTGAATGGCAATGGCTCTAATAGCGTCCGGTGGGAAATTTGGGAGCACGAGAAATTTATTATTCGAATGATGGAATCTTTTGTTTCCTGAGCCGACAGCCGGAGGAAATCATTAATCAAATATCCTGGGAAAGAGCGGAGTTGAGTTGTGTTGTTCTGATTGAAACGGCAGACGATTTGTGAGATATTTTTCAAGTAATGAATGGAATATGAAATGCTTTAAGTGAATAAAACATAACTAGTAAAAAGTACAAAGTATTTCTACATGAAGCTTACTGTGCAGTTGATTTAATAGTAATGCTGGAAAAGTTCCAATTTTCCCAAGAATAAAAATTATTTTTGTTGTTTTATTTGAAACAGACGATAAATAATTCACTATATTTTAAACATTTTAAATGTAACTTAAATATGAAAGCTTTCCTACTTGTTTTCGACTGTTAAATATTGTCTTATTTTTCAGGACTTTACGGATTTTTTTTTTAATCTTAAATATGAAAAAAAAAAGGTTGTTTTGGTGGGTTGCGGTACGAGATTAATGAGCCATTTAGCTAACTATCCCCTAGTTCTGAACATGTAAACTTTAAAAACATTGTATTACTGTTTTTACTTTCAACCTTTCCATATAGTTTCAAATAGTATGGCTGCGTGTTATAAAATCCAATATTAATAAAAAAGGAATTAAATAGCACGGGGTCAATTAACACCTTATCTATGACTTATTATGACTTATGACTTGAGGATGGGGGCTCCAGTTGGAGCAAGCACTGCGACCGGAGGTCTGTTGTACTATCCCCTAGAAGTAAAATAAATCCTTGATCACTTAAGAAAAGAGATCCGCAGCTGAAGCAAAATTCAGCAATGACCTAACAGGACTGTCCTGGAGCTCCCAAGGTTCAAGTAAGTGACGTCCCAAGTGCTCGAACCTATGGGCGGAGAAGAAGTCACATTCACAGAGAATATGTAAAACAGTTTCATCATTATTCCTACATCCCCTACGCAAAGGGTCATCCTTAACCTTCATAATAGTTATATGATTTCTGAGAGTACAATGTCCAGTTAATCATCCAATAGCCCTACGAATACCAGAGCGATGGAGCTTTAACAGCTCCTTATGACGAGAGCTAGGACATCCACTATTTAGTTCTCTAGCCTGTCTCTGGTCAGATGCACTGCGCCAGTCACTGTACTGTTGATCCCTAAAAATAGAGAAGACAGTACCTCTGATAACTTCATTAGAGATGCCTAATGCTGGCTCAGGACCAATAAAGGGGGAACAATAAACACCTTATCTAACTATCACCTAGTGCTGAGCATGTGGGAGGTAAACTTTCAAAACATTTTATTGCTGTTTTCGCTTTGAACCTTAACATAGAATTGAAAACATTATGGTTGTGTGTTATAAAATTCAATAACAATCTAAAATCAATTAAATAGCACAGGTCAATTGACCCTTTATCTAATTATCCCCTAGTGCTGAGCACTTGAGAATGTGGAAGGTAAACTTTCAAAACATTTTATTAGTGCTTTAGCTTTGAACCTTTACATATACTAGCAAATAGTATGGCTGCGTGTTATAAAATCCAATATCAATCAAAAATCAATTAAATAGCACGGGGTCAATTGACACCTTATCTAACTATCCCCTAGTGCTGAGCAAGTGAGAGGTAAACATTCAAAACATTTTATTGCTGTTTTCGCTTTGAACCTTAGCATAGAGTTGAAAACATTATGGCTGTGTGTTAAAAAGTCCAATAATCAATCAAATTTTTTAAAAAAGGCGGTCAATTGACCCTGTACCGTATTAAACGGGTTAAATTAATGAATCTTTAGATAATTCGATTCTAAGGTAAGCCCTGCCGCCGTGAAATCCTAGTTACAGCTATGGAGTCGAAAAATATATGATTGTTCCCAATTTATCAATTTTCTGGGTGCTGGATATGTTTTAACTAAGAAAAAGTATAAAGTCAATCGACCCTGTGACGCACTTGCAGATAGTTACTGCACGGTGTCAATTGACCCCGTGTCGCACTTGCAGATAGTTACTGCACGGTGTCAATTGACCCCGTGTCGCACTTGCAGATAGTTTCTGCACGGTGTCAATTGACTCCGTGTCGCACTTGCAGATAGTTACTGCACGGGGTCAATTGAGCCCGTGTCGCACTTGCAGATAGTTTCTGCACGATGTCAATTGACTCCGTGTCGCACTTGCAGATAGTTTCTGAACGATGTCAATTGACTCCGTGTCGCACTTGCAGATAGTTACTGCACGGGGTCAATTAACCACGTGTTGTATTTGTGAATAAATACGGATTTGACCGTCCACACTGAACGTTATAAAGTCTGTTCCATATTTTTTAAACTCCCTGAATTCATTGCAAAACATGTGTCCTCAAGTCCTAAACTTTAAAATTTAAGAAAACTACGACGATATCTAGTAAAAATATCCTTCACTCTATTCCCAACTTCAACTCACTGGAATTGATTGAGTAACTCGGTGTTCTTCAATCAATTCTGCCATGTCTAAATATTCCACGCTCAATCTTTTGTGTTCAGGAAAAGAAACAAGTTTCGCTGTAAGAGATAAATTATCTTTCCATCAAAACAATATTCACTCCAAACGCGAAAGTAAATAACTTTAGCTTTTCTGTCCGAATTCCCTGATGGAAGGAAGCTGCGGGAGTTCTGGTATTTATTGTTCAATATCGGAAAATGTATAAATTACGATTGGGCCGCATGAAAACGACATGTTTGTCAGAAACCCTAAATCAAAAAATCGAAACTAGAGTCAAAATGGGATTTTCAGTTTTTATTTTATTTTTTAAATGTCTTGCATTTTTCCACGATACATGAAAGTAGCCGCTAGAAACTTGTTGCGAGGTGCAATAAATTGTTGGGATATTATAGAAATAAATATTTTTATCAAATACTTATATTGAAGGCAAACAATGTATTCTACATTTAACAAGATATAACCAGTATTATAATATATAAGTATATTTCAGTATATAATTATATTTAAGTATTTTCGGTGTATAAGTATATTGAAATATATTCATTATATAAGTATATTTTAGTGTAGAAGTACATTTTAGCATATTTCATTATATAAGTATATTTCAGAATATTTCATTGTATAAACATATTCAAGTATATTTCAGTATATAAGTATATTTCAGTATATAAGTATATTTCAGTATATAAGTATATTTCAGTATATTTGAGTGTATAAGTATATTTAAGTATATTTCAGCATATAAGTATATTTCAGTAAATAAGAATATTTAAGTTTATAAGTATATATAAGTATATTTCCATAAAACTATATTTAAGTATATTTCAGCATATAACTATATTTAAGTATATTTCAGTATATAAGAATATTTTAGTGTATAAGTATATTTCAGTATATAAGAATATTTTAGTGTATAAGTATATTTCATTATATAAGAATATTTTAGTGTATAAGTATATTTCAGTATATAAGAATATTTTAGTGTATAAGTATATTAAGTATATTTCAGTGTATAAGTATATTAAGTATATTTCAGTGTATAAGTATATTAAGTATATTTCAGTATATAAGTATATTAAGTATATTTCTGTGTATAAGTATATTAAGTATATTTCAGTGTATAAGTATATTAAGTATATTTCAGTATATAAGTATATTTCAGTATATAAGTATATTAAGTATATTTCAGTGTATAAGTATATTAAGTATATTTCAGTGTATAAGTATATTAAGTATATTTCAGTGTATAAGTATATTTCAGTGTATAAGTATATTTCAGTGTATAAGTATATTAAGTATATTTCAGTGTATAAGTATATTAAGTATATTTCAATGTATAAGTATATTAAATATATTTTAGTGTATAAGTAAATGAAGTATATTTCAGTGTATAAATATATTTCAGTATATAAGTATATTTCAGTATATAAGTATATTTCAGTATATAAGTATATTTCAGTATATAAGTATATTTCAGTGTATAAGTATATTTAAGTATATTTCAGTATATAAGTATATTTCAGTATATAAGTATATTTCAGTGTATAAGTATATTTCAGTATATAAGTATATTTCAGTGTATAAGTATATTTAAGTATACTTCAGTGTATAAGTATATTTAAGTATATTTCAGTGTATAAGTATATTTAAGTATATTTCAGTGTATAAGTATATTTCAGTGTATAAGTATATTTCAGTATATAAGAATATTTAAGTATATTTCAGTGTATAAGTATATTTCAGTGTATAAGTATATTTAAGTATATTTCAGTGTATAAGTATATTTCAGTATATAAGAATATTTAAGTATATTTCAGTGTATAAGTATATTTAAGTATATTTCAGTGTATAAGTATATTTCAGTGTATAAGTATATTCAGTATATAAGTATATTTCAGTATATAAGTATATTTCAGTATATAAGTATATTTCAGTATATTTCAGTATTCAGTATATAAGTATATTTCAGTATATAAGTATATTTCAGTATATAAGTATATTTCAGTATATTTAAGTATATAAGTATATTTCAGTATATAAGTATATTTCAGTATATTTCAGTGTATTTCAGTATATTTCAGTGTATTTCAGTGTATAAGTATATTTCAGTGTATAAGTATATTTCAGTATTTCAGTATATAAGTATATTTAAGTATTTTAGTATATAAGTCTATTTAAGAATATTTCGTATAAGTATATTTAAGTATATTTCAGTGTACAAGTATATTTCCGTACAAAAGTATATTTAAGTAAATTTCAGTGTATAAGTATATTTAAGTATATTTTAGTATATAAGTATATTTAAGTATTCCAGTGTATAAGAATATTTAAGTATATATCACATTTATTTGGCACGTCTAAAGTTTGTCATCGAATATTTATTGCCATCAATTGTTTTATTTATTACTACTATATCACCGTATTTTTTAATGGAAGGTCTTCTTCAATATCAGCTACATTAGGTACCAAGATAAAAAAAAATGAGGATTATTAAGTTATCAATTCCAACTCTATAACTATGACAAATAGCACAATAGATATAAATTTGGTATTGCAAGATAGGAAATTAGGGGACGGTGCGCATAAAATCTTAAAATAAAACAAATAACTTAAGGGGCGTGAATGGGGACCGTGCAGTCGGACGTGTGAGCTTGTTTATCTTCATTTGGTTTGCGAGATGTTTTGTTGGTGACCAAATCCTTTTTCTATAATCTGATGAAATAGCGCTTCACGTAAGTTATTAGATTTGTTGGCTTTTTAGGTTAGTTATGTAAATTTAAGATAAGCTGCGTAAAGATAGTTTGACGCGACATATTCCGATGTTAGTAAAACTACAGAGCATGGTTTGTTTGACACCTCAATAGGAAGAAAAATTGAATGATAACGCGTTGTGCATACTAATACTTTGTAAAATTAAGCTCATATTGAGTAAATGTATAGTTTTATTGCTGTAACTTTGAATTTACTATCAAAATAATAAAAAAATCACTTTAATAAAGGGACATTTGTATCATCAACGTCGTATACCTTTAAAAACTATTCTAGCTTTTTGAAGTTATTTTCTTTTTAAATTTTACTGATCAAAAATCTTTATTAAATTTCAAGTTGTAATTATTTAAACTAACGCATGTCACTTTTAACACATGGTAAAAAATAAGTATTTAAAAATAATTAAAATGTACTCATTTTTAAGTACATTCGATGCTTAAGTTTCAATTTTGAAAAAGACATGTACAAAAATGAGTACAATGAGTAAAAAAGGGTATATGTTTGCCTTCATTGGCTGCCTCACTTTCAATAAATATCATCAATTATAACTATGATTTACCCGGAATCAAACCCATATCCTCAGGCACCGCACTCCAGTGCCTTCCGTTAAACTACCAGGTTAACGTGAAGAAATTATAAACAGAAGAAATGTTAAAAATGTGTGCAAAAAGAATGAGAAGCAGGATAATAGAGTTGTAATAACTCAGTTACCATTAAAGCAATCGACATCAAATGATATGGAAAACCATATTCTGAACAAATATTTTTAGTTTGACTGGTCGTTTGGTTAAGATGGCTTGACTAGAAACCGAGATTAGCAATATGAAGTCGCTCATTTTTGAGAAAGTACGGTTACTTAAATTTGAGTAATGTATCGCTATTTACGATGCAATGGTACTCAAAGAAAAACGAGTAGGTTCAGGTATTAATTTGTAAGTACCTTTTTTTTACAGCACAGAAAATCAATTTTTTACACTTTTCTAAAGCATAAATAAGAGTTATATCTTGGATACAATTATAACAAATAGATTATTTATCTTAATTTATTCGGCATTTTAATGTTCTTAGCTTTTATAATTATGCCCTTTATATCTTTCGGAAAAAAAAGTATTGGAAAGTCAATAATCAATGTTCAATACGGAATCTTGATTGCACCATGAAAAAATTTAGAACACTTACTTCTAAAATTAATGCTTATTCACTACCATTTCTTTTGTGCAGCAAAAACAACAATGTAGAGTGTTTACAAAGAGAAGCATAGTTAATATTTAAAGTTAAACGAAATGAATGAATATTCACAATGTAGATAATCCAAAGATCCGCGAAAAAGCGACTTTTTTTTAAATACCACGGATTATATATATTTTAATACGCGGCATATATAATTTCAATTGTTAAAGGACAAGCTTATAAGCTGTTTAAAAATCAACCTCATCCTCTATCTAATTTAAAATTCTCCACAGGAAGTGGTGTTATTTTTAGATTAGTCCACCAAAGTAAACCCGACGACGAAAAAAAAAAATGGCGGTTCTACTCGGTCAACTTCAAAAGAATATTCAGGGCACGTTGTTTGAACAAGGCGGATAAAAAGGGTTTTTGGCGAAACAAGCACCTGGGAAAGGTGAGATTAGTTTCTTTCAGAGAGGTAATTTAAACTATTTGGGAATGGGGAGAGCTTCTGAAGTCTTCACTGAAACCCTTATTTTAAAACTACAGGTTTTAAAATTATTTTACAAATTCACTGCTACCACTATTTTAATTGACGGGAATTTTTATTGAGCTAAATATGTTTTTAAAAATTCTCTGGGAATTCGAGTGTGAATGTGGATTTGACGTCCGTTTGTGTTTTGTGTTGTGCTGTGACTGTGTTGTCTACCAATGAAACTCTCATCATGTTCTATTAATGTTAGTAATTCAAGTGTGGGTTAAAGGGCCTTCGGCCCTAGGTACCATATATTAATAAATTCTCGCGTCAATTCTCTAGGACGGATCGAAAGGTTACTGACGGAAAATTGTTCGATGATTTTGAGGATTTTATAAGAAAAACAAACGTATCTTCAGAAAAATGGATTTAACGAGGCTTAGAAGAATAGCATGCTTCATATATAACATTGTTTTATTTCAGGATTAAGGTAAACTTTGCTATTTTTGTTACAAAGTATATTGCAATTAAAGAATTTTACATAAAATACTTAATCAAAAATCCAGGTTGTACACTGTTAAAATTTATTACGAATTTACACCAAAATTTGGTACCCATTTAGTTGCAACCAACATTTGGTGCTTGGTTTCACCATTTTACGGTTCTACCACGGATACTATTTAGTGGTGAAACGTTGCACCAAAACTCATAACGTTGCGTAAAACTGAAAATTCGAGTTTTCTTAGTAAAATACTAAGAAAACGAATTCGAATTTTGAGTAGTAGTATTTTTGTGAGGAAGCTGGCAACCCTTCGATCGCAATTTCATAACTTTTTTACTTTTCTTTGCCATGTAAACCGATCGGGCGATGCCTCCGTGGCCGAGTGGATTAAGGCGTCAATTGGGAATCCGAGGGTTCCCGGTTCGAACCAGTGCGACGGACTTGACTAAGAACAGTAAAAATTAGCGATATTGCGATCGGAGGATTGCCAACTTCGCTACCAAAATACTAGAATGTTGTCCAGAACATCCACAAAAATTCACGGCGTCTATACGGGACTGGTGCACGATAAATCTGATCGGGGTCCAAAGTCCCGACGTCTATTGAAGGAGTTGGGTGCGAGCTTAGGTGTTGTCCTCGTCATCTGACCATGGTTAAAATATACGAGGCATCAATCCCGGGTCTTTCCTTCGAAATAGGCCCCGAACCGTCGCCAATAGCCCACTGTGCAGCTCTAGTGCGACGTTCATTAACGAAACCAAACCAAAACCAAACCACCAGTCGGGCACGGACTAGGAATCCCCTGGTTCATAGTTGATCGCCTTTATCTACTGGGCCCCGGAGACCCTGGTTCATGGTTGTCTTTCTTGGAAGAGATTAACCGGCTTGTTGATGTAGTGACAGCGAACATTTCAGTTGCATTTAAAGAGGTTGAACCAATTACTGGTGAAACCCCCACTTTTTCTCGATAAAGGTTTTTTGGTTCAACCTAGATTCCACCATAATATGGCGTAATTTGCTGCAGACCTCTGTTTAATATGGTACTTTTATACCAATATATGGTACAGCGTTGAACTGAAATTCTTAACACTGTTAGTGCAATAAAAACCATCAATCTTCTGTAATAATAATAAGGCATCTGTGAAGTGCGCATTGTGATAACGATTTAGCAATCTTATAACTCATATTTATTACTTCACATAAACGTCGTCAAAAGATCATATTCGGAAAAGTTTGATTTTTTTTTTGTAGATTAGCTACTATTATCTGGAGATGAATAGCTCATATAAGTATATTAATCTTTGGGTATTTCAAAGACATTGCTTAGAGTAGTATATTAAACTTATTTAGTAACACAGTATCTGTAGACGCCTGTTATCAAGTATACGATGCTGAGGGAAAGAAATGGGTAAAAGAAAAAGGAATCGATAGCAAGACGTGATTATTTTAGTTGAGTCAACTGCAACTGAATTTGAGAACGTATGAGTGTAGCTTCTTATTTGCATAGTGTGCCTTCTGTGCCGCAAGAAATAATACACTCAAACCTGTTTTTGTGCGGTGGATAGGGACCGCATAAAAAAACGCATAAAAAAATTCGCCCAAAACTTCACAAGTAGCCATAAAAATTAGTTTTCGCAACACAATTAAAGAATATTTTTTTATGCGGTGGATCGGGTTCGTATAAAAAAAGTATCACATAAAAAATAACTCAAAACTTTACGAAATAACTAGACATTGATTTTTTAAACGAAATCAAGACACGAGGCTTGACAGCTACTTGTAATTTCGACAAACCTTTTGGAATCTGATTTAGAAAATACACATGTGAATATTTTAAAACATTTTATTTACATATATACTTATTTTACACATACAAAACTTTTCAAAACGTATAACCATTATCCTTCGCAGTCTGACAATACGCAAACTTGGTTCAAAATCGTTTTCGTCACTTGAAGATACTACCTCGCACTCATTTAGAGTTGACTTTTTTTAAGTTACCATGTAGTCAGTGATCAGTGTTTGCGACGACTGTTGTTTCACTAGACGCTGGTATATGTCTCGGTAGCGTTATTAAGTTCCAATTTGATTGAAATTTTCATATACCGCATAAAAAAAGTCGCACAAAAAAGTCACACAAAAAAAGTCGCACAAAAAAATTCGCACAAAAAAAGACCGCACAAAAACTGGTTCGAGTGATGTTCGAGAACACTCAATTAAATCGAACTGTTTCTTTTTCAATGATTTAGATTAAAATTGATCATTTGACATCTTATTATCTTAATTACTGGTAGTAATTCATTTATTTAAATCGACTTCGGTCATTATTTCTAAAATGACTTAGAATCGACATCTAAATAGAGGTTCCCAACCTTTGAAGGATGCCATTTACATTTTTTTAATAAACATTTAATATATAATATATACTAGTAGTTCTCGGAACAGTAAACCTCGCGAAAAAAAAATGCCTTGAATTTTGTTGAAGTTGTATGTTTATACCACGACGGTATAGTCGAAAGTTTATACAGTATATACGGTAAAGTTAATTCAGTATATACAGTTAATTTTACACAGTGTATACATAACATTAAATACAGTTCGATGTATACAGTACATTATATAGAGTACAGTATATGTAGTACAGTATATGTAGTACCGTATACCGTATGTTATATGCAGTACAATATATACAGTAGAGTATATATAGAATCTTATATGCAGTACAATATATACAGTAGAGTATATATAGAATCTTATATGCAGTACAATATATACAGTAGAGTATATATAGAATCTTATATGCAGTACAGTTTATATAATACCTTATATGCAGTACAGTGTATACAATACCTGATATACAGTACAGTATTTATAGAACCTTATATATATAGTATAGTATTTATAGTACCTTATATATTAAGTACAGTATTTATAAAACCTTATATATATATATATAGTACAGTATTTATAGAACCTTATATATATATATAGTACAGTATTTATAGAATCTTAAATATATATATATATATATATATAGTACAGTATTTATAGAATCTTAAATATATATATATATATATATAGTACAGTATTTATAGAATCTTAAATATATAGTGCAGTATATATAATACCTTATTTACAGTACAGCATATAAAATAACTTTTATACAGTACAGTATATATTATGTACAGTACACAGTAGTATGTACACAGTATGTATAGAACCTTATATATATATATATATATATATATATATATATATATATAATACCTTATTTACAGTACAGTATTTAAATAACTTTTATACAGTACAGTATATATAGAACCTTATATACAGTACAGCATATAAAGTACCTTATATACAGTACCTTATATATAGTACAGTATATATTATGTATACATTACAGTATATAATGTGTATATGTATACAGTACAGTATATACTGTGTATGCAGTACAGTATATACTGTGTATGCAGTACAGTATATACTGTGTATGCAGTACAGTATATAATGTGTATACAGTACAGTATATACTATGCATACAATACAGTTTATACTGTGTATATAGTGCAATATATATTACATATACAGTACAGTATATATTAGGTATACATTACAGTAAAGTATATACTGTGTATATAGTATGTATACAGTACAGTATATATAGTTTTTCTTCTGTCAGCATTAGAGGGAGCTTCCCATTTTCTTACCTCTAACTGCTGAATTTAATCTGAGCTTCCCATTTTCTTACCTCCAACTGCTGAATTTAATCTTGAAAATTTAGTTAAGTTTGAACCCGCAGTAAAAATCTCAAAAATAACAATCGATTATTTGTAACAGAATGGGATTTGCAACCCACCTTGTTTACGGAAAATCAAATTTGCGTTGAACAAGATGCGCAATTAGCATTTTTAATTTCTTATTTCAGCCCTGCCTCTGTCAGCAAATAATGCAATGTTTATGCATCCAGGCAAATTAGGCTTGTCAGTCTGTCTTCAGGGCAAATATCCGAGTTTAGAAAGAAATCTATTTATCGAACCTATCGGTGCATTTAAAGTTGCTGATTTAATAGAAGACATTTTAGTCTGTCAATACGCTTGGGGCAAAATTAATTTCCACTATTTGGTTAATGGTCTTCGTTTTGTTTTAAGAAAACTAAAGCGCGTGCATCGAAAATGGATTTTCGTGTTTTAATTTCTGAAATGTTGAGATATCTATAAATTTTTCTTGCATATATATTTGGGTTGTTTACTAAGCAAAATAATGTCTGTCATGGAACAAATTAAAAAGTCTCATTAATAAAACTGTATCTACAGTTAAGAGAAATGTTTTAAAGGATACAATTAAGAATATAAAAATTCGAAAGGAAGATAACCTTTATTGAAATTATCTACAAACTCCAGATCCACTATTGAAAGGTACTTGTATATATATAAAAAAGAACTGGTTAAAAATTCAAAGATTTTTCAATTCAAATTTTATTTTATTTAATATACACTGTTAAAAATAGGTATTCAAAAATAAGTCAAATGTACACATTTTTGTATTACATTCGATGCTTATCATAGCTGCGAATACATAAGTTTCATTTTTGAAAAAGACATGTATTCAAACATGAACAAACAGAGTAGTAGCTTACCTACATAAGCTGCCATCATAATCACTTTCAATAAATATCGACAATTACAACCATGATTTACCGGGAATCGAAGCCAGCTCTGCAGCACCGTTGTCCACAGTCTTATCCGTTAAGCTATCAAGGCGTCGGGATCAAACAGAAGTAATGTTAAAAAGGGGTGCCAATGAAATAGGAAGTAAGATAATTGAATTGTAATAACTCAGTTTCCATTTAAGCAATCGGCATAAATTATGTGGAAAACAATCTTCTTACACAAATATTTCAAGTTTGCCAGGTCGCTTTGTTAAGATGGCTTGAACAGAAGCTGAGATTAGCAATATTAAACCATACTGCTGATTTTTGTCTTGGTGTTGTTGAGGGTAGGGTTGCAGCTTAAGTGTTGTCCTCTTCCATGGTCCTGACCATAGTTCATGTCCAAAACTGGCCCTTGCGCCACTAAAACCTAACCTGACCATGGTTCAAAATTTAGAGTTCACAAATTATAGTACAAATTTAAGTTTACGAATTTTTCTTCGGAATATATCTTAACGTTACGCTAATAATTCATACGGTGTTTCCCTAATTCACCGGTAATTCAACCAACCAACCTTTCGTATATCAAGCAATTATTAACACAGTAAAGCTCGCGCTATGTACGAGAGACATAATTCAAGGCGAATCGAATTCGAGGTGGGGCGATATTGGAAAAATAAGAACTAAAATAACGTATTCTTGTTGGGGGTTGTACACTTATTACGGCACACATCGCAATTTGATCCCTTTCAGTTTTTCATTAAACCCTGCCAAGGACCAGCACACATTGGACTAGAGTATAATAGGAAATTATCATCTTAACGCGTAAATATATTGACATATTGCACAGCAGAAAGTTATTGTTTAATTTTATATAAATCTTTTTACTCGAGATATTGTTTTTCTTCGTACTCTCCCGAGCGGTACACTACCATTAAAGAAAATAAACCAACAACCACTCGAACCTCTGGTCATCCTTTTCTCCTTATGAGCGAAATCATCTTGTCGATTCGATCAATTGTTAGTTCTTGCGAACTTTCTCATTTATAATAAGTGACATTCGAGCATGGATTCCTCATAATAGAGAAATCATAAGGTTATCATCTCGCTAACATCAAAGTGAGGCTAACATGCATGGCCTCAGACACGTGATTCACTACGTCATCCATTCATACATTTTTTCTAGTTCATTTATAAAAATATCCTGTACTTCATGAAGTAACACATTTACTATTATTTCCAAATCACAAGTCAATCGCGGACGTTTTTTCATTCATACATTTTGAAAGGAAGTCGTGTGTTGGGTGCCATCAGGTCTGAAATTTTTGCATCACGATGTTGACGTCATATTCGCTCTACTACAGTCCATTCATGCTCGGAGGCCTCCGTGGCCGAGTGGATTGGGGCGTCAGCTGGGAATCCAAGGGGTCCCCGGTTCGAGCCTTTGCGCGGACTAGACTAAAGAATAGTAAAAAGTAGTGATATTGCGATCGGAGGGTTGCCAATTTCGCTACCAAAATACTAGAATGTCGTCCAGAACATCCACAAAAATGAACGGCGTGTATACTACGGGACTGGTGCACAATAAATCTGATTAAGGTCCAAAGTCCCGACGTCTATTGAAGGCGTTGGGTGCCAGTTCAGGTGTTGTCCTCGTCATCTGACCATGGTTCAAAAATACGAGGCATCGTTCCCGTGTCTTTCCTTCGAGATAAGCCCCGAATCGTCGCCAACAGCCCACTGTGCAGTTCTAGTGTTACGTTAATTAACCAAACCCAACAAACCATTCATGCTCGAAGTAAGTGACGGTAAATAATATTAGGTGATGTCATTCCAGTAAGAATCTTTACAATTTGTCTCACCTCTAATTCGATTCGCCTTGCATTGAGCAATTCGACCTCTGGAGAGTTAACAATACATACGAATTACGCATAAATAGTTTAAAATTAAATGAGTTGCATTATTTAATAATTAACAATGTTCTTATTTATTGATATTTTTAATTACATAATGCATTTCTGAAAATGAGTTCACATAAAGGTTTATATGAATAAGTTTTTAATGAGGTATTATACAATCCAATTTAGCGTCCCATTTTTATTTTCTTATTGCGAACTTTTGAGAAAGATTAGCCTTAATAGAGTATTCTATTGTTGTAATTACTCTTGTTCAAAAGAAAATAGAAAACAGGTAATTACTTTTAAAATTGCGCGGAGCTTAAAAGTTCAGGAAGCCTAATTACTCCATAAAAAGAAATATAACGAACAAGAACTTTTTTCCTGAATCCGTGTTCTTCGATGAATTAAAAATGTTATAATAAACTTTTTTTTATTTAGGATTTAAACATTTTAAACGCTGTTTATTGATTTCTCCTATACTTTGATTGACATGCGTTACGAAAGAAGGTTCGTGATTTCGATTGATTAAAGATAATTTATTTATAACTGCAATATGGCCCGGCGTTGCTCGTGGTCAATTTGTGAAGTTACAGCTGCGCGATTTTTTTATTTTTATGCTTAGTCATTCGCATATCACTCACACTCTGTGCACTGTAAAAAATAAACTTTAACAAAATCTAGATTTATTCAATTCCTTTGAGTAGTTTTCGAGATACCAAATCCTAGTACTTTTTAATTTTTAAGTTCACGACTTTACATGTTATTCCTACTATAAATTAAACTAATGTTTTTGTAAAATGTTTTTTTTTATATAAAAATTCTTAAAAATGTATGATTAAAAAAGCCTTTGCAAATATTAGTCTTGTAATATAATGTCAATAAAAATAATATATTGCGCAAAAATTAAAGTATAACAGTTGGCGATGTTACTTCAATGTCAATTTGTGTTGAAAACTTATATTATTTTAATAGTTGGATTTTTTTTGTATAAAATTTAACCCTTCAGTGACAATAAACGTATATAGTAAACTTCACATTCATTAGTTTTAATACTGGTGATGAAATAACATATCAAAGAACAAAATATTGCTTTTTTTTCCAAAATGGAAATCATTTATCGTATTTGGTGAATGTTTTTTTTTTTGCCAATTGGCGACTGTCGAGTCTATATATCCATCTTTGAACATAATTTCTGAAGAGAAATAAATTAGGAATATTTTTTTTATAACTGTTTACCCTGAAATTTAAGAGAATTGTAAAATATAATTCTAAATAGGGCTACTTCAATATTTACGAAATATATTCTTTTTTCAACTAATTTTCAAATATTCACTTTTGAATTTCAATAAAATATTTATGAAGTGGAACTTTTAAAATAAGCTACATGGAGGTATAAATAAGCTAAGTTACCCTAAGTTAAACTTTTAGGAGGGTTCATACCGATAATATAGCACTGTTTCTCTCCGTAACAAATAGCACTATTGGCATAAATGTAATAACGTTGGATAGGAAATTAGGCACCGACGCTCATTTAAAATCTCGAAACAAAGTAATGTTCGGGCAAAAAATACCCATGGCGTTAGACGTAAAGAAAAATTGCAATAATAGAAGTCATCCAGTAGTTTCGAAAAATATTTTTGGTCGCCAAGGTACAATAATGATATCAAGGGAAGATTTACGTGTAATAACATTACAATAGGAATAAAGTATGGAATAATGGAAAAAGTTCTATAACTTTTGAACAGTTGCAGATATCCAAATGAACAAAGTGCAGATTTTAAATTGAGAAAATATTGTTAAAATGGTGCAAGTTTCATAAAAATCCGTTCAGTCGTTTATCAATCTTTTGTTATTGTTTCATTATATATTGACATTAATTTTAACATTTTGCCACTAATTTCACCAATTGACATTAATTTTATTATTTGGACATAAAATTTCGCCATTTTGATTATATTTTTAAATATAGCACAATATTTTGACTCATTTGGCAACATTGTTAAACATTTGGCGACATTTTCATCCATTTGGCGATATTTACTCATCATTCAATCAAAATGCCTCGTTTATCGTAGTATTGTCGAAAAATATATATGGTCGCCAAGGTGATTTTTAACAATAATGTTACGAAGGGAAGATCTAGATGTAAATTTCCCATAGGAATAATGTATAGAAAAATGGAAAAAGTTCTATAACTTTTGAACGGTTGCAGATATCCATATGAAACAAAGTGCAGATTTTGAGTGGAGAAAATATTGTTCCAATGGGGAAAGTTTCATAAAAATACGTGTAGTAGTTTTTGAGTTTAATCCGGACAAACATACAGACAGACAACAATTATTTTCTGAATCAGCGTATTCTAATTCGTGAAGAAAACTCAAACTGAGGGGTTTAGTTCGATTCCACAGACAAACACTCCATTCTTATATATAAGTATTGATTGATTGACAACAATGAACTATTGAGGACTGTTTGCGTAAAGAATTATAAAGTTATATGCAAAAAGTTGGGATTCTGGTAATTAGATGTAATTAGATGTAATTAGATGGTGTAAAAAGATTCGGAAATACTTTCGGCCTCCAATGGCCCAGTGGATAAGGGCGTTCAGCTGGTAATCGGAGGATTGCTAGTGCGAATCCGTGCGATGGAGTTAAGAAAGAAAATACAAAAATAGTGATCTTGCGATCCGAGGGTTACCATCTTTGCTACAAAAACACTAGAAAGTACTGAACTTGTATACGGGACTGGTGCACGATAAATCTGATCTGGGTCAAATGTCCTGACGCCTATTGCGGTTGCGTTGGGTATCAGCTCAGGTGTCGTCCTCTTCATCTGACAATGGTACAAAAATACGAGGCATTGTTCCCGGGTCTTTCCTTTCAGATATGCCCCGAACCGCCGTGCGTTGGGTGCCAGTTCAGGTGTTCTCGCCATCTGACCATGGTAAAAAAAAATACGAGGCGTCGTTCCCGTATGGACTTGACAAAGAAAAGTAAAAAAAGTAGTGATCTTGTGATCGGAAGGTTGCCAGCTTCGCCACAAAATACTAGAAAAGTCGTTCAGCACATCCGAAAAAATTAACGCCTTGTATACGGGACTGGTGCACGATAAATCTGATCGTGGTCCAAAGTCCCGATGTCTATTGAAGGCGTTGGGTGCCAGTTCAGGTGTTTCCTCGTCATCTGACCATGGTTCTAAAATAACGAGGGTGCATGTATGAATGTGTGTGTGTGTGAATGTGTATGTGTTCCCGGGTCTTTCCTTCGAGATTGACCCCGAGCCGTCGCCAATAGCCCACTGTGGAGCTTTAGTGCGACGTTAATTATTCAAATCAAACCTGTAATCGTACAAAAGACCCGTCAATCACAAATAGGGTGTGTGTGGTGCCGCAATCTACATATTGCACACTAAAAATCCATAACCCATTCATAATCTAATAACCCGAAATTAATTCAAATTAACGGAATCGGATAAAAACTTCAGACAACCCCGCCAACACATTTACTAATTGATAATGAATTCCGTAATGCGATTTACGCATGAAAACACCTTTCGCTCATCCATATTTCATTAAAATACTTTAGTTGGCGACAATTTAAGTACTAATTAATTATCCAGAAATCTCCCCGGCGGATTTAAATCTCTATAGAACAACTATTTCCCAAATTATTAATTATACGGTGATTAGGGACAACTATGCGCTGCTGATCCTGTAATTAAAATAGGTTGTTGGCGACGCAGGGTTTAGTTTTATTATTTGGCGTAGGAATATCATGAATTAGGGTTATGTGTGGCGAGGATTGGGTGATTTGAGATTCAAGGGTTTTGATTTGTTAACGTCACAATGGTGATTGTGATGAGAGCTTTGATTGGTTGAGTGCTATTTTAATTATGGTGAACATTAATTTTAAGAATATATATTGATTCCTTTAGGTGTTTGATGTGGATACATTCATATTTGAGTATATTGTGCGTTGTTAAGGTTATAATATCTGTCATATAAATTAGTGTGAATTTAGAAAGTTTTATCTGAATGAGTATTTTAAATTATTTTATATTAAAATTAATACCAGAACAATATTTAGAACCATAAAATACATTTATTAATCTTAAATGAGCATTATTTCTAGTTTTTTTTGGCGACAATTTAAGTACTAATTAATTAATTATCCAGAAATCCATTTGGTGGATTTATATCTCTATAGGACAACTATATCCTAAATTATTAATTATACGGTTATTAGAAACAACTATACGATGCTGATTCTGTAATTAAAGGATTTATTTTTATTCGTTGGCGTAGAAATATCATGAATTAGGGTTATGTGTGGCGAGTATCTGAATAGAAAATATATTGAAGTATAGCATGTATATCAGTATAACGATGTCATTTTCAAAAAGAAGTCGGCCATTATCAAACAAAATTATCCTCACACCCATTATATAGGATATTAAACATTTAAAAAAAATATTAGAGTTTTATCTTACTACCATTATTTTAACAATTATATATTATATAAAAAAAATCACAAATTCAAAAATAAACATTTGATTGAAGAGTCCTAAATATTTATATATCAAAGCTCATATTCAACAGAAATCGAGCATTATTAAACCGAAACCCAATAATATTGCACACGGAAATGATTATTTAAAGATAAATTGTTGATGAAGGGTCCGCACACAATTAATTCAAAGCATATTAACACCACATAGTAAAATTTATAAAAAATATATAAATTTTTTCTTTTCAAAGATAAAAAACTACAAAACGAGACCTTTCTTATTTTTGATATAAGAAAGGAAAATATTTTTTGAAAACTATATTTTTCCTTTTTCTAAACATAAGAATGTGCTTAACAAACAGTCTTAAGACCGGTTTACACGCTACGATAAATGCTAGCAATTTATCGTAACGATCGAATTGTTTCGAGTTATCGTTGCGTGTAAACAGGACATTGTAGCGATTAATTGGATTGGATGGTTGATGCCGGCCGGCATCAATTTCTGCGAATCGTAACGATATGTTGGAACGTGTAAAAAAGTAGCAGCCATTTCTCGCCACGATTTGATTCAGTTTGCATTTGCATCTGCATCAGAAAGGTTGTGTTGAATAGTTCGTTCTTTGGTTGACTGTTGTTTTTATTCAAATAGGTAATAATGGAAGTTAAACTAACTCCTCGAGAGTTCTTGAGTGAATTCATTGAACTTTATCGGAGTTTTACCTGCTGGTGGCTCGTTAAGAGCAAAGAATACTCTGACAGGAATAAAAAGACCTTGCTTATACAGAGCTCGTTAAAAAATACAAGGATTATGATCCGTCGGCAGACATAAACATTGTTGTGAAAAAAATTAATGCATTGCGTACGGTTTATAAGACCGTACTATCTCCTCGAATATTCTCAAATAATTTCGCCAGTCATTTGGTTCATTTCTCAATTTTTTCAATAATTTTACATGAGAGGATTACCTTTTCTTTAGCAACCACTGGCGGCTCCACTATGTTCTTGGTCTTCGCGACTTTTTCACTTTTCTCGCTAAACAACCGATATATAACAACAACACTACTTCCTCCTTGGCAAAAGCTTATTTAGCGGTCGACAACGAATATTTGACAAGAAATCGTTAGGCCGCTTTTACATTTAACGACACGACACCGATACATCGTATACGATTTCAGTGGCACGATATCGGAGTACGCAAAATACACATACGAAGCCGGGCTCTTTTTCACTAGCCGATACGATAACGATATTGTCGTTGCCGATCAGACGATACAATTTATCGGAACGTTTTATCGTGGGCACGCGCCTTCCCTACTTCATCGTGACGACATTTTGAGTTTGTTTCCGAAAAACTTGTCGCCGTCTGCTATAGTCTACTGTGTTTTTTCCTATTTATATTATCAATATGGCTTTCGAGTTCGATATTGTGAACTTATGTGAATTAGTGGAAGTAAAGATAAGCGAGATGAATTTTACAAGAACAAGATTGTTCGAGAAATGGCATGGGAGGCAATATTTAGTCAAACCGTCGCCAATAGCCCACTGTGCAGATCTAGTGGTTAGCTCTAGCTCTTTGTAAACGTTCAAATAAAACATAAAAATCTCCTTCAACATGTCTGGCTTTGATGATATCATGCACCCAGAAGTTTTTTGTTATTGATCTCTTCTTTCTCCTTAAATACAGCAAATACCAGTTTGTTATAATGTAATTTGTTGCTATGTACCACATCGAGAATAGATGTGCTCTCGGCAACAGACGAACACGCACTGAATGTAAAAATTGTCGTTTTCGGCGAACGATATCGGTGCAATGAAAAACTGACCACCAGGCGATACGATAAAACGCTGTGTCGTCCCTTCGCGATCGTTCACGATTTATCGGTGTAGTGTCGTTAAATGTAAAAGCGGCATTACGATCACAGAGTAATGATACAAATACACAACTTTAATATTACAACTCTCTGGTTACGATTTATCGTAGCGTGTAAACAATACTCACTCTTTCGATTTATTGGAACAATACATTTGTCAATCACATCGTCACGATTTATCGTAGCGTGTAAACCGGCCTTGAGAGATTTGTGTTATATAGATTACTTACCTGAACTTATATTAATTTAAACTTGACCAAACATGAAAAAAGTCATCACTGAGAAAAAATAGTTCAAAATTACGTATTCAGGCAATTGTGTACGAAAGCTTTATATTGATTCGAAAGAGTAATTAGTTGTACTTAACGTAGAAATATAATTTTGGTCTCGTTCGATTAAAAATAAAATGAACTGCTTTTTAAAGCAATAAAATATTTCTGGATAAATTTGATGATAATGTGTCCAAAACCCCATTAATCGATTACTGACTGGTATTTTTTTTTTTTTTTTTTGGCTTTATGATTACCGCAATTTCGTAAAAATTTTCAATTCCGCAGCATGAATTTTTTTTAATTTATACAAATTTTCAATTTTGTAATGATTCTATTCTAACTAAAGCCAACTACCTGGGGCTCATAATAAACAATAGACTAACTTGGACTGATCATATTAAACATGCAACTAATAAGGCTAAAGTAGCCATGGCCCCACTTCGAAACCTTCTAAGCCGAAACTCAAAACTCTCACTCAGCAATAAAATAGTTCTATGCATTTCTACCATTCGTCTCATACTCAAATATGCATCCCCTGCAATAGCATGTCTCACAAAAACTGATAAACATACACTCCAAAAATGCAAGACAAATCCTTAGGGAAATTGTTGATGCCCATCGATATGTGAGGGACAATCTTATCCACCAAGACCTCAGAGTTCCTAAATTAGACACATTTATGTCTAAACTTAGTACAACATTCTACAAAAATGCTGTAAATAAAGACAACGACTCCCGCAGCTCATTTACATTACGAAGTCTTTAAGGAAAACGCAAACATTAGGCCCTTTGCTGCCTTCAATGCTTCCGATGCTATCCTGTCCTTACTCTAAATAGGGAACACACGCCAAGTGGCATGGTTCCATGGCAGTAATTCCCAAGACTACCCACACTTTGGGTTGGTTTGGTTTGGTTAATTAACGTCGCACTAGAGCTGCACAGTGGGCTATTGGCGACGGTTCGGGGTCAATCTCGAAGGAAAGACCCGGGAACGCATACACATTCACACACACATTCACCTCGTTATTTTAGAACCATGGTCAGATAACGAGGAAACGCCTGAACTGGCACCCAACGCCTTCAATAGACGTCGGGACTTTGAACCCCGATCAAATTTATCGTGCACCAGTCCCGTATACACGCCAGTATAATTTGTTGGATATTCTGGACGAGTTTCTAGTATTTTTGTAGCGAAGCTGGCAACCCTCCGATCGCAAGATCACTACTATTTACTTTTCTATGTCAAGTCCATTTCACGGATTCGAACCACCAATCCTCTGATTAGTAGTTGAACGCCTTACCAACTGAGGCTCTCCACACTTTGGGAAAAAGACTTTTATGTCATTTCACGTCCGTTAATCTAGCCCCGTCCGTCTTTTGATTCTTGACCAGCTCTCCTGGTCTTTCTCTATAGCCGCCTAACGGCTATGTCAGATATCAAATGGCCGGCGCCTACGGCGTTAACTCCGGTGAATCGGTATGATTCGCAAGATTGTCACAGAGTTTCACCCCATATTAAAATTAAAGTTTCTGAGTTCTAATGGTTTGACGTAAAACTTCATAACTATTACTTAAAGGAGTAATTACAACTTTTGAAACTTACAAAAACTTGCTTAAAAAAACTATTTAAGCTCCCAAACAACGAAAAGAGATTCACCATTTCAATAATCGCTTGAACATCAATGAGTTTTAACAGCATCAAATTCTAACCCAAACGTAAACATTGATTCTTTAACCTGAAAGAGGGGACTGCCAAATCTTCATACTGAATAATACACCAGGCCGAGATTGAATTACGCCAAGCCGTGAATGACGGCATGATTTGGCGAAGAAAACCCGAGATAATTGAACGGCGACCGATGTCCTGCCAACGCCGAATGTGAACGATTGGCTGACAGGGATCAAACATTGAACGCCAATAGTGCGGAAATGGTGAAGCCCGTCATTTAATAGGAATTCCTTAATTATCTTAATGCAAGGGTTGACAGGTTAACTCACATAATTGACGTTAGGTTGGCGGGACTTGGCTTATTTTAACATTTAAAGACAATTTTCGGATTTAATACAGTATTGTATCTAGTAAAACGATATAAGCATAAATCCCATCCGGATATTTAAATATTTCCCGTAAAAAAGGTTATTTCTTATGTAAAAAAAAGGAATTTCTCTTTATTTTGTAATGTTATTTAATGACGATTAAAAACGATATCATTCAAAGATAAGAAACTTTAAAAATGTGAATTTTAAAAACGTCGCACTAGAGCTGCACAGTGGGCTATTGGCGCCGGTTTCGGGCCTATCTCGGAAACACCCGAGAACGATGCGTCGTGATTTTGAACCATTGTCAGATGACGAGGGAACACCTAAACTGGCATCCAACGCCTTCAATAGACGTCGGGACTTTGGACCCCGATCAGATTTATCGTGCATCATTCCCGTATACACGGCGATATATTTGTTTATGTTCTGGACGACATTAATAGTATTTTGTAGAGAAGCTGGCAACCCTCCGATCACAAGATCACTACTTTCTTATATTTCTTAGTCAAGTCTGTCGCACAGGATCGAACCCGTATTTAAATGTTCATAACACAACCTAAATTTACTTATTCACTTATTAAGCGACATTGCAATCTAAAGATTGCCATACAAATTTATCTAGTTCAACAACGTATATCCGCCGTGTTGAGTGAAATGGTGTACGTTAAAGCCTTTGTGGTACAATGTCTTCTCGTGTGGGTCCTAGTATTTCCTTAGTATTTCCTTCGGAATCACCACTAGCCCATTGTGCAGGTCACATGCAAGGTTAATGTAACCATCCAATAGATATGAAGTTACCCCGGTAAGGTTTAGGCCAACCGCGTACGAGCGATAATTGCACTGCAAACTATCTTTCCACGATAATCAACTGAGTGACTGATAAATCCCTCAAAAACTGCCTGGCGATTATTTTAATCGCAATTGATTCAAAATTGCCGCGTTTAAGATTTCGATCTTGTCAAAGTCAGAGAGGTGTAATATTAAATAGAGAGCGCCTTCAATGCCAGACTCTCGTAAGGCCGCGGTGTCAACATTGAAAAGAAAAACCTAATCACGTGGTTATAGCGCAGCCACATTTGGCGCTCAGACATCTGCAGGAGTTTCAAATTTGCCGCACTTTCTTCTTTTTTGATGATAAGGAGTTCTGCCCGTATTCAACTTTTTAACATATATGTACGTATTTACTTATTTTCAAACAATATGCGCTAAATATTTCCTCTTCATTAACGAAACGAAAATATTTTATTTGTGTTCAATACTCGAAGAAGCGAAACTCTTTATATTTCTCAGGTTTTATGGTTCCTATTTTCTTATTGAAGTTTACAAAATAACTATTGAAAGAACTTCGCTTATGGTAAATTGTTTACATAAAAACGTAACGCAATTATTTCAAAACTACAAAATAAGAAAAATATCCTTAATATATCTGTTAAACTCCCTTAAATTGTGACACTCGTTCAAAAAAACGATATTTAAATACAAAATTAAACACAAAACCTTATTACAATACTTCGATCTCGTTTAGTTCTTAAAGTCGCCAAGGCCTGCCAAGTAATATATAAAGCACATGAATGAATTGGCATTTCCACCTATCACGTGGTTTCAATGTTGGACACACGGAAATCAGCATTTTTATTCCTCTATTTATATCATTACTCTATGGTCAAAGTAAGGATGAAAAATCGCCAAACTCGTATTTCCCAATCCATACAAAATCGCCAAATTGTCGATTATTTGCCAAAATGGATAGCGACGTATCGAAAGAAAGGATATTTTGTCCTATAGTTACATTTCAGGTAATTCCTGACTGATCAGATATACTTTGATGTTTTCAATTGCATGCAACTAAATAGTTCAGATGGTTGCCATAATTAATAAACTGAGGGCTGGCGGGTGGCGCAGTGGTAACAACGTTTTGTATAATTGACAAGCAAACATTAAAAATATTTAAAACTTAGTTTGTTACATTACTGAATTTACCTTCAAATTTTCTATAAAGAACTAAACTATTTAATTTTTCAAAACAACGTTTTATCCCTTGATTCTAAACACTTCACTGTTCAAAAATAAGTAAAATTGATTCATTTTTGAATACATTCGATGCTTTTATTATAGCTCCGAATACATAAGTTTAATTTTTGAAAAAGTCATGTACTCAAAAATGAATAAGAAGAGCAGTAGCTTGCCTACATAGGCTGCCTTCATAAATCACTTACTGCGACTTTAATTAAGCAACCTAACTCAAAAATTGTATTTAAAACCTAAAGAAATTTTATTTATTAAAATACCATGATTTTGTATATGATTTTTTTTGATATATTAATTATAAAAGTTTTAAAATTATTTGCTTTTGGAGACTTTTATCATATTTTAAACCTTGTTCTCAGCAAGGAGTTATTTAAAAAAAAGAGGGTGGCTTAAAAATATAATACTTATATATAATCGGAGGGTTGCGAATTCGAATCTGGAGGCTTCACAGTTTTGTTCGACGGCATTAGCATAAGGAAGTAGAGCCGTTTAAATATGTCCTGATGCAAACTTCCTCACACCTATGTCAGATGCGTTTAGTGACAGCTCAGGTGTTGACCCAACACCACCGTAACTGACTCAAGGCCTGCGCACGCTGTCGATCAGAAAGCTATGAGTCATCAAAGGTAGACCTACCGAAAGACACAGCGCCATTCAATTCAACGGCTGAATCCGTTCGTTGCAAATATAAACAAGGTTGTTTTCGAAGCGCGAAAAGTTAATTTTATTTATATATTTTATTAATTATTCTGCAGTTTTAGGAACGTCAATTACATAAGATGCCTTCTCGGTGCTGCGTGCCTAATTGCAAAGGGAATTATGATAGAGTTCTTGAACGTGTGACTATTTTAAAATATCCCGAAAATGTCGGAACTCGAAAAAAATGGATAACAGCGATACCTAGAAAGGATTTCATACCTTCCAAGTCTTCTAAGGTAAGTTGTATTTTTGTAATTACTTATAAATAACAAAGAATTAAAAATGGTTCTTGAAATTTGAATCTATTTCCTGCATATTTACTTCAATACAGTGTGAAATGTTCGTCATTATTTTCATGCATTACTAATGTAGGAATCATTCCACATAAAATATTGGAATTATTTATTTCTTATAGCAATATTTGGGAGTTAAGGTAATATTTAATGCTCTTATTGTTACAGAAACAAGGTTTATATTTGTATCTGTATCGATTCAATAAACAGAAGTGAGTTTAAGCTTTTCATAAAGTTTGTATAAACATATTTTTTTGAAAATCTTTCTTCGGCCTATCAATTTGAGAACAAAATAAAAACTTCAATAATTCTTAATTGTATGTTTAGAATAGGCCCTGCTCATTCCAGAACATTCTCCATTTATCTAGAACAATTTATTGTACCTCACCCAATAATATTTTACACTTTACAAGTTAACGTTTTACTAGCTGAACCAAACATGTTAGAATGAGATGGAATTGCAACAACCTCTGTATTGAAAATTCATTGGAGCTGACGCGCGGGTTAAATTTGTTGCCCAGTTTCATTTAAAATAGAACTGCCCCATTAAACAGTCCTAAATATGTATTTAATTCAATTATATTTTTCTTATTTGCTGATATTGATAGTAACAAGCTTTAATTAATTTTTTTAAAGGTTCAATCTTACCATCAACCCGATACTTCAAGATCTCCAGGGGGAGGGCGAGAAATACAAAGTCCTCGCATTTGCCGATGACAAACTTCTGATGACATCCAGTCAAGTAGAGCTCCAGTCCATGCTCGACCGTCTCTACACCGTGACAGAGGCTCTAAGCCTAAAAGTCAACGCGAGCAAATGCCCATCGATCCACCTGTCAGGGAAGAAGCCGGCGGGCCTGCGCCCATTGAAGTGATTCCAGACAACATCCCGACATCCTTCCTGGGTAACCCCATCGGCTACAACCTGCTCGAGAATTCCCCGGAGATTGCGAAGATCATCCACCTAGGAAAAAAGATCGGCGGATCCAGCCTCGCCCCGTGGCAGAGGATAGACGCTTTGAAGACGTTTCTCTACCCTCCCTGTCCTTTGCCATGAGAGGTCACCAATACACCAAGCAGCAGCTGCGTCAGGTCGACAATCACATGAGGGCCCACATCAAAGGGACCCTCAATCTGACTGGCGTGGCTTCAAACGCTTCTAATGATTAGACGAACTGTCTTACTGTACGTTATTTACTTGCTGTTCAACGTGTATCTTTTATAATTTATCTGTTCCACATCGTGTATCCTCCATCTGCATATTTACACGTAGAAGACGAACTGTCTTACTGTACGTTATTTACTTGCTGTTCAACGTGTCATCTTTTATAATTATCGGTTCCTCGTGTTTCCTCCACCTGCATATTTACATGTAGAAGACGGACTGTCTTACTGTACGTTATTTACTTGCTGTTCAACGTGTCATCTTTTATAATTATCGGTTCCTCGTGTTTCCTCCACCTGCATATTTACATGTAGAAGACGGACTGTCTTACTGTACGTTATTTACTTGCTGTTCAACGTGTCATCTTTTATAATTATCGGTTCCTCGTGTTTCCTCCACCTGCATATTTACATGTAGAAGACGGACTGTCTTACTGTACGTTATTTACTTGTTGTTCAACGTGTCATCTTTTATAATTATCGGTTCCTCGTGTTTCCTCCACCTGCATATTTACATGTAGAAGACGGACTGTCTTACTGTACGTTATTTACTTGCTGTTCAACGTGTTATCTTTTATAATTTATCTGTTCCTCATCGTGTATCCTCCACCTGCATATTTACATGTAGAAGACAAACTGTCTTACTGTACGTTATTTACTTGCTGCTCAATATCATATGGCTCTCATACATACAGAAAAAGGTTTGGGCTAGAATTTATTCTGCTCTTGCCTCGGGTTGGCCTGTTATAGCACTTAACTAACAGGAACCGACACGCCTTATCAAATATTGGAATCACTACACTCACATGCACCTTTTTTGCCGTATTCGTGATTAATTGCATACATTGTCTTTTTTTATATTGATTAATTGCATAATTTTTATGTTTTCAATCTTTAATGTGGGCATTTTTAAGCAGTCGATTGACTTTACGACAAATATGTCATTTTGGCCTTAGTGTAAAGTCATAGCGATCAATTTTATTGATTTCTTTAAAAAGTTTGAAAGGTTAAAAAATTATTTTGATATCTTTAATTTTTTTTAATTAATTAATAAAATATAATTAAAAATTAGGGCAAGATCATCCAGTTCATTCAATTCTCCCAAAAAGTGACTTGTTTATAATTTAAGTAAACAGCCCATTCAGCCACTTATTTCATATGATTTATATTGTACCAAGAAAACTTTTATAAAATGTATAAATTTATAAAAAAAAATGTATTTGCACATGTGTTTTGAAGGTAACTAAAAGCAAGCAAATGTAAAGTTCACAATAAAAGTTTGAATTGAGTAATAAAACTCAAGTAAAATTATTTAAATAAATAAAAAATTTATATAAAAGATCCAGTTTATTCAATTCTACCAAAAAGTGACTTGTTTATTATAATTTAAGTAAAAAGCCCCTTCAGATAATTTTAATTGATATTGTACCAAGTAAACTTTTATAAAATTTATAAAGTATTTTTCATTTGCACATGTTTATTGAAGGCTCATTGTTAACTAAAGCAAGGAATTGTAAAGTTCACAATAAAAGTTTGAATTGAGTAATAAAAATGTAAGTAAAATTATTTAAATAAAAAATTAATACAAAAAGTTCCAGTTTATTCAATTCTAGCTGAAAGTGACCTGCTCATTATAATTTAAGTAAAAAGCTCATTCAGCCACTTAATTATTTCAGATAATTTTAATTGATATTGTACCAAGTTAACTTTTATAAAATGTATAAATTTATAAAGTATTTTTCATTTGCACATGTTTTTGAAAGCTCATTTTTAATTAAAAGCAGGCGAATGTAAAGTTCACAATAAAAGTTTGAATTGAGCAATAAAATGTTCGTAAAATTATTTAAATAAATAAGAAATTAATGCAAAAAAAATCCAGTTTATTCATTCTACCAAAAAGAGACTTGTTTATTATATTTTAAGTAAACAGCCCATTCAGACACTTATCTCAGATAATTTTATTGATATTATACCAAGTAAACTTCTATAAAATGTATAAATTTATTAAAAAAAATATTCTTTACTTGCACATGTCTTTTGAAGGTTCATTTTGAACTAGCAAGCGAATATAAAGTTCATAACAAAAGTTTGAACTGAGAAATAAAAATTGTTTTTTATTTACTGAGGACATGTTTATGAGCTAATAAACAGTCCATTCACTCAAGAATTAAATTGATTTGCATTGTTACTCAGTTCATGAACATTGATAAAACAAATGAAATAAGTAATTTTGGTTTATTAAATAGGTACTGAATTCTAAAAATAGACATTGACCTTTCACCGTTATACACTACGCGAAATGTACAAGAAAGTAAAATATGCTCGAACTTTGAAAAACGTCCGAAAATTATTTCGCTAAGTGCCATTCGCTTCTTCTTCGATACCGGTCTGCCTGCGATGACTCATCCTAAGCGCGCTCAGGCCTTGAGTCAGTTACGGTGGTGTTGGTTGACCTCGTCATCTGACAATTGTTCACAAATCCGATGAAGTTGTCATATTACTTAAATAACTCATAAAATATATGTATACAATCACCTTTTTATTTAACTCCCATGTTCAAAGTAATAATGATCGATTAAAAATATTAAAAACAGTTATGGGAATATAACAACAAAAACTTAAATTCAATTCAAAATCAATATGTAGACTAAATGTTTATCATATACTTCTGAGGATATTTAAAATTACAAATGTTATATTCTACTATCATTTTCATTATATTAAATATTTATTATAATAAGCTTTCCTTAATATATCTAAATCATAACAACTATAAAATATATAAAAGTGGGAAATTCATTACAATTAAATGAATTTCCTAAATGGATATTTATAAAAATGTACGTTTAAATGATTTAGTATGCGTGGTCACTAAATATTAAGAATAAAATATAAATCCAAATTGAAACAAGTCAACACTAAAAACAAACTTTATACGAGTTTTCATCGCGATACAAAGGATGCTTTTTAGAATATATAACGTTTCGAAGTCTTGTCAAACCAATTCCAAAAATTGTCTGTTTTCATGGATTCCTTATTTCAAAAGCGATAACATGCATTGAGAAACTTGTAAGGTACAAATATAAACATAAACATGTTTTTGACACCCACGCATTTCGTTTTATGTAGCCCTTTGCATTCCATAAAGAAAGAAGAAATAGAAGTAAATATATGATATTTTTGTTATTAAAATAAAATAATCTTTCTAAAAAAAGGAAAACCGACTTTAAGGAAAATGCGCTAAAAACTAAAAAATAATTTTTAACTTTACGAATGAGTTGAAAAAATTGAATTATTGAATATCAATTTTATACTTAGTACAACTTTTTGAAGTCGGCGCCAAAATATAGGTATGATTTTTGTAAATTGGCACCAACTTCAAAATGTTGTACTAAGTATAAAATTGATATTCAATAATTCAATTTTTTCAACTCATTCGTAAAATTAAAAATTATTTTTTACTTTTTAGCGCATTTTCCTTAAAGTCGGTTTTCCTTTTTTTAGAAAGATTATTTTATTTTTCCCTCTTTAATTTTTAATTTCAGGGGGCTTCGCCCACTATTATTATTCACCAAGAAATTCAAGTAGTAACTTGTGCTGAACAATGTATATTGTAAAACATTCCCTATCAATGGCAATAAATGCTGCTTAAACGAATTGTCATTGTTGTACAACTTCTGTTAAACAATGAAAACATTTTGAAGCAGATAATAGTTTAAAAAAAACTCCGGTTAATCGACATTTCTGGAGATATAACAACCGGATAACCGATTAGCTTTTGCAGGTTTTGCCTAAGTTGATTTTTCTCTATCCAACAAAAAAAGAATTTTCGAAATCGGATAATATTTTTTTCAAAATTTCCGGTTAATTGAGAATTCTGGATAGTTAAATGCCTGATGACCGAATATTTTTTTCAAATTGCTCCCCTGTGAAACATCGCCTATCCAACAAAAAAAATATTGTGCAAATATCTGAAATAGAACCGAAATCCCGCGCGAACAAACATAAAAAAAAACATAATCGTCGAATCTATAACCTCTTGACTTGGCGCGCGATTTGGCGATTTAAATTTCTGGCTGTTTTATTTTGGAGTTTTGGGTTGCGCGCTGCTCAGTTGGTTAATAAAACGGTTTCTTTTGAAAAGAATGCATTCACTTGTTTATTTTTCAATGTTAGAAATTTAATAATTAAAAAAAAAATGAAGTTATTTATTTTATTTTCAGACTTATGTTCTTGAATTCAGTTTTGCAAAAATTTAAAAAAAAATTAACGTATTTACCTTTTTAGAGTAAATATATATGATTTATTTTAATAAAATAGTTCTGCAATTTAGACCTGTTATTTCCAAGCGCAAAATAAGGATTTATAGCACAACGAACTAAAATCGTACCTTTGCTTCGGCACAGCAAAGATTCTTGAAGAATATCAACAAAGTACCACTTCCTTGATGTATAAGTTCCTTAGAAACTGTCATGTCTCGTTTTCGGAGTCTCCCACTTAAAGCTTCCTTTGTTAGCATTCCACTCTACTCTGTCCTTTCCTTGTTTTCTTATGGGTAAGAGGGACTTTCGGTGTAACTTTCATATAGTGGCTTGTCATGTTCCCTGTAGTTTTTGAGGGGTGAAGCTTTGGAGGATTCGTAAAGGAAGTATTCAATATTGTTTTTTACAAATTTCATAGTTAGATATGTTAAGAGCGATTTTTTTTTATTATTATTTTTAAAAAAATAAAAGTACTGGTTCTTAAAATATCTATGAATTAGGTTTTTCAAAATTATATTTTTTTATTACGAAAAACTGGAAATGAATTAAAAAAAATCGGTGTTTTGATTATTTGGTGTGGACGCTAATTCTTGACTATCAATCCTTTCCAACTAACTACTCTGCCTAATAGTTTAATTCCGGTAAACAATTTCGACCTAGACTATGACATAATTGTGATGAAAACATATGAGGACTTCGCCCCGTTAATTTGGTACAATCTATATCACAGTAATTATTGCAAGGAATTGTGTAATAGGGTGAAGTGAAAGTATAGGAAAACATATTTTTTTTCGAATTTCAACTTTTATAAGTGCGGAAAAGTTGTCATTTGGTATCATAATGACATACCTAAAATAGTTTTATTCTATCTTTTCATCTTGAGGTTCCCCTCTGGCCTTGAATTCTACAAAATTGGCTTTTTTTACAACACTGTGACGTTGATAAGTTATAATTTTAGAGTAATTCAATTTCTAATATAGCGGGAAATTTCTATTTGGTATCAATTAAACAAAGTTAAAATAGCTTTATTTTACATGTTTATTCCCTTCGAGGGTCCACTTTGATATTGGAAAAATTCACTTCTGCATCACTGCACGAGCGCGGGTATTTCGTCTCTAACTCACACTGAATTTGATAAATGAATTCGTCCAAATGTACAAGACGGTTATTCATTGCCATATCATGTATCATCTTAGCGACGTTAGACAAGAATACATACATCATTTGGGTATGTGCCTACGTTCTCGTGTATTTTAACTTCGAAATTGTTTATTGTCGAATCGATGATTAAATTGTGAAAAATGACTACCACTAGCAAAGCAAAAACAAGAACTAAATTAAAATACCCTGCGTTCGGATCCCCGAATGAGTTTAGTAAAATTGTTTTGCTCACCTATGAAGACATGATAAAATATTATTTTTACGTGAGACACGCTTTAAAGCCAGATGAAACGACAAAACATCATCAAGAGCATAACTGACTATCTAACAGAAAACGGAATTTCTGCTGATAAAATTGTAGATGTCAGATGTGACGGAATCAACGTAAATACTGGAAGAAATGGAGGAGTAATAAAGTTTGTCGAAGTTTATTTTTAAAAAAAACTTACAGTGGTTGGTATGTCAGCTTTATTCAAACGAGTTTCCATTACGACATCTACTAGAACACTTAGACATTAAAACTGCAGGTCCTTGTGAATTCTCTGGTTTTATTGGAAAAGCATTGGCTAATTGTGAACAATTGTCAGTGATATTATGTGAGACAATTCAAGTTAACCTGCCAGAAATAAATAGAAAAAAGTTAAGTACAGAACAACATTAATTATTTGATATTTGCCAATCAGTGGCTAGCGGCCAGTGCTTAACAAGTTTGTCAGGATGACAACCTGGAGCATTGACTCATTCAAGGTGGATAACGACTGCAAATCGAATTTTGCGTTTGTATAGTATATCGCAAACGTTAATCCATCTCAGAATTTATGCATACTAGCAGAATACGTTATGAAAGTTTATGCACCAATGTGGTTTAGTATTAATATTCACTAATCCTGCAAAGATGGTGCCAAACACGTTTTCGAAACAATAAAAATATCTTGTTATCTCTCTTTTGAAATGAAAACTGTGATAGATCATGTGATTCAGCGCAATGGTTTCGATGAGAGTCCAGAAAATAAACTATTAACCCAGATGACAGATGATCGAAAATTCATCAAGGAGCTTGGTTTGAATAGGATCTTGGCGGCAAGAGCAAGGAAATCAATTGAACCCCGCAAATTTACAATTCCATATTTTAACTTCAAAGCTGAAGACTACCATGAACTCATATATTGGCAGAGCTTGGAAACAAAAGAACCTCCATTTACCATGGGAATTTCAGAAGAAACTTTGAAACAAATGGTGCTTGATGGCGTACCTGAAGTGTTTGATTTCGCAAACTACCCATGTCATACTCAATCGGTAGAACGATGGGTTAAATTAGTTACCTAGGCATCAGCTGTGGTGCAAGCAAGAGAGATGGATTTATTACAGGCAGATTGCAGTCTAGAATACTTATGCCACAATATAACACCAAAGCAGAATATCGTCAATAATCAAGTCAAGTGACCCATTAAACTATGTTCAGTTGTTTGCATTGTGGTTAGTTTTAGTTCTGAGGAAAATTCAAGGAAAATTTCGCACTAACATCTTTAGATTTAAGTGATAGTCTTGTGAACTATGCTAAGCTGGATTCATAATTTCATACTTACTTCACCTTTTTTCTGCAGTATATGGAAACTTAACATTTGTTGTAAAGTTCGTACTCCGGGCGGAGCAAGCCTCAAATTATCTTTAATATTCTAAGAACTTGTTAACTTGCTTTTATGTTTAAAAAATGAACCTATATTAATGCTAAAATTACCACAGTATTAAATTCTAATAAATTTTTCTCATCGTTACAACATTATTCAATTTTTACCTATTATTGGTAAATTTCACGGCCTGAGGGGAACCTCTAGATATTATTTGCTATCCAAATCCTTTTGCATGGTAAATAATGTATATGAAAGGCAGCTTTTCCGCACTATTGCATTACATTAATCAAATTTTGATTTTTTCGCTCCACCCTAATGAATAATATCTATATAAAAATTTCCATACATTGTCCGAGTAGTAAAATATAGCGTTTTTCGTGTGACAAACGCATAAACACTTTTATTTTATTATTATTTTTATCACCTGGGAACCCGTTGAGAAATAGGAATGTAGAACCCAAATACCTCTCAATCACAGTAGAACTTTAATGGTAACGATGTTTTATACATCTAAAGATGAAATGCTATTACGCATTTTCAATTCTTGACTAGGGACAACAGGACCAACCGCAAATCATAATACTGTGATATGGATTTGACCAAAGTGACGGGCCGGAGGCCCCATACTTTTTCATCGGAATTGTGCCATAGGCTATGTCGAAATTATTTTATCTGATTGAAACTGGTAGGCAGTTTAGATAAAGGAGGGGGGGGGGGGGGGGGGGCAGTCAAAAAACTGGCTGAGGCTAGTTTCCTTGAAATGGAATGGATTTGAATACTATTATACTTTATAAATTAATTTTATATGGAGTATATGATTTAAAATATTGGTCGCTCGTTATATGAAGGACATAACGGCATCTGACATGTAAAATGCCGCAAAGGGTCTTATATTTCTGTCTTCCTTGAGAATTTCATATTGGATGGAGCTTCTGAAATCTGAGTCTCGTGCTAAGTTATTCTTATAAAATTTAGTATTAATCTTAGCCATAAAAGTGGCCAGAGAATCAATTTTAAGATCCCTGTGGATTAGGGTGTCACGAACATATCGTTCCGCGTTAACCAACTCTCTTAGAATAGAGTTTTGGCAACGCTGGAGGGCGGTGGATTTAGTCTTGTTAAGGGTTGTAAGCACTGGAGAAGCATACGTTAGTATGGGTCGGATTGTAGATGTGTATATAAGCCTCTTTTTGTTAAGGGGCATTTTAGATTTTCGACCAATTATGGGACGGAGATTTGACATTGCGGCTTTCGCTTTGTTTTTAACATTTTGAACGTGGTGTTCCCAGTTCAGTCTATTGTTTATTGTCAGTCCAAGATACTTAGCTTTGTTTATAATTGGGATAGGCTCGCCAAAGAGGCTAATAACTGATTTGATGGGACAGGGTTTTTTAATTTTCCTCACCAACAGGATTTTGGATTTTTGTGCATTGATGGCAACTTTCCAGTTTTCACACCAGGTCTCGATCTCATCTACTTTTTCTTGTAGTTTCTCTACTGCATGGTTTGGATTTAGAGATTTACAGACAACTGCAGTGTCATCGGCATAGAATGCCGTGAGACAGTTGTGGTCGGATCGGAATGCAGGAAAGTCCATTGTATAAAACAAGTAGAGTAATGGACCGAGGATGGAGCCCTGGGGAACACCAGCTTCAATTTGTCTACTGGAGGAGATACCATTACCAACTCTGATGTTAAATCTCCTCTTGGTGAGGTAGGATCTTAAGAGTATGATTAGACCTGGAGGAAGGCCGCAGTCAATCAGCTTCTTGATGAGTCCTAAGTGCCAGACCCTGTCGAAGGCCTTTGCCACATCTAGCATGAGCAGGGTAGAAGATTGCTTGTTACGGGCAGCCGCCCCTATAAATTCCATGATTCTTACCAGCTGATGGGTTGTTGATTTGCCCCGTAAGAATCCATATTGCTCGGATGGTATATTTACCAGATGTGGCTTGATCTGTTCATTTATCACCCGCTCAAAGACTTTAGCCATGGATGGTAGAAGACTAATTGGGCGATAACTGGACGGTTGAACAGGGTCTTTGCCTGGCTTAGGAAGCATGATAATTGTAGCCTCTTTCCAGTAGCTTGGGAAGTAAGTATTTATTAAACATGCATTAATGATGTTTAGAAGCTTTTGGATTGAACTCTCTGGCAAGTTCTTGAGCATTTTATTGTTGATATTGTCTTTTCCAGGAGATTTTTTCTTTTTAAGTTTATGAATTATGTATTTAAGGTCGTCTAGGTTAGTTGGGTCTAGTGAACAGTTAAATTTATGAGTCCTTATATACATATTGACCTCTCCTCTCCTGTAAATTGGCGCTCCATCTCGTCCGCAAAAGCTTCCGCTTTTTCATCATTTGAATAGGCGAGGCCCTGTTCACCATGTATAGGCCTAATAATGGTGCTTGGGGTCCTTAAGCTTCTGGATATTTTCCATATAGAGTTATCCGAAGTGCATAAGGAGACGACCTTGTCTTCCCACATTTCAGTTCTGTGATTTTTACAGAGTTCTTTTATTTCTTTATTAAGTTTATTAACTTCCCTTTTGAGATTGGGGTCCAGTGTTCGTTGATGTCTTTTACGCACCCAATTTCTGAGACTTATTATTTGTTTAATTTGTTTAGGGAGAATAAGATAGTTTGGTGGTAATTCAATTATGGAAGTCGCCTCTTTTTGCGCTTCTTGAAGTTCTGAAGTGAATTGGGCTATTGATTTTTCTATTTGTTTAGGAGTTTCAAGTGGGAGATCAGAGTGGTTTTTAACTGAAAGGATGTTATTGAAAAGAGTCCAGTCAGTTCTAGGTTTCCCATAATTATCATCTGGTTTGGATATGCCTACAGATGTGATTACCGGTAGATGGTCAGATGATAGGTCGTTCACTACGCACGAACACATATGAATGTGTGTGTTAGTAAGGATGATGTCCAGAATATCAGGCCTTTGGCGAGGGTTGTTTGGGACATAAGTCGGTCGGGATGGAGCAACAACTTTTATGCTGAATTTTTTAAGATGTGTACGGATCTCTTTGCCATTTTTATTGTTGGATCTGCAGCCCCAGATATTATTTTTGGCATTTAGATCGCCGCCTATTATTGTTTGGATTTTGTCTGGAATAAGGTATTTTATATCATCTTCTGTGAGGATGTGTGTGGGAGGATTGTAAATAGATGTGATATTGATGTTGTTGTGTTTACGAGAGAGTGTTATTGTGACCTCCTCAAAACCTTTATCATTACTAGTATGTGTGAGTGAGGTTTGAAGAGACCTCTTGGCGAGTATTGCTGCTCCTCCACCTCTTCGACTTTGTCTATCCGCTCGATATGTGTGATAGTTTGCCATTTTGAGCGAATGTCCTGCTGATAGATGCGTTTCAGTAATGAGGCAGATGTCAATGTTATGTTCCAGTATGAAATCTTTGAGTTCAACAAGTTTTTCTCTGATTCCATTTGCATTCCAGTTAGCAATCGTAATTGGTGAAAAATTATTATTTTTGTTAATCATTATGGGTTTGAGTGCGATTGACTTGTTTTACTTGAATTGTGGATCCATCTTTTAAACTTTGTAGAATTTCTACAAGACCTGAGTTTTTTAGCCAGTCTATTAGAGATTCAAGCCTTTCCAGGACAACCTCAGCTTGTGAGTTAGTCTGAGTATTTGATGTAGCTGGGATGGGTAAATTTACCGCCTGAGCATAAGACTTATTGACATACACTCTATTATTATACAGTTGATTTAAGTTTAAGGATTTAGGGACAGTCCTAGTGTCTGGGTAGCTTATATTGCCGACGTTTGGGGCACTAGGCATTTCAGTATTTGCATTGTTTGGGCTGGGATTTTGCACTATCTGCGGTATATTTAAAGTAGGCCTCGAAGGCACTGGACGTACATTTGTTTGGGGTCTATTCGGACAGCCACTCCAGTTGGCCGAGTGTGCTCCGGAACACAGGCAGCACACTGGAGTTGTTCCTTTGGGTTTATCACACTTTACAGTCAGATGTTCTTCTCCGCATCGTACACATCTAGGTGTATGCTTACACGTTCTCTGAGCATGATTAAAATTTTGGCACCGATGGCATTGAGTTGGTCCACGTCTACCCCTGTAACTTTCAACTTCAACCTTTAGTCGGTTGATATATTGAAGATGATAAATTTCACTAGATGTTTTGCATCTAGGAAGGGTCACGAGAAATAATGGAAGTTTTATTTTCTCCCCGTCGACTCTTTTGGTGAGCTGAACCAGTTCAATGATATTGAACCCTTTTTCAATTAATTCATCTGTCAGCTCACATATCTGTATCTCTAGGCAAGTGTTTGATAACCACTTTTATGTTTTTATCAACGGGAAGAACGTAGCTATGGTATAAAACCCCCGTATCGTCGAACAGTTTTGTTATGCCTCTGTGGACATTTATATCCACGGGTTTAATCGTATAGGTGTACTCTCCAGTTAATTTGGCTGTAACACCCTCGAAACCGTTGTCTTTCAAGTGTTTATCTAAGGACTTCCAGGTGTATTTTGCATCAATTACTACGATTGGAGTAATTTTGGCTGATGCCTTGGGAAAGGTATACCCTGTCCTGTCTTGTGTATTATTGGAAGCCTCCTCTACTCTTTGTGTTTCCCCATTTTCATTATCGAAATTTGGGAAGACGTAAGCTGGATCATTAGAGGGCCCAGGTGCCTGAAGATCAGGCTGAGTGAGATTGCTGGGGGAGTGTATTGGTTTGGCCTTAGTACCCTTTTTCCCACGTTTGTCGGAATTATTTGTAGCTTTTTTAGTCAGTTTTTCAATTACTCGATTTCTGAGTTGTCTACTTTCAGCTACTATTGATTCACAGTCAGAGTTTTCACTGTGTATACTTAATCCCTCCTCATCTCCGTCATTACCAGAGCTCTGAGCATCCTCGTCTATAATGAGAGGTTCAAAAGAATTGGCAGTTTCCAGAGCTTGGAATGTCTCAACCTGAACATTTCGTTTGATTGTTTTCTTTGGGGAATTCCAGTCAACGATATCTACCTTTTTTCTAGGTGCCTGCGGGACAAAAACTTTAGCATGAGTTCTTGCCTCGACAGTTAGCTTTGGAGAAAAAGCCACAGTTGTTTTTTGTGACTTAGCGTAAAAAGTTTTCGTCACAGTCTTGGCTGAGTCGTTGGCAGCTGCTGTGTCTGTCTGAGAGATGATAGCTTGTGTGGAAGCTACTTTGTTTTGGGACTTGGGCTCATTTGCTATCGACTTATGTTCAATTGTCTTTACGTGAGATTTAAGAAAAGGCGCTTCTTTTTGGGCAGTCACAATTAAGTGAGTGTTAACAGTAGCCATAGGTTTTGGGCTGTTTTGTGAGATTTGGCTAGGTGTGTGGCCAATAGATGTGCATTTTATTGAATCTAAAATGCCTAGGAACTCTTTTCTAAGTTCTACCAATTTCTCCTTATCAACAGGAGCTATCTCTCCCTGTCTGAGAAAAGTCATCTTATCAATTATATTGTGCAGTCTAGCACTGTCCAAATCAGTTTGGCTCGCCATTTTTTGGAGTCGATAAATAATTTTATATATAATAATATAAAATGTGAGGAAGTAAAATGATTTACAGTGATACTCAAAAATCCTTTACTACAATAAAAATTCGATCCGATACTGTGCCTAGGATACAAGGGAAGTCCTGTACTCTCAAGGAAATACAGGACTGACGACAGTCTCGCCTAAGCAAAGCGAACGCCCGCTTTAGAGTTTGACTGCCGCCGGAAATCCAAGGACTTACTCAGTGAAAAAGAAAAGATATGGAAATGTCTCGCCTTCTCACAGCTATCGCCACTTCACACCGACAAATCACAATGATCAATATCAGAGAAGTATAAGCTTCCTCTGATTCTCCTGAATTGGATATCGCCCGATAGAAGCGTGTGGAAAATTTCCGCGAGGAAAAATCCCAACGTGCAGCCACTACCGACAAAATATACCAATCCGAAATAACCAGCACTGCCTGGAATTTCGCCGAATCGAAGGAAACACGTGCAAAATTTCGGCGGAGAAATTTTTAGGCCTAAGCCGAGAGGGTCTGCTTAGGGGTCGGCAGCAATATTCGGAGCACCGGTACGCGGCCACGCGTTACCGATGAAAAACTTTAAAATTCCGTAATTAATTGAAAAACTTTATTAAAAATTAAAGCAATTATATCAGTCGGTAGGTATTTACTAGCAGAATGCAAAAATATAAAAATTAATTTAAAAAAAGCTAAAAAACCGCAAAATTAGACGAGAAGAGACGGAGCTCTTTCTACACATCTATACTGCTCGAAGGCAGAGTCTGGAATGAAATCATAATTCAATTTTAGATTTTAAATATCTAAGTATAATTATATTAAAAAATGCTGGTAGAAAATTTATCCAATTATATATTTTTTTATATATTATATAATTTATTACTTTAAAAAATATAATTGCACCCGTCTAGGTTACTTTAGAATATTAAAAAAAGTATACTTTTTACTTTTCTTTGTTGGCAAAGAAAAGTAAAAAAAAAAGTAGTGATCTTGTGATCGGAGGGTTGCCAGCTTCGCTACAAAATACTAGAAAATTCGTCCAGAACATCAGCAAAAACTAACGGCGTGTATACGGGACTGGTGCACGATACATCTGATCAGGGTCCAAAGTCCAGACGTCTATTGAAGGCGTTGGGTGCCAGTTCAGGTGTTTCCTCGTCATCTGACCATGGTTCTACAATAACGAGGTTCATGTATGAATGTGTGTGTGAATGTGAGGGTTATGTTATGTGTGGCGAGTATCCGAATAGAAAATATATTGCAGTATAGCATTATAAATATGACGATGTCATTTCAAAAAGAAGTCGACATAATCATACAAAATAATCTCCACACCTAGGATATAGGATATTAAACACTTTTATTAATATTTTTAAAACTTTTAACTTTCTACCAATATATGAATAATTATGTATTTTATAAATAAAAAAATTCACAAAACTTGGGAAAATACTGGATGTATATTTGTATAACAATGCCCATATTCAAAAGAAATCGAGCATTATTAAACCGAAACCCAATAATATTTCACACGGAAATGATTGTTTAAAGATAAATTGTTGATGAGGGGCCCACACACATTTAATGCAAAGCATATTAACACCACATAGTCAAACATTTAAAAAATATATAATTTTTCTTTTCAAAGATAAACAACTACAAAAAGGGACTTTTCTTATTTTTGATATAAGCCAAAAAAATATTTTTTGAAAACTATATTTTTCATTTTTATAAACTTAAGAATTGTGCTTTACAAACAGTCTTAACAGATTTTTGTTATTTGCAAAATTTTTTTTTCAAAAATCACTATTTTACTGGTCAAACTATTTTTTTAAAAAATACTAGAAAACACATATTCTAAATTTTACTAATCCCTAAAGATAAATTAAAGTAATATGTTTGAAAATACAACTGTAGCAAATTTGGAGAAGTTTATTGAAATATATCTGAACTTATACAAATTAATTTAAACTTGGCCAAACATGAAAAAAGTCTTCACTGCGAAAAATGAGTTCAATACCCCATAAATCGATTACTGATTGGTATTAAAATAATTTTTTTTGCCTTTATAATTACCGCAAGTTTGTAAAAAAATTCAATTCCGCCGCATTAAATTCTTTGAATTTATACAAATTTCCAATTTCGCAATGTTTCTATTCAAACTAAAGCCAACTACCTGGGGCTCATACTAAATAGTAGACTAACTTGGAATGATCGCATTCAACATGCAACTAATAAGGCTAAAGCAGCCATGGCCTGATTTCGACCCCTTCAGGACAAAACTAAAAACTCTCACTCAACAATAAAATACTTCTATATATTTCTACCATCCGTCCCATACTCACACATGCATCCCCTGCAATAGCATGCCTCACAAAAACTGACAAACATACACTCCAAAAATGCCAGAACAAAATCCTTAGGGAAATTGTTGATGCCCACCGATACGTGAGGGACAACCATATCCACCAAGACCTCAGAGTTCCTAAATTAGACACATTTATGTCTAAACTTAGTACAACATTCTACAAAAATGCTCTAAATAAAGACAACGACTTCCGGAGCTCATTTACATTACGAAGTCTTCATGGAAGACACAAACATTAGACCGTTTGCTGCCTTCAATGCTTCCGATGCTATCCTGTCCCTACTCTAAATAGGGAATACACGCCAAGTGGCTGGTTCAATGGCACTAATTCCCAAGACTACCCACACTTTGGGAAAATAACTTTTATGCCATTTCACGTCCGCTAATCAAGCCCCGTCCCTCGTTGGATTCTTTGACCAGCTCTCCTGGTCTCTCTCTCTAGCCGCCTAACCGCTATGTCAGATCTCAAATGTCCGGCGCCTACGGCGTTAACTCCGATGAATCAGTATGATTCGCAAGACTGTCGAGTTACACCCCATATTAAAATTAAAGTTTCTGAGTTCTAATGGTTTGACGTAAAACTGCATAACTATTACTTAAAGCAGTAATTATAACTTTTAAAACTTACAAAAGCTTGCTTAAAAACTATTTAAGCTCCCACACAGCGAAAAGAGATTTACAATTTCAATAATCGCTTGAACGTCAATGAGTTTTAACAGCATCAAATTCAAACCCAAACGTAAACATTGATTCTTTAACCTGAAAGAGGGGACTGCCAAATCTTCATACTGAATAATACACCAGACCGAGATTGAAATACGCCAAGCCGTGAATGACGACAGGATTTGGCGAAGAAAACACGAGATAATTGAACGGCGATGTCCTGCCAACGCCGAATGTGAACGATTGGCTGACAGGGATCAAACATTGAACGCCAATAGTGCGGAAATGGTGAAGCCCGTCATTTAATAGGAATTCCTTAATTATCTTAATGCTAGGGATGACAGGTTAACTCACAGAATTGACATTAGGTTGGCGGGACTTGGCTTATTTTAACATTTAGAGATAAGTTTCGGATTTAATACAGTATTGTATCTAGTATAGCGATATACGTATACATCCAATCCGGATATTTAAATATTTCCCGTAAAACAGGTTATTTCTTATGTAAAAAAAGGAATTTCGGTTTACTTTGTAATGTTATTTAATGATGATTAAAACGGATATCATTCAAGGATAAGAAACTTTTAAAATGGGAATTTTGCTGATTTCTTTTTTTCTCCTTAAAGCGATCAGCATTCGGTTTGGTTAAATAACGTCGCACTAGAGCTGTACAGTGGGCTATTGGCGACGGTTCGGGGTCTATCTCGTAGGAAAGTCCCGGCAACACATACACATGCACACATAAATTGATTCATACATGCACCTCTTTATTTTAGAACCATGGTCAGATGACGAGGAAACACCTGAACTGGCACCCAACGCCTTCAATAGACGTCGGGACTTTGGACCCCGATCAGATATATCGTGCACCAGTCCCGTATCCACGCCGTTAATTTTTGGGGATGTTCTGGACGAATTTTGTAGTGTTTTGTATCGAAGTTGACAACCCTCCGATCACAATATCACTACTTTTTTACTTTTCTTTGTCAAGTCCATCGCCTAGGATCGAACCAGGAATCTTCGTATTACCAGCTGACGCCTTTAACAGCTCGGCCACGGAGACCGTAGGTCTTTTGGATTAAGCGAAATTTCAAGTGGTAACATATTACTCGTTAACTAGGTTTGGTTTGGTTAATTAACATCCATTGGCCATATTGAGCTATTGGCGACGGTTCGGGGCTTATTCCAAAGAAAATACTCGGGAACGATGCCTCGTTTTTTTTTAACTAGGGTCGGATGATGAAGAAAACACCTAAGTTGGCACCCGACGCAACCTCAATTGGCACCAGGACATAGGTTTGGTTTCGTTAATGAACGTCGCACTAGAGCTGAACAGTGAACTTTTGGCGACAGTTCGAGGCCTATATCGAAGGAAACACCCAGGAAAAATGCCTCATATTTTTTAACCATGGTCAGATGACGAGGAAACACGTGAACTGGCACCCAACGCCTTCAATAGGCGTCGGGACTTTATACCCCGATCAGATTTATCATGCACCAGTTCCGTATACACGCCGATATTTTTGTTTATGTTCTGAACGACATTCCTACTATTTTATATTGAAGCTGGCAACCCTTCGATCACAAGATCACTAATTGTTTATTTATCTTAGTCAAGTCTGTTGCACAGGATCGGACCAGGAACCCTCTGATTACCAGCTGATGCCTTTATCCATTCGGCCACGGAGGCCTCATCAGGACATAGAAACCTTATCAGATTTGCTGTGCACCAGTCCCTTATACACACTAGTATAATTTGTTGGATGTTCTGGACAACTTTCTAGTATTTTTGTAACAGAACTGGCAATCCTCTGAACGCAAGAAACTACTTTTTTACATTTCTTCGTCAAAACACATGTACTCAAAAATTAGTTAATATAAATAACAAGAGCAGATACTGGCCAACATAAGCTGCTTTCATAAACCACTTTTAATAAATATCAACAATTACAACTTAGACTAAGCGGGAATAGAACACAGGTCTACAGCATCGCTGTCCACAGTCTTATCCGTTCAGCTATTAAGGCAACGCGAGGAAGTTATAAACAGAAGTAATGTTAAAAAGGTGTGCCAAAAAATGGGAAATAAGATACTTGCGTCGTAATAACTCAGTTTCAATCGACATCAAATAATGTGGAAAACCATCTTCTGAACATATATTTTAAGTTTGTCAGGTCGCTTTGTTAAGAGGGCTTGAACAGAAGCTGATATTAGCAATATAAAACCATACTGCTCATTTTTGCGAAAGTACGATTACTTAAATTTGAGTACGTCATCGCTCATTTACGATGTAAAATTGTACTTCAAGAAACAAGTACGTTTATGCACTCATTTTTAAGCACTTTTTTTACATTGTGTCAGTCAATTTTACAACGAGTATTTAAATTTCCATAATAACGTTATTCATTGAAATGATTTGAACGTCATTCCTAAGTTAATTACACACTCGTTTAGCATACATTTACTCACTAATTGTTTTATTCATTTAAACCTAATGTTACTTATTCACCTATTAAGCGACCTTGCAATATTAGGATAGTAATAATAGTTCATTTAGAGCAACAACGTACATCCGTCTTGTTGAGGGAAATGGTGTACGTTAAATCCTTCGTGGTACAATGTCTTCCCGTTAGTTGAAGTTGTGTGGGTCCCTAGTCTTTCCTTCGGAATCACCAATAGCAATTGTGCAGGTCACATGCGAGGTTAATTTAACCATTCAATAGATATGAAGTTACCCCGGTAAGCATTAGGCCAACCGCGTATGAGCGATAATTGCACTGCAAACTATCTTCCCTTGATAATCAACTGAGGGACTAAAAAATCACTCAGAAACTGCCTGGCGATTATTTTAATCGCATTTGACTCAAAATTGCCGCGTTTCAGATATCGATATCGCCAAAGTAAGGAGGAACAATCGCCAAACTCGTAATTTCCCAATACATACAAAATCGCCGAATTGTCGATTATTTGCCAAAATTGACAGCTGCGGCGTATCGAGCGTAAAGATATTTTGTCCCATAGTTGCATTTTAGGTATTTACTGATTGAGCGGATAGACTTTGAGGTTGTCAATTGCTTGCAACTAAATAGTTGAGTTGCACGTCCGATGGTTGCCATAATTAATAAACTGAGGGCTGGGGGGTGCCGCATCGGTAACAACGTCTTGTATAATTGACAAGCAAGCATTAATAATATTTAAAACTTAGTTTGTTACATTACTGACTTTGCCTTCAAATTTTCTATAGACTGAATTATTTCACTTTTCAAAACCACGTTTTATCCCTTGCTTCCAAACACTTCACTGTTAGAAATAGGCATTCAAAAATAAGTAAAATGTACTCATTTTTGATTATATTCGATGCTTATTATAGCTCCGAATACATAAGTTTCAATTTTGAAAAAGGCGTACTCAAAAATGAATAAAAATAGCAATAGTTTGCCTACTTAGGCTGCCTTCATAAATCTCTTACTGCGACTGTAATTAAGCAACCTAACTCAAAAATTGTATTTAAAACTAAAGAAATTATATTTATTAAAATACCACGATTTTTTATATATTTTTTTTAAATATATTAATTATAAAAGTTTTAAAAATCTTGCTTCTGGAGACTTTTCTCATTTTTAAACATTGTTCTTAGCAAGGAGTTATTTAAAAGAAAGAGGGTGGCTTAGAAATATAATACTTATATATAACCGGAGGGTTGCGAATTCGAATCTAGAGGCTTCACAGTTTTGTTCGACGGCATTAGCATAAGGAAGTAGATCCGTTTAAATATGCCGTGATGCAAACTTCCTCACACCTATGTCAGATGTGTTTAGTGACAGCTCAGGTGTTGTCCTCGTCATCTGACCATTGTTCACAAATCTGAGACAGCTATCATATTACTTAAATAACTGATAAAATATAGTTATACAATCACCTTTTTATTTAACTCCCATGTTCAAAGTAATAATAATCGATTAAAAATATTAAAAACAGTTATGGGAATATAACAACAAAAACTTAAATTCAATTCAAAATCAATATGTAGACTAAATGTTTATCATATACTTCTGAGGATATTTAAAATTACAAATGTTATATTCTACTATCATTTTCATTATATTAAATATTTATTATAATAAGCTTTCCTTAATATATCTAAATCATAACAACTATAAAATATATAAAAGTGGGAAATTCATTACAATTAAATGAATTTCCTAAATGGATATTTATAAAAATGTACGTTTAAATGATTTAGTATGCGTGGTCACTAAATATTAAGAATAAAATATAAATCCAAATTGAAACAAGTCAACACTAAAAACAAACTTTATACGAGTTTTCATCGCGATACAAAGGATGCTTTTTAGAATATATAACGTTTCGAAGTCTTGTCAAACCAATTCCAAAAGTTGTCTGTTTTCATGGATTCCTTATTTCAAAAGCGATAATATGCATTGAGAAACTTGTAAGGTACAAATATAAACATAAACATGTTTTTGACACCTACGCATTTCTTTTTATGTTGCCCTTTGCATTCCATAAAGAAAGAAGAAATAGAAGTAAATATATGATATTTTTGTTATTAAAATAAAAAAAAATCTTTCTAAAAAAAAGGAAAACCGACTTAAAGAAAATGCGCTAAAAAGTAAAAAATAATTTTTAACTTTACGAATGAGTTGAAAAAAATTAATTATTGAATATCAATTTTATACTTAGTACAACTTTTTGAAGTCGGCGCCAAAATATAGGTATGATTTTTGTAAATTGGCACCAACTTCAAAATGTTGTACTAAGTATAAAATTGATATTCAATAATTCAATTTTTTCAACTCATTCGTAAAATTAAAAATTATTTTTTACTTTTTAGCGCATTTTCCTTAAAGTCGGTTTTCCTTTTTTTAGAAAGATTATTTTATTTTTCCCTCTTTAATTTTTAATTTCAGGGGGCTTCGCCCACTATTATTATTCACCAAGAAATTCAAGTAGTAACTTGTGCTGAACAATGTATATTGTAAAACATTCCCTATCAATGGCAATAAATGCTGCTTAAACGAATTGTCATTGTTGTACAACTTCTGTTAAACAATGAAAACATTTTGAAGCAGATAATAGTTTAAAAAAAACTCCGGTTAATCGACATTTCTGGATATATAACAACCGGATAACCGATTAGCTTTTGCAGGTTTTGCCTAAGTTGATTTTTCTCTATCCAACAAAAAAAGAATTTTCGAAATCGGATAATATTTTTTTCAAAATTTCCGGTTAATTGAGAATTCTGGATAGTTAAATGCCTGATGACCGAATATTTTTTTCAAATTGCTCCCCTGTGAAACATCGCCTATCCAACAAAAAAAATATTGTGCAAATATCTGAAATAGAACCGAAATCCCGCGCGAACAAACATAAAAAAAACATAATGGTCGAATCTATAACCTCTTGACTTGGCGCGCGATTTGGCGATTTAAATTTCTGGCGGTTTTATTTTGGAGTTTTGGGTTGCGCGCTGTTCAGTCGGTTAATAAAACGGTTTCTTTTGAAAAGAATGTGTTCACTTGTTTATTATTCAATGTTAAAAAATAATTAATTAAAAAAAATTAAGTAATTTATACGTAATGTAAAATAAATTTTAGATTTATGTTATTTTGAGACTTATGTTCTTGAATTCAGTTTTGGAATTTTTTTTTTAAATTAACGGTTTTACCTATTTAGAGTAAATATATAAGATTTATTTTATTAAAATAGTTTTGAAATTTAGACCTGCAATTTCAAAGCGCTAAATAAGGATTTATAACATAAAGCACTAAAAATTTACCTTTGCTGCGACAAAGCAAAGATTCTTGAAGAAGATCAACAAGGTACCACTTCCTTGATGTATAAGTTCCTTAGAAACTGTCATGTCTCGTTTTCGGAGTCTCCCACTTAAAGCTTCCTTTGTTAGCATTCCACTCTGCTCTGTCCTTTCCTTGTTTTCCTATGGGTAAGTGTAACTTTCATATAGTGGCTTGTCATGTTCCCTGTAGTTTTTGAGGGGTGAAGTTTTGCAGGATTTGTAACGTAAGTTTTCAATTTTTTTTTTAAATTTTATATTTAGATACGTTGAAAGCGCTTTTTTATTATTATTATTTAAACAAAATGGAAGTACTGGTCCTTAAAATATTATTGAATTAAGATTTTTCAGTTTTTTTTTTTTAATATGAAACACCGGAAATTAATTTTTTAAAAAATCGTTTTTTTATTATATGGTGTGGACGCTAGTTCTTGACTAGCAACCCTCCAAACTAACTACTCTGCCAAATAGTTTCACTCGGATAAACAATTTCGAATTAGAATATGGCATAATTGCGATGAAAACGTATGATGTCATGTGTTCCAATCTATATCACAATATTTATTGCAATAAATTGTGTAAGTTTTATAAAATACCAATCTAAGCGTATATAAAAGCGTTAAGTTACATTTACTATTATTGAATGTCTGCTTAATAATATAAATGCAATTCCGCCTTATAAGAAACTACGTTTTATGTGTAATTCCATTTAATTATCATTTATTATGATTCCATTTCCAAATCATATTTGTTTAAAAAAAATTATAATCTTGGACATAATGAAATAATTTAATGTATTCAAGATATATGTGGTGAGAGGCAATGTCTTGCAATATTTGCCAAGGAAACCTAGACTCCTCTATTCTGTTCCCCATCATAAAACTAAGTGAATGGTTATTTCATAAATACGAGAGACTTCGTGGAGCAATGATGGGCAGTAAACTTAAGTAATGCAACCCTTTCGGTTTTTAACCCTTTGCACTCCGATGTCGCTCCTCAGGCGCCAACATAACGACCAGTTCTTTTGTTCCCCTGTTCTTTTAAATAAACGAGAACAGCCTGATCTTGTGTTTAGAACATAAATCTTTTTTCCAATTTGTTCTCTTGCAAATACAAAACAGATTAGGATTTTTTCCCTGTATGAGTATAAAAAATATCTGTGGAAAAGAACGTAAAGAGGAATAACTGTTCCATAGAAAGAACAAAAATCGCAAAGTGTTCTTGGAGTGCAAAGGGTGAGAGTATAACTTAATTTTTTTTTTTTTTTTACAATGAATTAAAATGTCGGTAAAAAAAACCAAGAAACATTTTTTAGACTTCCAAACAGTGAAAATAACTGTACAAATACTAAAATGGCGTCAGTAGGCAAGGTAATTAATTATTAAAAAGATGATAAAAACTTATTCTTGGTCATTTTAACTTCAGTATAATTATACAAGAGTTTTTTAAAGAATATAAATTTTTCAAACATTTAATCCTTTGCACCCCAAGAACTCTTTGCGATTTGTGTACTTTCTATGGAACAGTTATTCCTCTTTACGTTCTTTTCATAACTTTTTTTATACTCATTAAGGGAAACAAATCCTGATATGTTCTGTATTTGCAAGAGAACAAGTTGAAAAAAAGATTGATGTTCTAAACACAAGATCATGCTGTTCTCGTTTATTTTACAGAACAGGGAAACAAAAGAACTGGTCGTTATGTTGGCGCCTGAGAGGCGACATCGGAGTGCAAAGGGTTAAGTTGTGTAATTTAGGTATCTATAAATGGTACATCGAAAAACGACATTTTAACAATGAAATTTATTATTGTAGATAATTAAGTTTTTTTTAAAGAAATTAATAAAGTTTTTTCCAAATTTTAACGTCAGTATATTAAACAAGTTATTTACTGAATATAAAATAATTTTTAATCAAATTTTTGAATTTAATTAATTTTTGAAAATATTGAATAGTTATTTTAGTCCATTGCAATTAGGTAAAATAGGAGAAAAAATTACAATAGTTTTTAAACTTTGGTCAAATACTCGTTTGACCTCTAGAAATTGAGAACCGAAGAGTTCCCCTCGTTGAGGGGGGAGCTTTCCCCCCTAGCCCCCTTAACCCCCTCCCCCTCGATATTTCGAAAAAACATTATATCTCGCTTATAAAACAAGTTATAATTACAATTTTTTTTAAAAAAATAAGTATTTAAGTTTTTTATAAATTATTTATTTAGATTTGAGCTTGCACCTGGCATAGTTTTCCTGTAAAAAAATATATTACAAAAATATACCTGTATATTATATTATTTTTTTATGATAATTTTTTTTATTAAAGTGAACCAAATAAATGTTTTATTAAACTACCAAACATGAAATGTAAAGAAAAAAATAATATTTTGTTAAACATTTGATATACCATATAGTTTTATATATTATTTTATCAGAGCTGCTCTTAATAACCGAATATTAATAAACCTATGAATATGACCAAGCCTGTGTTAGTGCATTTAATTTTGGAAGAGAAAGCATGTGCAACGCAGTTTGAAATCCAAGGTTTATTAAACATAAAACAACAGATAACTTTCTTTAAACTGAAAATAGATTAGGACATAGTTATTAATAAAGAATGAAAAAGTATCAGAATTGTGGATACATATTAGGTTACATTTCAATACAAATTATTTTATTTTACAATAATTACATTTAAATTATTTCTTTGTAGATAATGTAGAATAATGTAATAGTTCTTGCTTTACTATCATTATCTATTTCATCGACGATGTCTATTGCTTCGGTATTACTTCAACTTTGGCCTCGGCAGTTTTTGCACATAACAGTGCAACGATGGTTAACTTTTACATACTTGCATTTCTTTCCATAACCTTTATTACATGCACAAGTAATTAGACACACTATTTTAGCTGGAGCTGGTTCTTTAATATCTTATATGTGTGTCAACAATTTGTTCACTAACTTCCATCCCCAGCCCGATGAGTTCATACAATCTCCTTGGCAGCTTCTGTGTTTGGAGGTAATTTGGAGAGGACAACAACAGCACTCGCTTGACCTACTATTTTTTTTAAAAACAGTCATACATAATCGTATTCAAGTTGCTTTCTTCTTTGTTCATATTGTTATACGATGCGATGCCGAACCTCTCCCCTGCTCGTTCAATGCCATCACAAGTAGAATTAAGGTTATTGAAGATCTCAGGGATATCTTGCATGTATTTACTGTGGTTGAACAACTATACTTCCTTCAGTTTTCAAATTTCCATAAAATCCTGAGGTTATGTCAGTACCACTAATCACATGAATGAAATAATGGATTTTTTGCAATAGGCGACAAAATTAGAGTTCTTCAGATTTTTAGAGTTGTAGAACCTATTTTTGCGTTACCTTTACTCTCTTTCAGCATGAAGACGTCCACTGTGTATGTAGTAAGAGGAGTCAACATCTTGGCCAACTACAATAACTTGCTTTTTATTCTTCTCGTGTGTCTCTATTGCGATACTCACAATATATACATCAGCATTATTTGTTGCTATATAATGCTTAAGTTCACCAGGTGGCCAGTGAGTTACAAAATGAAACACTCCTTATTGACAAGATTGCTTAGAAATTGTCTGTGTGAGTCAACGAGAACCATACTAATTAAAATTTATTTATTTTTACGTACGCTTCATCAAGCGCCTTTGGCTTTCTATAACCTTAGTTCTGATACTACTATTGGTGTATCCGTCAAACACAACAGTTACTTGATCGCGTAATATTTCTTGATGTAAGGTGTGTAGGTAGTATAAACATCACTAAGAGTATCTTGCTTTGGCCATGTCACGAGATGAATAAGTGAGCCTCCATCAAGGACAAAGTACAGGTTGTCAGAGCTACCAACTAGTCGCTCTGGAACTGTATTATAGCATTATAAAACGCTAATTGCTTTGTCTTTCTCATAATGGCCCTGCTATGAAATAAAGCCTTGAGTACAGTTGCAAGCTTGAATACGAAATCTTGTAGTTCGTCAGGTGAATGTACAGTATCCTCTGGAAAAGATGCGTTGTATCTAATTCAATAACGTCTTTTTCCGACTATTACTGAACTGGTTGACGAAAACGTCGCTTTTAGCCACGTTAGTTGTTTTCAGCTTGCGGGAGCCAAATTGTATAATGCCCTCGCTAAGGACCACCCCCTGTTATTGGTAAATTCCTGTAGAGTAAAAAAAAAGTCACATATTTCGGAAGTTTGCCAACTAGGATTGTGATTTTCACAAGTCAACAGAAAATTACCAACATTCTTATAGCCCGCGTATGCATAAAAATATTGGAGAAATATTTGTAAATAAATGCAATATTTTAATAACTTTTACTTCTGGTCGGGTTGGCAATTTCCCATCTAAAACTAATTTTTCTCAACCAATTGGGATGGTTCAAAATGCGAGGAATTATTCCCGGGCCTTTCCTTCGAGATAGATCCCGAACCTTCACCAATAGCCCAATGTGCATCTCTAGAGCGATGTTAATTAACTAAACCAAACATATCCAATCGGAAAAAAACAGGTACATTAACAGATTCAAAAAAGTTACTAAAAACCGGAAAAAAAACCATATTTGACTTGGCAATTTTAAGGTATCTATTAAGAATGTTACCCCAGGAAAACCTCTTTCATTCGTAACGCCTCCAAAGCTTTTTAAAATTGTCATTATCATTTGCTCAATCACCACGTCTGACCAAACTCCACACCAATTGTTATTTGAACGATGAATTGTAAATAAGCTGTCCAGAGTAAATTTACGGAATTCCTCAGTTGCCATGTTCTTTTCAAGTGCATTCATATCCTGGACGCTGGAGGTACAATTGGCAAGCATTGTTGTAAGGTAAATGTCCTGTTGCATGAAGTAAATAACTAAATAAATAAATTGAACTTTTCAATTCAAGTTTAGTAGTTTAATAAATCACTTTTTTGGTTTGCTATAATAGAAAAATAGCCATAGAAAGAAATGAAACATTTTTCAGATATATTTTTTTATATGAAAACTATGCCAGATACAAGCTTAAATATAAAGTAATAATTAATAGAAAAAAGAATTACTTATATTTAAAAAAAAAATTGTAATTATAGCTTGTTTTCTAAGCGAGATACAATTTTTTCGAAATTTCGAGGGGGGAGGGATTAGGGGGGCTAGAGGGGAAAGCTCCCCCCTCAAGGAGGGGAACTCTTCGGTTTTCTATTCCTGAAGGTCAAACGAGTATTTGACCAGAGTTTAAAAACTATTGTAATTTTTTCTCCTATTTGCCCCTTTTCGGTCTAATTGCAATGAACTATTTACTGATATTACACAAACATTTAATTTAAGCAGTTTTCAAAGAAACGTATATAAAAAAATGATCCTTAGTTAGTTAGAAAAAGTTCCATTAAAAAAATCATGAATAATATTTTATTCAAAACCTTATCAGTTGCAATGACTCACATCCAAACTACGCAAAAGACACACAACAACAAAGAAATGGACTCTACCGCTTCTAAAAATGTTATTTGTTTCCGGAAATAAAAGCATACTAAAACATAATCGCATCGTAGCAGAATACACAGTTTTAAAGTTTAGTACCGAGCACTTCAGCTGTAGTTTGTGCAAACAAAGCCCTTTCAATACTTTCAATGTGTTTGTTACAAACAGGATTTCATGTTACTCAAAGAAAATAAAGGCTTTTTCCAGACATTACAACTGCGCATTGTTTCTTTGTTTTAGGTTCTTTAGTATATATAATCTTCTTTTGAGCTGAATTTAGCCCCTAATATTCAAATGTAAATGTAAAACTAAAATGTTTTTACGGAAGTATTGAGATACATTAAATGGATGTTGGTAAAAATTCCTGCTTAGGATAATGTGTAGGAAAATGTTGTTTATATTTTTACTATATATTGGTTATTTATTCAACTTATTATTAAATGCTGTTATTTAAACTGGAGGGATTGGCTGCCAAATACACTGGAAAAAAAATGTGCTTAAAAATGAGTACATGGACATACTCGTTTTTCTTTGAGTACAATTGCATCGTAAATGACGTACTCCAATTTAAGTAATCGCACTTTTGCAAAAATGAGCAGTATGGTTTAATATTGCAAATATCAGCTTCTGTTCAAGTCATCTTAACAAAGCGACCTGACACACTTAAAATAGTTGTTCAGAAGACGGTTTTGCTCATTATTTTATGTCGATTGCTTAAATGGAAACGGAGTAATTTCAACTCAATTAACTTACTTACCATTCTTTTGGAACACATTTTTAACGTTTATTCTGTTTATTACTTCTTCTCGTCGATGTGGTGGTACAACGGATAAGACCCTGTTCGGTGCGGACGACATCAGGTAGAAGAATTGGGTTCGAGTAAACGGTATGCCCTGGCTGTAATTGTTGAAATTTATTTAAAATAATTTATACGGGCAGCCTATGTTGGCAAGCAACTGCTCTTTTTATTCATTGTACTCGTTTTTGAGTACAATGAATAAAACTACTACGAGAAAAGTCCTGGTCGGTAACTGTTTATTCACGTCCGAGTCGCCAGATGTGGGACTGCCCGGTAAGGTGGACAGCCACACTATAATTTATGCGTCATAATAGTAGTGGTGCGTATTGATGTCAATTCAAACAAGGTCCAGAAAAAAACATAAACTATAATAACACAAATTTAAAACATACTGTAAATAATAATCAGCTGACAGAGAACCGAAACATCGGCACACAGCAGGATTTACATATTAGGTTACAATTTAAATGCGTTCGGCTACCAAATTCTAGAATGTCGTCTTGAACATCCACAAAAAATTAACGAGATACGGTTTTTTTGGTTTTGGTTAAATAACGTCGCACTAGAGCTGCTTAGTGGGCTATTGGCGATGGTTCGGGGCCTATCTCGAAGGCAAGACCCGGGGACGATGCCTCGTATATTTGAACCATGGTTAGATAAAGAGGCCAGCACCTGAGCTGGCACCTAACGCCGTCAGTAGACATCGGGACTTTGGACCCCGATCAGATGTATCGTGCACCAGTCCCGTATACACGTCGTTAATTTTTTTTGTGAGGATGTTCTGGACGACATTCTAGTATTTTGGTGATGAAGCTGGTAACCCTCCGATCACAAGATCACTACTTTTTACTTTTCTTTGTCAAGTCCACCGCCTGGCATCGAACCGAGAACCTTCGTATTCCCAGGTGACGCCTTTAACCGTAAGAGTGTTTGAAGTTTGCAAATTGATTTGACTATGCTAATAAGATGAATACAATTTATATTATTATTCGGCAACGTTTTTGAACGTTATGCAACGATACTTGCCTAAATGATACATTGTAAAAAAAAAACAGGTATTTAACAATGCGTTCCTGAACATACTCGTTTTTCTTTGAGTACGATTGCGTCGTAAATGAGCGATGACGTACTCAAATTTAATAACATTATTGTAGTCATAAGTTTGAAAATGGTGAAATTCAATATTGAAGTCCCTAGAATATATATATATATATATATATATATATATATATATATATATATATATATATATATATATATATATATATATATATATATATATATATATATATATATATATATATATATATATATATATATATATATATATATATATATATATATATATATATATATATATATATATATATATATATATATATATATATATATATATATATATATATATATATATTAGGTTGGAGGGAAAGTTCTGTCGTATTTTAAATAGGCAGGTGATTTTGCTTGTAAATAAAAAGTACATCTGGCTGGTGAGTCAATCGGATTTTGTTTTGTTTTTTTAGACTGCTGTATAATATAAAAGGTGCCCTTGTTTACCGTTCATCATTTACTAGTGATATTTAAAGTGAAAAACATGTCAGTAGATAAAGTGCATTTACGACACTGCATTTTATATGAATTCCAAAAAGGAAGCAATGCATCGGTTGCATGTAAAAATTTATGTGCGGTATTTGGGAAAGATATTGTAAATGTTCGTACTTGTCAAAGATGGTTTAGCAAATTTCGTTCTGGGGATCTGAGCCTCAAAGAAAGGGATCGATCTGGACGACCATCCAAGCTCGATAATGATGTTTTGCGATCCATGTTGAAAAATAATCCACATTTAACAAGTCGAGAAATTGCAGAAGAGTTTGGCATTCATCATACAACTGTTGAAAATCACATTAAATCCGTTGGGTTTGTGTTAAAGCAAGGTGTTTGGGTTCCACATGAATTAACGGAAAAGAATTTGTCTGATCGTGTAAGAATGTGTTCATGACATCTGATTAGACACAATGTGGAGCCGTTTTTGGACAGGCTGGTTACTGGAGATGAAAAGTGGATTCTTTACGAGAATATTGGAGATGAAAAGTGGATTCTTTACGAGAATATTAAGAGAAAAAAATCTTACTGCAAAATTATCTAACGGGAAAAAAAATTCACATCTTTTGAAAGTGTTTCTAAGCCAGTTGCTGACTATTTTAACTCCAAGGATGGGAAAAAACAGGAAAAACAGGAATTCACAGGTTACCTGACAGATGGCAACATGTTGTAACAAATAACGGAGCATATATAATTGATTAATATTAAACACATATTTTTATAAATGAATTCAAATATTTTCTTTAAAATACGACAGAACTTTCCCTCTAACCCAATATATATATATATATATATATATATATATATATATATATATATATATATATATATATATATATATATATATATATATATATATATATATATATATATATATATATTGGGTTGGAGGGAAAGTTCTGTCGTATTTTAAAGAAAATATTTGAATTCATTTATAAAAATATGTGTTTAATATTAATCAATTATATATATATATAAAATTAATGCCTGAATTATTTTTTACCACCAGTGTAACTTTTTAAAAATATAATTTATAGAAATAGTATACTAATTTTTAATAGCAGAACACAGGAAAAAATAGCTTTTAAAAAAAATGTGTCTCTCTGAGTGAACATTTGTAAAAAAAAATAAAGAGTACTTTTCTGATTATTTTTAGAAATGTACAATATATATTATTTTTTAATTTGTTTTACCTTAAAACTTGATGATGTGGCGATTTCTAATATTGGCTATGACATGAAACTTAAACAAGCATTTCTATAGTGCACTATTATTTAAAGTCCAAATTCCGAAACTAACCTAAGTTTAACCATTCCGATAATACAACAATGTTCCTCTCCGTAACAAATTGCACTATGGGCATAAATGAAATAACGTTGGAGAGGAAATTAGGTACCGACGCGTTTAAGGTCTCAAAACAAACTAATGTTCGGGGCATAAATGGATACCCATGGCGTCAGACGAAACAGCTGGTTTATATTCCTCCTTCGGTTGGTGAGGTTTTGTTAACGACCGAGTCCTATAATCTGCTGCCTAATAAATGTATTTTAAAAAAAATCCCATTAGTAATAGGTAGCCAGTATTGTTGAAAAATATTTTTGGGCGCCAAGGTACAATAATGATATGAAAGTAAGATCTACATGTACATTTCCAATAGAAATAACGTATGAGAAAATAGAAAACATTCTATAACTTTTAACCGATTGCAGATATCCAAATGAAACAAAATGCAGATTTTAATTAGACAAAATATTGTGAAATTGGTGAAAGTTTTATAAAAATCCGTTTATTAGTTTTTGAGTTCAAAATGAACTAACATACAGACTAATTTCACTGTTTTGCTATTGTTTTACTGTATTTTGTTCATGTTAACATTAATTTTAAAATTTCGTCACTAATTTCACCAGTTGACATTAATTTTATTATTTGGACACTAATTTCGCCCTTTTAATGATATTTTTAAATATAGGACCGTATTTTCGCTCATTTGGCAACATTTTTACTCATTTGGTGACATTTGTTATTCATTTGGCGCTATTTTTAATTCAATTGGCAACATTTGGCGATATTTACTCATCACCCAATCAAAATGCTTCATTTATCCCAGTATTGTCGAAAAATATTTTTGATTGCCAAACATGTAAATTTCCCATAGGAATAATGTATGGGAAAATGGAAAAAGTTATGTAACTATTGAACGGTTGCAGATATCCCCATGAAACTAAGTGCAGATTTTAAACTTAGAAACTATTGTTCAAATGGTGCAAGTTTCATAAAAATCCGTGCAGTAGTGTTTGAGTTCAATCCGGACAAACAGACAGACAAACTGACTGACAGACAGACAAACAGACTGACAGACAATCAGACTGACAGACAAACAGACTGACAGACAAACAGACTAACAAACAGACAAACAGACGGACGCAAAAAATTTAAGAGTGTTTTTCTGAATCAGTGTATCCTAATCCGCGGAGGAAACTCAAAATGAGGGGTTTTGTTCGAATCCACAGACAGATACTAGATTCTTATACATATGCATTGATTTTGAGTAGTTTTCGAAATAACTAAACCCAGTACTTTTTTAACTTTTATGTTCCCAACTTGACATGCTTTTGCGACTACTATTTAAACTGACGTTTTATAAAATGTTTTTTTTATTATATAAAAATTCTTATTAATTAATTATTAAAAAAACCTTTGCGAATATTAGCTTTGTAATATAATATCTATAAAAATAATGTATTTTGCAAAAATAAAAGAAAAAACTTGACGATGTTGCTTCCATGCGAACTGGTGTTGAAAACTTATATTATTTTAAAAGTTGCATATCTTTTTGTATAAAAATTAACCCTTCAGTGACGCACATAGTAAACTTCCCATTCATTAGTTTTAATAATGGCGATGTAATAATATATGAATGAAAAAATATTAGTAATAGCGGAAATTACCTAAAATAAAATAAATTAAAAATAAAAGTCTATAATTAAAATCAACTTAAGTCGTTTTATTAATTTGACAACTACCTTAAGAACATTACTGCCTAACAAAAAAAACATATTTTGTTTGGGGGCCCATCATTAACCTTTCAGTGACAATAAACGCATATAGTAAACCTCACATTCATGAGTTTTTGTACTGGCGATGCAATAATATATCAATGAAAAAATATTAGTAATGGCGGAAATTACCTAAAATAAAATAAATTAAAATTAAAAGTCTCTAAGTAAAATCAACTTAAGTCGTTTTATTAATTTGACAACTAACTTAAGAACATTACTGCCTAACAAAAAAACATATTTTGTTTGGGGGCCCATCATTAACCTTTCAGTGACAATAAACGCATATAGTAAACTTGACATTCATTGGTTTTAGTACTGGCGATGCAATAATATATCAATGAAAAAATATTAGTAATGGCGGAAATTACCTACAATAGAATAAATTAAAAATAAAAGTCTATAATTAAAATCAATTTGAGTCGTTTTATTAATTTGCCAGCTAACTTAAGAACATGACTGTTTAACAAAAACAAACTTTTTTCGTGTGGTGGCCCATCAATAACCCTTCAGTGACAATAAACGCATATAGTACACTTCACAATCATTAGTTTTAATACTGGTAATGCAATAATATATCAATGAAAAAATATTAGTAATGGCGGAAATTACCTAAAATAAAATAAATTAAAAATAAAACTCTATAATTAAAATCAATTTAAGTCGTTTTATAAATTTGACAGCTAACTAAAGAACATTACTGCCTAACAAAAACTAACTTATTTTGTTTGAGGGCCCATCATTAACCTTTCAGTGACAATAAACGCATATAGTAAACTTGACATTCATTAGTTTTAGTACTGGCGAGGAAATAATATAGCAATGAAAAAATATTAGTAATGGCGGAAATTACCTAAAATAAAATAAATTAAAAATAAGAGTCTATAATTAAAATCAACTTTAGTCGTTTTACTTATTTGACAGCTAACTTAAAAACATTACTGCCCAACAAAAACAAACTTTTTTGTCTGGTGGCCTATCATTAACCCATCAGAGACAATAAACGCATATAGTAAACTTCCCATTCATTAGTTTCAATACTGCCGATACAATAGTATATCAATGAAATAAATATTAGTAATTGCGGAAATTACCTAAAATAAAATAAATTAAAAATAAAAGTATATAATTAAAATCAATTTAAGTCGTTTTTTTAATTTGACAACTAACTTAAGAACATTACTGCCTAACAAAAACAAACATTTTTTGTTTGGTGGCCCATCATTAACCCTTAAGTGACAATAAACGCATATATTAAACTTCACATTCATTAGTTTTAATACTGGTAAGATAATGATATATCAATGAAAAAATATTAGTAATGGCGGAAATTACCTAAAATAAAATAAATTAAAAATGAAACTCTATAATTAAAATTAGTTTAAGTCGTTTTATAAATTTGACAGCTAACTTAAGAACATTACTGCCTAACAAACACAAACTTTTTTTGTTTGGGGGCCATCATTAACCTTTCAGTGACAATAAACGCATATAGTAAACTTGACATTCAATAGTTTTAGTACTGGCGATGAAATAATATAGCAATGAAAAAATATTAGTAATGGCGGAAATTACCTAAAATAAAATAAATTAAAAATAAAAGTATATAATTAAAATCAATTTAAGTCGTTTTATTAATTTGACAACTAACTTAAGAACATTATTGCCTAACAAAAACAAACATTTTTCGTTTGGTGGCCCATCATTAACCCTTAAGTGACAATAAACGCATATATTAAACTTCACATTAATTAGTTTTAATACTGGTAAGACAATGATATATCAATGAAAAAATATTAGTAATGGCGGAAATTACCTAAAATAAAATAAATTAAAAATGAAACTCTATAATTAAAATTAGTTTAAGTCGTTTTATAAATTTGACAGCTAACTTAAGAACATTACTGCCTAACAAAAACAAACTTTTTTTGTTTGGGGGCCATCATTAACCTTTCAGTGACAATAAACTTGACTTTCAATAGTTTTAGTACTGGCGATGAAATAATATAGCAATGAAAAAATATTAGTAATGGCGGAAATTACCTAAAATAAAATAAATTAAAAATAAAAGTATATAATTAAAATCAATTTAAGTCGTTTTATTAATTTGACAACTAACTTAAGAACATTATTGCCTAACAAAAACAAACATTTTTCGTTTGGTGGCCCATCATTCACCTTTCAGTGACAATAAACGCATATAGTAAACTTGACATTCATTAGTTTTAATACTGGCGATGCAATAATATATCAATGAAAAAATATTGGTAATGACGGAAATTATCTGAAATAAAATAAATTAAAAATAAAAGTATATAATTAAAATCAATTTGAGTCGTTTTATTAATTTGACAGCTAACTTAAGAACATTACTGCCTAACAAAAACAAACATTTTTTGTTTGGTGGGCCATCATTAACCCGTCAGAGACAATAAACGCATATAGTAAACGTCACATTTATTAGTTTCAATACTACCGATGCAATAATATATCAATGAAAAAGTATTAGTAATGGCGGAAATTACCTAAAATAAAATAAATTAAAAATAAAAGTCCATTATTAAAATCAATTTGAGTCGTTTCATTAATTTGACAGCTAACTTAAGAACATTACTGCCCAACAAAGACAAACTTTTTTGTTTGGTGGATGAGTGAGAAGGGTTCTGAGAGAAAGGGGTACTCATAAATGAAAAGTTTTATCAAAGGGTACGTGAGAGAAAAAAAACTTGAGAACCATTGATATAGGGAACACTTGAGCAATCACCTTCAATCTGCTGTTGATATCTAGAAGGGAAAGATAAAAAAAATATTCTCTAAGGGTATTTTGTAGAACATAGATTTTCGGTTGAATTTGTGGGTTCGGATTTTTATCTGTCTCAATGGAATGGTGGAATTTTAGAGTTTCTAAGGTGAGTTTAGCAGTTAAACTGAAACACTCGGCTCGTGGCGGCTCGTGGAATACAGCAAGTACAGCCGGGCTGCAGCTAAATTTATTAGAGTATTTTAAAACTAAAATCATATCTTTTACTAATTCTCTTAAATAAAGATTAGAATTGAAAATGAAATTTCTACGGTTAGTAAACAAAATCTCCGATACATAGCAAACCTGTTACCGTAATGCACAATATAGGAGAGGAAAAAACTCAATTCAATCAAAACTGCAGCCAAAAAGGGCAGTTCAAAATCGCCTGCTTCGTTGACATGGCAACCTCTACGTAGTATGGATATTTCTCCCTCTGGTAATGCATTGCATGTGTGGCGAAATACAGCTTGAACTGAGTTTTCTGATTCGGGCTGCACTTGGTATTCGATAAACTGATTGGCTCGTGCGTGAATCGCGGGATGTGTGGAAGAACCGATAATTTCCGAGAGTCTCTCCAAACGAAAAAAGTTTTCGTTATAAATTTACTGTGTGCTGTTGTTTTGTTATTTAAGTTAATAATAAAATTGACAGATTCGCATGTTTAAAAGAAAGGACGATTGCTTTAATTTTTTTAAAATAAGTAAGAGTTTTCTATTTTGTTTCGCATGTTATCATTTCGTAAAAATTTAAAGAAAACTTTAATTTGAGTAGTAAATAATAAAGAATTCCGTTCATGTATGGTTGTGAATATAGGGGATTCGCATGATTTCGGCTGCACTAACATTTACGAACACAAGCCGCCACTGCTCTGAAATAACTATAGTTATTGCGATATCGTTAACAAATAACAGTTACTTTTAACTGTTACTTAGGTATTTTTAGAATGAGGTGGGGGGGGGGGGGTTAGTGTTTACAAAAATTAACTAAAATCCGAAACAAAAAATCATGTCAAAATTGCATGCTCTACAAAATAAAAATGTATTTAAATAACCATATTCTTTTATAGTACTACCAATTTTTTTTTGTTTTAAATGATTATTAATATATTTTGAACAAAAATGTCTATCCAATATTTTCATACTTACTCACTACATGTAATCCAGTACTCGTATTAACGCCAAGAAAATAACAATGCTTTCCAATTAAATATCGGAGTTAATGTAATTGAATTTTTGAAACTCCTAAAATCAATTTACCAACGATGACAAATCTTTCCAACAGACATATATCGATTTAAATGCAATCATACCGTAAAATGGGGCAACTTTGTGCCACTTTTTGAGTTTTTTTCAGAATATATCTATTATGGTATGCACCAATCGCTCTGAAATTTTTACGCAACAGACCTACACATCTCGTCTATTCAATGATGGGTAGAAAAAAAATTATATTCTTTATCGAAAGGGAGGGGGAATTTTTTTCGTGTGGCACAAAGTTGTACCCGGTTGGGTACAACTTTGTGCCACTCTCTTTTCTGCCTATAAAACACATTGAAACTTAATGTGGCACAATCTTGACCATGCTTTTTTTCATACTCAGCTCATCTACTATGCTATGTGCAGGGAAATAAAATTTGTTCTCATCATTTTAGTGATTTTTTTCGCATTTTTTATCAATTTTGAAGTGTGCGAAATGGTAGAAAACGAGTTTTTTTTTAAACTTTTAATGATCAACTGTTTTATAATATTACATTACAAAAAATAATTTTAAATTACATTAGTGGAGTGTAGAGGCGGCGCTATGTACTTAACTTCATTTTCCTGACACAAACGCAGGACATGAGAACTAAGATGTGAACTGAGATTTTCTCCTATAAGTACCACTTTGTTTCCTGCGAACTAGTAACATGGTTTTCTTTATCGAAAGGGAGGGGGAATTTTATTTTTATTTCAAACCAATCTTCCTGATTTCATCAGACCTTTAGATGGGGATGATTCAGCATCCTTTCTCTTCTTCAGCATAAATGCAAGTGAATTTCGATGAATTCCATACCTCTCTTGGGCCTTACGGATTGAAATCCTCTTCTCTGTAATTTCCTCTAACACTTTTTTAAGGTATTCATTAGTGTAAGCCCGATAAGGGCCACCTCCGACCTTCTTTCTGTCATCACGGACCATTACCTGCAAAAAGTATTGAATAAAAAGCGTATTGAAGCTCAAAAAATAAGAAAATTGAGTGGCACAAAGTTGTACCCCAAAGTTGTCATTTTTGATAACATGTGGGCTTATGGAAGAACTTACAAACATTTTGAATTGCTTAATACAGCATATTATAGATAATAATATAGTGATTAATGTATAAACTTACCAAATCTCCAGGGGCACAACTATAATGAGGTCCAGATGAGACTCTCCTGATATCTTAAAAACCTTCAAACACTGTGATCACAAACAATATTTTCTTGATAACCATAACTGATAACTGACTAGGTTATTACATGCTCGTTTAGATTCAACATCATCATCTCTAACTACAGGATTTTTTCCAAACCTCTAGTTGGATTTATATTACCGCTAGAACGCATTGAAGTCTGGAAACCGCGTGTGGCACAATGTTGTAACCTTGGCACAAAGTTGCCCCATTATACGGTACATATGAAATGCATTTTGTTCGAATTTATTTTTTTAGTGTTTTAAAAAAACTGTTATTTTTTAAAATAATATTTTTAATTATCGAAAATTAAAATAATCTTATCTTTAAACTGCTATTTAATTATCGGAAATTAAAATAATTTTATCTTTAAACTGCTATTTAATTATCGCTCATCTCTAATTGTTTCTAATGTTACGGATTTACAAAATTGTGACGAAGAACAGAAGAATATGGTGGTAGCTGATGTTAAAAGAACATTCAGGTTTATTGTTATATGTTGGTAGCTGATGCTAAAAGAACATTGCGGTTTATTGTTATATGTTGGTATCTTATGCTAAAAGAACATTCCGGTTTATTGTTATACGTTGGTAGTTGATGCTAAAAAACATTCAGGTTTATTGTTATATGTTGGTAGCTGATGCTAAAAGAACATTCAGGTTTATTGTTATATGTCGGTAGCTGATGCTAAAAGAACATTGCGGTTTATTGTTATATGTTGGTATGTTGGTAGCTGATTCTAAAAGAACAAACTGTTATTTAATTATCGCTTATCTCTAATTGTTTCTAATGTTACGGATTTACAAAATTGCGGCGAAGAACGGAAGAACTTGTTGGTAGCTGATCCTAAAAGAACAATCAGGTTTTAATGTTTAAAAATGTTAAAGAGTATTTCATGAGATGGTTAAAAACTTTTCGCTTCAATTTGAGTTAAACTTACACAGCGATTCAATTAAAATTCGTTATTATTTTTTAATTCTCACAATATAATGTTGTATATTCTACTAACAAAACACTTATTTTGACCTTCTTAGGCTAAATATAACCCTATTTTTAATTTCAAATTCTTGAACGTAAATAACCACATTTCAGCATTTTTGTCGAATTAAAGAAATAGTTTTGAATTTGCTGTCGATTTTAAAAATATAGTTGATACAAATATTAAATTATTTTCTAAAATTTTAAGTTTTTCGTTAATTTTTTTAATACTAACTTTTCAACAATGGTATATATAAAAGCAAAAATTTTATTTTAAAAAAAAGTTATTATAGCTGCTTTAAAGCATTTTTTAAAACCCAGCAACCATTAAACGCCATTCAGCTAAGGTAATAAAGATATGGCAATCAAATTGGGAAATGAAAAGGAAGACTCTTTACGGCCCATTATTTCAAAAAGTAATGACAGTTTCATATTCCAATTTATATGTAGTCATAAAAAATAGAAATATCAAAATATTGGTTTAGACAATAGCAATGCACAGTTTTGAGTTTGTTTAGTATAAGGATACAATTTAGGCAAATAAGTTAAAGAAAAGAAAGTTTTGATTATTTTGACTTTTGTTAAAACCAGTTAAATGTATGATTAATTTATACAATGCAGATTATTGTATTTTGCTTAATATTTATGCGTTATAATGAATTTAATTTGTTTAAAGTAATATAATTGTTTACGTAGTTATAATAGACATAGATAAAAGAAACAAATTCCTATATTTCAAAAAGTAATCGGGTTATACAATACCCTAACCATACAATATCCTAAGCGTTTTAATTTTTAAGCATAATATAATTGTTTTATTGTTTATGTAGATATTATAAATATAAATAAAATAAACAAATTTCTATATTTTAAAAAGTAATCTACAATATACTAAGCGTTTTAATTTTTAATCATTGTTTAATTGTTTAAAACATAAATAAAAAAACATAACTAATATAAATAAAACATAAATAAAACAAACACATTCTTATATTTCAAAAAGTAATCTACAATATCCTAAGAGTTTTAGTATTTATTAATAAAATTATTAAAGTTAATCTAAATAACACAAATCCCTAGATTTTATCTCACGTTCTAATTCAAAAATGCTTTTAATCTTCTTTAAGGTCTGTGATGTGGGGGTATTAGTAATTGCAGATTTTAAAATGGAACATCAATGTACAGTGACTAGCAAGAAAGCTAAGTGAATGTTGGTGTACATAAAGAAAAGTGTTTAATCAAAATCTAAGGATATACATATTATTACCACTGTATAGAGGGTTCGGTAAAGCCTCATCTTGAGTATGCTGTACACTTTTGGTCACCATATCTTAAAAAAGACATTGATTTATTAGCGAAAATTCAGCACATGGCTACTATAATGGTCCAAGGGTTTTCAGGCATAAATTATGAAGATATATTAAGAAATTTGAATATGTATACTTTGGAAGAGAGAAGGGTTAGGGGAGATTTGATTCAACTGTTCAAATTTATTAAACAAGGGGATGTGGATAGTTTTGATTTTAATATGAGTGATAGAACGAGATGTGATGGGTTTAAATTAAACAAATAACATTTTCATCGGGAAGGGAGAAAACACTATTTTTATAACAGAGTAATATACAAATTCAACAACTTGCCAGTGAACATCGTTAATTGTACAATTGTTATTGTTCATATTGTTGAATATTGTTAATTGTACAATTGTTATTATTAATATTGTTGAATATTGTTAATTGTACAATTGCTATTGTTAATTGTACAAATGGTATTATTAATATTGTTAAATATTGTTATTTGTACAACTGTTATTGTTAATATTGTTGAATATTATTAATTGTACAATTGTTATTGTTAATTTTGTAGAATATTATTAATTGTACAATTGTTATTGTTAATATTGTTAAATACTGTTAGTTGTATTGTTAATATTGTTGAATAATATTAATTGTACAATTGTTATTGTTAATTTTGTTGAATATTATTAATTGTACAATTGTTATTGTTAATATTGTTAAATACTGTTAGCTGTATTGTTATTGTTAATATTGTTAATTGTACCATAGTCATTGTTAATAGTGTTGAATATTGTTAATTGTACAATTGTTGTTGTTAATATTGTTGAATATTATTAATTGTACAATTGTTATTGTTAATATTGTTGAATATTATTTATTGTACAATTGTTATTGTTAATATTATTGAATATTGTTAATTGTACAATTGTTATTGTTCATATTGTTGAATATTTTTAATTGTACAATTGTTATTGTTCATATTGTTGAATATTGTTAATTGTACAATTGTTATTATTAATATTGTTGCTATTGTTGAATACTATTAATTTAAGAAGAAGTTATATATTCATGGGGGGAATGTTAGGAAATACCAAATGAACCAACCTTGTTGGGCCTTGAACCTGTTGTTTGCTGTCAATATTTGTATTTGTATCAATTGAATCTGACGGAACACTCAATTCCCTCGCTTCAAAATCGTTTGAAAATATTTTTCCACCCACCATTTTCTCTCCTGCTCAATATATTTATATTGACGTGGAATCATGTTATCGTCCTCTCCTCTATTTGTCTTTTTTTTTTATCTTGATCGAAAACGAACAATTTCTTGATGGGCGAAACAAACTTACTATAAAAAAAAAGAAACTGACTGTTTTCTATGAGGTTCAAGAGGATTAGAGCTCTTTCAATTAAAGGATGGTACAGCAACACAAAAACTGGATTCAGCATATCAGAAATAATAGTTGATTATGAATGTAGATAAAAGATCAATGACCATCGCCCAACAGTTTGTAATCAAATTGTATGATTGTATTGCAATCTCATTAAATGATAAAGCTAGATAAACGATTACCTTTTATTGAAATTAAACAATATGTCGAAGTTAATGAGCCATAAAAGCAATATAGAATGTATATTGGTAGACATATACAACACATTGTACGTATATCATACATGCAAATTCTTGACACACACACATGCATATTAAATGTTTAAAAAAACGAACTTTAAAATAAACGTTTCCGTTTAAATATAAAAAGTGTAAAATAAAAATAATAAAAAATTAATTTATATTACTTTTGTTTTAACCCCCTTACGACCCTGAATTTCTTTACAAATTATCATAAAATAAAATGTATTTATTTAAAATTTAAAAACGAATGAATGTATGGCACCAAGTCTTTAAATCACATTAAATAAAACTTTTAAATACTTTTAATTGTCTACAAATGTTTTAGTAATTATTTGTATATATATATATATATATATATATATATTAAATACAATGTAAAATATATTGAGCCATACCTTGTATGTTAGTAGAAAGATGCCAGATTCAAAAAGAAATCGGGCATTATTAAACAAAATCCCGACACGAGTATTTGAATCTCATGAAATAATAGTTTTAACTTATTACCAATATTTGTTAAGTTGAATTAAATTATAATATAAAATTTAAAAAATAAAGTATTGATAAGTAAATTAAGCTTGTATATCAATCTAACTTTGCCGGGTTCAAAAGAAATCTGGTGTTATTAAGCCGATTCCCAATAATATTAGACATGAAATGATTGGCAGGTATTCAATTGTTGATGAGGGGTCCACACAATTAATATCAAATTTTTATATGTCCCCTGTCTATAATGATTTTATTCGTAAAAAGATAAATTTACGTGAATGCGTTTTTGGAATCGGTACAAGGACCCTGTCATTGCTAGAAACTAGCGCAACATAAAACGATATAACTCTATACAGAAACAACCTATTGGAATCAATAGTCTACTACCATGTAGGGAAAAGTAGCCACGTGGTCCGGATCCATTATTTCTTTATCCAGTTCTCCTTTTTGTACAGCCTGTGTGTGCGGGGAGGAGATATATGAGAAATTGGTTAAATTTTGGTCATATGCTGGCTTTTTTATCCATTGTAATTACTGTTCTTATCGACCGTTCATGGCGAATGCAAGCTTAAATTGAAGAGAACGATAAGTTATGCAATTCCATTTGACTAGTTGGCATTTTAAAAAATTAGTGCGAAAACTGTTTTAAGTGGAAAGTCGACGATGTGTCGAATAATTCCCTATGCAGCCAAAATATCGCAATAAAGTTCAATAGGTACATAGGAAACTGAAACAAGTTGTAAAAACAACTTAGGAAGAACAAAATAATACGAATCACAAGAAGTCTAAACTTACGATAAGGGGGAGCAAATAATTGTTACAAATGTCGGAAGGGGGGCCTAGATTAGCCTTTTCATGTGGGTTACGTTAAAGAAAAGTTGCCCTGTCTGTGGGCTAGTTCCTAGGGTGATGAAATGTCAATTTGGGATGCATGGAAAAGGGTTTTCAAAGCATTATGGAAGGACGACTTGCCCTAAAATTAAATTAGATGCGTGTTACTGTCTGACGGACGTATCATTAACAATTCTTCCTCAAAGCAGATTGATTCGCAGATGGGGGTGGGGTCACTTGAGTGGTCGAAAACCGTAAAGCCAAGCTGAAGGCGATCTGTAGAAACCGTTCTGAAGAAGTTATAAACAGAAGAAATGTTAAACAAGGTGTGCCAGAAGAGTGGGAAGTAAGATAATTGAGTAGTAATAACTCAGTCTCCATTTAAGCAATCGACATGAAATAATGTGGAAAACCATCTTCTGAACAACTATTTTAAGTGTGTCAGGGCGCTTTGTTAAGATGGCTTGAACAGAAGCTGAGATTAGCAATATTAAATCACACTCCTTATTTTTTCGAAAGTACGGTTGCTTAAATTTGAGTTCATCATCGCTCATTTGCGATGTAATTGTACTGAAAGAAAAACGAGTATGTCCAGGTACTCAATTTTAAGTACATTTTTTCACAGTTTGCGTCATTTCTAATCCAATTTTGAATTTATTTGATTTTCGAAAGTCTGGGATTATACACAGTATTTTTTTTTCAACAATATTTGCATTCAACAAGATAACGCTACAAGACTACAAGACTTAAGGGTAAATCCCGAAAAAATTGCTAATTTATTTCTTCATAAAACGATGCTATATATACTTAAGAAGGTGTGTGCAAAATTTCAAAACAGTAAAAGAAACAGAATATAAGTTCTTTTTAGATGTTTATATACCATTTATCATCTTTCTAAATACTTTTCGTCTGGAACAATCGTCATTTACTTAAAATATTTTTTTTACATTTTGGTCACGTTTAAAATGCCAAGGCTTTGTAAATAATTAACTTAAAACTAAACAACTGTTCATAGTTTTTGAAGCTCTAATATTTGTTTTATAAGCGTATAAACAGCTTTTTAAAATGAAGTTATTATTATTTTTTTTACGAATTATTAAACATAAAAATGTAAATACTCTTTTAGGTTGTGAACTTAAAATAAGTTTTTGAAAGCAATTGAAACCCAAATCTGCAAAATTCTATTCATACTTCTGTAGTATATACTTTGACGTTATTTAATCAATTAAAAAATATTTTAAATATTAAAAATCGAAAGAGGAGTAGTGTTTTTCAAAAAAAGTATTTTTAAGCTTAAAATACACAAAAAATAATAAAAATAAATTTAAAAAAAATATTTTTGTGTTTGATTATTGTTCAGAAAAAATGTTCTAATAATATAACAAATATGGTATTCTGAACTCAGTAATTAGCAATTTAGGATTTGTGGTTCGGGTCTCCCTTAACAAGTCATTCCGCAAAACTGATTCTATTCACCCGATACCATGGTAAGTCATTTTTCTACCTAGTACATATACACCCTCTTCAGCACGCACTAGACGATTAATCTACCCCACTGTGACTAATTGACCGATACAGCTTCTCTCAATTTTTTACATACAAATATAATAATTTGAGTCATTATTGAAAATTAATTTCTTCTGAATTAATCTACCTGAATAAATTATGATTAAACTCTTACCACTATTTTAATTTCAAAACACATTATATGAAAATAGTGAATGTGCAACATTAGTTAAGTGTTTATGACATTATTATTTTTAAAACTGCATTTCCAAACTAGGAATTACTCTTTGGGAGGCAGTTCAAAGATTTCTCAAAGCATTATGGAAGGACGACTTACTTTTCAATAAGAAGTGTGTAACTGTCTGACGGACGGATCATTAACAATGCATCTACAAACCATGTAGATTCACAGATGGCGGTAGGGTACTTTAAGGAGTTGATAAACTGAAAAGCCAAGCTGAAGATGATCTGCAGAAACCATTACACAAACTCGAAACAATGTAATTACATTTTCTACTGCAAACAGCATACGTCAGACTTCACATGCTTTAAAAATTCTCTCTCACCTCCTCCATGGGCAAAATTATCCAAAGTCCATCGCTAGTCCTGTAAAATCTATGGGCCAGTTGCTTTCCCAGCCTAAACGTAAAGGTTAATGAAGGGTCTGTTCCTAGAACTTACCGAAGACGTAAGAAAAAACATAGCGCGTAAAGAACCAACTTTCAGGTACAGTGATAACCACTGATCTCAAACTGTAACTTCTGGATAAGGCAAGACATTTCGTTGACTTGAAGCCGACGTAGAGGCATCCGTGATGTGCCTCACTTTCTTTGCTACCGCAATATTACGTATATTTTTCATGTTAACATAAGACGACGTGTATTTCTTTTGGCTGATTTAATTTGTATTTTCTTTTTAAACCCATTTTAAATGTAATCTGCTATTAAAATAGAAAGTCATTTGAAAGTCATAGTCGAAGTAGATAAAAAGCAAGAGCAAAAACTATTTGTTTGGCAATATAAAAATTAATTCTACAAGAAGAAAATATAATATTTATACACATTTAATATATTTACAATGCTTTGGTAATAAAAACACCTCTAAATCACTTAAAAAAATTTGGGGGACACATCATGGCTGCTTTCAATTGGATTTAACGCGCCCATTGAAGAAACCAGGTTTGTGCCTTCCAGCAGTTAAAGTTAGAGTTCAGTGGTGATAACTGTGCCTACACATTTTTTTTTATTCTAGACATAGTGAACAAATAACATCGACATTTTGATTTTAGACTGCAACACTTTAAATTACTATATATTGCACGTGAATAAATAGAAAGTGGAAATGAGGAATCTCGAAACCAGCATTCCGGTTCCTTGAAAGGTATCTTTTGAACCTTTAGTGTATACTGTGACCACATGCTGGACTACATCTGTCCCATAGATTTTACAGGATATGGGTTTGGAACAATTTTGGCTACGGAGTGGGGAAATAATTTTTAAAGCATGTGAGGTCTGAAGTATACTGTTTGCAGCAGAACAGGTGGTTACATGCTTTCAGGTTTGTAATGCTTGACTAATGGTTTCTACAGATAATCTTCAGCTTGGATATTTCAGTTTATCAACTCCCTCAAGTAACCCTTTCGCTATCTGCGAATCTACAAGTTTTGAGGAATAATTGTCAATGATCCGTCCGTCAGACAGACCCAATTTTAAATACATTTTAAGTACATTGCGAGAAGACACTTTATCAGCTGTGCATATAAAATACCTCTGACGTCATAATTTACGTCATTTTTAACCCAACGTTGAATTTATTTGATTTTCGAAAGTCTGAGATAATACAGTATTTTTTCAACAATTTTTGCATTCAACAGGATAACACTACAAGACTTAACAAGCCATTCTACAAAACTGATTAAATACCCGATACCACAGTAAGTCATTTCTCTATCTACTACTTATACACCCTCTTCAGCACCCATCTGACGTTTCAAGTACCGCATTGTGACTGAGTGTTCGATACAGCTTCTCTCAAAATTTTATATAAAAATTTGATTCATTATTTAAAATATATTTTTTTTTAATTATTAAAAGTTGATGAAAAAGTATTAAACTAATACCACTAATTTAATTACGAAAACGAATATATGAAAATATATGAATTGCCATTTAATTCAGGCCTACTAAAGCGTCTTTATTTTTAAAACTGCATTTCCGAACAAGGATTTGCCATATTAATTAAATCGTTAAAATTTAATCATTGTAAAATCTTATTGTGAACATAGTTTTAGAAATAAAAGGATTCATTTAAAAGGATTCATTTTTGTACAAAACATTTCAAATTTCGACGACTTTTTAGACCTTAGGTGCAACATTTGATTTCGTATTACGTTCCTGCACCAAATAAAATTATTTCTTTAAAAAGCCACCAAAATGTGTACATTTTGTATATAATACGTTGTCAAAAGTATATTCACTGTTCACAGATACAGGAAAACAAAACTAAGAAAAACCCTTTTTCTTATAAAAAAAAATTATCGCCTAATAATTTGCTTATGTTTCTTTAAATCTTATACACACGCTATAATAATAATATATCAAGTAAGTTACCAACAGCACTTCAGTTCTTTGAAAGACATCCATTTAAGTAATACTTTGGGACAATTAGATTCCCGATTCTTCCCACATTGTTAAGACGACAAGAATTGCACTCTAAACAGACTGGAAAATCTTAACCTTTCCACGTGGGCTAAGTTAAAAAATAGTTGTCCTGCCTGTGGGCTAATTCCTAGATGTGAGGAGGAATGACGCTTTGGGAGGCAGTACAGAGATTTCTAAAAGAATTATGGAAGGACGACTTACTTTACAATAAAAAGTGTGTAACTGTCTGACGGACGGATCATTAACAATTCTTCCTCAAAACATGTAGATTCGCAGATAGCGGTAGGGTTAGGGAGTTGATAAACTGAAAAGCCAAGCTGAAGATGATCTGCAGAAACCATTACACAAGCGTCACAAACTCGAAACAATGTAATTACATTTTCTGTTGCAAACAGTATACTTCAGACCTCACGTGCTTTGAAAATTATTTCCCCACTCCGTAGTCAAAATTGTTCCAAACCCTAGACCTGTAAAATCTATAGGACATATGTTGTCACAATATACACGTATAGGATTTATCAAAGGGCATTTGAAGAATCCGGAATGCTGGTTTTAAGATTCCTCATTTCCACTTTCTATTTATTCACGTGCAATATATAACATTTTAAAGTGTTGCAGTCGAAAATCAAAATGTCGATGGTATTTATTTACTATGTCTAGAATACAAAAAAATGGGTAGGCACAGTTATCACCACTGAAATCTAACTGTAACTGCTGGAAGGCTCATATCTTGTTTGCTCTATGGGCGCGTTGAAGCCAGTTGAAATCAGCCATGCCGTGGTCCCAATATATTTTTTAAGTGATTTAGCGGAGTTTATTATTACCAAAGAATTGTAGAAATAACAAATGTATATAAATATTATATTTTCTTCTTATACAATTAATTTTTATATTGCGGTAGCAAAGAAAGTGGGGCACATCATGGCTGCACCTACATCGGCTGCAAGTCAACGAAATGTCTTGCCTTATCCAGAAGTTACAGTTTGAGATCAGTGGTTATCACTGTACCTGGAAGTTTGGTTCTTTACACGCTATGTTTTTTCTTACGTCTTCGGTAGGTTCTAGGTACAGATCCGTCAGTCAATAACCTTTACTAGGAAAGCAACTGATCCATACATTTTACAGGTCTAGCAATGGACTTTGGATAATTTTGATCATGGAGAGAGTGGGTTGGATGGAGGGAAAAAAGAGATTTTTTTAAAGCATGTGAGTTCTGAAAGTATGCTGTTTGCAGCAGAAAATTTAATTATATGGTTTCGGGTTTGTGGCCATCTGCGTATCTACATGATTTGAGGAAGAATTGTTAATGATCCGGCTGTCAGACAGTTACACGATTCTTATTGTAAAGTATGTCGTCCTACCATAATGCTTTTAGAAATCTTTCTACTGCCTCCAAAAGCGTCATTCCTCCCCACATTTACGAATTAGACCACTGGCAGGGCAACTATTTTTTAACTTAGCCAGGTGGAAAGGTTCAGATTTTCCGGACTGTGTCTAGTGTGATTCTTGTCGTCTAATAATATGGGAAGAATCGGGAATTTAATTGTCTCAATGTATTACTTAAATGGATCTCTTTCAGAGAACTGAAGTGCTGTTGCTAACTTACTTGATGTAGTATTATTATTATTATAGCGTTTGAATAAGATTTAAAAAAATCAGCAAATTAATAGGAGGTAATTTTTTTTTAAGAAAAAAGGTATTTTTTTAGTTTTGTTTTCCTGTATCTGTAAACAGTGAATATACTTTTGACAATGCATTGTATACAAAATGTACAAATTTTGGTGGCTCTTTAAAAGAAAGAATTGTCTTTTTAATTTTTGCAAGAACGTAATACTAATTAAAATGTTGCACCTAAGGTCTAAAAAGTCGTCGAAATTTGAAATGTTTTGAACAAGAATAAATTCCTTTATTACTAAAACAATTAGTCCATTGCAATTAGACCGAAAAATGGCAAATAGGAGAAAAAATTACAATAGTTTTTAAACTTTGGTCAAATACTCGTTTGACCTCCAGGAATTGAAAACCGAAGAGTTCCCCTCCTTGAGGGGGGAGCTTTCCCCCCTAGCCCCCCTAATCCCTCCCCCCTCGAAATTTCGAAAAAAATTGTATCTCGCTTATAAAACAAGCTATAATTACAATTTTTTTTTTAAATATAATTAATTTTTTTTCTATTAATTATTATTTCATATTTAAGCTTGTATCTGGTATAGTTTTCATATAAAAAATATATATATGTAAAATGTTTCATTTCTTTCTATGGCTATTTATCTAATATAGCAGACTAAAAAAATGTTTTATTAAACTACTAAACTTGAATTGAAAAGTTCAATTTATTTATTTAGTTATGTACTTCATGCAACAGAACATTTCCCTTACACCAATGCTTGCCAATTGTACCTCCGGCCTCCAGGATATGAATGTACTTGAAAAGAACATGACAACTGAGGAATTCTGTAAATTTACTTTGGACAGCTTATTTACAATTCATCGTTCAAATAACAATTGGTCTGGAGTTTGGTCAGACATGGTGATTGAGCAAATGATCATGAAAATTTTTAAAAGCTATGTTGGCATTACACATGGAAGAGGTTTTCCTGGGGTAACATTCTTAATAAATGCCTTAAAATTGCCAAGTCAAATATGGGTTTTTACAGTTTTTACCAACTTTTTTGAATCTGTTAATGTACCTGTTTTTTTTTCGATTGGATGTGTTTGGTTTAGTTAATTAACATCGCTCTAGAGATGCACATTGGGCTATTGGCGAAGGTTCGGGATCTATCTCGAAGGAAAGGCCCGGGAATAATGCCTCGCATTTTTGAACCCTCCCAATTGGTTGGGAAAAATTAGTTTTATATGGAAAATTTTTAACACGACCAGAAGTAAAATTTATTAAAATATTGCATTTTTTTTACAAATATTTCTCCAATATTATGCATACGTGGGCCATAAGAATGTTGGTAATTTTCTGTTGACTTGTCAAAATCACAAACTTAGTTGGCAAACTTGGGAAATATGTGATTTTTTTTTTTTAAGTGAAACTCCTTAATTTCAATTTTTAAAAAAAAGTTTTACAAGTTTGCCAACTAGTTTTGTGATTTTGCCACGTCCTCAGGAATTTACCAACATTGGGGGGTGGACCTTAGGAGGGACCGTTATGGAAGTAGATACAACGCATCTTTTCCAGAGGACACTGTACATTCACCTGACGAACTACATGATTTCGTATTCGAGCTTGCAACTGTACTCATGGCTTTATTTGATAGAATCGCCATTATGAGAAAGACAAAGAAATTAGCGTTTTATAATGCTATAATACAGTTCCAGAGCGACTAGTTGGTAGCTCTGACAACCTGTACTTTGTCTTTGATGGAGGCTCACTTATTCATCTCGTGACATGGCCAAAGCAAGAGACTCTTAATGATATTTATACTACCTACACACTTTACATAAAAAAAATATTACGCGATCAAGTAACTGTTGTGTTTGACGGATACACCGATAGTAGTATCAGAACTAAGGTTATAGAAAGCCAAAAGTGCTTGATGAAGCGCATGTAAAAATAAATAAATTTAAATTAGTACGTTTCTCTTTGACTCCCACAGACAATTTCTAAGCAATTGTCTTGTCAATAAGGAATGTTTCATTTTGTAACTCACTGGCCACCTGGTGAACTTAGGCATTGTATAGCAACAAATGATGCTGATGGATATATTGTGAGTATCGCAATAGAGACACACGAGAAGAATAAAAAGCAAAATATTGTAGTTGGCCAAGATGTTGACTCCGCTTACTACATTCACAGTGGACGTCTTCATGCTGAAAGAGAGTAAAGGTAACGCAAAGATAGGTTCTACAACTCTAAAAACCTGAAGAACTCTAATTTTGTCGCCTATTGCAAAAAATCCATTATTTCCTTCATGTGATTAGTGGTACTGACATAACCCCATAATTTTATGGACATTTGAAAACTGAAGGAAGTATAGTTGTTCAACCACAGTAAATACATGCAAGATATCCCTGAGATATTCAATAACCTTAATTTTACTTGTGATGACATTGAACGAGCAGGGTAGAGGTTCGTCATCGCATCGTATAACAATATGAACAAAGAAGAAAGCAACTTGAATACGATTATGTATGACTGTTTTTAATAAACTAGTAGGTCAAGCGAGTGCTGTTGTTGTCCTCTCCAAATTACCTCCAAACACAGAAGTTGCCAAGGAGCTTGTGTGAACTCATCGGGCTGGGGATGGAAGTTAGTGAACAAATTATTAACACACATATCAGCTACAGGACCAGCTCCAGCTAAAATAGTGTGTCTAATTAATTGTGCATGTATTAAAGGTTATGGAAAGAAATGCAAGTATGTAAAAGTTAACCATCATTGCACTGTTATGTGCAAAAACTGCCGAGGGTAAAGTTGAAGTAATACTGAAGCAATAGACATCATCGATGAAATAGATAATGATAGTAAAGAAAGAACAATTACATTTTTCTGCATTATCTAGAAATAAATAATTTTAATGTAATTATTGTAAAATAAAATAATTTTTTTTTTAAATGTAACCTAATATGTATCCATAACTCCGATACTTTTTCATTCTTTATTAATAACTACGTCCTAATCTATTTTCAGTTTAAAGAATGTTATGTGCTGTTTTATGTTTAATAAACCTTGGATTTTAAACTGCGTTGTATTCTTTCTCTTCCAAAATTAAATGCACAAACACAGGCTTGGTCATATAGGTTATTAAGAGCAGCTCTGATAAAACAATATATAAAACTATATGGTATATAAAATGTTTAATTTTTTTTTTTTTACATTTCATGTTTGGTAGTTTAATAAAACATTTATTTGGTTCACTTTAATAAAAAAAATTATCATAAAAAAAAATTTATAATATACAGGTATATTATTGTAATATATTTTTTTTACAGGAAAACTATGGTAGGTAAATCTAAATAAATAATTTATAAAAAACTTAAATACTTATATTTAAAAAAAATTTTAATTATAACTTGTTTTATAAGCGAGATATAATGTTTTTCGAAATATCGAGGGGGGGGGGGTTAAGGGAAAGCTCCCCCCTCAACGAGGGGAACTCTTCGGTTCTCAATTCCTGGAGGTCAACCGAGTATTTGAGCAAAGTTTAAAAACTATTGTAATTTTTTCTCCTATTTTACCTAATTGCAATGGACTATATGTTCACAATAAGATTTTAAAAATGTCTTAAATTTTAACGATTTAATTATTATGGCAAATCCTAGTTTGGAAATGCAGTTTAAATATAAAAATGTCATGAAAACCTAATTACAGTTGCATTTCCATTATTTTCATATAATATATTTTGAAATTAAATTAGTGGTATTAGTTGAATCATAGTTTAATCAAAGTAGATTAAATCAGAAGAAATTTATTTTCATTTATGAATCAAATTATTATATTTGCATGAAAAAAAAATTGAGAGAAGCTGTATCGGGCACTTAATCACAGTGGGGTACATGCAACGTCTAGTGCGTGCTGAAGAGTCTGTATAGGTACTAGGTAGAGAAATGACTTACCGTGGCCGTGGTATCGGGTGAATAGAATCAGTTTTGCAGAATGACTTGTTAAGGGTGACCCGAACCGTAACCTCCGAGACTGAGAAGGCCGTACCACTCAATAGTGACGTCACACGTCGTGGATTCACATCGGAGGAATCCGACTGTCGTCGGCATTGCTGATTTTGCGAACAAACTCAAACTCGTTAATAAATATTTTTCACTCAGCAAAATTTATACCAGTATTTAGTACAGTTACGTTCAGCAAAAGAAGTATTTATATTTTTGAAAACATAAAATGAAAATACTTTTAGCAGAAAAATAAAGTATAGCAAGTGTTGAAGATGGGCTTTATAAACTTTTCAGCAATTTCGCTAAAATTTAAAAAACATATTTTGGCATGTTAGAATTTTATTTCAGCTTTAAAAAAATACATATATTTTTTTTTTTTTACTATTTAGAGCATTATTTTACGATTCAGCTTTTAACAACTTGGAAAGTCAAAATTGTTAATGTAACTGCCAAAGTTTATTGGAAAACAAATTATCCAATTTTTTGTAATCATGTAAATTACTTTAACATAATTTTTGTATTTCAACTATAGACACTTTTTTAAGTTAGTTAAATTTCAATAAATGACAATAGTATTGAGGAAGAAATCCAAAATGAGAAAGAATTAGTTACTGGTGAATTCCGGGAAAATGTTGCCATGGCACTCAAAATTTTAAACTTTATGTTGAGTCATTTGTCATATACCATTTTTTTCAGAAAGATATGAACTTTTTGAATCTTAACATATTTTTTTTTAATTAACACCATGACTTTTATAAAATCAAGGTCAAAGTCACTTCTTTACTATATGTTTTTGCAGTGCGGAATATCAACATTTTGTTTCATACTATAACTTGACTAAAATCCCTTACCAAAATAAAATAAATAGGTTAACTTTTATACTTTATTCATGTAGTTAATCTTTCTATTAATTTTTTTTGTAAAAAAATATTTTTTAACCTTGAAATCAATAACTTATTAAGTCAAACCATAAATGTCCTTCCGTTACCAAAATACTATATTTCAACCACCTCACTAAGAAACCATTGGGTCTACAACTTAATGAATTTTTGTACAAAGCAGATTTATGACACTTATTAATTAGAAACAGCAACAATTTTATTTTGTTTTTAATTTAGATGTTTTTTTATGGTAACGGAAGGACAAAAAACATGGTAACGGAAGGACATCAATGTGGTAACGGAAGGACATATTTGTATTAGCTGATTTTGACTGAACTTTCCACAATTAAACAAACTAATTTTCAGTTATTATTGAAATTCAAACACATATAAATATTATATATACTTATTAACTGTATTTTCTATCTTAATACCCTCCCCCGCTAATTTAATAAGTATGTCACAAAATAAATTGAGTTTCAATTAAAACTGGTACTACTTTTCTATTTATTCACTATATGGGTTCTTTCTACAATAAAGCCATAAAATGGGAAAAAGAAGAAAGTTTAAAAGCGATTTCTTACGATGACGTTAAGTGACGCATACAGAATTTCAGCAAGAAAATATTGATATTAATGTATCACTATAAAAAGTTCACAAGCTTAGACCCCAGTTTGTTTTGTTACAAATATACCTTCTACTTAAAGTTTGTCTAAATTGTTTTGTTACCAAATATATAAATACTAATGAACAAAATTTAGCACATTTAAAATGACAGTAATGGAATGAAGACAGAAAGCCATAAAAAAAAGATAAAAGAGTTCATTTAAAAAGTGCCTTTATGCTCTTGAAAACAAATCTGCACATTTTTAAAGTATATTTTTATTAAAAGACATGGGAAGCTTGTCTTTTAATAAAAGAATTCAAAGAAGAGGTAAAAAATTGTAGTTGTACAAGTTGATTTAACATTCAAAAACCAACTTAACATTCATGTTTGATCAGTATAACATCATGGCTACATTGAAGCATTTTTGCCATTAATCAAGGCAACGGTACTGTAAATGTCCAAAGTGGTTAATGGGAAATTTACCACTATTGCCCCCATCAAATAAAATAATTGATTTCTCCATCAGATAAAGTAATTCTCTCAAGAAAGATGGAACAATATCCTCCTCTTCCTGACACATGCAATACTTATTATTTAAAACCAATTTCAAAATATAGTATTGAGTATTGTGAGTACTCTAGTTCTAGAGAAAGAAAGGTATTCAAAGAAAACATACAATCAAATAGGTATAAAAGATGCAGACAAGGCATATGATTCAAGCAATGCATTGGCTGTTAGCGACTTTTAGTTAGTCGAATGACAAGGACTAAAAAGTATTATGTTAGGCAAGTGCTTCATTCAATGATGTCGTTGTAGAAGTATTATGTTTAAGAAAATAAAATAATGAATGACTAAATTTATATTTCCTGAGAAAGAATGTAACTGCTGGAATTGACTCAAATAAAATAACCAAAAATTGGATAAGCCAAAATTTTTAACAAATGGCTCTGGAAAAAGAATTTGTTTCAGAATTAGATTTAAAAACAGCTGAATAAGCAGAATTTAACACCTATTATTCTTTTTCAAAATATTAATGAGTAAATTGTTGTAAAACAATCCAATTTTACACACTTGGAATTTTTGTCCTTCCGTTACCGTCCTTCCGTTACCTTAAAAAAACATCATATTTTTGGGCATAATATAATTTCTAAAAACTGCACTGCAATTTATAATAATTGAACTCTTCTTTAAGTGTTCTAATTTTTCTAGATTTTTCTTTTTTACGGTTTAGCTGAACTTTTAATAAAAAGGTGTAAGTGTGGTATACCACTTCCAAAAAACGTCCTTCCGTTACCATTACTAAAATTTAAATTTTAAAAAAAGTTATAAAGTGCTAAATTCTAGATTTTGCATTTTTAATAAAATGGAGTAAAGTGTATAAAAGTCTACCTATCAGTTATTTGAAATAAAATATATTTTAAAAACTATAACCATAAGTTGTTGTACAAACTGGCCTTCCGTTACCGCCGGAATTCACCTACTACATAATTACTTAAATAGAATTTTTATTGAAATTAATTTCTTAAAAGTAATGTTTTTCTAGCAATAGAATTAAACACTTTTAATGAAGACACTATTTTAGTGTATAAAAATATATTTATTATACAGAGCAAAAATAAACATTACATCTATAGACAACTATAAATATACATTTCAACTTAAAAACAAAATTATTTATTTAATGTAGACAACTTTCTTTTCTTAGTTTTACAATTATTATCTGATGAACCATCACAGGGTTTATCAACTTTTTCCTTACTGGATTCCCCTTTTTATTTATTTCTTTTCTGGAAATCATTGTGTGTGTTTTTACAGAAGTAGTTGAGAAAAATATTTGTGGATAACCAAATAATTTTACAAACAATTTTATCTAAAACATGACCATCATTACAAATTGTATCTTCAAACAATTCCTTGTTCAAGATTTCGTTGTACGTTATAGAACAGGCAACATTTCTTTGGTTTGGTTCATGTAAAAATGTTTTCTCAAATTTTGTGCATAACATGTCTACAACTAAATAGTCACAAGGATGTCTGTACAAAATACTCATTCTAGGGGGATTAGCAAAGAAATTCATAATTTTCTATTAATGGCATTATTATCAGATATAACACAAAATATCCTATATCTTCTAAACCACGAATCATTTTATCGGTTATTTCATACAAATTTTCAGCTTTAATTATACGTACTGGAAGAATTTGAACTATATCTTTATGTTTCGACAACAAGTTTTTGACCATAAAGACATGGGCACTATTTGCCAATTTTTCTGAATTATATGCCATACCCAAGACATTACCACCTTTATAACCTGCAAATTGTTTTAAATGAATCTCATTCATAAGAAGCATAACTTTTTTTAACTTTGTCATCAAGAAAGTAAACTTTTGTTTACTATAATTAAAAAAAATTAGAATCAGTCCCCTCTTTAATTGGATCAACATTAAGGTGAATATAAAGACGAATGGTACTAGGATGTGGCAAAACAATATTTACACGGCTTCGAACAAAATTGTAGGCATTTGGGGCTAAACTATAGAAAAGTGATGAAAATATTAAAAAATCAAAACTATATTGAAATGCATGCTTGTTAACATTAAAATAAGAAATTTGTTCAATTAAGAAATTATTTCTGTTGTCGTCAGCAATTGAGTCATCCAAAGATATGCTCTTACGAAGATTACACATCATATTAATTTTATCTGCATTCGTAAGAATCTTTTCTTTACTTAATTTTAAAATTTCATTTATAATATCAGTGTTATTTACTTTAAGTGGAAGGAAATACATACCAATATTTTGCAGTTCCACACTATCAATATACACCCTAATTAATAGTTCATCATTAATCATGACGGAACGTGCCAATTTGGGCACTGGATTAGTCTCAATATCATAAAATGATACCGATAGAGGCTTCTTTGAAATCAACCACCTATCACATTCTATTGTGTGTATCTTCTTAATTAGTTCTCCACCGAAGCAAAGGACCGCTCTTTGTCATGTAGAGACTTTTCTTCCATGCTCCTCTGCATGGCCTCGGTTACAGCATCCTCTTCCAAGCGTTTTCGTCTGGACACTCTCGAGGAAAGACTTCAGTTGATATACGCTCTGGAAGGTTTGGAAAAACTGTTGGATAGCTGTCATCTTTTAATTTAGGAAACTTGTGCGGAACAGAAATTCTCTCGTTCCAGCTTTTTCATCAAAATAGCTAGTTCTCGTAGATGAAACCTGAAGGTCGAAAGTGCAGCTCCCAAACCTAGAAAAACATCAATTTTAATACTGGCAGAAGTTGGCACATGAAGATCTACATTTAATTTGAAATTAATTACAGTTTTCATAAATATACAAAACAAACTTAAACGTTAAATAAATTCCTAGTACAGTAGAACCTCGCGATTATCCATTCCCCTTTTATATGGAAATCTTTGTTTACCGACTGTCCTTTAGTCAACAGAAAAAAAATTACCCAACAAGTAAATAATTTGCCAGTCTGTGATGTGTGATTCGATAATATAAACCATGTGGTTACCACATGCTTTCATAACTATACAAAACAAACTAATGCACCCAAGTTACAATTACTTTACCTGGGTATAGAATATTTTGCACACAACAATTATTAATTATGTTAATTTTCATTAGCACACAACAATTTTCCTTTCTTTGAAAAAAATATTTAATAATTGAAATTCAATGTTGATTCCTACAGTTTTTTAAGTATACAACACAAACTAATGTACCTACTGTAACAATTACATTACCTAGATAAAGAACATTATGAAGTATTACAATACATGTTAATTTTATTATAAAAGTTATTTAAATAAATTTGTATAGCTGCACTATTTGCACATGACAATTTTTCTTCCTTCTCAAACGACATTTAATAATCGTAATTCAATCACAATTCAGTTATTCTTAGTGGTCTCACAAAATTTTTAATTATAACACAACTTTATTGTTGTACAAATCACCAAAAAGTTGTCCGGTACTTATAATGCAGCTATACTAAAAGTAAGGAAATATATTTACCCTGCTATGGCTAGTACGAATAAAATCTTCTCGTTTTATTCCGCGTATCCATTTTGATCTTCGTTCTTCGGGAAGTTGAAAACTCGAACTTTTGGTCCATTTCTGTAATTACTACAAGATGGTACGCAACAAGCGTGAGGCATTCTGATATGCCTTTATTGTACGAAAAAGATTAGTAAATATTAAAAACATAGAAGAAAATTTCGTCTCATAACAACCACGCTATGCGAACATCAACAACAAAAATGTTAGTTAGTGATTACGGTAAAAAGTGGCGGTGGATTCGAAATCTGGATCCACGACTGTGACGTCATTCGCTTTTGATCACGTGGTCGCACGGCCTGTTCCAGTCTCGGAGGTTATGCCCGAACCCCAAATCCTAATTTGTTAATTACTAAATTCAGAAATACCATATTTTTTATATAATTAGAACATCTTTTTCTGAACAATAATCAAACACAAAAATATATTTTTTAAATTTATTTTTATTATTTTTTGTGTATTTTAAGCTTAAAAATACTTTTTTTTGAAAAACACCACTCGTCTTTCGATTTTTAATGTTTAAAATATTTTTTAATTGATTAAATAACGTTAAAGTATATACTACAGACGTATGAATAGACTTTTGCAGATTTAGGTTTCAATTGTTTTCAAAAACTTATTTCAAGTTCACAACCTAAAAGAGTATTTAAATTTTTATGTTTAATAATTCGTAAAAAAAATAATAATAACTTCATTTTAAAAAGCTATCCATAGGTTTATAAAACAAATATTAGAGCTAAAAAAACTATTAAACGTTTGGTTTTAAGTTAATTGTTTACAAAGCCTTAGCATTTTAAACGAGACCAAAATGTAAAAACAAAATATTTTGAGTAAATGACGATTGTTGCAGACGAAAAGTGTGTAGAAAGATGATAAATGGTATATAAACATCTAAAAAAACATATGTTCTGTTTCTTTTACTGTTTTGAAATTTTGCGCACACCTTCTTAAGTATGTATAGCATCGTTTTATGGGAAAAAAAATAGCAATTTTTCCGGAATTTGCGAGTTGCCCTTAAGTCTTGTAGCGTTATCCTGTTGAATGCAAAAATTGTTGAAAAAAAATACTGTATAATCTCAGTCTTTCCAAAATAAAATAAATTCAACATTGGATTAAGGCCTCCGTGGCCGAGCGGTGAAAGACGTCAGCTGGGAATACGAAGATTCCTGGTTCGATCCTAGGCGACGGACTTGACAAAGAAAAGTAAAAAAAAAGTATTGATCTTGTGATCGGAGGGTTGCCAGCTTCGCTACAAATACTAGAAAAGTCGTCAAGAACATCCGCAAAAATTAACGGCGTGTATATGGGACTGGTGCACGATAAATTTGATCGGGGTCCAAAATCCCGACGTCTATTGAAGGCGTCGGGTGTCAGTTCAGGTGTTTCCTCGTCATCTGACCATGGTTCTACAATAACGTGGTATTTCCTTCGAGATAGATTCCGAACCGTCGTCAATAGCCCACTGTGCAGCTCTAGTGCGACGTTATTTAACCAAACCAAACCAACATTGGATTAAAAATGACGCAAACTGTGATGTCAGAGGTAGTTTATATGCACAGCTTATAAAGTGTCTTCCGGCACTGTAAAAAAAATGAACTTAAAATTGAGTACCTGGACAGACTCGTTTTTCTTTGAGTACAATTACATCGCAAATGAGCGATGACGAACTCAAATTAAAGCAACCGTACTTTCGAAAAAATAAAGAGTGTGATTTAATATTGTTAATCACAACTTATGTACTAGCCATCTAAACAATGCGTCCTGACACACTTAAAATAGTTGTTCAGAGGTTGGTTTTAAACATAATAAATGTCGATTGCTTAAATGGAAAGTGAGTTATTACTACTCAATTATCTTACTTCCCACTCTTTTGGCACTCCTTGTCGAACATTTATTTTGTTTATAACTTCTTCACGTCGCCCAGGTAAGTACAATGGATACTGAACTGGACTACGGTGCCTTAAAATCTGGATTTGATTACGGCAGCCTATGTCTGCAAATTTATATTTATTTTTACTCATTGTACTCATTTTTGAGTATATGTCTTTTTCAAAATTGAAACGTATGTACTCGAAGCCATGATAAATATCGAATATACTCAAAAATGAGTTCATTTTACTTATTTTTGAGTATCTATTTTTAACAGTGTATACGAATTTTTTTTTATAAACCTGACTTTTATTAAAAAGGACATGTCATTATAAAGAGGTTCCGCTGTACGTCTCATTTCTATGAGCATATAAGCACTAAATTCAATGGATTCTCACACCGGTTTTTTTTTCGGTAAAGAATATTCATTTATCATTTTTCTAATTTTTTAACCCTTTATTTGGTAGTATTATTTACTTCCAGTTTCCAGAAGTCGGTTAAATGAATTTCTGGAAGTTTTTAATTAACTCCTAAAAGTAAAAAAGTCTGGTAGACAGATGAAATTTTTTGGAAGTACGTCTCACTCTTATGAATACATAAGCATAATATACAATGGAATCATCTTAAAATGTTTCCCTGAAAGTTTCATGATATTGTTTTTTTTACAAATACAAGCTTTTTAACTTATCTACCAATTTTGTCCTGTATTTTTGTGAATACAATTATTTAAATGTTATTTACATACTTAAATATAGGAGAACTAATATGAAAATCCGACATAACAAAATTGCCCTGCCGAACTTTAATAACTAAAAGTTTTTATATTGATAAAAAAGTAGTCCCATGTAATATGAAAAATACAATTTTCTGTAAATATATAAACAAATGTTCTTTACAACATGTTATGTTCTGCAGTTTTGCGAAGAATTTGTTATTCAACAAAAATTACATTACTGCGATAATACATATATTTGAATCTGATTTAAATTCCGGTTTACGGGTATTTTCTGGTATAGATACGAATTCAAATCATTCTTTATAGTAACTTAGAAATTCAGTAAAGGTTTCTTATTTTTTTTCTGATACAATGGGATTGAATATTAAAATAAATTAGATGTAGTTTACCATGCATCAATCACACACGATTTCTCATATTCAACTAAAACTAAATTAAATTTGTCAGAAATGTATTGGACAAAGAAATATACTCTAACATTACCACTTTTTTATATAAAAGAGTAATTAATGATTTTTAGGGTGTTCAATATGTTCCCAAGAGGACATTTAGTACACTGTAAAAAAAGCGCTTAAATATGAGTACATGCATCGTATGTATATATCGTATCATCTTTGAGTACAATTGCATCGTAAATGAGCGATGACGTACTCGTATTTAATTAACAGTTCTATTTAAAAATGAGCATCGTTATTTAAAAATGGGCAACGTAAATTTAATAATGTTAATATAAGCTTCAGCTCAAACCATCTTAACAATGCGACCTGACAAACTTAAAATTCATTGCAAAAAAGTACTTAAAAATGAGAACTTGAACATACTCGTTTTTCTTTGAGTACAATTGCATCGTAAATGAGCGATGACGTACTCAAATTTAAGCAACCGTACTTTCGCAAAAATGAGCAGTGTGGTTTAATATTGCTAATCTCAGCTTCTCTTCAAGCCATCTTAACAAAGCGACCTGGCAAAATTAAAATATTTGTTCAGAAGGTGGTTTTCCACATTATTTGATGCCGATTGCTTAAATGGAAACTGAGTTACGACGGCTCAAATACCTTACTTCCCATTCTTTTGGTACAAATGTTTAGCATTACTTCTGTTTAACGCTTCTTCACGTCGCCCTGGTAACTTAACGGATAAAGTTCGGGACTACGGTGCCTGCAGACTTGTGTTCGATTCCCGGTAAATCGTTTGTAATTGTCGACGTTTATTGAAAGTCATTTATTAAGGCAGCCTCCGTAGGCTAGCATCTGCTCTCTTTATTAATTTTTACCCATTATACTCAATTTTAAGTACAAATAACTGAATTAGAACATAAATTATTATCGAACATACATTCAAAAATGTAGATAATGGTCCAACTATAACCTCGTTTGGGGTGCTGGCTGTTTAAAAAAGTAACACAAAAAAAAACTGTTGTTAATTTTATTTAATCAATTTCGAAATCTTATAGTATGAGTCTCCAATGCTTTAATTTTAGTCAATTAACTTTTAAAGTTTTTTATTGGTTAATTAATTTAATAAAAGCATTTTTTAAAGTAATTTATAATACAGTTAGTTAATAGTTATAGCATTTTTGAATGATTACTCCATGTCAGAATTAATATAGTTTGCTTATGTGTTGTTCTTCCACGGCGACGTGAAGAAGTTAGAAACAGAAGAAATATTAAATATATGCGCCAAAAGAATGGGAAGTAAGATGAGTAACTCAGGTTCTGTTTAAGCAATCGACATCAAATTATGTGGAAAACCATCTTCTGAATAAATATTTTAAGTTTGCCAGGTCGCTTTGTTAAGGTGGCTTGAACAGAAGCTGAGGTTAGCAATATTAAACCATACTGCTCATTTTTGCGAAAGTACTATTACTTAAATTTGAGTACGTAATCGTTCATTTACGATGCAATTGTACTCAAAGAAAACTAGTATGTTCAGGTACTCACTTTTAAGTACTTTTTTCTGCAGTGTACATAACACAATAATTATACCATTATATTAACAAATAAAAAGTAAATCACATTTTCGGCTTACACATTCCAACACTTGACCCTTTGCACTCCGATGTCACCTCTCTGGCGCCAACATAACGACCAGTTCTTTTGTTTCCCTGTTCTTTAAAATAAACGAGAACAGCACGATCTTGTGTTTAGAACATCAATCTTTTTTCCAACTTGTTCTCTTGCAAATACAAAACAGATTAAGATTTTTTTCCCTTTATGAGTATACAAAAAATCTGTGGAAAAGAACGTAAAGAGGAATAACTGTTCAATATAAAGAACACATTAAAATTAACAATATTAAAATAAACGAGAACAGCAGGATATTGTGTTTAGAACATTAATCTATTTTGAAACTTGTTCTCTTGCAAATACAAATGAGATTAGGATTTTTTTTCCTTTATGAGTGTACAAAAAATCTGTGGAAAAGAACGTAAAGAGGAATAACTGTTCTATTTAAAAGAATACACATTGTAAAGTGTTCGCGGAGTGCAAAGGGTTAATATGATGCCTGGAATTATTTAACTATATACAGTATAATATATAAGATGTAGTGTTTGAGATATGACAGTAGTATTGTTTACGATTACACGTTAAATTAGCTTAAGTCTTTAAAATAAAAATGCTTTCCGTGATACATTTTTTTTAAACCATTTTAATTAATTGAAATAAACACAGACAATCTACAAAATAAAACAGAGCAAATAGACAATAGCTTAATTAAAAATTAGAGTGAAAGATAGAAGGAGAAACGAACAAGAAACAAAAGAAAAAGTGATATTGTTTTTTAAGAGTTTTTCTATTCTGAGAGGGTCTTTTGTTTGACGTTCTTGAGTGAACTATGTTTACACAGTCTCTTTGCATATCCCGACAATAATCTGCCATCATATGAGTATTCTATCTTCCCTGTTATTGGTTCTCCATTGTCTTTATTATTTATACAGCAATATATATACACATATACATATACTGTATAAGTTCATATATTGCTATATAACATAAAAGTTATATACCCGGTACTCCCACTTAGAAGTGAGGGATCACTTTAGCCGGACTGGTAGAGTATCGGTGTAACAAACAGAAGTTCCTCGGTTCGATACCGAGTGGCAGCCAATAAGTGCAAAACGTTGCATTGGTGACTTCCGGACTGCAGATGAACGCAATCTTCAAACAAACACTTGTGACATCGAATCAACTTCAACCACTGCCAATGGGATAATACTTCACGGCATCAACCACTGCCCACGAGATAGCACTTCACGGGCATATCAATCATTCGTTCCTCCGCCCGACTCACTGAGAGGGGATACTGTGGAGGTAACTTCATATATACCCGATACTCCCACTTAGGCGTGAGTGATCACTTTAACCCTTCGAGCATGAATGGACTGTATTAGAGCAAATATGACGTCTTAAATCGTGAAACCAACATCTCAGACCGAATGGCCTCAAACACGTGACTTCTTTTCAAAGTTATGAATTAAAAAATACTCGCGATTGACTGATGAATTGGGAAATGTGTAACATTAAAAATTTATGAATGGAATGACGTAATTAACCACGTGTCTGAGGCCATGCATGTTGGCTTCACTTTGATGTTAGCGAGATTATAACATTGTTTTCTCTACTATGAAGGATCCATGCTCGAAGCTTTAACCTGTCTGGTACAATATCGGCGTAGCAAGCAGAAGTTCCTCGGTTCAATACCGAGTGGCAGCCATAAGTGCAAAGCGCTGCAAGTATAAGAACTTGTATGTTATAGTTATAGTCAAAGTTTTTGCAGATAAAAATTCTACATTTCTTGAAAACTTACTTTTGTAACATAACCATTTCATCCACTTGCCACTTTAATTCTTTTCTCTTCAACTACTTTTAAATATGTTGAATATACTTGTGTTTGAACTGACTAAATATAAAAGCGTAGGACACTCATAATTTAGATTTGTAAATTTACAATACTAGAGTTAGGAATAAGATTTCAAGTCGATTAAAAAAAATATCTTAACTTTTTAAACAGGTCACTGAGAGGTACCACTGTTGTCAAACGGTTAAAACTTTGCCTTTTACTAATCTCATGACCAAACTCAATATGATTTTTCAATTGTCAGCCTTTATATAGTTTTATAGCATTACGTCCTAACAATCAACCACCATTTCTAAAACATTCCAAATTTCTATTGTCTTCGGACGCGTTGTTACATCATATAAATTCCACAAACTTATCCAGCCTACTTTGTAGAAATCCGAACACTCAGATTTAATAATTCCCCTATATTTCCAATTCAAACTTTGTCAGATTTGTTTGAGTCTTTAATGTGTTCTGCGCATTGTTTTGTCTGTTGATTGTTCTGTAGAATATCTTTGTATACGTCTTTATACATTGAATCCTAAATTCCCTGAAAGCAGAAATCGCGTGTAAATTTTAATGAGGTATAATTCTGAAACTTGAGCGTCTCCCGTTCGTTCAAGACGCATATATTAATTATCACCGCTGCTGTATGCATATTAGATTTAATTAACTTTTGTTAATATGTATAACTTTGTTAATAACTTTAATAATTAGTATATATATTTTAAAAAATATATAACTATTTTATAACAACCAACTTTTTTAATTAGTTAAATTGTACTTATATTTTAATGCCACCACTGCATGTTAGATATGCTATGTTCATATCGGAGTAATGTCCTTGATTGGACGCATTCCATGCAAAAGGCACAAACGAGAAACTGCATGTTAGACACATTCTGATTGCGGCGTGAGCCCACGACAGTCAGATTGTTGATATGCTCCGCTAATTGATGTAAAATTTCAAAACTAATCATGAGTTTCAATTTTAAAATGCTTTCAGAAATGACTGAGCAAATGGGACCAAAGTTCCCGCTCATTAAAGAGTCGAAAATGGATGATGATCCGCTTTTCAAGGAATACGTTTCTCTTACATCAAAATTGATGTATCGGATTGACTTATCTCCACAGGCAACTTTTAAACTGGAGAATGATATGCTCAACATTGCTATGTATCTCTCAGAACAAAGTCAGTATGCTTCACAATTTAACATGAAAGAGATACTTGGATATGTGGACGCCGAAAGAGTGGAAAAGTATACCCTCATCGCGCGGACTCCCGTTCCTGTCATCTCTACAACTAACACAGTAACATCTTCTGTTCCAAGTAAGAGGAAAAAGAAAAAGAAGGTAAAAACGACCGGTGGTCGGGAGCCAAAGGAATGTTGCGTCGAAGTCGGCATTGATAGTGATGAATGTATCCCTACGCCAGCTCCGGTGGTGACTAATCCTGAGGTTTCGCTTTCGATTTCCTTGAACTCTGTTGAACATCAAAATTCTACGGAACGCCAAATGTCTACTGAACCCATTCAACTCATTGCTAATGATACTGAGAAAATGGAAGAAGACGTTTTGGACCCCATTTGTGAAACCACCCCTGCCACATCAAATCCCCCATTTACGGGATCTATTTTCTTGACTGTTACCACCGAGTTTGAGATGATTCTGAAAAGTATGAAGACCAAATTCGGTGAGTCATTTCATTCTAAATTACAAGGCAAAATTGTTAAAATCTCACCCACATGCGAGAGTACTCTCTTTGCCATGATGTCATACCTTAAATCTGAAAATCATGATTTTTATATTTCACCTTCAGCAGACAAAATTCCTTTCAAAGTGGTTCTTAAAGGACTCCCACGATTTATTGACTGTGATCGTTTGCGTGAAGAAATTACCCAATTGGGTTTCAATATTGATAAAATTTACCAGCTCAAAAGGCGTGCTAAATTGCACAGGCCGATTTTTGTGATTGAAATGCCAAAAAGCCCTGGCTGTAATAAAATCCTCAAAATCAAAGAGCTGATGCAACTCAACATTAGGATTGTACCCTTCAAAAGCAGAAGAGGGCCGATCCAATGTTATAACTGTAACCACTTCTTTCATAAAGCTGAAAATTGTTTCATGCAAGTAAGATGCCTGAAATGTGGTTGTTCAGACCATCAAACTAGGGAATGTGAAATTGGAAGAATGGAAAATCCCAAGTGCATTAACTGTGGTGGTTTTGGGCACATTGCCTCTAACCGAAAATGTCCAGTATTCCCGAAAGCTCAAAAAACAGGAAAAGGTTTTGCCTTCCAAAAAAAGGAAACAATTGATTCCAAGAATTGGTAAGAAGAAAACTTCTCCTATTGTTTGCAAAAAACCCAACCAACCCACTGATGCAAGTGTTGTGAATTCTATGGGCGACATCGCCCTCCTCATGGAACTTTTTAAAGAACTCTCGCCGATCTTCTCCGGAAACCAAGGAATAAAGGATCTTATTCGTGCCATCCGTATGAAGACCGCGCCACTTGATAAACTGCAAATACTCTTTGAGTTTTTTGCCAATATCAACAAGGACAACCTCTCGCCTGTCCAATCTGAAGCCAAGGCAGAATAGGCTCCGCCCCTTCAGATCCGAACATGGTGTGTGCTTTTTTCTTCGTTTAATTAACGTGAGTAACATTTTAAATCATGCACTGATCACTGCTGTGACTCTTATTCTCAAGCTCACTTTGATATCGGAGTAATCTCTTTTAGTAGACGCACTTCGTTAAACTGAATAAACGAGAGACTGCATGTTAGATAAGTTTTATTTTAAAAGAATATTCTAATAAATTGTTTTTTATTAATATGATTTTAAAATAAAAAGAATGTTAAACTCTTTTAAAGCAAGAGTAATGTTAAATTGTCTTGGAATATAAGTAATGCAAATTTATATTTTTATAATATTTCAGATAATTATACTGTTTCAGCACTACTTTTTAACTTTAACCTATTAGTATATATACTTTACTCAATTTTTAAACTCATAAACAATTATAATTTTTTAATATATTTAATAAGAAGCATGTTTTAAAATGCGTTTATATATATTTTTCGTTTGGCATACAGGTCTATAACTTAAAAAGTTTTTAAAAATTGCCTTAAGGGCACTGTGTAGTCTACGCTAGCAAAAAATCATGAAATGTAAGGCTATATAAAAAGGGATGTAAAATACTAAGTATTTGTTTAATTGAAGTAATTTTTTCTGTATATGTTGTTCAAATACTTTAGAATTATGTTTTGAAAAAAAAATGTGCTTACTTTGCTCATATTTTTTTTATAGGTAGTTATTTACAAACGTGTAAAAAACAGTTTTTGTACAGTGAGTCGGCTTATGGTACGCTCGTAGAAAAAACTATTGGGTAAATTTATTTTTTCTTTGTTTAAGATTGATTGAAAATGATTTATCTATACAGTCAATATACAATTTGAAGAAAAAAAATATTTTAATGTATTTATGCATTAATATGTTTAACGGACAAAAATTTGGCAATTTTTTAACCCATAATTACCAATTTTAAAAAAATCTGAAAACATTTTTTAAATAATTTTTGCTTCACTATACACTTTATGTGTTCTTAAATATGTATGCAAAATTTCAAGTTGTTATCTTGGATAGTTTTTGAGTCGAGCGTACCAAAAGTTGAAAATTTGGCGTTTTGAGAAAACTCAAAAAACCCCAAAAAGTTAACATAACTAAGAGATATTAACTAAGTCTCATTTATTAGCTTTTGTCAAACTCAATTTTTAAACTCACCTCAATTTGCACGAAATCAAGCAACATAAGCGGAATACTAATAATTATCCATCAGCTACTAATAATTATCCATGGTGCATTGTGAATTACATTGTATCCTTAAAACAAGATATTTTGGGTTATCGGACTTTACTTTGAAAAAAGCCTTTGAAAAAGTGCGTGGTAATTTTATAACAAACCTATTTGATTATTCGAAGTAATGGAGGAATTTCCCAATTAACTGAGGGTAATTATATTTGGCGACGTACGCTAACTCTTTTGTTTAACTCGATAACATTTCCTTTTAGTTGGAATTATTTCCCTTCGAATTAACAGCATTATTTTTCTTTTTTATAGAATATAACTTTCCTTGGTGAATAACTTGAGTGATAATATCAAGTTTTCTCATTTTGTTATAGGCACGTTAGGGGCTTGGTTCATTATACTAATGACAACTCATAAAGGAATGTGAAGTTAATGGCGGGAAATTAGTTCTTTAGTGGAAAGATATTTATGCTGAAACATCTAATGTATCAATCGTGTAACTTGTATCAAACGTAACTATTTTTATATGGTGTCGTCAATAAATTACTTATTAAAAAATACAAAGCTATTTTGTAAGTATTTGCATAATTTTTATTGAATAATTATTGTAATTTGCTATTGTATGCAGTCATGTTAATTAAATGTATCACCTTTATTATTCATGTTTTCTACAGTTATAAACTATCATATAATAAATCTTTGTATTTATACTATTGTACATGAAACTCTTTAAAAAGTATATTTCGCATTTTTGTTTTAACTAGAAATACAGCGATGGGTCCGACAATTGTATCATTTAGAATTGGGTAAAATGCGCATTTTGCTGAGTTAGTCAAATATAGATATATTACAAAATCTGTTTATATATTTATTTGGCTTATTGTGTTTATAAATATATATAAAATCTTCAACAAAACTCGAACTGCATAAATATAATTGTTACGAAAAGGTTAATAATTAAAGGTTAAATAATTGTTACGATGCATCTTTGTGGATAATTTAAAAATCATGGGCACCGTAAATAGCATAGAAAAACTGTAGGTCGATTTAACTAAAATTTCAGAATGGACTGTTTATTGGGGTATGTCATTTATTATTAAAAAATGTCAGGTTTTGCACAAATGGACTTAAAAATGGAAAGGCTTCTTATTATCTGCAAAGTTCCGAGATTAGGCTTCTTATTATCTGCAAAACTCAGTGACATTTTTAGTGATCTTGGCGTTTTAGTAAATAGGGATTTTAAATGGGGACATCAATGTGGGACTGCCAGTAAGAAAGCGAATAGAAAGTTAGGGTTTAATAAAAGAAATGTATCATCTAAATCTAAGGACGTAATTTACCACTATATAGGAGTTTGGTTAGGCCTCATCTTGAATATGCAGTACAATTCTGGGCACCTCATTTTAAAAAGAATATTGACTTATTAGAACGAGTTCAACATAGAACTACAAAAATGATTCAGGGTACTTCGGGAATGAATTATGGAGAGAGGCGTAGAACTCTCAATATGTATACACTCGAGGAGAGAAGATTTAGAGGGGATCTTATTCAGTTATTCAAATTTATCAAATTGGGTGATGTGGAGGGACTGGAATTTATATTGCCAATGTGACTAGAGGTCATGAATTTAAATTATGCAAATCACAGCTTAATCGGGACGTTAGAAATTATTATTTTTTTAATAGGTTTATTGACAAACTAGCAGTATGGCCCGGCGTTGCTCGTGGTCAGTTTGTGAAGTAAGAGCTGTGAGCGACTTTTCTAGTTAGCGTAGCCAGTCGAATATCGCTCTCTATGCCCTGTCTAAATTTATTCAATTAACTTGAGTAGTTATGGAGATATCTTAACCTATTATTTAAAAATATATATATTACCGACTTTACATGCTATTGCGTATAAACTGTAAACCGAGTATAACTGTGTAAAATATATATATTTTGCAATATAAAAATCCCCAAAAATTAATTATTAAACACGCTTTCCTCATATAAGCCTATAATATGATTTTTTTTTTAAATAATGCATTTTGCAGATAATGAAAATAAAACGCTTTGCGATGTTGTTTGAATGCCAAGTGACGTTGAATGCTCATATTATTAAAAAAAGTTTTATATATGTTTTTATTGAAAAAATAACCCCAGTAACAAAAAAATGCAATTATTAAACTTCACATTCATTATTTTTAGTACTGATAATACAATAACATATCGAAGCTAAAAAAAAATTCTGTTCTACCAAATGAAAATAAGTTATTGTATTTGGCGAAGTTTTCTGGGTGCCAATTGGTGACCGGAGATTTGGTGTTGTCTTTAATAGCTATTTCTAAGAAAAATTAAGAATTATTTTATTTTGTAATAACGTAACTGTATACCCTGAAATTTCAGAGAATTGTTAATCGAAAATTTTAAAATATGCCAGCATCAATATTTACAGGCAATACTTTTCTATGAATCAAAATCATTTCAAATGATCATTTCTGAATTTCAATAAAATTATTCTGAAGTGAAATATTTCAAATAAGCAACATGGTATAAATATAGAAAACCTAAGTTCACTTTTAGGAGCACCTATTCCGACGCTGTAGCACTGTTCCACTTCGTAACAAATAGCACTGTTGGTATAAATGTAATAGCGTTGGATAGGAAATTAAACACCGACGCTTTTAAGATCTTGAAGCAAATAAATGTTCGGGACATGCATAGATACCCGTAGCGTTAGACGATACTGGTGGTTTATCTTCCTCCTTCGGTTGGCGAGGTTTAAGTTAACGACCAATTCCTATAATCTGCTGCCTAATAAATGTGCTTTTCAATGAAAAATCGCAATAATAGAAGGCAGCCATTATTGCCAAAACATATTTTTCGTCACCAAGGTGATTTTTAACAATAATGTTATGAAGGGAAGATCTACATGTAAATTTCCCATAGGAATAATGTATAGGAAAATGGAAAAAATTCCATAACTTTTAAACGGTTGCAGATATCCACCTGAAACAAAGTGCAGATTTGAAACTAAGAAATGTTTGTTCAAATGGTGCAAGTTTCATAAAAATCCAAATCCGTGCAGTAGTTTTTGAGTTAAATCCGGACAAACAGACAGACAGACAAAAAAAATTTAAATGTGATTTTCGGAATCAGTGTATTCTAATTCGTGGAGAAAACTCAAAATGAGGGGTTTTGTTCGATTCCACTGACAGACACTCCATTCTTATATATAAGTTCCATTCTTATATATAAGTATTGATTTTGCCACAAATTTCACCAATTGACATTAGTTTAATTATTTGGACACTAATTTCGCCATGTTAATGATTTTTTTAAATATAGGTCAATATTTTGACTCATTTGGCAACATTGTTATACAATTGGCGACATTTTCATCCATTTGGCGATATTTTTAAATTCATTTAGCAACATTTGGCGATATTTACTCATCAGCCAATCAAAATGTATCGTTTATCTCAGTATTGTCGAAAAATATATTTGGTTGCTAAGGTAATTTTTAACAATAATGTTACGAAAGAAAGATCTAGATGTAAATTTCCCATAGGCGTAATGTTAGAGAAAATTTAAAAAGTTCTATAACTTTTGAACGGTTGCAGATATCTATATGAAACAAAGTGCAGATTTTAAGTGGAGAAAATATTGTTCCAATGGTGCAAGTTTCATAAAAATCCGTGCAGTAGTTTTTGAGTTAAATCCGGACAAAAAGTCAGACAGACAGACAGACAAAAAAAATTTAAATGTGATTTTCGGAATCAGTGTATTCTAATTCGTGGAGAAAACTCAAAATGAGGGGTTTTGTTCGATTCCACAGACAGACACTCCATTCTTATATATAAGTATTGATGGAATAGTTTGCCTGAATATGTTGTTAATTCTTCAGGAGTGGGTAGTTTTAAAAAGCAATTGGATCGGCATTGGGTAAGCGGGAGGATGATGGATTAACAGGACCAACCTTGCTGGGTCTAGAGCCTGTAGTTGGTCGACATTATTTGTATTTGTATATCATACCATGTATTATTAAAATTATTTCGCAGAATTATTTTCGAAAATGTTTATTCGCAATATTTGTGTGAGATTGAATTAGTCTTATAGCTAAAGTAAGTGTAAATTGAAATGGGTCGAAATTATAACTTTACAAAGAAGGTGCAATGAATATTATTTGGGTACACAAAAAATTCAGAGTAGAAAGCGGATAGAGAATTGTGATCTGAGATGTTTAACTCTAAACCATCTTTTCATATTTTAGACATCTTACATACTAATTTTTAATGAGTCGCATTAGCCGACGCTCTCAAGAATTTTGATAAAATTTGTGACTTAAATGTATCGGTTATACACGAATATATACAATATCCGTAGTTTTTATTAACGTAACTCCATAATTCGGTATCACAATTCATAAAAGCTACGGACAATCCGTAGTAGGTGGCACGTTTGAGCCAGTCCACTGCCTTATCCGTTAAACTACCATAACGACTTCAAAAAATTATAAACTGAAGAAACGTTAAAGAGATGTGGAAATATAATGATAAGTATAATTGGGTTGAAGTATAATCTGATAATTGAGTTGTAATTATTCAGTTTTCATTTAATCAATCAACATCAAATAATGTGGAAAACTATCTTCTGAACAACTATTTTATGCTTACGTTATTAAGATCGCTTGAACAGAAGCTAGGAATAGCATTATTGAATCGCACTGTTCATTTTTGAGAAAGTACGGTTACATAAATTTGAGTATGTCATCGTTCGTTTAATATGCAATTATACTTAAAGGAAAACGAGTACGTTCAGGTACTTATTTTTATGTACCTTTTTACAGTGCTGTGTACACAATAAAGACAATAATGAATTAACTGTATAAATTAATGTATAACACATTACACTACCAATAATGCAAAATGTCTTACTAACTTTAACTTTTTATACTTACAGGAAAACGAGTACGTTCAGATACTTATATTTATGTACCTTTTTACATTTATGTGTACACAATAAAGATAATAATGAATTATTTGTATAAATTAATTTATAACACATTACACTACCAATCATGCAAAATGCCTTATTAACATTAACTTTTTATACTTAAAGGAAAACGAGTACGTTCAGATACTTATATTTATGTACCTTTTTACATTTATGTGTACACAATAAAGATAATAATGAATTATTTGTATAAATTAATTTATAACACATTACACTACAAATAATGCAAAATGTCTTACTAACTTTAACTTTTTATACTTAAAGGACAACGAGTACGTTCAGGTACTTAATTTTATGTACTTTTTTTACAGTGCTGTGTATACAATAAATATAATAATGAATTAACTGTATAAATTAATATATAACACATTACACTACAAATAATGCAAAATGTCTTACTAACATTAACTTTTTATACTTAAAGGAAAACTAGTACGTTCAGGTACTTATTTTATGTACTTTTTTTTTACAGTGCTGTGTATACAATAAAGATAATAATGAATTAACTGTATAAATTAATTTATAACACATTACACTACAAATAATGCAAAATGTCTTACTAACTTTAACTTTTTATACTTAAAGGACAACGAGTACGTTCAGGTACTTAATTTTATGTACTTTTTTTACAGTGCTGTGTATACAATAAATATAATAATGAATTAACTGTATAAATTAATTTATAACACATTACACTACCATTAATGCAAAATGTCTTACTAACATTAACTTTTTATACTTAAAGGAAAACTAGTACGTTCAGGTACTTATTTTATGTACTTTTTTTTTACAGTGCTGTGTATACAATAAAGATAATAATGAATTAACTGTATAAATTAATTTATAACACATTACACTACCAATCATGCAAAATGTCTTATTAACATTAACTTTTTATACTTAAAGGAAAACGAGTACGTTCAGATACTTATATTTATGTACCTTTTTACATTTCTGTGTACACAATAAAGATAATAATGAATTATTTGTATAAATTAATTTATAACACATTACACTACCAATCATGCAAAATGCCTTATTAACATTAACTTTTTATACTTAAAGGAAAACGAGTACGTTCAGATACTTATATTTATGTACCTTTTTACATTTATGTGTACACAATAAAGATAATAATGAATTATTTGTATAAATTAATTTATAACACATTACACTACAAATAATGCAAAATGTCTTACTAACTTTAACTTTTTATACTTAAAGGACAACGAGTACGTTCACGTACTTATTTTTATGTATTTTTTACAGTGTTGTGGATACAATAAAGATAATAATGAATTAACTGTATAAAATAATTTATAACACATTACACTACCAATGATGCAAAATGTCTTACTAACATTAACTTTTTATACTTAAAGGAAAACGAGTACGTTCACGTACTTATTTTTATGTACTTTTTTTACAGTGCTGTGTATACAATAAAGATAAAAATTAATTAATTGTATAAATTAATTTATAACACATTACACTACCAATAATGCAAAATGTCTTACTAACTTTAACTTTTTATACTTAAAGGAAAACGAGTACGTTCAGGTACTTATTTTATGTACTTTTTTTTTACAGTGCTGTGTATACAATAAAGATAATAATGAATTAACTGTATAAATTAATTTATAACACATTACACTACCAATCATGCAAAATGTCTTATTAACATTAACTTTTTATACTTAAAGGAAAACGAGTACGTTCAGATACTTATATTTATGTACCTTTTTACATTTCTGTGTACACAATAAAGATAATAATGAATTATTTGTATAAATTAATTTATAACACATTACACTACCAATCATGCAAAATGCCTTATTAACATTAACTTTTTATACTTAAAGGAAAACGAGTACGTTCAGATACTTATATTTATGTACCTTTTTACATTTATGTGTACACAATAAAGATAATAATGAATTATTTGTATAAATTAATTTATAACACATTACACTACAAATAATGCAAAATGTCTTACTAACTTTAACTTTTTATACTTAAAGGAAAACGAGTACGTTCACGTACTTATTTTTATGTATTTTTTACAGTGTTGTGGATACAATAAAGATAATAATGAATTAACTGTATAAACTAATTTATAACACATTACACTACCAATGATGCAAAATGTCTTACTAACATTAACTTTTTATACTTAAAGGAAAACTAGTACGTTCAGGTACTTATTTTATGTACTTTTTTTTTACAGTGCTGTGTATACAATAAAGATAATAATGAATTAACTGTATAAATTAATTTATAACACATTACACTACCAATCATGCAAAATGTCTTATTAACATTAACTTTTTATACTTAAAGGAAAACGAGTACGTTCAGGTACTGATTTTTATGTAGTTTTTTTACAGTGCTGTGTGTACAATAAATACAATAATGAGGTAACTGTATAAATTAATTTATAACACATTACACTACCAATAATGCAAAATGTCTTACTAACATTAACTTTTTATACTTAAAGGAAAACTAGTACGTTCAGGTACTTAATTTTATGTACTTTTTTTACAGTGCTGTGTATACAATAAATATCATAATGAATTAACTTTATTAATTTTTATAATATATTACACTACTAATAATGCAAAGTGTATTACTAATTTACATTGCAATTAAAAATCAATGATAGTATCTTTTAAATAAAAAATGAGTCATTTATTACATGCATTGTAATATTCATAAGTAAACTTCCAAATCTCCTCTGTTTATACATGAACCTTACATTTTTAACAAAGCTCAGTTTGTCGTCCTGTTTCCCCCTTTATCATTGCTGACCAAACATTTGTTAAATAAATAAATCCAATACAAAGTCATCCCGCTTCAGGCAATAAATTTATATGTAATGTTTTGTCCGATAACGCAACACAGTTTTCCCACTGGGGAACGGTTCGATAAGGGGACTCGGCACCACTGCGTTATGGGGTTTGTTTGGGTTGCGGTCGCAGTTAAGGAAGATCTTCGATTATTCATGCGAGGCGTGAATTCTAAATGGGCCGTTTTGCTGGGAGGAGAATTGGAATTTAAATGTTAGTGGTGTTTGTTCGAAACTTTGGAACGTTTCCATTGCTTGAGGAACAAATATTGGGTTTGAGTGTTGATATAATTTACATTTTTGTAATGCAAGTTGCAAACCATAAAGGGGTAATATTAAGGATTTTCTCAATTATATGAGGTACACGAGATATGATAATGATACTACTAAATCAAATGATAATATATATGTTTAAACTAGATAAAAATGCCCATTCATCATCCGAAGTACCTGTATGTCAAAACGATATTTTCTTTCCTATAAATCCAGATTCACGTATATTCCCAATTCTGGTACCTCTAAATATTTTTAAAGAATTAATTTATAATGAATTACTAGCTGGGTCTATCCTAAAATTCAAACATGCATACTCCATTTTAAACATTCATGCTTATGGTCATATCGGAGATACGTAGTTTGTTTTATAGTCTCCATGAACAGTTGTACAAACGAGAGCCTATCCCAATAGTAAATAAACCTCAATATCTTGGCCTCACAATTAATATAACTGGGAGTACCACACAGGCCAGTCGCACCGGGGTGGTTTGAGCCCCCCCCCCCCCCCCAAATAATCTGGAAACCCTAATAGTTGAAAATTTTAACTTCTAAAAAAAAAAAAATGTATGCCTGAAGAAAATTAATATCAACAAATGAAAGCTAGGGAAGATTAGAAATCGCCTAATGTGTAAGATTACATTTAAATTAGACCTCAGAACGGACCCTGCATTGGAATATGGGTGCAACAAATCAATGCTTTGTGAGAGAACTCTTTAACAAAATATCTAAAAAAATATGAAACGTGTCAATAAGTTCAAACTAGGAATTTTCAGCACTGTTGAGTTGAGAATTTCGAATAGTTGAGTTGAGAATTTCGAATAGTTGAGTTGAGAATTTCGAATAGTTGAGTTGAGAATTTCGAATAGTTGAGTTGAGAATTTCGAATAGTTGAGTTGAGAATTTCGAATAGTTGAGTTGAGAATTTCGAATAGTTGAGTTGAGAATTTCGAATAGTTGAGTTGAGAATTTCGAATCGTTAAGTTGAGAATTTCGAATAGTTGAGTTGAGAATTTCGAATAGTTGAGTTGAGAATTTCGAATAGTTGAGTTGAGAATTTCGAATAGTTGAGTTGAGAATTTCGAATAGTTGAGTTGAGAATTTCGAATCGTTAAGTTGGGAAATTTCTTGCTTCACCCATGTAGGTGTTTTAGCAAAGAAATGAACACAAGAGGGTAGACATGACATTATTGAAATATATTTAAACTTTAGGTTCAAGCTAAGATAATATTTAAAGATAGGAACATTTAAGTGGGTGCCTACAATATTGACCCACTGGGACGACACACGACCGATCACATGAAGATTGTAAACACGAATGAATAGGGTGCTGCCACCACTAGGTTACAAGTTGTATGCATGGGTTGTTCTATTACAAACAAGCAGGGGTGATGGGAAAATGGGCATTGATATTCTACAACCCCCCACAAAATATTTCATGTGTAACGGCACTGGTACCACGTTCAACAAGTTAAAATACAAAGCTAAAGCTGATATGACCCCATACTGGCGTATGCTTTCATTATCCTTCGTAGTCTGACAATACTCGAACTTGGTCCAAAATCGGCACTTGAAGATACTACCTCGCACTCGTTTAGAGTTGACTTTTTTTCAGTTACCATGTAGTCAGTGATCAGTTTTTGCGACGACTGTTGTTTCACTAGACGCTTGTATATGTCTCGGTAGCCAGATAATCAATTATGTTCCAATTTGATTGAAATTTTCGTATACCGCACAAAAACAGGTTTGAGTGTATTCCATAACAAATTTCATCAAACACGCACTTGATAATATCAGAGAGTTGTAATATTAATTAGAGATCGCCTTCAATACCAGACTCTCGTAAGGCCGCGGTGTCAACATTGAAAAAGAAAAACTCACATCACGTGGTTATAGCGCTGCCACATTTGGCTTTCAGACATCTGCAGGAGTTTCAAATTTGGCGCACTTTCTTCTCTTTTGGTGATAAGGAGTTCTGTCCGTATTCAACTTCTTAACATATATGTATGTATTTACTTATTTTCAAACAATATGCGCTAAATATTTCGTCTTCATTAACGAAACGAAAATATTTTATTTGTGTTCAATACTCGAAGAAGTAAAACTCTTTATATTTCTCAGGTTTTATTGTTCATATTTTCATAGTGAACTATACAAAATAACAATCGAAAGCACTTTGCTTATGGTAAATTTTTTTTTTACATAAAAACGTAATGCAATTATTTCAAAACTACAAAGTAAGAAAAATCTCCTTAATATATCTGTTAAACTCCCTTAAATTGTGCCACTCGTTTAAAAAAAAATATATTTAAATACAAAATTAAACACCAAAACCATATTACAATACTTCGATCTCGTTTAGTTCTTAATGTCGCCAAGGCCTGCCAAGTAATATTGGCGCATGAATGAATTGGCATTTCCACATATCACGTGGTTTCAATGATGGACACACGGAAATCAGCCTTTTTATTCCTCTATTTGTATCATTACTCTATGGATAATATTCACACAAAGAAATGAAGCTCTACCTCTATTACAAAATAAGCATTAACATTTTAAATGCAGTCATATACGAAAAAAGAACACTAAGAAGAAGTGATTTAAATTTTATAATGTTTATATTTTATTTTTATAATTTTCAGGGTACTGTGTCCACTTAAACGTTTAAATTTCAAAGCCCCATAACACCTGGTCAACTTAATTGGTTACACTCTTAAAAAATGTACTTAAAATGAGTCCCTGAACATACCCGTTTTTCTTTGAGGACAATGCATCGTAAATGAACGATGCGATGACGTACTCAAATATAAGTAATTGTACATTCTTAAAAATGAGCAGTGTGATTTAATATTGCTAATCTCAGCTTCTGTTCAAGGCATCTTAACAAAGCGACTTGACGCACTTAAAATAGTTGTTCAGAAGATGGTTTTCCATATTATTGGATGTCGATTGCTTAAACGGAAACCGAGTTATTGCAACTCAATTATCTTACTTCCTTTTCTTTTGCCACACCTTTTTAACATATATTATGTATATAACTTCTTCATGTCGCCCTGGTAGCACAACGGATAAGGCGCTGGACTGAGGTGCCACTGCATTTTGGCTCGCTTCCCGGTGAATCATGGTTTTAATTGCTGGTATGCATTGCAAATGATTTATGAAGGCAGCTCTTTTTATTCATTTTTACTCTTTTTTAAGTAAATGGCTTTTTCAAAAATGAAATTTATGTATTTGGAGTTGAGATAAGCATCGAATGTACTAAAAAATGAGTATATATTACTTTTTTTTGAGTACCTACTTTTAAAAGACAATAATAAACTACCCTTATTTTAGGAGACCATTACTTTAGGAGGCTCAGATTGAAAGCTGGAACTAAATCCCAAGTTAAGTAATTCAGGTCCATTAATTTATATATAATATTTTTCGCAATGAAAATTTTTTTTATTGTGTTCATTGTATATTTCCTTAGAAAAAGTTTTATTTTCAAACTTCCAGTCTTTTAGTTAAATATAAATATTTTTTAAAAATTATAAAATGTGTATTGCTGTAACAGTATACGTTGGAGTCTTTAAAGTAACAGTTCCCTAATAAAAGGATCTGATTAATACTTAAAAATGAAATGAATCTCGGTAAAGAAGTATCAAGCTCAAAAACCGATAGGAATTCGGACATTCATGAATTCAAATAACTAATATAATATTAAAAAATGCAAATTATTTATTATAAATGTACCAATTAACTCAAATATTTTTTCACATAAATAACGTATATATATCTTACAAATTATGCAAAATTAATGACAAATAATAATTATTTTATTTTGCTCCAACTTTAAATAAAAATGTCACTTTCAGTATTCAATGCATGTAAAATTTCTAAAAACACAATAAAATCACTCACTGTCAAGCAAATTTTCATTCTTGTAATACATTTTTGGCAAACCACTAACTGCTGAACATTATGAAACAAAAATTGACTGCAGATATTTATATAATTTGCTTTAATGTTGAGTGTAATGCAGAGAAAACTGAAATTTTTTTAGGGGTTTTATACATGACACTCACTGTAAAATTAAAGCACCCTACAGCATAAGTGACTCGTTATTTATTCTTAAATTACTTTTTTTCTTTATGCATTGCAATATTTACAAGTTTGAGTGCGAAATTCCTGATAAGGCGGCGTATTGAAAAATAAGAGATTTTGCAGTACGTCGCCTTTTCTTCTAATGTCTTTTGGGCAAATCAATTCACACACAGAGTTTCAGTAAATTGATTTCCCATCTGACCCTAAAGATTTTGAAGACTTTTACATAGTATGTATAATTCTTAGTTGTATTCACATACAAAATTTGACAAAAAACCCTGACTCGCGTTTTCTTTACAAATGTATCTATGGGATACCTGAGCAAGTTGATGATGTGCACAATTTCGTTTTCATTTTGCGTTTGGCAGGTAACACATCTTTATAACAGTCCTCTAGAAGCAATCCTTTGATACATTGACAATATTTTGCTTAGATGTACCCATTTTTACATTAGGTTATGACTTTCTCTATGTAACACATTGGATACGGAGTGAAGAAAACGTTCATAATATGATTAATATTTATTCAATCGTTTTGAAACTTTGAGAAAACATGCTAGAAGATTGAAGCGTTATTTTAAATCAATAAATATTTTTTTTTACATTTTCAGGGATTTTGGGGTACCGAGTCCTCTTAATATAATTGTAATTGTATTGTATATACATTATGAGAACATAAAATAAACATAATTTAAATTCCTATTTCGAATTAATTAAAAATATATATATTTAATATATTCCGTTTTATTTTATTATCCATTTTTTTACAATGTCTTCAAACTATGATTCTTGTCAATATTGACGACGAAGCGATCATTCAAAAAAAGTTTTAATTGCATTGATTGATTGGTTACCAACCATGAACTTCCAACGGACAATCAAGTCGATAGATTAGGCGCATTTTTGTTTTATCAAATATAATAAAAAAATAGTTCCTATATCAGTTGTAAAGCAACTACTTCAACAGGTTTGGTTTGGTTTGGTTTGGTTTGGTTTGGTTTGGTTTGGTTTGGTTTGGTTAAATAACATCGCACTAGAGCTGCACATTGGGCTATTGGGGACGGTTCGGGGTCTTTCTCGAAGGAAAGACACGGGAACACATACACATTCACACACACATTCATACATGCACCTCGTTATTTTAGAACCATGGTATGATGACGAGGAAACACCTGAACTGGCACCTAACGCCTTCAATAGACGTCGGTACTTTGGACCCCAATCAGATGTATCGTGCACCAGTCCCGTATACCCGCCGTTAATTTTTGCAGATGTTCTGGAAGACTTTTCTAGTATTTTTGTAGCAAAGCTGGCAGCCCTCTGATCGCAAGATTACTACTTTTTTACTTTTCTTTGTCAAGTTCATCGCACGGGCTCGAACTGACAATCCTCTGATTACCAGCTGAGCATCTTTATCTGCTGGTCTATCGATGCCCTTCGGAGAGGTGTCAAATTCGCTCCTTTGAACCATCAAAAATAATTTGGTGTATTGAAAAGGAATGGTGCACATTAAATCCTCCTTAACCCAATGCACTCATGCCTACTAACGTTACGTAAGGTTACCAGCTAAGGTGTATATTTTGGAGAAAGCGTCCAACTCTGAAGCTCCATTTGAGTAGTTGACAGTTCATACTATTTATGAGAAAAGTGTATAAAGTGGAAAAGAGCGATTAGTCGAAGATTGGACTATGAAGAAAAAATTTAATTTTAAAGTTCAATGACTGCGTGAAAAACTTAAACATTTTAAGACGAACACAATTATACCAACACGCCGAAACTAATTACAAGTGCGGAGAGACCTATCGAACTAAAAGAAGAAGCCGTAGAAACATGCGCGCATACACTGTTAAAAGTAAGTACACTCAAACCTGTTTTTGTGCGGTGGATAGGGACCGCATAAAAAAATTTGCACAAAACTTCACGACTAGCTATAAAAAATAGTTTTCGCAACACAATTACATTTTTTTTATGCGGTGGATCGGGACCGCATAAAAGTCTCACATAGAAAATATCTCAAAATTTTACGAAATAACTAGCAATTGCTTTTTTAAACGAAATCAAGACACGTGGCTTGACAGCTACTTGGAATCTCCCCAAACATTTTGGAATCTGATTTAGAAAATACACATACGAACATTTTAAAATATTTTATTTCCATATAAAAATTTTCAAAACGTACAATTATTATCCTTTGCAGTCTGACAATACGCGAACTTGGTTCAAAATCGCTTTCGTCACTTGAAGATACTATCTCGCACTATCGTTTAGAGTTGACTTTTTTTCAGTTACCATGTAGTCAGTGATCAGTTTTTGCGACGACTGTTGTTTCACTAGACGCTTGTATATGTCTCGGTAGCCAGATAATCAATTATGTTCCAATTTGATTAAAATTTTCATATACTGCACAAAAAAAATCGCACATAAAAAGTCGCACAAAAAAAAATATCACAAAAAAAGACCGCACAAAAACAGGTTTGAGTGTATTAAAAAAAAGTCAAATATAATCGTTTTTGAATACATTCGATGCTTATCATAGCTCTAAATACATAATATTTCAATTTTGAAAATGACATGTACTTAAAAATGAGTACAATGGGTAAAAATGAATAAAAAACAGCTGATGCTAGCCTTCATTAATCTCTTTCAATACACATAGGCAATTACAACTAAGACTTGTCGAGAATCGAACCCAGGTTATCAGAGATCGAAACCCAATGCCGTATCCGTTGTCCTGCCAGGGCGACGTGAAGAAGTTATAAACAGAACATATTTTAAAAACGTGTGCTACGGAAGTAAAATAATTGGTTGTAATATCTCAATCGATATCAATAATGCATTGCATCAAGCAATCGACATCAAATGATGTTGAAAACCATCTTCTGAACAACTATTTTAAGTTTGTCAAGTCGCTTTGTTAAAATGGTTTGGCAGAAGTTAAAATTTGCAATATTAAATTGCACCACTCATTTTTGCGAAAGTACGATTAATTCAATTTGAGTAAGTCACTGCTCATTTACGATGCAATTGTACTCAAAGAAAAACGAGTACGTTCTTTCACTCATTTTTAAGCACCTTTTTTGACAGCCTGCAAAACCCCGTAACTTCAGACAGAAGCATATATGTATGACCTACCATCGTGTAAAGAAAGACCTGCGTCGAACAGGTACGTCACTAATCCTCATTTGTATTACTTAATTGCGGAATTACTCTGACCGGCTTAACCGCTGTAATTTCAGTCCTTAACTTGAAGATAACAAAGATTTTTACATTCATTCACTGTAAAAAAAGGTACTTAAAATGAGTACACGAACTTACGCGCCTTTCTTTGAGTACAATTACATCCTAAATGAGCGATGACGTACTCAAATTAAGTAACCGTACTTTCCGCAACAATGAGAGTAATTCACTACTGCTCACCTCAGCTTTTGTGCAAGCCCCCTTAGCAACGCGAGATGGCAAACTAAAAATAGTTGTTCAGAAGATGATTTTCCACATTAATTGATCTCATTTGATGCCGATTGCTTAAATGGAAACTTGAGTTATTACAATTCAATTATCTCACTTCCCATTCTTTTGGCCTCCGTGGCCGAGCGGTTAAGGGCGTCAGCTAGGAATACGAAGGTTCCCGGTTCGATGCCAGGTGATGGAATTGACAAAGAAAAGTAAAAAGTAGTGATCTTGTGATCGGAGGGTTGCCAGCTTCGCTACAAAATACTAGAAAAGTCGTCCAGAACATCCGCAAAATTAACGGCGTGTATACGGGACTGGTGCACGATAAATATGATCGGGGTCCAAAGTCCCGACGTCTATTTAAGGCGTTGGGTGCCAGTTCAGAAGTTTCCTCGTCATCTGACCATGGTTCTAAAATAACGAGGTGCAGGTATGAATGAATGTGTGTGTGAATGTGCATGTGTTCCCGGGTCTTTCCTTCGAGATAGACCCCGAACCGTCGCCAATAGCCCACTGTGCAGCTCTAGTACGACGTAAATTAACCAACCAACCAAAACATTCTTTTGGCACATATTTTTAACACTTATTCTGTCTATAACCTCTTCAAGTCTCCGTGGTAGTTTAACGGATAAGGCCCTTGGCTGCGGTGCTTGAGGATTTGGGTTTGATTCCCGGTAAGTCTTGGTTCTAAGTGTCGATATTTATTGAATGTGATTTATGAAGGCAGCCTATTTACGCTAGCATCTGCTCTGTTTATTAATTGTACTCATTTTTGAATACATGTCTTTTTTAAAATTGAAACTTCTGTATTCGGAGCCGTGATATACATCGAATGTACTCAGAATTAGGTACATTGTACTTATATATTCGAGTACCAATTTTTAACAGTGTATTTGTTTAGTTGACAGTTTGAATAATTTGCTTGGAGTGAAATTTGGGGATGTGTCGGAAGATTTCACTATGAAGTTAAATTGCTGCATTGGAATCTTAAACAGGTCGAAAGAGTAGTTCAAGACAAACAACAAAATGACACTACGAAGTTTAAATTTATGACCGGAGAAAAGGAATCTCACACTTAAAGACAACGCAACAAAGAACAGACAGCAAGATAGCGTTCAAAGTTTTTAATTATCTACTTAAGGTACAGTGGGAAATGCACCAACACAATTTTTTTCCCCTTTCTAACGCCTACGCATTCGTAGTTTCATATTTGTTACTTTTTTAACTTATTTTAGGAGACTAAAATAAGGTACCCTTTTTTTTTAGGAGACCCTTACTTTTGGAGACTTAGATTGAATGCTGGATTTAAGCCCCAAGTGAAGTAAATCAGGTCCTTTAATATATTTCCCAATTAACATTTTTTTTTATGTTTATAGTAAATTGCTTTAAACACAGTTTTATTTTTAAACTATCACTTTTTTATTTAATCTAAATATTTTATATGAATTAAACTTTATTTAATAATGTTCATTTCTCTGCGAATTGTATGTTTTAACTAACAGTTCCCTAAAGAAAGGGTCTGATTGAAACTTAAAAGTGATCTGAGTCTCGTTGAAGAAGTAGCAAGCTCAAAAATCGGAAGGAATTTGAGCATTCTTTAATTCAAATAACTAATATAATATTAAAAAATGCATATTATTTTATTTTTAATAGTATTTTCTTAATATTTTATTCTTTTGTATTAATCAAAAGTTTACACCTGATGTATTCAATACAATCACTAATATTGTATTGAATTACTACTATTGTATTGAATCACTACTACTGTAATGAATCACTACAATTGTATCTACTATTGTATAGAATCACTACAATTGTATTGAATCACTATAATTGTATTGAATCACTATTATTGTATTGAATCACTATAGTTGTATTGAATCACTACTATTGTATTGAATTACTACTACTGTAATGAATCACTACTATTGTAATGAATCACTACTATTGTAAAGAATCACTACTATTGTATAGAATCACTACTATTGTATTGAATCACTACTATTGTATTGAATCACTACTATTGTATTGAATCACTACTATTGTATTGAATCACTACTATTGAATCACAAATGTTGTTTTGAATCACTACTATTGTACGGTTATCTACTCTAATCGTAAAACCGTTTTTTTCACAGAACGGAAATCCGGTATCGTTGACAGCTAAGGCGCAGGTTTTGGTACCATTCACTGTTAAAAACAGGTATTCAAAAAAATCGGTATTCACTGTTAAAAACAGGTATTCAAAAAATTGGTATTCACTGTTAAAAACAGGTATTCAAAAAATAGTGAAATGTACTCATTTCTGAATACATTCGATGCTTATGATGGCTCCGAATACAAGTTTCATTTTTGAAAAAGACATATACTCAAAAATGAGTACAGTGAATAAAAGAAGAATATACTTGTCTACCAGGCTGCCTTCATAAATCACTTTCAATAAATATCGATAATTTTCGGAACTCAAAGTGAGATCATCAGGCACCGCAAACCAGTGCCTTATCAGTTGTGCTATCAGGGCGACGTGAAGAAGTTATAAACAGAAGTACCGTTAAAAAGGTGTGCCAAAAGAATAGGATGGGTAAGTAAGGTAATTGCGTTGTAATAACTCAGTTTCAATTTAAGTAATCGACATAAAAAAAATATGGAAAACGATCTTCTGAATAACTATTTTAAGTTTGTCAGGTCGCTTTGTTAACATGGCTTGTACAGAACGTTGTTGCTCATTTACGATGCAATTATACTCAAAGACAAACGAGTACGTTATGTACTCATTTTTAAGTACTTTTTGCAGTGCACACGTCGTTAAAACCGGAGTTGGTAACTGTAGAAGCGGAGTTGCCGATTATTGCAAACTTCCTCACATGTTGAGTGCAAGGTACTATGAAGTACATTGTGTCATTTATAGGGTGATTATGGGAACATTGCTAAAATATTGAGTTTTTATCTGTATAGAAACTATTTAGAAAGAGTTTTAAGCAATTTTTGTATTTGATAACTAAAGTAATTTGTTAAATTTTCATCGTGCAGTGGTTTTTTTTAAAAACATTTAAGTCAAAACTATAATGATCTCATGCTCTCGTTTGTACACTTTTTAACGGATATCGTTTACTCAAAAACATTACTCAGGTATGACAATAGACATCTGTTATAAATTGGCGAATAACATTTATTAAATTTACTTGAAATTTGAAAAAAATATGTGGAATTTCAATTTCTGAAATACCACGTTATAAAAGACATAATTTTTACGAACTCATTGACCTAATGCACATTTTTGTCTTTTATTTTATATATACAAACGTTTAAAAATACTGGAAGCTACCGCATAAAATAAAATAATCCCAGTCTTGAAATGATTGCTTTTTTGATAAAATTTTGGTTCAGTTAGCATTGATAATTTTATTAACAAAATAGCGAATCTGATATCTGGCAAACACAATCGTACGAATGAATTTAAGTGTGATTAGTAACGCACGTTTTCTTTTATCTAATATTGAGAAGAAAATAAAACCACAAACATCTCCCCGGCACCGATAAATGTAGACGTACGTGTATAAGTGTACATAAGGAAACCTTGGAACCGACGAATCGGATACCGGTCTGGCATCTGATTAGTCAAGTTCAACGCCTGCAGCATTTTCTTTGCCGGAGTCGACACATTTGCTGGATCCGACTACGTTAAAAAGTTTTATTTGAATAACAATGCATACGTCACCGCTGGTTTTCAAGGTAACCGGTATCAACGACGATATCCATGCGGATGCAATGTTACGGTATACAATGCTGGATGCAATGTTACGGTATACAATGCTGGATGCAATGTTACGGTATACAATACCGGATGCAATTTTATGGTATACAATGCCGGATGCAATGTTACGGTATATAATGCCAGATGCAATGTTATGGCATATAATGCCGTATGCAATGTTACGGTATACAATGCCGGATGGAATGTTACGGTATACAATGCCGGATGCAATGTTCGGTACAAAATGCCTTATACAATGCCGAATGCAATGTTACGGTATACAATGCCGGATGGAATGTTACCGTATAAAATGCCGGATGCAATGTTATGGTATACAATGCCGGATGGAATGTTACGGTGTACAATGTCGGATAGAATGTTACAGTATACAATGCCGGATGGAATGTTCAGTACAAAATGCCTTATAAAATGCGAATGCAATGTTACGATATATAGTGCCGGATGCAATGTTAAGGTATACAGTGCCGGATGGAATGTTACGGTATACAATGCCAGATGGAATGTTACAGTATACAATGCCGGATGGAATGTTCGGTACAAAATGCCTTATACAATGCCGAATGCAATGTTACGGTTTATAGTGCCGGAAGCAATGTTACGGTATACAATACCGGATGCAATGTTAAGGTATACAGTGCCGGATGGAATGTTACGGTGTACAATGCCGGATGGAATGTTACAGTATACAATGCCGGATGGAATGTTCGGTACAAAATGCCTTATACAATGCCGAATGCAATGTTACGGTTTATAGTGCCGGAAGCAATGTTACGGTATACAATACCGGATGGAATGTTAAGGTATGCAATGCTGGATGCAATGTTACGGTATACAATACCGGATGCAATTTTACGGTATACAATGCCGGATGCAATGATACGGTATACAATGCCAGATGCAATGTTATGGCATATAATGCCGGATAAAATATTACGGTATGCAATGCCGGATGGAATGTTACGGTATACAATGCCGGATGGAATGTTACGGTATACAATGCCGGATGGAATGTTACGGTATACAATGCCGGATGGAATGTTACAATATACAATGCCAGATGCAATGTTCGGTACAAAATGCCTGATACAATGCCGGATGCAATGTTCGGTACAAAATGAGTGATACAATGCCGGATGCAATGTTACGGTATATAGTGCAGGATGCAATGTTACGGTATACAATGCCGGATTGAATGTTAAGGTATACAATGCTGGATGCAATGTTACGGTATACAATGCTGGATGGAATGTTACGGTATACAATGCCGGATGCAATGTTACGGTATACAATGCCGGATGCAATGTTCGGTAGAAAATGCCTAATACAATGCCGGATGCAATGTACGGTAGAAAATAACTGATACAACGCCGGATGCAATGTTACGGTATATAGTGCCGGATGCAATATTACGGTATACAATGCCGGATGGAATGTTACGGTATATAATGCCGGATGAAATGTTACGGTATACAATGCCGGATGGAATGTTACGGTATGCCATGTTCGGTACAAAATGCCTGATACAATGCCGGATGCAACGTTACGGAATATAGTGCCGGATGCAATGTTACGGTATACAATGCCGGATACAATGTTACGGTATACAATGCCGGACCAGACTACGTGAAAAAGAGGCCTAACCGGTACTCCATTGCTCTGACATACCGCTGGCATCGTATGCAAGAGGAACCGAGCCTCAACTGAGTATATCATTTAAAAGATAAAAACGTAATTATTTACGCTTTTTTATCTATTTACTAAATTTTATTGATTATTAATAATATCAACTTGGATATTACAATTTTGAGCCTATAATGAAATAACAAATAAACTGGTAGTAAATATTATTTAATTGTTTGGTAAAGTTTCAAAGTTTTTATTCTCCCGTTTACAATGGCAATTACCAAATATTTTACGGATGTTATGGCTGATTTGAAAGATATGAACTCGCAACTCTCCGATTACGGGTTTATGTACTCAGAAGACGACATTCGAACCTAAATCCCTCCTCTTATAAGTTCTGTATATTTCCGGCTAAGCCACATCATGCCCCTCAGAAACTACAATGAAACTACAGTTTATTCAGCAAGACACATACATTTTACTTTCATAATCATACACTTGTCGACAATCGCCCACTATCCAGCTCTATCGCAAAGTCAATTAAAAAACCTAACCATGAACACACTTCATATTACCAATAATGTTTAATTTAAAGTTTTTATGTACAGCTTACGTAACATGCTATTACAGTTATTTAATAATTAAAAAAAAATGAAAGAGCATGCTCAGGAATAAAATAATATTTAAAAAAAAAAGGAAAACCGACTCAAAGAAAATGCACTAAAAAGTACTAAATAGTTTTTAATTTTACGACCAAGTTGAAAAAATTGAATTATTTAATGTCAATTTTATACTTATTACAACTTTTCGAAATCGGCGCCAAAATTTATTTGGGATTTTTGTAAATTGGCACCAACTTCCAAAAGTTGTAATAAGTATAAAATTAATATTAAATAATTCAATTTTTTCATCTTGGACGTAAAATTAAAAAAAAAAAAATATTTCGCATTTTTTTTAAATCGTTTTTTTTTTTTTAATATTATTTTATTTTTCCCTCTTTAGTTTTTTAATTTAGCAGAGGGCTTCGCCCCCTAATATTTTTCACCAAGAAATTGAAGTAGCAACTTGTGCTCAACAATATATATTGTAAAACAATCCCTATTGTTTTTATTGTAAAATAAGGCCAATAAATGCTGGTTATACGAAATACCATTGTTGTACAATTTCTGTTAAACGATGAAAATATTTTGAAATTGTATAAATTGTTTTAAAAAAAACTCAGGTTTTCGACATTCCCGGATGTATAACAGCCGGATAACGGATTATTTTTTTGCATATTTTGCCTAAGTGGATTTTTTTCTATCCAACAACAACAAAACAAAAATTCGAAATCGGACAATATTTTTTTTTTCATACAGTCCGGTTAATTGAAAATTACGGATAGTTAAATGCCGGATAACAACGTAAATTTTTTTCAAATGGCTCCCAAGTGAAACATCTCCTATCCATCAAAAAAATTGTGCAAATATCTGAAGTAAAACTAAAATCCCTCGCGAACATACATAACAAAAATACATAACGGTCGAATTGATAACTTCTGGACTTGGCGTAAGATTTGGCGGTTTTAATTAAAATTTTTTAGCGGTTTTATTTTGGAGTTTTGGTTGGCGCGCTGTTCAGTCGATTAAAAATCGTTTTAACTTCAGTGGGTTAACATTAGAGAAAACTTTTTTACGGTTTTCTTATAAAGTCCTAAGTTGATTGGTACTATACCGCCTCGACATTTCCTCTGGTAACCGTTCTAAACTGATAATTACGCTGACAAAATTTATATTGTATCGTTTAAAAAGAATCTTTAAATTAAATTTTTATCGACTTGCAAATTATAAGATTATCACTCGTTTACATTTATTAAAAAGAAATAAGTTTCGGTATTTTACGAACCACAAAGCAGATAGATTTTACAAAAGGAAAGCTTTGAACATACTTCGCTCATATCCCCAACACTTTTAAATGAAAGTTTGAAAGCGAGAACTTTAGAAAACTTTCCAGATTGAAATGTATTGTCGCTTCATTAAATTTTATTGGCTCGTGAAATTTCATTTCCATTTATTTTCGCCTCAGAGATTTAATTATTTTACTTTTACGGAAGACTGCGCTTATTATTGTAATCTTAAAATCGAAAAAGATAAGAGGTAATGATCAAGGTAATAATTTTTATTTTCAAAGAATTTAAGGAGAGTTTTTAATTCCAATGGAATAATTTTTCCAATGGAAATACATCGAGTTATTTTTGTACAATGATATCCTAAACGAGCTTACACTATTCCATTTATATTCTATTTTATTCCATATATATGTTCGACTTGTATCGAGCAGCGTAGTTTTGCTATAACGCATTTGCAGATTAATGGAATTTATTTTTAGTGCAAGAATCCTTAAATTTTGAACAAAGGGGCCATAAATGATGTAACATTTGGACGGGGGGAGCGTTTACAAAAAGTGTGATATCACACACATCGCATAACAATTGCAGAAGCCAAATCTACAATAGCAGAATTAAAACTCACTTTCTTTCAGTTATACTATCATTCAGCTAAAGCGAAGCGAAAGCAAAATATCTTTCTCCGAAATCTCCACTTACCCAAAAAATATATATATATGTAAAAAATATGAGTTCTGGCATTAATAACATGAAGAATTAATGTGCTTAAAGCAAAAATCAGACTATACTGTCGACCGCGTATCCGTGGACAAAAGTTCGTAACCAACGCTTAAATGCGGTTAAAACATTTTTTTAATGATCACTTCGTCGTCAATATTGAAAAGAAGGATTTAAAGACAGGAACAATTAACAACTGCCTCGAAACCGGAATTTATTAAATATTAATACAACTTATTTATTAATTTCTAGTGGTAGTTTATATATTTTAATATGTTTGCAATTTAATATAATAGTAGGACGACCTTAATAATGGGGGCATATATAGTACATCATGTTAATGTGGCATGTCATATATATCGGTCAAACAGAGTGTATTAAGATTTCGTATTAAGGAGCACCAAGCACATACTGTCAATCAAGAAATAAAGAAGTCCTCCATTGCCAAGCCCACTTGGGAACATAATCATATTTTAAATTTTTCTAACCCACATTTAATTTGCAAAACCAAATCTCCAGTCGAACTTTTCTTCTTGGAAGCGTTTGATATATTTCGCAAAAGTGGATTGCCAATGAAACATTCGCGATTACGATTTTTCCCACTTCCTGGCACACAGTAGTTAACTCCAACCGATTGAGATAATTTTTGTTATTTGGCAACACTTTCAAATCTGGATTTATTCTCATTTTATTGTGTACTAGCAAAAGTACCCGTTCTTCGCACGGAAATAAATAAAATAACGACAAATAACTGAAAATATATACATTTCCTCTCCTGCCTGGGATAATCGCATATACCATTTTAGAATTCCTATTTAAAAAGTGATAAAGCTTTTTTTTTTTATAATTTAAAATATTTTTATGTTTAATAAATTAGAAGTTAAAAAAAAGTAAAAATATCTCTATACTACTTGGTTGCTAAAACACCGATAAAAATCGAATAATTTCTAGTTTATCTCTCATAAGGTATGGAATTTTAAAAATTAAACATTCCTGCACAAAAATATTTTTAGAAATTAATATGAATTTCTTTTCGGTATAGGTATACATAGTTACATTAAATACCATAATAAAAAACGACGTTTTTAAAATCCTTAACTCCAAGTGGAATAAGTTGATGGGTATAAAATAATATACTATTGTGTAGACGAAAGTCAGACGTTTCGTACATGCCGATTTTTAAGCCTCCCCTTTTTGCGTTTGTACCAGGTGAAAATAAGTGTACAGCTATCATTAATTCAACGTGGAATTAGCCTATATGGATAAATGACATACCATCGTGTAAAGGAAAGAAGGCCGTTTCAATCATTGTAGGCCATTTATTCTCTCCCCCTCTCAACCTTGTACCGAGTAGGGGCCCAATACAGCGCGGTCTGTACATAACCGATTTTTTTTAACACGGATGCCGCAATTTATTTGTGAAATGACTATAATTATATTTTAGTTTACAGTGCTTACTTTAATCGATAAAATTTTAATTACTGTTGTCATCATTATTGAAAGATAATGTGCATTATAACAGGTATTTTATATGAATAATTATTTACACAAACCTATGATTTTTTTTATCCAAGGAAAAAATATTAAATTAAATAATAAACTAAGCGCTATGATCTTCATTTTTATATTATTTTTAAAAATAATTTCATCAAGGAGAGTTTTATTAAATTGCAGTTTTAAAGGAATAACTTCAAGCGTGAATTTTAATTAAACTTCTGAATCAATTTCGATATTGAAATGTTCTGAAGCAGCATGGAAGTGAAAAAAGCAGCAGAAACAGATAACATAATTTTTTAAAGCTGACCAAATTAATAAATTTGATAAAGAACTTAAATGATTTAACTTTCAAACATTCCGAATTTCCCTGTTCCCAGTATTGCAATTTTGATTTGATTATTTCCAAATGCCCGTTCCAATGTATCGTTTAGGCTACATCTTTGTAATATCTTCGACCAACAACTTGTGTATCTAATTAATAGTTTGCATTTTTGTCCTCAATAATGCAGAACATAAGAATGTAAATTGCAGCCAGTATAAACCTAAACGTTTTTTGCAAATAAACTGCTTCAAATTCTTTATCAAAGTAAGAATAAAATTAACAGCCCAGCATAAATACTCAACCAAAAATAGTATGTTTTGAAATACTACACAACTTTCTTTTACTACGCCCTGCCCATGTTTTAAAGAATTCCCTTGAATAATATTATTACAGAAGAATAACCACCTATTTTAATTTTAAGTTCATTTTTTTTATTTACGGATCAATTTATTAAAAATTCGGTATTTACTCATTTTGTTAAACAATTTTTCCAAAAATTTTGATTTTGTGATACTGTTATTATAGAATTCGCATCGAAAAATACCTGTCATACAAATATTTAGTAAGTTTCCACAGCAAATTACAGCCAAGGCGCACTTCATCCAAAGAATACACTGTTATAACTTGGCGATAGTTTAGCAAACGGTGCAGCATATTATAATCTCACCATGTACTTTCAATAATTTTACATTTAATATTTAATGATCGCCATTCAATGTTTTAAAAGGAAATATTCATTGGCACATTAAATAAAATATTTTCTAAATTATCAGTTGGTATCTGTGAAATTTTATTCTTTAATAACATTAAAAAGTCTAATAGAGTTGAAAATTCACAATGAAACCAAGCTTCGTACATTTTAAAAAAAATACTTGCATAAAATATTTTTCAAATAAATAAAACGGACGTTCATACACAAATTACTCGCATTTTGGATGAATTGTTCTAAAGTTCGATCTAAGCTAATTAAATATACTTACAATAATCCTGTATAAAACAAAAGAGATAAAACAATTATAACATTTTAATACAATTCTAAACCATTTCCCTAAGATAAAATTCTGGTTGTTTTAATTTTTGAATGGTTCCGTATTGTAGCAAAAAGCCCAATGTGCAGACGTTTTTCAATAATTATTAAATCAAACAAAACCTATGACGTATTTTTATAGTGCCAATAACGAAAAAAATTATTTTAAATTGCATACGATATGTTCATCCATGTTAAGTCAATGGAATACATTAAAATAGTTATAACATACGAATGGGACATCGTACAAACTTAAAAATTATCACAAAAATTTTCTAATTTTTCAAGTAAAGCACTCTGTAAATTTTATAAAGCTACGTTTTGTAGTTATGGAGTATTCCGTGTAAATATCGGAATTCTAATTGGTTTATAATTTTGTTATATTATATTTTCGCTTTTCTCCGTTGATTTTAACTGATTTTACTGTTGCCACTTCGTGAAACTTTGATGACGTACGCTAAAAAATGTCATAACATTCGAATGGAACATCGTAGAGACTTGAAAATAGTCGCGTTAAAATTCTTATTTTTTGAACTAACTATTCTGTGAATTTCAAAGCTCTGCGTTGTGTAGTTACGGAACCTATAATATACTGACAAACCAACAAACAAACCAACAAACACACATCCGGACAGATTTTGGAGATTTCTGCTTTATATATAAGATACAGACACAATAAAATGATATCTTTTTTGTATTATCCAATATTTTACATAGTCTTCTTCTTTTTATCTCCTTGTCAATTATGACGACGAAGGGATCATTAAAAACAAAGTTTTAATCGCTTTAATGCATTGTTACCAACCATGAAATGACCCCGGACAATCAAGTCGATAGTTTAAGCGGATTTCTGTTTTATCAAATATAATAAAAAATATATATATCGTATATAAGTTGTTTAATCATCCGTGGTGAACCACTGGTTTTTGATCAGTGCCGGTTAAAAGGGATATTACCAATAGCTTTATCGGACTCCAAAACAATACTCATGAGTTTGTTTGTTTTGTTAATTAACGTTGCACTAGAGCTGCACAATGGGCTATTGGCGACGGTTCGGGGTCAATCTCGAAGGTAAGACCCGGGAACACATATACATTCACACACACATTCATACATGCACCTCGTTATTTTTTTAGAACCATGGTCAGATGACGAGGAAACACCTGAACTGGCACCCAACGCCCTCAATAGACGTCGGGACTTTGGACACCGATCAGATTTATCGTGCACCAGTCCCGTATACATGCCAGTATAATTTGTTGGATATTCTGGACGACTTTCTAGTATTTTTGTAGCGAAGCTGGCAACCCTCCGATCGCAAGATCACTACTTTTTTATGCCAAGTCCATTGCACGGATTCGAACCACCAATCCTCTGATTAGTAGCTGAACGCCTTACCAACTGAGCGACTGGGGCTCTAATACTCATGAGACTGTCATATTAATGAACGAACCTTTTATATTTGTAACGTAAATATTTAACATCGAACTTTAACAGAACCCCAGTTGCTCAGTTGGTAAGGCGTTCGGCTACTAAACAGAGGATTGGTGGTTCGAATCCGTGCAATGGACTTGACATAAAAAAGTAGTGATCTTGCGATCGGAGGGTTGCCAGCTTCGCTACAAAAATACTACAAAGTCGTCCAGAATATCCAACAAATTATACTGGGGTGTATACGGGACTGGTGCACGATACATCTGATCGGGGTCCAAAGTCCCGACGTCTATTGAAGGCGTTGGGTGCCAGTTCAGGTGTTTCCTCGTCATGTGACCATGGTTCTAAAATAACGAGGTGTGTGTATGAATGTGTGTGTGAATGTGTATGTGTTCCCGGGTCTTTCCTTCGAGATTGACCCCAAACCGTCGCCAATAGCCCACTGTGCAGCTCAAAACTATGATGAGTTACAGCGCAAAACTAACTTTAACAAGAAACTAATATGAAACAATACCAAATCATGCGTCCAACGCATGGGTGCCGTAGACTGACACAACACAGGCAAGCGCCGCGTAAGAGGCAAGAGAAAACAAGTTATATATGCTGGTAAGTGACAGCGTTTTATGTGGTTCATAATCAGGCCACACACGGACTCAAGAGGGTAGCCGTCAGGCCTTCAGCGCCGCCTTCCGTGAGTCGGTCTGCACCCGTGCCGCCTGTTTGGTCTGTACAGCGTTGCCTGGTTGGTCTGTACAGCGTTGCCTGGTTGTCCCGCAGGACGCCAGGCAACGCTGGGGTTCAGATGGCTGGATCGCCACAGTTGTAAAGCAGCTACTTCGAGAAAAGTCTGTAATAAAACAGAGTGGCCACAAATTGTTGATTCATAATTATTCTTTAGCTTTTTTAGTTTGGTATGGTTAATTAACGTCGCACTAGAGCTGCACAGTAGGCTATTGGTGACGGTTCGGGGCCTATCTCAAAAGAAAGACCCGGGACCAATGCCTCGCATTTTTGAACCATGGTCAGACGACGGGAACAACACCTGAGCTGGCACCCAATAGGCATCAGGACTTTGTCGGATTTATCAAGCACCAATCCCGTATACACGCCGGTATTATTTGTTGAATGTTCTGGACGACTTTCTAGTATTTTTGTAGCGAAATTGGCAACTCTCCAATCACAAGATCACTACTTTTTTACCACTACTTTTTCTTTGTCAAGTCCATCGCAAGGGCTCGACCTAGCAATCCTCTGATTTACCAGCTGAACGCCTTTATCCACTGGACTACCGGGGCCCTTCGGAGGGTTGTCAGAATCACTCATTTTATCCACCAAATATAAAGGCCACCGTGACCGAGTGGTTAAAGGCGTCAGCTGGGAAACACGAAGATTTCTGGTTCGATACCAGGTGATGGACTTAACAAAGAAAAGTAAAAAGTAGTGTTCTTGTGATCGTAGGGTTGCAAGCGTCGCTGCAAAATACTAGAAAAGTTGTCCAGAACATCCGCAAAAATTAACGGCGTGTATACGGGACTGGTGCACAATAAATCTGATCAGGGTCCAAAGTCTCGATGTCCATTGAAGGTGTTGAGTGCCAGCTCAGAAATTTCCTAGTCATCTGACCAAGGTTCTAAAATAACGAGGTACATGTATGAATGTGTATGTGTTCCCGGGTCTTTCCTTTGAAATAGTCCCCGAACCGTCGCCAATAACCCACTGTGCAGCTCTAGTTAGACGTTATTAACCAAACCAAACTTAAAATAGAAGAAGATTTTTGTTGTTTTTTGGTTTTTATTAATTAACATCGCACTAGAGCTGCACAGTGGGCTATTGGCGACGGTTCGGGGTCAATCTCGAAGGAAAGACCCGGGAACACATACACATTCACACACACATTCATACATGCACCTCGTTATTTTAGAACCATGGTCAGATGACGAGGAAACACCTGAACTGGCACCCAACGCCTTCAATAGACGTCGGGACTTTGGACCCCGATCAGATTTATCGTGCACCAGTCCCGTATACACGCCAGTATAATTTGTTGGATATTATGGACGACTTTCTAGTATTTTTGTAGTGAAGCTGGCAACCCTCCGATCGCAAGATAACTACTTTTTTACTTTTCTATGTCAAGTCCATTTCCCGGATTCGAACCACCAATCCTCTGATTAGTAGCTGAACGCCTTACTAACTGAGCAACTGGGGCTCAATAGAAGAAGAATGTGATGATTTTCTTCCTGGACCGTCCAAAATGACATTTACAACTTTATTATGGTTACCACAATCCTTCTAGAAGAACATTAATAATTTCAACCCAAGTAAAGAACCCCCACAATGCATTCCTCATTTAAACCTGTTTCATCATTCATCATTTCCACAAAAGGTGACGAAGTTTACTCTCGACAACAGACGCCCACTTCCCCCCTTCGAAATACGCGGGAGCAATTAACGGAACTTGTCGCTCGCCGCTGTTAATTGATTCCGACGACAACACCGAGCGCTCTGTTAATTACTTTGCCCCCCCTTGCAAAAGAGATAAGGAATAATAAAAACGTACGCCGCGCGGTACCAGATACTTTTGGGGTTTGTGCGACTCAATTAGCAAAGAAACGGGACAAACTGAGCGTTGAAATCCACTCCAGTTGCTAAGTGACTCGACTTGTTTTGGAATGAGTTGTGCGGAATTGTTCGAAAATAGAATGAAACTTTGCTTGTTGTTTGTGGTTATTAATGCATGGTTTTGTTGAGGTTTGTTTTGTTTGGTGGTGCTGTGGTTGTATGAGTGGAAGGGGATCTTTGGAGGTGTCGAGAAAAAATTTACATGGAGTGTAGTTGGGAAGTGTGATTCTCTTCAGTATAAATACACAAAACCCATTTTTTCAACACGAAGCGTTTTATTCTTTATTAAATATGCTTGTATAATATTATTTAAATTTATTTCCTTCAAAAAATATAATTTCTTTAAAAATAATATGTTTTTTTTAAAGGAAAATCGACTTTAAGAAATATATGATAAAAAGTTAAAAAAAACATCAAAATTTCAACTTCACGAACAAGTTGGAGGCCTCCGTGGCCGAGCGGTTAAAGGCGTCAGCTGGGAATACGAAGTTTCCTGGTTCGATGCCAGGAGATGGACTTGACAAAGAAAAGTAAAAAGTACTGATCTTGTTATCGAAGGGTTGCAAGCTTCGCTACAAAATACCAGAAAATTCGTTCAGAACATCCGCAAAAAATTAACGGCCTTGTAAACAGGACTGGTGCACGATAAATCTGATCGGGGTCCAACGTCCCGACGTCTATTGAAGGCGTTGGGTGCCAGTTCAGGTGTTTCCTCGTCATCTGACCATGGTTTTAAAATAACGAGGTGCATGTATGAATGTGTGTGTGTTAATGTGTATGTGTTCCCGGGTCTTTCCTTTTTTTTTTCGAGATAGATCCCGAACCGTCGCCAATAGCCCACTGTGCAGCTCTAGTGCGACGTTCATTTAACAAACCAAATCAAACCAATCACGAACAAGTTTATTATTAATAGAGAAATGTAGGCATATTGTAAAATATTGTTAAATATTTTAGGCATATTGTAAAATACATATATGTTATAAAATGACACTCAAATTAGCACTATAAGTAACAGATTTAAAAAGAAATACTAAAGTAAAAAATATGAGTTTTAAGGAAATATTTCGAGTGATTCTGAATAACTATTTATATAAAAACTATATTTATATAAGAACTATTTATATGTGAAATACAATATTTTAATGCTGATTCTTATGTATTATAGTTGTGCCAAAGTATTTTAGAAAAAATGTTGATGAAAAAATATATATTTAAAAAAAACCTTAGCGTGTTAGAAAAAGCTTAACAAATTGAAATATTCACAATTTTGGAGAAGGTACAAGCAATTGTAAATTGAATAAAGAGTTCTCCTCTCTAATACGAACATTGTTATAACAATAAATTCTATATAACAAGAACATCATATGACATTCCATTTCTTTCAGTATTCAAAAGTAATGTCCATATATTCGCTTATGACGAACACTCCTAATACAATGTCTCGTATAACACGAACGACTTTTTTAGAACTCCCATTCAAATCAGACTTATTAATGCGATTTTTTAGAATCAGCAGAGGAATACGGTTCTTCGACTAACCATCAACGAAACACAAAGAATTATCCTAACGAAGAAAACGTATGTCTAACAAATTAGTGGGAAAAAATCTAATTTTGGATAATTCAATGTTGTATTTCAATGTTCTTTTAGCTCCCCAAACATGGTTATGCCACAACTCAATTCGTGCTTCAAGTCAGATGTAATATTTAAAACGGCTGGTAATTTCTTTTACTATTCAACAGTAGGATGTATTATGCATGTTAATTTGTACAACATATTTTTTTAAACTCATATTTAATTTTTTTAACACATTGAGTATATAATGGATAATATTATTACGTTTATACTGTTAAAATAGGTACTGAAAAATAAGTAAAATGTACTCATTTTTGAGTACATTCGATGCTTATCAATCTACGAATACATACATTTCAATTTTTAAAAAGATATGTACTCAAAAAAGAGTATGATGAATAAAAATTGCAGATGCTAGCCTATATAGTTTGCCTTCATAAAGTACTTTAAAAACATTCGACAGCTACGACCGACTTACCGGAAATCGAACCCAGATCCTCAGGTACCGCAGTACACAGCCTTATACGTTATACTACCAGGGCAACTGGAAGAAGTTATAAACAGAACACAAGTTTAAAAGGTGTGTCATAAAAATTGGAAGTAAGATAAACGAGTTGCAATAACTCAATTTCTACTCAAGCAATCAACATCAAATAATGCGCAAAACCATCTTTTGAACAACTATTTTAAGTGTGTCAGGCTTTGAACAACTATTTTAAATGTGTCAGGCTTTGAACAACTATTTTAAGTGTGTCAGGTCGCTTTAAGACGGCTTGGAAAGAAGCTGATATCAATATTAAAACCCACTGTTCATTTTTCAGAAAGTACGGTTGCTTAAATTTGATTACTTCACCGCTCATTTACGACGCAATTTTATTCAAATAAAAGCGAGTAGGTTCAGGTACTTATTTTTAAGTACCTTTTCATTACCGTGTAGATACGAAAAGTCTTTACAAATCAGGTACATGCGGTGTCAGGCGAGTACACCACTTGGCGTATTATTGGTAATCAATCTGACGTTAAAACAATTTAGTGTTTGGCGAGACTTCGGTTAAGTTTGATAGGAAAGAGGAAGAGGGTGTTGATATCAGAGAGTTGTTATATTAAATAGAGAGCGCCTTCAATACCAGACTCTCGTAAGGCCACGATGTCAACATTGAAAAGAAAAAACTCACATCACGTGGTTATAGCACTGCCACATTTGGCGTACGGACATCTGCAGGAGTTTCAAATTTGACGCACTTTCTTCTTTTTTGGTGATAAGGAGTCCTGTCCGTATTCAACTTTTTAACATATATGTACGTATTTACTTATTTTCAAACAATATGCGCTAAATATTTCTTCTTCATTAACGAAACGAAAATATTTTATTTGTGTTCAATACTCGAAGAAGCGAAACTCTATATTTCTCAGGTTTTATTGTTTATATTTTCTTATTGAAGTATACACATTAACAAATAAAAGAACTTCGCTTATGGTAAATTTTTTACATAAAAACGTAATGCGATTATTTCAAAACTAAAAAGTAAGAAAAATCTCCTTAATATATCTGTTAAACTCCCTTAAATTGTGCCACTCGTTAAAAAAAAAAACGATATTTAAATACAAAATTAAACACAAAACCATATTGCAATACTTCGATCTCGTTTAGTTCTGAAAGTCGCCAAGGGCCTGCCAAGTAATATTGGCGCATGAATGAATTGGCATTTCCACATATCACGTGGTTTCAATGATGGACACCCGGAAATCAGCATTTTTATTCCTCTATTTGTATCATTACTCTATGGTTGATTTCCGCCCAAACAACTTGTTTGATCTTCTCACTGTTAAACATAGGTACTCAAAAATAAGTAAAATGTGCTAATTTTGATTACGTTCGGTGTTATCATAGCTCCGAATACATAAGTTTCATTTTTGAGAAAGACATGTACTCAAAAATTTGTACATGATGAGCACTCAAAATGAGTACAATGAGAAAAATAGCAGTAGCCTGTCTACATAGACTGCCGTCATAAGTCACTTTCAATAAATATCGGCAATTACAACCAATACTGAAATTTCCTGGAATCGAACCAAAACCTCAGGCACCGAAGTCTAGTGTCTTAACCGTTGTTCTACCAGGGCGACTTGAAGAAGTTATTAACAGAATAAATGTTATAAAGATGTGACAAATTAATGGGAAGTAAGATAAATAAATTGTAATAACTCAGTTTCCGTTGAAGAAATCGACATCAAATAATATGGAGAACCCTCTTCTGAAGAACTATTTTAAGTTTGGCAGGTCGCTTTGTTAAAGTGGCTTGAACAGAAGCTGAGATTAACAACTTTAAAGCAATATTCATTCCACTCAGTTTCCGTTCCTCAAACTGCACGGTCTTTTTAATACGAACTACTTACAGTTCGTCTGGCAAGTTTCGACTAATACCCTTTTTTGAATCCATTTTCCCACTCATATATTTTCTGTGTCAATTCAATATAACAGGGGCCGGATTATCGGGAAGTTTAATGTTTTGCAATAATTTTATTTGTCAATTTCTTGAACATTTATTTATGACATATGGCCAGAATTTTGGGACACATGCAACAATAAAATAAATGTATATGATCGATTAATATATGACAACTTTTCCTATCGAGCATATGTATCAAGTCCTTGTTACTCTAAAACCATTTTTCTGATCAGTTAAACAAAAATCGCAATTTTGCAGTGGTATTAATTAAATAAACTGCACTTCATACAAACCCTTTTGTCTCCTCGGGATTAAATTTCGACTAACTAAACTAACTTCATCCGCTAATTGGTGAAAACTTTGAAATGTAATGGATACACCAAAACCAGAAATTTAAATTAGTTTTAAAGTTTAGAAAGATCTAGACTCCCTTCCTGAGGGAATAAAAGATTATCTTCGTAATATTTTATCAATTTCTTGAGTACTCGCTCTTTTACTATTCGTGTGGGAACTGCTCCTTAAAGCTACAATTTTCTAAAAGATTACTTATTTAATTGCGGAACTTTACTAAGAAGAACGATTTTCTAAATTTATATTAAATTCTTATTCGATTTGATTTGGGAAACCCTAATATAAGGGGCATACTAAATTTACATTCAGATTTCATGTCCTGAAAATAACTTTTATCCTTTTTCAGCGGTTAGCTATTTTTACCTCATGTAATTTTTACTTTTAAAAATAATTCATTTAATCATTAGAATATGTATTACATTTGTTTAAATCCTTTTTTTCAATATAAATTAAATAATATATTATTCCACATAACAGCTTATTTTGACTGTCCCAGGTACGGATGAGCTAAGTAGTTATTATTAAACAACGACAGTTATAACGATATTATAATGGAATAACTAGTATTTTTAACTGTTATTTGATATCTTATGCGAGTTAAATGTCGTCAATCTCGGAATTAGTCACCGCAAAATATCAAATGCTAATTTTTCATGAAATTTTTTATTAGTTGATAGTAGGAATTATTTTCATTAAAATACTGTTAATTATTTAACACTTAAAAATATTTCAATAAATTATTTCTATTATATAAACATATTAATTTCCATAATCATTTTTACATCATTAAATGCATATTGGCGAACTAAATATAAAAAAATTCATTGCTATTCAATTTTTGTCAACATACACTTTAAACTTCCATCCAAATTTTGTTTTTATGTAATATAGTGCAATGTACCAAACCGTGATAAATAAGAAAATTAATACCATTTCAAATTTATGCTATTTACCTATTACAATGCGACGAAGAGTACCAAAGATCATTACTTTTCATTACTTTGCTAGTCAAGTTCAGTTAATTATTGAAAATTGAAATAATGATATCTTATAACTGTTCTTCAAATATCGCTCATCAATAGTCCCAGGTGAAGATTCTTCAAAAAAGTATAATTTAAATAGTCTCTAGTATTTTACGTTATATTACAACAAACAACTGAAGTTATTCGCTTGAGGAATGTATCCATTAACTAACAAGATGGACATTTAGCATTTAAACTACGCCCTGTCGCATAACACTTTTGTCTCGGCCATGCGACTTTTCCAAAAGAAAGTTATATTTACAAGAAACGTGCAGGAAGTGTAAAGCAGGGGGAGCATAAGGAGGTGAATAAGTGAACTCCGTTTCAATTCGCGGTGTATTTGGGTTTGGGTATAGGGTATGACGTCATCTTTGTTTTCTGACCAATTGTTGCCCTTGATTCTTATTTTGGGATACCTAACAGCTGCATTGTTGGAAACGATTCTGGGATACATTCTCAAATATGAGAATATGTGGATGGGATTTTTCTATTATCGGTCCACAGAGTCCTAACTTAAAGTAATATGTTAGTTATCTCATGACCTTCCATTGCTTTTCAACATTAAGGGTTGTAAGTCACGTGGTTACATTTTAGTCTTAATAATGAATACTAATGCTAATTGTGAAATCATTATTATATCTGCAGTAAAGATCCCTTTTACGCCCCGTAGTCTGAGCAGATCTTAATACATGATTACTTAAAGTTGAGTATATCATCGCTCATTTATGATGGAATTGTACTCAAAGAAAAACGAGTAGGTCCAGGTACTCATTTTTAAGTACCTTCTTTTACAGGGTACGCTTCCAAGAATAATACGGTTTGGTTTTGGTTAATTAACGTCGCACTAAAACTGCACAGTGGGCTATTGGCGACGGTTCGGGGCCTATCTCGAAGGAAAGACCCGGGAACGATGCCTCGTATTTTTTGAACCATGGTCAGATGACGAGGACAACACCTGGAACCCAACGCCTTCAATAGACGTCGGGACTTTGGACCCCGATCAGATTTATCGTGCACCAGTCCCGTATACACGCCGTTATTTTTTGTGAATGTTCTGGACGACATTCCGGGTCTAAATATATTGGTAGCGAAGTTAGCAACCCTCCGATCGCAATATCACTACTTTTTTCGTATTCTCTTATCTAGTCCATCGCAAGGTTTTGAACCGGGGACCCTTGGATTCCCAACTGACGCCTAATCCACTCGGCCTCCCAAGAATAATACGAAAATACTATTTTTTTTTTTTTGCAAATGTTCACTTAGAAAGAAACATTTTTATAAAAAAAACCCAATTTAGTTAATTCAATTAAGTCTTTATATACTATTTTTATGAATGAAATTTTTAAATAACTAAACTGGTAGTAAAAATAATTCAGGAAATAAAGGTTACGCACCAATGAACTTCGTGTGTTGTACTGTCTTTAGTGAAAGCGATTCGATGTTACTTTTGAACACCTTGTTAAAAAGTTATACATTATCCAAAAGAGTTACTGTGAAATCAGGTGCAGCAGTTTTTCATTCTTCTTGTACGCACTTAAAATTATGGTTTTTGTTTGGTTTGGTTAAATAACGTCGCACTCGAGCTACACAGTGGGGTATTGGCGACGGTACAGGGGCTATCTCGAAGGAAAGACCCGGGAACACATACACCTTCACACACATATTCATACATTCACCTCGTTATTTTAGAACCATGGTCAGATGACGAAGAAACACCTGAATTGGCACCCAACGCCTTCAATAGACGTCGGGACTTTGGACCCCAATCAGATTTTTCGTGAACCAGTCCCGTATACACGCCGTTAATTTTTGCGGATGTTCTGAACGACTTTTCTAGTATTTTGTAGCGAAGCTGGCAACCCTCCCATCACAAGATCACTACTTTTTACTTTTCTTTTTAAAGTCCATCGCCTGGCATCGAACCACGAATCTTCGGATTCCCAGTGGACGCCTTTAACCGCTCGGCCACGGAGGTCCCTGAAAATTATGAGTAATACAATAACTGTTAAGTGGCGGCCTGTACCGTAAACCCTCATGGTTAAATTTATTTTAATTTATTTTTTACATTAAGGGCCAAAACAAATTAATTTATGCACTGAATAGCAGCAGTCGTCTATGTTTCATCCTCTTTCGATTATGATACCTCACTAGGTGATTTCGAAGATGATTATTTACTTTTTAAACAACCATTGTGAGATTAGGTATATACAAATTATTATAAAGTTGATAACAATAAAGAGTCCCTAATGACAAGTCATGATTGCATAATTTCCCTTTTGGAAGAACATGTTAATTGACGATTCATTCGCTTATTGACACATTTTCTTCTAAAAGGTCGCTTTGTTAAGAAGGCGTGAACAGAGCTGAGATTAGCAATATCAAATCACACTGCTACTTTTTGCAAAAGTACGGTGTTTTTTTCCAGTGTTTTTGGCACAATAATTTCAGCATTGCGCCCAAAAGAATTCTGCACTGGAGTAAAAACTATTGGAGTGGATATTCCAAGCATGCACTCTGTCGGCTGGAATCGAGTTTTGGAATACGTGATCTTCACCCATTCGTTACAACTCGATTGTAAGCAAAAGCTTTACCAGTTATTCCACAAAGTTACAAAAAAATAATACGAAACTGGGAAAGGTGAAAGAAATCATTGCAAAGTTAATGAAAAGTGAGGCAAAGCCACAAAAGTAGCAAACACAGTTTTCGAAATTTCATTTCCATTTATGATTTTCATTCTTTACGCAATGTCATTACCCGATGCAAAGAGTTCTGGATAATAATTTATACTATAAAAAAAGGTTCCTAAAAATGAGTACTTGAACCTACTCGTTTTTCTTTGAACACAATTGCATCAAAAATGAGCGATGACGTACTGAAATTTAAGTAACTGTACTTTCTCAAAAATGAACAGTTTGGTTTAATATTGCTTATCTCAGATTCTGTTCAAACCATCTTAACAAAGCGACCTGACACACTTAAAATAATTGTACAGATGATGGTTTTCCAAATCATTGGATGTCGATTGCTTAAATGGAAACGGAGTTATTGCAACTCAATTATCTTACTTCCCATTCTTTTGGAACACCTTTTTAACATTTCTTCTATTTATTACTTCTTCACGTCGCTCTGGTAGGCCCTAAACTGCGGTGCCTGGGGATATGGGTTCGATTCCCGATAAGTCTTGGTTGTAATTGTTGATATTTATCGAAAGTGATTTATGAAATCAACTTATCTATTTAATCAACTGCTTGTTTTATTCATTGTACATTTTTGAGTACATGTCTTTTTCATAATTGAACTATGTATTCGGAGCCATGATAAGCATCGCATGTGCTCAAAAATGAGTACATTTTACAAAGTTTTGAGTATCTATTTAGAACATTGTAAGTGTTGAAATATCCTGATATTTCAAGAAACTTTGTTTGGCAATCAATCTCTAAAGTTTAATGATATATTTCAAATCTTCAAAAATAAATTTTATTCCGATATCCGAACACAATTGCATCGAAAATGAGCGATGACGTACTGAAATTTAAGTAACTGTACACTCTCAAAAATGAGCAATGTGATTTAATAGTGCTAATCTCGGGTTCTGTTCAAGCTCATTTTAACAATGCGACCTGACAAACTTAAAATAGTTGTTCAGAAGATTTTTTGCTACGTTATGATGTTGATTGCTTAATTGGAAAATGAGTTATTACAACTTAATTATCTAAAGTTCAATTATCTAGTAAAACAAACATGAAGTCTAGACGCAAATTCTGAAAAATATTCCTGAAATAGAATTTATTAACATTCAATTTTACAAATTAGTATGGTATTTCAAAGTATGTTTGCTCTTTGGAAACATAGTTAATTGCTATTTCGGAACATTCATCACACAACTTATTAAAAAGTCATTAAAATTTATTATTTTTAACATTATCGTGCATAATTTAGTTTATAACATATCTAATATTTCTGGGTTCATAACTTGTTTTTATTTTTAATAAAGTTTTGAGCGAAGTATTTCCAACGAAACGTGAAGATTGACTCTTTTTTAAGAAGGTTCCAATCAGATAAATTAAAATAAAATCTAATTTACTAATGCCAAATGATTTATCAAAAAAGATTCTACAAACGCACCTTTTCTTTAGTTCAGTCGAGGTGTAGTTAGTGTATTGGTTAGTTCCGTGACTACGAATTTAAATTGTAACTTAATCTAAAAATAAGTCGTATTTACGAATTAGTGTTTATTATGTGTTATGTGTAAATTTAAAAACTATTTAGAAAATATATAAAATAAAAATAAATTAACATATAAATTTGTAACAAATACTGTTTAATATCGGAATCCCTTGAATTGTTATTCCGTAGTATGACTGATTTATTTTTGAGTTCTATAAAATAATCTCGTTTGGGAAACAACAAGTCATTTATTCAGTATTTATTAGTATTAGTACTTGATACATTTCAAGATTAAATAAACACAATGTGTTTCAATTCCACATAATCATATTCTTTTCAACCAATCATCGAGCACGCTTCAATTTTCTGGAATGTGTCCAATAAAAGTTCGATAACCGCTTGGATTGCTTGGAAAGTTATTCAAATGCCACCCAGTGTTCTTTATGTCATTTGTCCAATCAGAACTCGCCACGCCATTCAAAACAGACCACGGTGACGCTAATCCGTAACTAAAGGCAGGTCCGCCATTGGACCAGATATAACATGGGCCTAAGATGAACCAGTTGATGAAACCGCACACTAACTTTTAAAGAATACTTACACATATAAATGTATTTGATTGCCAAAAATATTAGTAAATGATCTTAAAATTATATGTGTGTAACTAATCATGACATATAATAACATAAATAACAAAAAACTGCATGCCCGTGCGAAAATTATCTCCTTAACAACTTCTCTCCCCCCCCCCCCCCCGAATATTACGAATATATTATAGCCAAAATATAAAAAAGTGTAACGATTCTACTCATAGATGGCAACTTTACCAACGTCTCGTTTAAAAACTGCTTGGAAATTAATTATTTTGAAACGGAATTTTTAAAAACTGCATTAATATCCATGAAAGAAAATTACGATACGTCCCTCTATAGATCTCACATATTTAGATTCATTGCGCGTGATTTATACACACACACGCACACACTCATGCACAATTGTAGCGTACGATTTACCTTTTATTTTGAAGTAAAATAGTTCAAAATAATGACCCTGCATCCAAGCAAAATATACTTTTCACTAAAAAAAACCATGAACACTTACTATTATAGAAACTGCTGTATCTATCTACAAGCACTCACTTGAAAGTTCCTCCACGTCCAATGAAAACTTAAAAACACCAAAATCGCAAATTGTTTACGATGTTTATTGTTTGGCTGTATCATCACGTTCAGATGTATTTCATTATGAAAAAAATATCTAACTACTTCGCTTATATTTTACACAAGTCGTTTAGCAGAAAAAAAGGGCTTTATTACAGTTGAACAGCCAGGCAATAAAAATTGCTCTACGCATATTTTAATTAAATATAACGGGAAGTTGATGTACATTTTTATGACTACCAGTAATTTAATAAATAAATGTGTTTAAATATTATATACATATTACTTATTTTTAATCTATTCCTTCATTAACGTTAATACCATGTAAGCTTCGAAAAGAAAGCGTGCATCAATAAAACTGATATAAATCATTTTTTTTGAAAACTACGGTTATCAAATTGTGATTACTTGTAGTTTGCGAGGTAAAGTTTATGATTAAATCTGAAGAATATTAGAGTGCTGCTGGAGCTTGAATATTAAATTAATATTATATTGGTATATATTAATATTATATTAGTATATATTAATATTATATTAGTATATATTAATATTTAATATTATATTAGTATATATTAATATTATATTAGTATATATTAATATTATATTAGTATATATTAATATTATAGTAGTATATATTAATATTATAGTAGTATATATTAATATTATAGTAGTATATATTAATATTATATTAGTATATATTAATATTATATTAGTATATATTAATATTATATTAGTATATATTAATATTATATTAGTATATAATAATATTATATTAGTATATATTAATATTATATTAGTATATATTAATATTATATTAGTGACATATTCCCGCTGACAGTGTTATTCCAATGCAAGTTCCACGTCAATTTGATGGGTAGTATTAATGCAGTGTTAAGGTGGGCGAGTAGGAGTGTGCATTGAAGCAGTTCACGGGCCTTAGAGGCCTAGTGTATTACTCCCATAAAAAAAAGTAGGACATGTACAATCGAATATACTTGTGACCGGTCATCAAAGGGTTACCATTATATTTTTGTGAATTAATTGATGCAATCAAATAATTCATATATTCTTTTAAATACTGTTCATTAAACTGGTGAAATAAAATAATATATTTCTTGGAACTCTGTCAAATTGATTTTTTTTTTTTGCTTCTTGATTTTTAATGCACAAAACGACGAATGCGTTAGTATACTCTCTCTGTGTTTCAGCGATTGTAGTTTACAGCACTGCTTGAAAGCAGTTGACATGACACTTGAAATATATAGCTCTAGGCATAAGTACTCCATTCTGTCAGATTTAATTTAGCTACTAAGCACTATATATTTTTATTTCCAAACAATTAATATTTTATTAATAACACACACACACATAGATAAGATATATATATATATATATATATATATATATATATATATATATATATATATATATCAGATAGATGGATAAGATAGATAGATAATATAGCTATATAAGATAAGTTAAGATAGGATAGCTAGATAAGATAATGTAAGATAAGTTATATAGATAAGATAAGATATAAGAAATGAACTTAAATTACAAAAATAATAATTACTTTTATACACATAGTGCCCACACATTATTGGCTATGGACATTATTTGCCTGTATCGCATTTATCGGTTGTAAACGCAATTTTTGTCCAACTACTCACGCTTACGAACAAGTCATATACTAAAAGAATGGTTTATTACCTGTAGCTAAACAGCTAAGCAATTGTTATCACGTATCAATGTGTGTCTACCCTATATATTCTAACAGAATGACCCTGAAATAAAAATATTTTTATTCAAAATTATTTAGCGATCTTACTTTTCATGGTTATAAATCCTAGGTGAATAATGATCTACAGAATATAGTCAGACTTAATAACTTAACCCACTTTCCCATCAATTGAAGAACAATATCCTTCTCAGAAAATTTAAATTTCCCATTCCGTTTATGATTCTTAAGATCAGTCAATGAACTTCTAAGCTAGATTAGAAACACGATTTGGCATTTTTAAATCAGACATTCGATAAAATAATAATCTAGAGATTAAAAATCAAATCTTCATTGTTAAACAAGAATTAAAGTACATTTGCGATAATCATAATATTAAAAAAAATACTTCTTTACACCAAGAAGAGAACACGGATTAAAAGAACTTTCTCGAATTCAATGAAGCGTTTTTTCTATGGATCAAGACTTGTTTGATTGAATTTCCTTTTCCTCATTCTAAGAAGCTCGAACCGAAGTTGTCGGGATTTTAAACGAATCTTTTTATATTTTATAAAACACTTTTTATTGAATTATGATTGATGTTATTCTGGAAAAGAATACGGCAATAATTTAGAGTGTAATCTCGGAAGCATTTTAAAATTAACAATTATTCCCATTTTAATAAAAATCAATGGTGGTTTTTGTTCTGTTTCTTGGTTAAGGGGGGCTTATGTAGTAAATAAAAGGAAATAAGGAGTGGGATCTATTCATTGAAGAGCTGTCTTTTTATACCCGAGTCCTTTTAGATGATTAGGGGAGGTAGATGGGATTGTTTGAGACGATTGTGTGGCTTGCAATTTACCTGTGCCTCCGGTCTTTCCGAAGAGTTTTTAGTAAAAGTATTATGGGAGGAAATGGGTGTCTATCTACAGCAACAATTCTGCCATGGCACATATTATGTATACTCTACACGTGCCGATTACAACTAAATACCAATACCTAAATACCAACAATTGTGATAGGTTTTATTTTCAAAACGATAACAAAAAATTCAAATTTTGGCTGACCAAACACAAATTGCTAAAATTTCAAAGCGACCAACAGGAGAAACCCGAACGTTATCCTCTCAATAAACAAGCCAAACTCTCCAAAAAAAACTAAAATTGAGCTTTATCAGCAAAGATAATTTAAAGAAAATATAAATTTTACTACACATTTTTAAAAAATATAATTTTAAAATTATTTTCAAATTAAACGTTAAATAACCATGTAATTATATTACACCATATTATAGTAGTCGTTTGGGCTTACTCATACCCCTCCTAGCAGTCGTTTTTTTCACTGAAGGGGGTACCAGCTGCTTTTGATGAACGATGTGCCATTGCCCGGTTTCAAAAACGACTGTCCGGGGTGGATAAATAGCCCCAAACGACTGCTCAATGCGGAATTTTCAGGATTCCGCAAGCATTGACGCTAAATTTTTCATGGAATAACTAACAAATAATTTATAACTCGTAAAATAAAAAAAATCCTTAAAAACAAGTTATTTTTAATCGTGATATATGAATTTGTCGGAATTTAATATCCTAAAAGCATAAATTGAGTTTTACATCATGATTATTAGCTTCAAGATTCTCATTTCACACTTTGCCTAAGTAGCATTAGGTATTCAATAGAAAGTCTAGGCAAAGTATAAAATACATTAAAATAATTCGTTTATTTTATTATGGGCCTGAAAACGTCAGTATTCTATAGAATGCCTGGATATCGTACTTTGTGGTAACAATTACACTGATAAAGTATTTAAATTACAATGAAATATGCTATTAAAAATTAATTTAAATAATGTAAATTGTGTATAATGAAGAGGAAAATATAAGCGATTTTTTTAATTAAAATTTTTAATTACCTGAACCACCTGGTTCCTGATAGAGCCATTTTTCTTATTAAGGGAGACCCGAGCCCCAAATCCTATTTTGTTTATTAATGAATTCAGAAATACCAATTTTTTTATATTATTAGAACATCTTTTTCTGAACAATAATCAAAAACAAAAATATGTTTAAAAAAATTATTTTTGATATTTTTGGAATTTTTTAAGCTTAAAAAGACGTTTTTTAAAAACACTACTCCTTTTTTAATTTTTAATGTTTTTAAATTTTTTTAATTGATTAAATAACATTAAAGTACACACTACTATTGTATGTATAGACTTTTGCAGATTTGTGTTTTAATTGTTTTTAAAAACTTATTTTAAGTTCAAAACCCAAAATATATTCAAACTTTTAAGTTTAATAATTTGTAAAAAAATAATTTATAACTTAATTTAAAAAAGCTATACATACGTTTATAAAACAAATATTAGAGCTTCAAAAACTATTAACAGTTTAGTTTTAAGTTAATTATTTACAAAGCCTTAGCATTTTAAACGTGACCAGAATTAAAAAAAAATATTTTGAGTAAATGACGATTGTTGCAGACGAACAGTGTGTAGAAAGATTATAAATGGCATATAAACATCTGAAAAAACATATGTTCTGTTTCTTTTACTGTTTTGAAATTTTGTATACACCTTCTCAAGTTTGTTTAGCATCGTTTTATGAAGAAAAAAAAATTAGCAATTTTTCCGGAATTTGGGGCTCGGGTCCCCCTTAATGTCATTTATGATATCGGTTTTCCTTCCAAGCCACAGATATAAACTTTGCAATATGAATGACATTTTTTTTTGTGATCATATATATTATTTCTGTAATAAAGATCCCTGTTACGTCCCTTACACGCAACAGATCTTAACACATGAGGCTTCAATAGGAAGATAATTTCATGGACCAGTGACGAATCGTACTTTCATCTTATAAATATTAACGTTTTTTTTTTTAAATGCGTTAAAAATAATTCATTTTAACGTGTGTTTTTTAAACAAGTCGTCGATAATGCTGCCATATGGAAGCAGAGTGTTGCCATATGGAAGCATTGTTTAACTAAAGAACGATAAAATGGAAAGACAAAATTCCTTAATTGCAATATTTCATGCGAAAAAAGCAGTAAGGTCCCCTAGTGTAATAAAAGCTTATAATAATGTAAAAGAACAGACACAGGACCGGAAGATTCCATTATTTTTCAAGAAAAAGTTCATTTAATTTAAAATGTAATAAAAAATAAGATCGATTTATAATTATCAAAAATATAAACAAATTTCATACATTTTTGAGATTTTCTAAAAGTAAATTTCTGTTATCTTTATTGTGTACTGTAAAAATACTTAAGAATTATGTAACAATCAATTTTTCAAGCACCTCATTATTAAAGCTTGGTGTACAGCATTATTAAAAAAATATCAATTTTTCAAGTAAGCTACCAAGAATATTACGTAAAGTGTTCTTAATTCTTTTCAAATGTTCACTCTTTCGAAGAGAAACATTTTGTAAAATCATCGGGCATAAATTTATATAGCAACAATTAACTGCGAAATATTTATATAAAGTACAAATGTTAAAATTTCTACTGGTAATTAAAAATAATTACATATTCGTATTAATGCAATGAAAGTTAAAAGTTTTAATTAAATGTTTTTGACATATATATTTATTTTGAATTGATTTGATGGAAAGTATAGGTTTTATATTAGAAATGTTTATAATATATTTTAATTTTTAAAATCCGTGTTTGTGCCATGCATGCTGAGGTTACAAGTTTGAAGTAACAAAATCACATAACCCCCCAAAAAATTGTAAAATTCACGATTTTTTTTTATTTGTTAAGATTACAATTTAGAATTTTCTAAATATGCTCGCAAATTCTACAATTGTGTATATATTTTTTTTAATGAGTTATTTGGCATTTTAAGCTGGATGACAGGTATGTTTTTTAAGGTACGAATATTTAAAAATAGAATTTTGTCGCTGTTTGGTTTTTCTTGATTTTAAGTTTTTTGAAACCCTAAGTGTTGTGTAAGGAGAAATGTATCTGTGTTTAAGCATATTGTAAAGTTCGTCTATATTATAAATGTACATTATATTTTATATGTATTATTTGTTAAGTAAAATAAAATATTTTTAAGGACAAATTCTGTGTTGTTATGAATAACTATTTATTTAAAAATCAAATACACATATAATGCAAAAATTTTATACGAATGCATCTGAGAATAAATTTTGCTAAAAAGAATATTAATATTTGAAAGAGCCTTAGCGTTTAAATAAAAGCTTAAAAACATTGAAAAAGTTTAAATTTTGAAACTGAAAACAAACAAAAAACAACAAACAATTAAGGAATGTTTGTGGGAACATATTGTTCTCTTATGTAAATTTAAATAATATGCATTGTGTAACCTGCAATACACAATAATTTAACTTGGTGACTTCTGCGTAGTCTCACCCAATTTCTAGAGCCGATACCCTGTTAAAAACAGGGTCTTAAAAATAAGTAAAATATACTCATTTTTGATTACATTCCATTCGTATCATAGTTCCGAATACATAAGTTTCATTCATTTTTAAAAAACACATGTACTCAAAAATGAGTAAAAATGAATAAAAAGAGCTTTTGCTTGCTTATAAAGGCTGTCTTCATGAATCACTTTCAATAAATTTCAGCAATTGCAATTACAACTAGGACTTACCGGGAATCGAACCCAATTCGTCTACCTGATGTCATCCGCACCGAAGTTCAGGGCCATATCCGTTACACTACGAGAGCTAAGTGAAGAAGTTATATATAAGCAGAAATAATGTTAAAAAGGTGTGCCAGAAGAATGGGAAGTAAGATACTTCAGTTATAATAACTCAGTTTCCATTTAAGCAATCGACATCAAAAAATGTGGAAAACCATCTTCTGAACAACTATTTTAAGTGTGCCAGGTCACTTTGTTAAGATCGCTTGAACAGCAGATGATTTTAGCAATATTAAACCATGCTTCTCATTTTTGCGAAAGTAATATTACCTTAATTTGAGTACGTCATTGCTCATTTACAATACAATTGTACAAAAAAAACGAGTACGTATATGTACTCAATTTAAGCAAATTTTTTTAGAGTGTGCTTGACGTATTTTAAGCCATCAATTGCTGTGGTTGATCATGAATGACCTTGACATTGTGTCGAGATCTATCACATTGCATCCATGAATCGATAAATAACATTTTGTGGAACTGTAAGGTTCCAAGAGACATCCAACCGCGAATGACTTCCCTCTAAAATTCATATGTATCGTTTTCTGTAAGATTCTCTTATGTCTCGTTGAGGCACATTCTACATAAAGAAGTCACAAAGCAATTGGGCTGGTAAATCACTCTTAAAGTGCAAGAATATAAAAATTACGATTGTGCAATTTTCGTGCTAATTTTTATGCCCATTCATAGGTTTCCAACTTTTCCACATATTGAGATTTGCAAAAACTACCATTTTCATAATATTTTAACCTAATACTTGCGTTTTCTATTTTATTCGCTCACTATCCTTGAAGTGTGTACACTAATGTACTTTAAATACATAACAAACTTTTAAATTGTTTTAAATCGAACGTTATTGTCATCAAGAAAACCAAAACGGAAATTCTCATAACAGAAGAAGCAACTGTTTTTGTAGAAAAAATCCCCATTGTTTACACATGCAAAGTACCTTGGGCTAATAATTCAGCAAAACCTCAAATGGACCAAACATCTTATGCACTTCACAGAAAAGGCATGTGGTGCCATGAACTGCTTAAGACCGATAATCGGGAACAAATCCCAAATGAACCATAGATTAAAAAAGTTGCTTTATAAAGCAGCAATTAAGCCAATCTTAACATTTGCGTCGCCTGCATGGGCTACACACACATCCGGGGATTAAAATATTTTACAAAAATTTTAAGACAAGATCCTCAGAGAAATTGTGGACGCGCCAAGATATGTGAGAAACGAACTAAATCATAAAGATCTGGAAATTGAAAAAATGAAAGTGGACATTGACCAGTTAAACGCAAGGTTCTACAGCCAAAGTACTTAGGCAAGAAACTTTTAATGACATTTTGTCCTATGGCATCTTACAAGAAGATGCAAATATCAGACCCTTCGCATCATTTATGCAATCAGACGCTGTTTCTGATAATCACCAAAACTGATATCAATGAAGCAATTTATTGCACATAGATATTTCCTAATCTGCGATGAAAGAAAAGGGAAATCCTGCAAAGTCAATCGGTATTATTTCGAATATTAATTGTATTCTATGTGATATTGTCCTTAGGTGTGCTTTTATTGTTACTTATTGTATGCTTCTTTAAGTGTTCTTATCCGTTCCGGTTTGTATATGTTCTGTCCAACCCTTCGATCTTTTAATGTTAGGTGACCTCGGGCACTCATTTCGATGGAGGGGTAAATGCTTTCGAGCAGACACCCTGTCTCTACACAAGATCAAAAACCCAAATTGTTTTAATTTCTACCAGTACTTTAACAAAACTCTTTTGTATAGAATAATAAAAAAAAAGCCATAAAATCAAAAGTTGTATATACAAATCGTGTTTTTACAATTATGTCAGCTTCGAAGTAATACGCGGACATCAGTATAAAAAATGTAATGATACTGAAATTCGTAACTGATGAAATAGCTGTTGGTGGGAGAAAGTAATATTTTTATTTATCCTGCGTTCAAAATGTTTCTTATCATTGACAGTAACCCGTTTCTTCTAGGTCTTATAGACTTAAAATACAAAAAAAAAAAATTACATTTTGTTTTCGTTCAATATAAAGAAAATATATACAAAAAATTAGTGGAAAACAGTTAGATTCTCCATGGAGCAGCTTTAGTGCGAAATTAGTACAAACACCCTATCTGTATCTACATCACTTCCAATCTTGTATTCGTTTGCAAATCAGGTCCAGAAATGAAACTAGCTCCAGGATTTGACCTTGTTCTGTTTCTTCATTTCATTATTCCGTAACAATACAAAGCAGAACCGAAACTCTGCAAATAAAACAACTCATTTTTCGTAATTGAGTTACGAGTTTTGAAAGCATCTGGTATCTCAATCTCTGAGTATCGGCTTTCTCTTAGGTTTTTCGTTTCCAAAAGCAATTTACTACGTCTTTTTTTATAATGTGTATGTTAATCAGTGTGCATCGTAGTGTGAACTGTACAGTTCGGCAGTTAATTTTTCTGAGACTTTCTTGTCAAAGGCACCCAGTGCCCCATATCGTCTGGGTAAGTTAGGTCCACCCTTCTTAAAATTTAAAAGTAGTGAGGGTAATTTTTCCGGGTCCGGGATATTCTCTTGTTATTTAACAATGTTTAAGTGTTGGTTTCATGTTTCGAAGAAATTTTTTTAAATATTTTTTTTTTGTAGTTGTAATTTGAGACTCACTAACATCTACGTCCCTAGCAGATTGGGAGCGAATAAGATTCTATCACCTGAATTCTAATGGCAGGTGTTTAATAATACATTATTTTTCAGTTATTTTATGAGCGTGAGTGAATGCGTGTGTGGGTGAAAGAGTGAGAAACAGACGGATATCACCTGATGCTGAACAGCATATTTAAACAGATGTATTGTCCCGGCCGAAAGAACTTATCATTCTGGTACATTTATCCCCAACAATGATGATAAGTTTGCTAGGGCCTTTAGAAAAATAGGTCGCATCACAGTTAAATATATGTTTAATATACAGGTTTTTTGCACTGTTTAAAATAAGTACTCAAAAATAAGTAAACTATACTTATTTTTAGTACAGTCGATGCTTATCCTGATTCCAAATACATAAGTTGTTATTTTGAAAAAGACATATACTCAAAAATGAGTAAAATCAGAGGATGCTAGCCTACACATGCTGCCTTCTAAATCACTTTTAATTAATATCCACAATTCCAAACAAGGCTTACCGTCGATCGAACCGAGATTATCAGTATCGCAGTCCAGATCCTTATCCGTTAAACTATCAGGGCGACTTGAAGAAGTTATAAACATTAATAGCGTTTAAAAAGGTGAACCAAAAGAAAAGGAAGTAATATAATTGAATTGTAATAACTCAAATGTTGTGGAAAACCATCTTCTAAACAACTAGTTGAAGTTTGTCAGATTGCTTTGTTAAGATGACTTCAACAGAAGCTGAAATTATCAATATTAATCACACTGCTCATTTTTGAAAAAGTACGGTTATTTAAATTCGAGTACGTCATCGTTTATTTACGATACAATTGCACTCAAAGAAAAACGAGTATGTTCAGGTACTCAATTTTAAGTACCTTTTTTACAGTGTTATTTCGTGCCCTGTTTTGATCTAATGCGCCGCACTGCAAGACCATTAATGGTACAGTTTGGAAATGTAATTCAACTAAAAATTAGGCAGGATGTCCATTTAAGCAATCGACATCAAATAATGTGGAAAACCATCTTTTGAACAAATATTTTAAGTTGATAACGTTTGTGGAAAATGAAATGAGAAAACTTGCCTTCAAGTCCCAACTCAATCAAGGGCAACTAATTACAGGATTCCCGGAGAATCTCCACTCCAGAGTTTTCCTGGAAAGTCTCACCTCGTTGAGACAGTCAATCAATTCGATTAACAACATTATCACATCATTGTGATCATCATTGAATATTCCAACAGTTTCTAGCGTGTTGTTTGTAAAGATCAGTGGACCTCCTCTTCGAATCTTTAATCCAGCAAAATATGCTGAATCTTGGAATATGTGTGGACACCACTCAGCATTATTCGACAAGAGTAAAACGAGTTCCAAGAGACAATAAGCATGATGAAAACATGTTGAAGTTTTGGTCAATAAGGAAGGTCAGGCAACTTACACAATCATGAAAATGTGTTTTTTATTGCTTTTATTACTTTAATACAACACTTTTTTGTAATTGTTTTGCGAAATAATATTTGGAATTAAATAATATGTTAAAGTTTTTGTATTACTAAAGATTTATTTTTTTCAGGCCAATAATTTGGAATATTCCCACAACCTTCAGAAGGTACAGTTCCGCCATCTAGAAATCGAACAATATATATATATATATATATATATATATATATATATATATATATATATATATATATATATATATATATATATATATATATATATATATATATATATATTGCGGCTGTTTTCGAAATTACATAATCAGTAAAGTCCCGGCATTCCATCTTTCAATATTGTTTTAAGTCGTCTTTACATACACTTGATTCGTCTTTACATACACTTGAACAATATTGTCTTTACTTACTCCAAGTCCCCATTTTTTTAAACCATTAAGCAGTATGACAATTTTCATACTTGTGCTTAATTTGTTTTCCAACACTCCCTCTGCGACCTTTCCAATATGTTCTCGAGTATCTATGTATCGAGTTTTCGGATATCATAAGAACGGGATACTCATAACAACGTTCTATATTCATTTTTCACGTCAACCACTCCATTTTTCAAATCTTCTTCCATTCTCATCAGCCCTATTTGAACGAAATTTCACATCAGTTTCATTGGAAAAAAAATCAGAATATATTAAATTAATAATTTAGAGTAAATAACCTTTAACCGTCCCCAGTGCCCCAAATGCCCAGTTGCCCCAAATCAGTTATGGACGCAGGGCAATTGGGCACCTTTGTATAAGGTTTTTTTTATGATAAAAATTAAATGCTATATAAATTATATCTACTTAATGTAATCTTTAAAATGATTTAGATATTTTTATTGTAATCTTTAAAACGATTTAGATATTTTTATTGTAATCTTTAAAACGATTTAGATATTTTTATTGTAATCTTTAAAACGATTTAGATATTTTTATTGTAATTTTAAAATTATACTCGTCATATAAGCTTGTAAATCAAATTGTAAGCAGCAAACATATTCAAATCATGATGCTTCTCTTCTCTTCTCTGCTGCTGGAGTGCCAATGACGGCCATGCAATTGATTTGTAGGGAAACCTATCCAGGGTTGTCAAAACGTTGTTGGAAAATTCCCTGTAACGAATTTTAAAAAAAATACAAAGGGGATGATTAGATGCCCCTTGCCCACCCAATTTTTAAATGAGCAATTTCAATTCAACTTTACACTGTAAAACAAGTTCGTTCAAAATGATTTCCTGAACCTACTCGATTTTCTTTGAATACAATTGCATAGTAAATGAGCGATGAGGTACTCAAATTTAAGTAATCGTACATACTGCAAATGAGCAGTGGGATGTAATATTGCTCATCTCAGCTTCTGTTCAAGCCATCCAAAGCAACCTGCCAAACTTTAAATATTTGTTCAGAAGATGGTTTTCCACAACATTTGATGTCGATTGCTTAAACGGAAACTGAGTTATTACAACTCAATTATCTTACTTCCTATAATTTTGCACACCTTTTAAAAAAATTAGGTTTATAACTTCGAGTTGGCCTGGTAGTTTAACGGATAAGGCTCTATATTGCGGTGCATGAGGATCTGGGTATAATTTCCGGTGGGTGTTAATTGTAATTGTCCACATTTATTTAAAATGATTTATTAAGGCAGACTATGTAGGCTAGCATCTGCTCTTTTTATTCATTTCACTCATTTTTGAGAACATGTCCTTTATAAATTGAAACTTATGTATTCAGATCTATGATAAACATCGAATGTATTCAAAAATGAGTATATTTCACTAATATTTGAGTGCCTTAACATTGCAGCTTTTGAGTTTTAGAAAAATTAGAAATTCAGCGGATAATTTGGTTAAAATTGTTAATACATTTATTCCAAAATACACTAATGAGAACTGTTTTGGTTCCAATGAAATATTTACAAATTACTTCATGGCACCATAATTGAAAACGCGAAACCTATCCAGTCATAAATCTGTTTTAGATCGCGTAATACAGAAAAAAATAGTATTTAACTATTGGATATTAATTTTTAATATGATAGCCTCGCACCTAATTTCTTCACCCTTTTTTAATGGTATAAATATAACATTTTTATGATTTTTGATGCCTGACTTTTAGAAGTTGACACCGATACAAAATTAAAAATCACTAACTTTCAAGTATTTTTTTATTTTTTATTTTTATATAAAATATTAATTTTTTTAAAAACTGGTAAAAAATAAATTAGATAACCAATTATTTTTTTCTAAAAAAAATGCAACTTTTCACACTTTTACCAACTTATCTAAGTCAATGTAAATGATATTTAAAAATGTTTCAAGTTAAAATATTTTTAAATTTGTCTAACAAAAACTCAAACAATTTTCTATTTGTAAGATGACATAATTTAAATAAAATATTTGTAAGAACTCAAATGTTTTTCGTAACATCGGAAACAACAATTTCATGCTCTCTTTCCCGAAAACAAAGTTTTGAACTCATCGTTGAAACTCAAGTTTGCATTTTTCTGTGTAAACAAAGATTTTTCTTGAGATCTTTCCATAGCTGCAAGCATGAAAACAAATATGTTAAAGGTTTGCCGAGAGAAATAAAATTAGTCGACGGCAAAAACTACAGTTTATGTTGTTTGGTATTTCTCTATTTCTTGATAATTTCCCTTAGGCAAAATCGTATTTATAGATCGGTTCTGTAGATAAAAATTGGCATTAACAATGTATTTATGATACGATCTTAAAATGAAGAAAATATCTGCTAATATACTTTGAAGTAATATTTTAATGCGCTAATATATTTTTATAATCATACGAACATTTTCTTCTAACTTTACATGATGTAGGCATATTTTTTTTGTGTTATTCGTGCAAACATTTGGTATCAGAAAATTGCACCATATAACTTTGAATTAAAAAAATTAAAGCTAGTTAATTACATATTGTGTTTAATTTGCTCTTCTGCCGTACATCCAAAACGTTCTACACTGTTAAAAATAGGTACTCAAAAATAAGTAAAATGTACTCATTTTTGATTATATTCGATGCATATCATGGCTCCGAATACATAAGTTTCATTTTTGAAATAGACATGTACTCAGAAATGAGTACAATAAATAAAAAGGGCAGTGGTAATCACATAGGCAACTTGCCTTTGTTTCGTTTTGTGATTGGTTTGTTGAATCTTCCCATATTGTGTCCTGATATTATGTAATGATGCAGTGCGTTTTCCTTTCTGTTTTTCTCTATATTTTTTTTCACCGGTTTCTAACAGAAACGTTCAGGACTTACGATGGGTTCTTTTATTTAATTCACCCCTCGGTTAAAAAAAATCATTCAGAGTCCCCAAAAATGATATGCACGGAGAACGCATCTTTCAGTACCTATTCTCTTTACCAAATTTTATGTGATATTTGTTTCGTTTTCACATTAACTTCGGAGGACTCTCTCTTTGAATACTTTTAAGTTTGTTGAATTTATTTATAATAATTTAAATTCCAGTTTTCTTGCTTTGATTTATTTATAATTAAAATGGTTATTAATTTAAAAATTTTAAAATTTAATTACTACTTGATAAATATGGTCATATTGGTATGTAGGTACTTTTGTTTTTGAATATTTTATTTATACTTTATGTTAAGATTAGCAATGGCTATTGGGTTGGCACAATTGTCGAGTCCCTTTGACTCCCACTATTTACAAATCGCGTTACCATTTTCAGAAAATACCAATATTTATTACTCTTCCCCCCCCCCCCCCCCCCCCCCCCCACCTTATGACTTCCACAATAAAATTATCTATAAAAAAGTTTACATATGTTGATAAGTTCGAACTAGGAATTTTTAGCACTGTTGAGTTCGGAATTTCCAATCGTTAAGTTTGGTTTGGTTAAATAACATCGCACTAGAGCTGCACATTGTTCGTTAAACCTTAGAACGGACTGGACACACTGGAACATGCATGCAACAAATGTTGCGTGCCACAACGTTGGTTCGGGTCTATCTGAAATGAAAGACCTGGGAATATTGCCTCGTATTTTTTAATCATGGTCAGATAACGAAAATAACACCCGAGCTGGTTTCCGTACCCGACGCCGTTAAGTTGGGAAATTTCTTGTCTCAAGGTTGATGCACATTCGTTTGAAAATTTTTATGGGAGATTATTAAAAATTTATATTCACTATTATAAATACGAAGGGCACATAATGGAACAGTTGGCTTCATTTACAAAGGGTGGGGTCAACAGATTCTCGTTTAAATCTGTGTTCATAACCATTTTCTGGATTTTTTTCTGCGGCGCTGCATCTCGTGCAGATGAGGGCAAGCATTTTTCCATTGTCTAGTTTCACAGATTCTACAAATTAATGTGTTTTTTTACGAGCAACGCCAATTTCCGTTACGATTTTACCGCAATGCGCCGTTTTGCTGCGTCACGCAACCAATGAAACCTCCTCCCCCATGTCAAACCTTCATGTGTTTCATATGATTTTAAAGGTAATTTAAAGAGCTTTAAAACGATACCAAACTTATTTCTATATGTAAATTAGAACATGAGTTATGGTAATTTAAATGCAGCCATCGGAGCGCAGATTGTACGTTTTCCGCCATTTTGGAATGCTAACAACTACTAAACTAATAAGCCTAGGAGGTTAAAATTTTGTATTGTTTACAGTTTTAGTAGGTATAACAAGTACACCAAATTTCATAAAAATCGGAGATGGTAAGGAAAATAACTGTGTTGATTTGGCTTGAAGTGGCCCAAAAGTTTAAAAACATTGAAAAAGTTTACATTTTGAAATTAAAAAAAACTACAAACAATTAAGGAATATTTGTGTGAACATATAGATATCTTATATAAATTTAAATAATATACATTCTGCGACTTGTTACGTGCAATACACAATAACTGAACACAGTGACTTCTGCGAAGTCTGACCCAATTGGTAGAGCCGATGCACTGTTAAAAATTGGGTATTAAAAATTAAAAAAATGTACTCATTTTTGATTACATTCGATTCTTATCACAGTTCCGAATGCATAAGTTTCAGTTTTAAAAAACCAATCTTAACATATGCAACGCCTGCATGGGCTACACACACTGTATGTGATTTGAACATGCTACAAAAATGTCATAACAAGATCATCAGAGAAAAATTGTGGATGCGCCAAGGTATGTGACAAACGATTAATTCATGAACATCTAGACATTGAAAAAACCCGAAGAAAGTTCGCATTGACAAGTTAAATGCGAGGTTCTACAGACAAGCTCTTAGGCAAGAAACTTTTAATGCCATTTTGTCCTATGAAATCCTATAATCAAATGCAAATATCAGAACCCTTCGCATCATTTATGCCATCAGACTCCCTGTACTTAACCCTTTAACCCAGGTACCAGAGAGGGTCATCAGCAGAAATTATTCTGTTTCTGATAATCACCAAAACTGATATAAATGAAACAATTAATCGCACATAGACCTTTCCTAATCTGCGATGAAGGAAAAGGAAATTCCCACAAAGACAATCGGTATTATTTTGAAAATTAGTGATATTCTATGTGCTGTTGTTGTTATGTATGCTTTTATTGTTACTTATTGTATGCTTCTTTAAGTTTTCTTATCCGTTCTGTTTTGTCTATGGTCTGTCCAAACCTTCGATCTTATAATGTTTGGTGACCTCGGGCACTCACTTCAATGGAGGGGTAAATGCTTTCGAGCATACATCCTGTCCACACACAAGATCGTAGTTTCAAATAGTTTTAATTACTACCAGTACTTTAACAAAACTCTTTTGTATAAAATAATTTAAAAAAACATAAAATTATGTATTTTGAATAGGCATGTTAGTACAATTATGTCAGCTTCGAAGGAATAAGCGGACATGAGTATAAAAAAATGTAGTGATGCTGAAATTCGTAACCAAGAAATAGTTGTTGGTGGGAGGACGTAATATTTTGATTTAACCTGCGTTCAAATGTTTCTTATCATTGACATTAACACGTTCCTTCCAGGTCTTACAGACTTAAAATGCAAAAATAGTATATATTGTTTTCATTCAATACAAATAAAATATATACAAAAAATTAGTTGGATTCCCCATGCAGCGGCATCAGTACTACTAAAACAACCCAACAGTCCCTGCGCCACTTCCAATCTTCTATTCGTTTGCAAATCTGGTCCAGAAATAAAACCAGCTCCAGGATTTCATCCCATTTTTTTTACGTTTCTTTATTTCATTCTTCTACAAGACAAAGCAGAACGACAACTCTGCAAACATAACAACTCAGTTCTCGTAATTGAGTTACGAGTTTTGAAAGCATCTGGTATCTCAATCTCTGAGTATCGGCTTTCTCAACCATTTGGATTTGCAAAAAGCAATTTACTGACATATACTCAAAAATGCGTAAAAATAGCAGATTATAGCCTACATATGCTGCCTTCTAAATTACTTTTAATTAATATCGACAGTTACAATCAAGACTTACCGGGAATCGAACCCAGATCATCAGGCATCCACAGTCCAGCGTTATCTTATCACATCATCCCTTAGGCTATCACTGTAACTTAAATGAGTTATAAACTGAAGTAATGTTAAAAAGGCGTGATAAAAAAATGGGAAGTGTGGTAATTAATTTGTAATAACTCAGTTTCCATTTAAGCAATCGACATCAAATGATGTGGAAAACCATCTTCTTAACAAATATTTTAAGTTTGTCAGGTGAACAAAAGCTGAAATTAACAATATTAAATCTCACCGTTCATTTTTAAGAAAGTTTTATTACTTAAATGTGAGTAGATCATCTCTGTATGTATATATATATATATATATATAATCTTGAATGGTTTACCAAGTGGTGATATAATTATCTTGTAAATATGGTATTAGAATCAAACTCTACTTCAAATCCTTCTCTCGAGTACAAACTACATTGTAAAAAATAATGTGCTTAAAAATGAGTACATGGGCGTACTCGTAATTGTTTTGCTTTGAATACAATTGCATCGTAAATGAGGATCACGTACTCAAATTGAAGTAATCGTACTTTCGCTAAAATCAGCAGTAGGGTTTAATATTGTTCATCTCTGCTTCTGTTAAAGACATCTTAACAGTGCGTCCTTACAAACTTAAAATAGTTGTTCAGAAGATCAATTTCCACATGACTTGATGTCGATTGCTTAAATGAAAACTGAGTTATTGCAATTCAATTATCTTATTTCCCATTCTTTTGACTCACCTTTTTAACAATGCTTCTGCCTATAGCTTCTTGGAGACGCCCTGATATTTGAACGGATAAGGATTTGTACTGCGATGCATTATTTCTGGTAAGTTCGATTCCAGGTAAGTTTTGGTTGTAATTGTTGACATATATTGAAAGTGATTTATGTAGGCTAGAATCTGCTCTTTTTATTCATTGTATTTATTTTTGAGTAAATGTCTTTTTTTTAATTGAAAATTATATATTCGGATAAACATCGAATGTTTTCAAAAATAAGTACATTTTACTTATATTCGAGTATCTATTTTTAACAGTGTAGCTTTCGCGTTTAAGAAAAATTAGAATATTAAGGAATATTTTGGTTAAAATTGTTAATTATTAATACATTTATTCCTAAATTCACTATCGACAATTTTTGTTTTAGACCCAATAATATAAAATATTGTTTTATTATTGAATTATTAATTTTTAATATGATGGCCCAACACCTAATTTTGTCACTCTTTTCTTAATTTATAGAATTTTTTAAATTTTGATGGCTGACTTCTAGAAGTTGACATCAGTATATAAACAAAAAATAAATCATGTATTTTCATTATTTTTTTTTATTAATATATATATAAATTTAATTATTTAAAAAATTGGTTGTAATTTATAATTTTTTTAAATTTATGTTTATGTAAAAAAATGCTAATTGGCATACTTTTACCAACTTATATAAGTCAATGTAATTCATTTTAATGACGTTTCACGTCAAAATAATTAAAAAAATTGTCTGACAAAAACTCAAACAATTTTGTATTTGTATGATGACATAATTTAAAACAAATATTTCTAAAGACTCAAACATATTTCGTAACATCGCAAAAAACAATTTCATACTCTCTATCCTAAAAACTAAGTGTTGAACTCATCGTTGAAACTCAAGGTAGCATTTTCCTGTGTAAACAAAGATTTTTCTTGAGACCTTTCCATGGCTGCAAACATGAAAACAGATATGTTAAAAGTTTGTCGTAACAAATAAAATTTGTCGACGGCAAAAACCACAGTTTTGTGTTGACTGGTATTTCTCCATTTCTTGATAATTTTCCTAAAGGCAATAATCCTATTTATAGATCGTTTCTGAAAATAAAAATTTCTATTAAACGGATGTAAGGCATTATGACATGATTTTAAAATGAAAAAATATATTGCTAATATACTTTGAAGTAATAGGGCGATAATATTTTTTATTTGTTACGAACATTTTAATCTAGCTTTACATGAATGTATTGTTTGTTAATTGTAGAAAATATTTGATATCAGAAACTTACATGAGATAACTTTGAAATAAAACATTAATGCTATTTTATTCGTATTTTATTTAATTTTCTCTGCTGCAGTATAATTAAATCGTGCTATTCACTCTGTAATTCTTTACAAATATCATATCGACTTGAAACGTAGCTTACTTACCTTGTACTGTAGAAAGCACGTTATTTAATCAAAATAATGACTAATTAATACTAATTCAATACCTAGAATTTCTTTTAAAAAAATAAGAATTTAATAGCAGCAGGTATCGAACTTACAAGAAGGATATATTTTTTGGGCATCGCGTCCAATCGAAATACGAAATGCATCGGCTTTGCATTAAACTTATTGTTTTTTACCTCAATTTCGTATTTACGTTAAACCCGATTATTACATTTTAATACGCACAAGTTGAATTTCAACACCTGTAAAATACACAAAATGGTTATCAAAACGGAATATGGGTTGAAATTGTAACAACTCAATTCCTTTTTAACTTATCAAGATGGTAAATATTCACCGTAACTACTGTTTTTAAGATTGTCAGATTAGCGGTAACAAAATTTTACTTATTCAGGTTGGGAAATAAGCAAGGAATATATTTTCATTATAAATAAGGTATTGGCATCAAACTCGACTTCAAATCCTTCTCTAGAGTAAATGCTACACTGTAAAAAAGAATTTGCTTAAAAATGAGTACATGGGCGTACTCGTTTTGCTTTCAGTACAATTGCATCGTAAATGAGCGATGACGTACTCACATTGAAGTAATCGCACTTTCATAAAAATGAGCACTATGGTTTAATATTGAAGCCAATCTCAGCTTATCTTAAGCAATGTGACAAACTTAAAATATTTGTTCAGAAGATGGTTTTCCACATTATTTGATGTCGGTTGCTTCAATGTTATTACAAATCAATTATCTTACTCCCCATTCTTTTACCACGCCTTTTTAATATTACTTCTGTTTATAATTTTTTAACGCTCTCTGGTAGTACAACGGTTAAGACCCTGAACTTCGGGGCGGACGACAGAAAGTAGACGGTTTAGGTTCGATTCCCGGTTAGCCCTGGTTGAAATTTATTGAAAGTGATTTATGAACGCAGCCTGTGTAGTCAAGCGTCTGCTCTTTTTACTCATTTTTCAGTACCTGTCGTTTTCAAAAATGAAACTTATGTATTCGGTGCTATGATAAGCAACGAATATAATCAAAAATGAGTACATTTTACTTATTTTTAAGTACATATAAGTACAGTGTTTGTATTGTTTTCTGTAAAATTATCTTATGTCGTTGGGACATATTCTGCATAAAGAATTCACACAAAAAGTCCGGCTGGTAAATCACTCTTAAAGTGCAATATTAAAAAACTTACGATTTTGCAGCTTCTAACCGATTGCCTAATTAGGATTTTCCGCGCCAATTGTTATGCCCTTTCACACGCTTTCAACTTCTTCACATTTCCAGATTCGCAAAAACTCCTATTTTCATAATATTTTAACCTAATCCTGTTTTCCATTTGGTTCGCTCCTTGTTCTTGAAGCTTGTACGCTAGTGTATTTTAAAAATGATACTACATTTTTATTGTTTTAAATTACTACCTGTATTTTAACAAAAACCTATTATTTAAATTAATTAAAAACGCAACATACTCATGCATTTCCTGGAGCTCGAATATTAAACTAATGTCAGATTCGAAAGAATAAGCGGGCATCAGTAGCAAAAATGTAGTATTACCAAAATCTATAACGAGCAATTAGCCGTTGGTGAGAGAATGTAAAGTTTGGATTTATCCTTCATAGTCTTAGAAACGTAAAATACAAAAAAAAGTACGTTTTATTTTCGTTCAATATAAATAAAATATATACAAAAAATTAGTGGAAAATAGTTAAATTCTCCATAGAGCTGTTTTAGTGTGATATTAGTTCAAATAACCCATCATTCTCTACATCACTCCCAATCTTCTATTCATTCATTTGCAAATCAGGTCCAGAAATGAAACTAGCTCCAGGATTTAACCCCATTCTTTTTATGTTTCTTTATTTCAGTTTTTCCGTAACAAGACAAAGCAGCACCGAAACTCTGCAAATAAAACAACTCATTTTTCGTAATTGAGTTACGAGTTTTGAAAGCACCTGGTATCTCAATCTCTGAGTATCGGCTTTCTCTTACGTTTTGCGTTGCGAAAAAGCAATTTACTCGCGTTTTTTTTTATAATGTCTATGTTAATCGGTGGAGATCGTAATGTGAATTGCACAGCTCAGATAATTTTCCGGGTTCGGGATGTTCTCTTGTTATGTAACAATGTTTCAGTGTTGGTTTCTTGTTTAAAAGAATATATATAATATATAACAAAAAATATTATTTAATTATTGAATAAAATAAAATACACCAAATTTGTTCATAGTTTTCTTAATGGAAATAACTGTAGCATTTTTATATTTTTTTGATGCCTGACTTCTAGAAGTTGACACCGGTTTAAAAACAAAAACATTAATCAATTTGAAGTAATCAATAATTTTATTTTTATTTTTTATATAATATTAATTATTTTAAAAACTGGTAGAAATTAAATCAGGTAACTATTTTACCTTTTGTAAAAAAAATGCCAATCACCAACTTATCTAAGTCAATGTAAATGATTTTAAAAAAGTTTCAAGTAAAAATATTGTAAAATTTGTCTATTGAAAAACTCAAACAATGTAATGTACTATATGTAAGATGACATAATTTAAAACAAATATTTTTAAGAACTCAAATGTATTTCGAAACATCGCAAGCAACAATTTCAGGTTGTCTTTTCTGAAAACAAAGTTTTGAACTCAGTGTTGAAACTTAAGTTTGCATTTTTCTGTGTAAACAAAGATTTTTCTTGCAAGCATGAAAATAAATATGTTAAAGGTTTGTCGAGAAAAATAAAATGTGTCAACGGCAAAAACTACAGTTTGTGTTGTCTGGTATTTCTCTATTTCTTGATAACTTTCCTAAGGCAAAAACGTATTTATAGATCGGTTGTGAAGATAAAAATTGGCATTAACCAAATGTAATTATGAAATTATATTAAAATGAAGAAACTATCTGCTAATATACTTTGAAGTAATATTTTTGTGCGCTAATATATTTTTACAATTCTACGAATATTTTTTACAATTCTACGAATATTTATTATTTTTGCTAATCTTAGTTTATTTTCAATCCATCTTGACAATGCGATCTGGCAAATTTAAAATGGGTGTTCAGAAGATTGTTTTCCGCATTATTTGATGTCGATTGATTAAATGGAAAACGAGTTATTACAATTCAATTATATTACTTCCCATTTTTTTGGTACGCATTTTTAACACTTTTCTGCTTATTACATCTTCGAGTCTCCTTGGAAGTTTAGCGGGTAAGGCTCTTTACTGCGGTTCATGAAGATCTGGTTTAGATTCAAAGTGTGTGTTGGTTGTAATTGTCGACATTTATTGAAAATTATTTATTAAGGCAGCCTATGTAGGCTAGCATCTGCTCTTTTTATTCATTGTACTCATTTTTGAGTACATGTACTTTATAAATTGAAACTTACGTATTCGGGGATATGATAAACATCTAATGCATTCAAAAATGAGTAAATTTTACTTATATTTGTGTGCCTTAACAGTGTAACTTTCGCGTTTTAGAAAAATTAGAATGTCAGCGGATAATTTGGTTAAAATTGTTAATAAATTTATTCCTATATGCACTAAAGAGAAATGTTTTGGTTCCAACGAAATATTTACAAATTACTTCATGGCATCATAATTGAAAACGCGAAACCTATCCAATCACAAAACTGTTTTAGATCGAGTAATACAGAAAAAAATAGTATTTAATTATTGAGTACTAATTTTTAATATGATAACCTCGAACCTAATTTCTTCACACTTTATTAAATGGAATAAATATGGCATTTTTATGATTTTTTATGCCTGACTTCTAGAAGTTGGCACCTGTACAAAATTAAAAATTACTAATTTTCAAGAATTCAGTTTTTTCGTCGTTTATATTTATAAACGGATTCCATAGAGTAAATTATATTTCTCCAATATGAATATATGAAGACCTGTTACTTATAATGGCATATACATCTATAAAAGTGGTAATGAAATGACCAGGGGGGGGGGAATTCATGAAAGTAATTTTAAACATGAGACACAGCAGAAGCTAGTCCCATGTTTATGGAAATAACTATTAAAAAAGAGTCCATCGTTAATATTTGTTGAAAACAAACAAATGTATAAATATTATTATTTATTTAAGAAACTGGTATATTTTAAATTAATTAATTATTTACCTTTTTGTAAAAAAATACTACTTTTTACACTTTCACCAACTTATTTACGTCAATGTAAATGATTTTTAAAAACGTTTCAAGTCATAAAATTTTAAAATGTGTCTAACAAAAACTAAAACCATTTTCTATTTGTAAGATGACATAATTTAAATAAAATATTTGTAAGAACTCAAATGTATTTCGTAACATCGCAAACAACAATTTCATGCTCTCTTTCCTGAAAACAAAGTTTTGAACTCATCGTTGAAACTCAAATTTGCATTTTTCTGTGTAAACAAAGAATTTTTTTAGACCTTTCCATAGCTGCAAGCATGAAAACAAATATGTTAAAGATTAGGCGACAGAAATAAAATTTGTCGAAGGCAAAAACTACAGTTTGTGTTGTCTGGTATTTCTCTATTTCCTGATAATTTTCCTAAGGCAAAAGCGCATTTATAGATCGGTTGTGAAGATAAAAATTGGCATTAACCTAATGTATTTATGATATGATCTTAAACTGAAGAAAATATCTGCCAATATTTTTTGAAGTAATATTTTAGTGCACTAATATATTTTTATAATTATACGAACATTTTCTTCGTATAACTGAGCCCAAGTTGCTCATTTATGAAAAGAAACATAAAAATTTGGTATTGTATTTACCATTAGAAACATTTTCAACACATCAATTTACATTCCTATAAAAATATTTTGCTAAGAGATATAAAAAATTTTCGTAACTAAACAATTACAGAGAATGAGTAAAATACTACTACAAATTTTTTACAACAAATGTTCATTTAATGCATTATTAAAGCCGAAAAATATAATTAGTTTCAGAAAAGAAATAAAAATAAAGGAATTACAAAAACAAACTTGGGAAATCTCTCTCTATTTTTTTTAAAGTCGAACAAAATTGTTTCAAAGAATCACAACTCCTTCCGATTTCAACGGAATACGATCCATTAATATAAATGAAACTACAAGTTTTGAATTCAGCGTCATACATCTTATTTTTTTTCATTATGTTCATTCGCACTTTATCTAATATATTATCACGATTATTTATATTCTAGAAGAAATCTTAGACATTGAAGAAATAATTTCTTATAAAATAAAACAAAAATCGTAATTTATGAAGTGTGAAAATAGATGTTCCATTCCAAAGACATATTTTCATGATTCATATCTAGTAATGGGCAGCATTTATCAATTGAATTCATTTCATCGAGATATAATGAACTTCAAGTAGGATTTCTTTTATTAAAGGAACTTTTTTATAAATGAGCCGAAAAGTTGTTTATGAAAAAGGCGATGCACATAGGGGTATTTGACCCAAAAAGTTGGCCAAAATTATTTTATTGCATTTTCTATTTTAAAATTACATATTAAAATAAAAAAAAATTTAAATAAGTTAAAAATTCAAACGAGTTACCTCTACAGCTGCAAAACAAGACATATCCAAACAAACCAAGAATGCTTAATTTTTAGTAGTACTTATATTGCATTACTTTCAAACTTTCTAAATTGAAATAGTTTGTTTTATATATATTTTATCCACCCTTTAAATACTCACTAATAATTATTAGTTTTAGATGAAAATAATTATAATAAAATATATAATTTTTTTTAAAAGTGGAGTTGTCTATTTTTGCAACTATATGTCAGGCATATTTACAAAAAAATAATAAACAACCTATATATTTCTAATTATGTATACAAAGTTATATTTTTTTTGCAAGAAATTTAAAAAAACATTGGGTTTCATATAAATTTTTAATTTGATTTTTTATGTATTGTATTTCTTCATTTGTGATATCTGCTCTTTCATGTATAAATCGTGATGGGCCTGAATATCGCAGTGACGATAGTGTAGGATTTTTCCACAGCAATGCATTTTTGTTTTTTAAACCTGTTAATTAAAGAGGCTCTAAAGCAGATTGGAAGATATTCGCATCGGAATCGCAACTATTCTCAAATCTTTGTTTGTATTGTGATTGCTCGGAACCATCACATCCCTATTTGTAAAAAAGTTCTAGCGATTTTATTTCATCAATATAATCGTATTTAAAGCCTCTCACAAATATGTAATTAATCGCTCACTCGTATGAAGCTTGAAGTTGTATTTCGGTACCAGTAGAAATTATTTTATACGTGTTTGGAGCAGGATATCATTATTTCTTAACCTAAAGAAATAGGTTTTTGTCACTAGTTCTTACTACTTCATATCGTTTACGTGATAACCCAGCTTCCACGAAAATTGTCAAAGCACGAATTGGTGTTAGCTGTGACTTTTTTTGTTCAGCAGTGTGGCTAACAAATGCTTTTCTGTATTTGGCTGCTTTAAGGGAGACTTTGTGATATCCTTTACTACTTTTGAACCCTCGATATTTCCAGTTTCCCGTAGTTTCATTTGAGTGGCATACATTAATTCTTCGGATTTGGCTTTTTCTCTTAGCTCCATGGTTTTGCGTATTTTACTGCGATCACTTAACCCATCAAATGATTTCGAAGGTCGACAAGCGATTTTTTTTTGTGAAAATTTCGATTGAATGTTCCAAATTATTTTTGGTGTTTCTTTAGAATTTTTTCTTGTGACATATTAACTGCAAGCCATTTACTTTTAAATCTGGATTTTAAGACCGAGATTTTATGTTTAAATTGCTCTTTTTCTTCATCAGAAAAGGAGGGCTTTGATATTATATAACTTTCCATGTAGTTGAACTTTTTTTATGATACCTTTTTCAGTTCAGTTTCTCATAATATCAAAAAGACATTTTCTAGTTAAAAATGTAATTCCCGATGGTCCTAAAATTAAAAAAAAAGTTATGGTAGACCTATCAGTAAGTCTTCGTGCTACTTTTCTTACTTTAATCAAAGTTGTTTTTTTATTAAAAATATTTTTCGAATAAAAACAATATTTTGTACAATGTCATACTTTTTTGCCAGTAAGCCATTTAAAAACGATATTATGTGCATTCCCATTATTAAAGGTATTTTTTCTTACAGCCAAAAAATTAAAGACAGTATTTTTTTTTATTTTGCATAACGATGTATTAATATTATTCAATTATGTTACGTCCTTATCATTTTTAAACTTGCTTTAATTAATATTTTCACATACAATCAAATAAAAGGAATATTTTCTACAAGATATCAAAATTCGAACCTGCAGATGTTGGATCCATAAACAAAAAGCTATTTGATCTTAGTTTTCCTTGAAAATACAGAGCAGAATGTACTATTTTTCTCGGAGATACAGAGCAGAATCTACTATTTTTCTCGGAGATACAGAGCAGAATGAAGTCAATCCTAGTACTGCGAATTTACTCGTTCCTCTTGGGCGGATGAAACTTGGGCAGCAAATATAAACACTTGGAGTGTCGGGTTTAAGGTCAAATTCTTCTTTTGGTGTTCGATTGAAGAGAATTTCCAAGTATCAACACATGAAGGAAGAAGTCGGAAAAAGTTCCCCAACTAGAGCTTTTAATTAATTACCGCCGCAGCCGCACAACCGATAATTTAAAGAAGAGATATTCTGGGGTTGGGGTTTTCAGACTATGACACTTGCGCAATTGTATACTTACAGTTTCCCTACACTGTACTGTTGTAAAACACGTCTTGTGAAGTCTTTAGATAAGCATTCAATGTATGTTCGCTTTGTCACACAGTGAATATTCAGGTGCACTCGAAAAAGACGTTCTAATAATTTTGGTGAACGCTGCAGAAAAAGCCTCATAAAATCTAAAGGGGGAAAAAGGTGGTGGAAATTTTTGTACTCCCGTGTAGAAGAATAGTTACTTTATCACTCTGTACTATTCTATATAGTGAAGAGAAGTGAAGAAAGTTAACAAATGTTTTCGTGTTTATAAAATATTAAAAAATTTACATTCAAAATGCACTATAAAAAATTTATTGTAAAAGTACACAAAAAAGTTATCAAACATAATATTATATACATTTTTTATCGCAGTCAACTAAAAATATTTGCAGAATTTAAATAAAATAGTTCTGAAAAAAGTTAGTTTTTATTGGTACAAATATGCACCGTTTACAAGTTTTCTAAGTTTAACGACAGTGTTGCCACAGAAAATACAGTTAAAATAAAAAAACAGTGCTGCAGAATTGTACTTTAGATAGTTTTTTATTATATGGTTTAATCCAAAATTCAAAATTCTTAATTTAAAAAAATGGACTTTTGGCCAGCTTTTGAGGTCAAATACCCCACTGTGCGATGTTGCGTTTCTTTTAAATTTTAGTAAATTTTTATCATAGAAAAAAAAAAAATTAAAGTTCAGACATAAGTATGCTAATGTATTGACCAATTAAATTGGTACATAAACTTAAGCGCGGTTAACACGAGCGAGCTATTTACTCTCCGAAAGCTGATAAATTACACGAACGTTTACACCATAAACGATTTTGTTATCAAGAAGCATTATATGTATTTTGCCCTTGCAAGGTCATAGCAAGTGATTTCGCGATAAAAATATATTTAAACAACTGTCGGAGATTTAAAAACTCATACAAACTCTGTAAAAAAAATGTATTTAAAAATGAGTACCTGATTGCATCGTAAAGGAGCGATGTCGTACTTAAATTTTACTGACCGTACTTTTTTAAAAATGAGCAGTGTGATTTAATATTGCTAATTTCAGCCTCTATCAAGTCATATTAACAAAGCGACGTGACAAACTTAAAATAGTTGTTCAGAAGATGGTTTTCCACATTATTTGATGTCGATTGCTTAAATGGAAAATGAGTTTTTACTAGTCAATTATCTTGCTTCCCATTCTTTTGCACGCCTCTTTAAAATTTCTTCTGTTTACAACTGCTACACGTCGTCCTGGTAGTACAACGGATAAGTCACTGGACTGCGGTGCCTCAGAATCTTGGTTGGATTCAAACGTTTGAATGATTTAATTTACAAAATAAATAATTTAATTTAATTTAATATTAATTTAATTTAATTTAAATTTAATTTAATTTAAATTTAATTTAATTTAAATTAAATTTAATTTAATATTAATTTAATTTAATTTAAATTTAATTTGATTAACATTATTTTAAGTAATTTAATTTAAAATTAATTTAATTAATAATATTTTTTTTAATTAATATTAAAATTAATTTGATTAACATTATTTTAAGTAATTTAATTTAAAATTAATTTAATTAATAATATTTTTTTAAAATTAATATTAAAATTAATTTGATTAACATTATTTTAAGTAATTTAATTTAAAATTAATTTAATTTAAATAACAATTAATTTAAATAACAATTAATTTAAATAACAATTAGTTTAAATAACAATTAATTTAAATAACAATTAATTTAAATAACAATTAATTTAAATAACAATTAATTGTAACTATTGTAATATAAATAAAAATTCATTAAAATTACAATTAATTGTAATTATTGTAATATAAATAAAAATTCATTTAATTTACAATTAGTTTAATTAAACTTAAAATTAGTTGAATTAATTTTTAACTGAGCAAGCTATTTGACTTTGTTTATTTCAAGAAAAATTCATTGTAAAGAGATAACTTGTAAGTTGTACCTCAAACAATTTTTTTTTCTTAAATGGTGTAGTTTTATGAATTCGAAAATAGGTGGATATTGCTAGAAAACCGGAGAACCCTTGACGTGATATCACGACCATGACCGTCAAAGGGTTAATTTAATATATCAGTCAACTTTTACTCGCACTTTTATAAGGGATGTCTGACAGATCGCTCCCACAGACACTTTAGTTGAGATTAAAATTCTAGGGCATAGTGTAGCATATATTCAACAGAACTTTAAAATGGGCGCAAGTTGCATTTACCGAGTGCTATGTTTTAGCACCTAAAGGTTAAAGAAGTATTCATGACAAAAACTAGTATATCTTTAACAAGTTATTATCCAGTACCACGCAAACTCTTACGGTTGGGTGAATTCGGCAATTTCAAACGAAAGTGTAAAATGCGAATCTTTTCGCTTTAGTTGTTTACAATACACAAAGACGTTATGAATATTTTATTAAACAAGTACCAATATCACAAACCTGACATTTATAAAACGTGCGGACTACCTCAAAATACCAAACACCATTTCAAATGAGCATTCTCAATAAAGATACGAATCGCTTTTCCCCAGAATAAAGGTTCTGAAGTTAATTTCCCACCCTCCTATTCAATGGTTAAACCTGAAATATCGCCTAGCATGCCAGCTCTCAGAGGGCCCATACGACGCTTTATTTTCATTATTTCTCTCTGTATAGTAGTAATAGTAAAGGGAGAATAGTTTATAAACTTTGAGAAATATATCAGTAAGGCAGATGCGCAGTCGGCATTCTGTGGGTGCACCGACTGAGATGAAGAATGGAAGATTATTTTTGTGTTGGTGAAAATGTGAATGGGAATTTCCCATTCTTTATTTGTGATTGTATGCTGAAGCGATATTTTAGTCGAAATTGACATTTTGATATATTTATAGTGTAATATTTAGTGTTACTTTCACTTCAAAGCGTCGATGACTGATTTCCAGATTTATGTTTTCAGTTTCGTTGAGGAATTAAAAGGGCTGGTTAAGAAAAATATTTAGGATTTGGGCATTCTCTTGCCTTGAAATCGTTTTTAAGGGTACCTTTCAAATGACGTATTGATTTTGTTTATATTCTGCACATTTATAGCGCAATCGTGCTTTTTGACCCGGATTTATAGTTCTTGAATTATTATTTACAATTCAATATTGAAGTTCAAGTTATAACTAAATTATTTTTAAGTTTCTTCTATTATACACGGTAATGATTTACTATTTTTTCTCTTTCATGCAATTATAAACTGCTATTTATGTATTATATGGTAAAACCTGGTATATATTTACTTCTTTAATTTTGGCTTCTTCTTAATATAATGACGAATACTTTGCATTAAATTTCCAAGTATATTACAATCATATTTGAAACATGAATGCAATTTTTTTGTTTAAAAATATGCACAAAATGATATTTCATTAAGAAAAAGCGCTTTAAGGGGTCTCGGTACCATTGGAATAATATTTTTATTAAATAATTTACATAGATATTTTACACATATTATTGAAGGTTATTATTATATAACATGATTTTAGCAACAAAAAAAATGTTTTTTATGAGTATATTTTTTAAAATTTAATTTTTTCCTTAAAAATTTAACTTTTTTAAAAATTGTTTTTTTTTTCAGTTTTTAATATTTTGTAAAGATTTTTTTTTCTTACATTCACTATACTATACTTTATAACTTTAAGGATCGAATTTGAAATTACTGATTTAGTTCTTGAGAAAAAAAATAAAATGTCGATGTATATGCAAAAAAATTGAAAAAAACATGATTTAGTCTACTTTTTAATTTTTCTTTTTTTTCTTTTCATTATTTTGCAAAACCCATCCTTGATTGTTTTAAATAGGTTATACTGGAATTTCAGAAAAAAAATCAAGTTATTTGAATAATATTTGAGAAAGTATTCTTATTTTAAATACCGTGGCATATGCAAAAAACACAAACTGAGATAAATCAGTTTAAACATTTCAAATCCAAATAACTCGATGAATACATTTGAGATTTTCTTCACACATAACTAATTTTATAACTACTTGCATACATATAAAATTCCGGTTTCTATTATTTAATTGGAGTACATTAAATCACTATTATGTACTCAGTTTTAAAATGATAACAAAATTAAATTTTTGAGAAAAATCTGTTAAAATCAAAATAATAATGTTTAAAATATTGTTTTACACTAATTTTGTGTTAGAAACCATACTAATACAACTGAATTCATTGAACATACATATTCCATACCATAAAACAGTTTAGAATGGGCTTTGACAATAGCAAAAACATGTATTACATTTGTTAAATACGTCTTCTTTGGCAAATACGTCTCCTTGTACCTTCAAATTTAAAATTATATCAAACTACGGTAAAAAAAAGTAAACAAACACATGATGTGATAGATACAGTCACAGATAAACACGTTCAACTTGTTCTTAGCTGATTTTTCTTTAAATAAATGACCAAAAGCTGTTGCGTCAAAAAAATGCAAACATCGAAATCAAAGGGTACCAAGTCATCTTAATCTTTTTATTTGCAATATTATTATCTAAAAAAAAACGAGAGAAAAATTGACGAGTGTAAGCCAATAAGTAATTTCATTATATTATATAATATGGTAATCCACTTTGTTACTACAATTGTTTTTAATAAAAATATATTTTATTTAAATAACCAAAATATGTATGTTATATATAAGAATGGTATGTCATTAAATGGATTTTAAAATAATTTTTGACGTGAAAAGACTTTAAAATCAAGCTACATTGTGGGTAACTAAGTTGGCTTAATTTTTAATTAAAAAGTCATAAGTGTAAGCCAACGAGTAATTTAATTACATTTTTTAAAACTGTAATCCAGTTTTTTACTACCAGTATTTTAAATAAAAAAACAATTAATTATTGTATTAAAATAACCGACATATGTATGTTATATATAGAAATGTTATGTTATTAAAAGGATACAACTTCTAGAAAGCAAGCTTAAAATTGATAACTATATCATTTATTTTTCTTCGACGATATTACCGATTCTATTTTCAACCGATTCCTTCTGAAAACATTCGATTTATTTTTATCCAACAATGTTAGGTTAGAGCCATCAGCGGGACAAAGTACGAAACGAAGTTACGCAAGGGAAACACCAAATGAAAGGATAACACAGCCACCGTTTTGGACGGAGAAACGAGATTCTTTTGAGTTGACAGGCGAGGCAACTTAATCAACAGCAAACGAGGACACGGAATAAGATTTAAAGTTCCCCCGAGGAGGACTGTTGATCAAGTCGCTTTTTCATCAGCGGGACTCGGTGGACTTTCACTATGAAAATGAAATATATATCTTTTCGAGGGGTTCGCAGTGGAATTTAACATTTTGGAAAGTTAACTTTGACCGGCAAAACAGACGTATTTTTGAGCAATCGATCGGCCACAGTGTCTGTGTGGGAATTCAATATGTAAAACGACCGGCATGTCTCTTCTGGTATTATGTCAAGTTGGTGTGGTAATGTTACATGAAAGAATATCGTATGTTTGGTTGTTACAATACTCATTATAACGTACCCTAATATAACAGATGTCGGTTATAACTGACAGTTGGTTTGGTTAATTAACGTTTCACTAGAGCTGGACAGTGGGCTATTTGGGGACGGTTCGGGGTCTATCTCAAAAGAAAGACCCGGGAACAATGCCTCGTATTTTTTAACCATGGTCAGATGACGAGGACAACACCTAAGCTGGCATCCGACGTAACCTCAGGCGCCAGGTCATTGGACCCCGATCACACGTATCGTGTAAAAGTCCCGTATAAACGCCAGTAAAATTTGTTGGATGTTCTGGACGACTTTCTAGTATATTTATAGCAAAGCTGGGTACCCTCAGATCCCAAGATCACTAGTTTTTTTTTACTTTCCTTTGTCAAGTCCACGGCACGGGTACGAACCAGCCATCCTCATTACATGAAAGCCTTTATCGACTGGGCCAGTGGATGCCCCAAAAAATTTTCAAAAAAAAATTAGGTAAACTATGCACATATGCAACCCCTAATTTTGAACCCTGGCTCGAAAGGTTTTATTGTCCACATGCAATTATGCCGATTATTTTCCGCCAAACCAACGTTTACAAAATTCACTTTTCCCAACTGTTTTATATTTCAAGGACCAGTGACAGATTGCGCCAGAAATGAAAATCTTGAACGATGCATGAAGGAATACATTAGGGAATGAAAGTTTTCAAAGTTGAAATTCGAATAGCGAATGCTTGAGATTCCTAAAACGAGTGCGGCTCGCAATTTATTGATATAAGTTTAATTTATTAAATTGTATATATTTACAGTAACAATGTAAAATAAAGTTTCAGATAGGGTGCATTGGCATTAAAAAAATGCATCCATATTTGCTTGTTGTTACTAAAGCTAAGCGACTTGTTTAAAATACATGCGAAGTAAACCAAATTTTTCTATGGTTTAACTACTTTGTGTGTCACATTTTTTATTATGCCAAAACAGTTGAATGGAATACAGCCAAACTGTGTCCGTTGGTCCACAATTTGTTTACGTTCTGCATTACTTTATGGGTGATTAGAAATGTTACATTAAAAAACTATATTAATTTTTCATTGTTTCTACACTATAATAAACCCAATTATTAAATTCATAAAAATACTTCCATTTACAATATTTTAGATTACAATTTATATCTTTCTAATTAATTAAAAAAATATTAAATAACAGAAAATAGCATGACCAGGAAAAAATATTTAAATCTGCAAGCTATGAAAGCAACTTTACAAAACCGTGTGAACGTCGGTGGGTTAATTTCCTTTCAAATGTTATACTAATATGAAACTTGGTATACTTACGCAACTCCGGAAAATTTTAGTCGAAATAATGAATTTTCACAATTTTCTTTACATCCCAATACCCTAAGATCGTATGCGCAGTTCAGGATAACAACAGCCTTATGCGAAATAAATCTCTCAATTTAATAGTAATCAATAGAAAACTTATTTAATTAATATGTGTTATTACCATACAATTTTAATACTCTATTTCAACAAATGGACTCGAAACATTTTTCATTTCTTTTCCAAATATAATTTTACTGCAGTAACTCTTTATAGTTTGACGCACGCAATCTGGATTATATCAAAATAACTTTCTTGAAGCAGAATTCATTTTTGATTTAACACGAAAGTAATTAAATACTCTTTTAAATAACAGTCATGAAAAAAAAAGAAATATTAAATATTCCTCCATTCCACACACACAAAAAATTATTTTTTTCCAAGACCATCATCCGCTAATTATTTTTAAGCCATTTAATACCTGTAAAAAGACACCTGGATTAAATAACTTCTGATCATTTTACATCTCCGTAAAGCCTGCCTAAGCCTCCTTACATTTAATGTCTTTTTAAGATTAAAAAGTTATTATCGTCTGCAGCACTCCTAATGACACACTTTTAAATATGTATACTCAATTTAATTTTTTTTAATAAGAGTTTTCGCTCACAATGAAAATAATTAGTTTTCTAAAAGTGTATATATTTTTTTGTGATTATTAGACAACAACGTGTCGAATTCTAATGAGGATAAAAATGTAATTGATTTTTAGTTTCTTTAAGATAAAAGGATCAGATATTAATTTGAATTTTTGTGTGTTTGAAGGCTCATTAGGGTTTTTATGAATTGTACGTGGGTGTATTTTATACTGATTTAAAGTATCAATTAGATAACAGAATAAAATATACGTTTAGGTTTTATGAGGAGTCGAAACTTCCTATACATCCAATGTTAAATTGTCATTTTTCGGTGTCTTTTCTCTCAGAATGTGCTAGAGATCCGACCTAGATTTTTTTTTTCTGAGTAAAGTAGAAACACTTCTTAATTTACTGAAATGAGATTTAAAAGTAAAACCTTATAGGTTTATATAAACATAAAATAATTAAAGGTATATAATTCCGTAAAAAGAAAATCCCTTTTTTAGAAGAAAAATATTTAAAAAAAAAAAATTAAAAGTTCATTTTAGTATGATTTTGGTAAATGTAGAGGATGTATACAAAATCGTACATATGTAATGGAAAGTTTCTTTAAAAAGGTACATCAAACACAAAAAATATATTTGAAGACAAATGTTACCTGTTAACAATAGTTAACAAATATATATTAGTATGTTTCATATATATATTATATTATATTTCATATATATATATATATATATATATATATATATATATATATATATATATATATATATATATATATATATATATATATATATATATATATATATATATATATATATATATATATATATATATATATATATATATATATATATATATATATATATATATATATATATATATATATATATATATATATATATATTATATTTCATATATATATATATATATATATAATATAATATATATATATATAATATATATATATATATATATATATATATATATATATTTATATTTATATATATTATATTTCATATATATATTATATTTTATATATATATATATAAATTATATTTCATATATATATTATATTTCATATATATATTACATATATTATATTTCATATATATATATATTATATATATTATATATATTATATTTCATATATATATATATATATTATATTTCATATATATATTATATATATTATATTTCATATATATATTATATATATTATATATATTATATATATTAGTATATTTCAGTACTTTCTACTTGCAGTAAAACCAAAGTAATATGTTTTTTTAATTGTAGTTAATTGGGGTATAAAAATATATAAATATATTAAAAACGGTATTTTGTTAAGTTTGTTATTCCCAATAAAATACCGCAAATAACGATATTGGTTTCGCCCAGGAAACAATATTGGTTTGGTCCTAGCAGCAAACACTGCTGTGAGCTTTATAAGCTCTCAGCAACAACTGTTGAGCCCACGGCAAAACTTAAAATAAAACTGAAAACAATGATCTGCTATTTTCAGTTTTTTTTATATAGAATTTTAAAGCAATTAAAAAGAAATAATGAAATAAACATGACTAACTTATTTTGTGATATCTAAACAATTTACAGGAAATACAAATATACATGCTAGATAACAAAAAATACTTTTATTTAAATATATGAGATAAAAAAAAACTTAAATACCTACAAATATATTGTAAATATAGACGCACATTATTTATAAGCAAGTTTCTGGGCATGTTATTTGATATTATTTAACTTTATGTTAATTAATTGTAAATATATAGCTTATAAAGTTGTGCCTCAGCAATTTAAATTAATAAATATTGTTAAATAGAGTAATTTTATTGTGTGCATTGGTAGAAACACTGGAGATCCTTGGACGTATATATACGGCATTGAGCATCAGGGTTTAAAGAAGTCATCCAGTCACTTTTTACATGCTCCATGACACTGAACATCCCTTTTGTAATATAGGTTGATAAAGAGATAACTAATAGTATTTCTCCAAGGTGCAAAATGGTTTGGAACAAAAATCTTGAGAAAATAAAAAAATATTCAGGTTGCAAATACTCGCAGCAATGTTTGCCGTGAGAAGCAATAATTGTCGCGGTAATTTAAAGTTAACTCGCGCTCTGCAGCGGCTGTCGTGGCTTCACTGTTAAAAATAGGTACTCAAAAATAAGTAAAATGTACTAATTTTTTATTACATTCCATGCTTATCATAGCTTTCAATACATGTTTCATTTATGAAAAAGAAATGTACTATAAAATGAGGACAATGTATAAAAATAAATAAAGTAGGCAGCTGCTTGCCTATGAAGGCTGCCTTCATAAATCACTTTCAATAAATATCAACAATTACAACCAAGACACCTCGAGAATCGAACCCATATCCTAAGGAACCGCATTCCTTATCCGTTGTACTACAAGGGCACCGTGAAGAAGTTATAAACAGAAGAAATGTTAAAAAAGATGTGCCAAAAGAATCGGAAGTAAGATAATTGAATTGTAGTAACTCAGTTTACGTTTAAGCAATCGACATCAAATAATGTGGAAAACCATCTTCTGAACACCTACTTTAAGCTTGTCAAGTTGCTTTGTTTAGATGACTTGAACAGAAGCTGAAATTACCAATATAAAATCACACCGCTAATTTTTGGGAAAGTACGGTTATTTAAATTCTAGTACGGCATCGTTCATTTACGATGCAATTGCACTCAAAGAAAAACGAGTACGTTCAGGTACTCAAATTTAAGTACCTTTTTTATTGTGTTATTTCGAGCCCTGTTTTGATCTAATGCACCGCACTACAAGACCATTAATGGTGAAGTTTGGAAATGCAATTCAACTAAAAATTAGGCAGGATGTGTCTATTGAGGAGTGTAACGTCAAACTCAAGTGAGTGGCAATATTTTGGATTCCGATCACATCACTGCACGTTTTGAAGTGAAATTTATTCCCGTTTGGTCATGAGAGGGTCGCTTACAAAAACCGAATGTAATGTTGCGCAACGAAACCTTGCAACAGTTATACCAAACATTCTACCCACGCGTCTTTCTTTGGTATCGTTACGTAGAGGAAGGAAGCCACGCATAGTACTCTACACGCATGTGTAGCGTGCGCAGCTGGTGGCGTTGTCGCGTGGGAAGGTGTGAAATTAGTCAAATTTTTGTATAATATGGCATCTTTAACTGTTGCATTGCCATGCAATGTTTAAAGGTATTTCCTTCGGAATGTATATTAGATGGTCGTAATGCATAAGGTAAGTTTAATATCTATTATTAAAATACACTTAAAATTATTTTTTCTCATTTAATATAAATAAATTATACTTTAATATTTTAATTGAAATTTCGGGAACAAAATTTAATAAAACTAAACTACCGGTTTATAATTTATAATTTATTAGTCATATATTTTAAATTCTGTAAATTGGTCATCAGATGACATAACTTTTTTTTAAAATTTAAAAGCGTTTTTATTAAATGTAACGCTTATTGCAATAATACTGAATGAGGCTGCTAACTCTCTGCTGTTGCAGATGTTTGGTGCACGAAAAGTATCTGGACAGTTAATTGGGGAAATAAAATATGCAAAAACATCAAAAACGGTAATTTGAAAAACTTGTTATTCACACTTTCCTTAAAACAACTTACAATATTGGTTTGGTTCACTAACCGAAATATGATTTTGAAGCTAGCAGCACACACTGCTGTACACTTTATAAGCTCTCAGCAAAATGTATTTACCTCATGGTAAGACTTAACATAAAACCGATTCTGTAATCTCCAATTTCCTTTTTTTTTTTTTTTTTTTTTTTTTTTTAGAATTTTAAAGCAATTAAAAAGAAATAATGAAATAAACGTGACTAACTTAGTTTGTGATATAAATAATTTACAGGTAATACAAATATAGATGTTTGATACCAAAAACATATTTGAATTTAATACATCAGACTAAAAAAACACACTTTAATACATACGAGTATATTGCAAAATGTAGACACACGTTTTTTATAAGGTAGTTTTTGGGCATAGTATTTGATATTATTTAACTTTTTTTAATTAATTGTGAATATATATATCATATAAAGTTGTACCTTAAGCATTTAAATTAAAAAGTATTGAACATGGAGTAATTTATGAATTTAACAATTTTGTGCATTGCTGGAAACACTTGAGGTCCCTGGACGTATATATACGGCCTTGAGCGTCAGAGGGTTAAATAAGTCATCCAATCACTTTTTACATGCTTCTTGACACTGAACATCCCTTATGTAATATATGTTGATATAGAGAAAACTAAAGTATTTCTACATGGTGCAAAATGGTTTTGAACAAAAAGTCTTGAGAAAACAAAAAACAAAAAAATATTCGGAAAAAATATCCAGGTTTAAAATACTTGGAGCAATGATTTCCGTGAGAACCAATAATTGTAACGGAAATTATATGGTAACTCCCGCCCATTGTCGTGGCTGTCTTGGCTTCACTGTTGAAAATAGGTACTCAAAAATAAGCAAAATATATTAATTTTTTATTACATTCCATGCTTATCATAGCTTTGAATACATGTTTGATTTTTTAAATAGAAATGTACTCAAGCATGAGGACAATGAGTAAAAATAAATAAAATAGGCAGTTGCTTGCCTATGAAGGCTGCCTTCATAAATCACCTTCAATAAATATCAACAACTACAACTAAGACTCCTCGGAAATCGAACCCATATCCTAAGGAACCGCAGTCCAGTGGCTTGTCATTTGTAATACCAAGGCGCTGTGTAGAAGTTATAATCAGAAAAAAAAATTTAAATGATGCGCCAAAAGAATGAGAAGTAAGGTAATTGAGTTGTAATAGCTCAGTTTCCATTTAAGCAATCGACAAAAATTATGTGGAAAACTATTTTCTGAACAACTAATTGAAGTTTGTCAGATTTATTTGTTAAGATGACTTGAACAGAAGCTGGAATTAGCAATATTTAATCGCACTACTCATATTTGAGAAAGTACACTCAAAGAAAAACGAGTACGTTCAGATACTCAATTATAAATACCTTTTTTTACAGTGTTATTTCAAGACCTGTTTTGATCTATTGCGCCGCACTACAAGACCATTAATGGTGCAGTTTGGAAATGTAATTCAACAAGAAATTAGGCAGGATGTGTCTATAGAGGCAGATGCAGGAGAGGTGTGTAAAGTCAAACTCAAGTGAGTGACTCTATTTGGGATTCCGATCAAACCACTACACGTTTTGAAATGAAACGTCTCCCCATTTGGTCATGAGAGGGGGGCTTACAAAAACCGAATGTAACGTTGTGCAACGAAAACTTGTAACACTAATATCGGTTATACCAAAAATTATACCCACGCGTCTTACTTTGGTATCGTTGTGTAGAGGAAAGAAGCCGTCACTTTATCACGCATGTGTAGCGTGCGCAGATGGTGCCGTTGTCGCGTGGGCAGGGAGGAAATCAGTCAAATTTCTGTATATTATGGCATAATTAACTGTTGCAATGCCATACAATGATTAAAAGTATTTATTTCGGAATGTATATCAGATGGTCGTATTGCATAAGGTAAGTTTAATACCGATTATTAAAATGTACTTAAAATAATTTTTTCTCATTTAATATAAAGAAATTATACTTTAATATTTTAAATGATATAAATATAGTTTGTAATAAAATTTAACTACCAGTTTTTAAATTTTTATTTATTAATTATAAATATTTTATTCTACCTATTGTACATGGTTACAACACGATTTGTTTTAATATGAAAGCGTTATTATTAAATGTAACGCTTATAATAAGTATCAAACTCGCGACATTTCCTACTAAAATGAACTCTTAAGGTTTTCATATTATTCAAGATGTTTCTTCTTAAAATAATTTTTTATTTTAAAAAAGGAGTTTCATCATAATTAAAAATTCTTTTATATAATAGGCGTAGAAAAAAACTATATGGATAAACTTCAAATTGTGTGGAGTCCATAAATGAAATCCAAGTAACTTTTCTAAAAGAGATGAAAATAAATATATGACTCTAGAGTTTATATAGATATAAAATATCCATAAATAATTATTCTAGTCACAGATTGATTATAGAAAGAAATTATTATTTTGTGAAATTCTTATAATTAATAATTCATATTTCATAATGAAATAAAAAATCAACTTTAACAGTAAATCTGTTTTAATTATAAAGTGGGGGTACACAGATACATTATTAAAAGTGACAGATTTTCCTAATTTTTATTTTCACTGTTGCGAAAAAAGGTTTTCATTCCTATATGTTTGTGCTTCAGCTAACGTTTATGACATTTTTCTAAATGTTAATTAAAATAAATTTACTTAGAAATTAACGCGAATTCGAATAATCTTCGGATTTATATTCAAAATAAATAAATTGTAAATAGCTTTATTTCCAATTACTTTATCAAACAAATAAAGTATTTGCATTCGAATTAAATTTTTCAACGAATAAGCTTTCAATGAATGTAAGTTTTATTTGTATAATTTAATTTATAAACACTTGTGATAGAAAATAAACGAATTTTTAAAAACGATGTATTAAAGAATCTCAAATCCAAATAAAATATTTTTTGTTACATTCGTTGGTGGATAAAATATATCTTGCCATGTAGAGACCATCAATAATCTATTAGGTACAGTTCGTGGCTTGTAATCGGTGGATGGTGAGTTCTAAACACATCATGAGTAGTATAGTGATCGGAAGATTACGGGTTCGATTTGCGGCGACCGATGTAAGTTTATCGGTCATGCTATTGTTTACTCTATTCATTTTAGATTCAAAAGGTTAGGTTTAAATACAATAAATAAGTTGTTGAGTGCCACAGTATTTAGAAAACAAATAAACTTTATTGGTGAAATTTAATTGAAAGTAGAACTATTAAAGATTTGCCTTTAAGTATAACATTTCCACGAAAAATGCTAAAGAAATTGAGCAGCGACCAACCAAATATTCAATTATCATCCAACCATTTATACAATTATCAACCAGTCAACTATACAATTATCAATCAACCAACTACCCAATTATTAACCAACCAACTATCCAATTATCAATCAACCAACTACCCAATTATCAACCAACCAACTACCCAATTATCAACCAACCAAATACCCAATTGTGAACCAACCAGCTATCCAATTATAAACCAACTATCCAAATAAACCAACTATCCAATTATAAACCAACTATCCAATTATCAACCAACCAACTATTCAATTATCAACCAACCAAACAAATCAAATTGTACCATGTAACTCTTCCGTAATAAAAACGTAAACGACGAATACGTTTAAATAATGTAAAGGAATAACTGTTTTTACATTACTAAAACGCATTTGTCGTTTACGTCGCCGATTCAATTTTATATGTTATCCGATAACAGATAAAATTGAACTCCGTACATAATATGGAATATAATTCTGATAATATCGGGTTAAAATATAGTTAAATAAGTTCTCGCTGTTTTTTTTGTGAAAATTAATGTTTTATTTTAAAAAATCATTAAAAACATGTTACTGAGAGTATTGTCCATTACTATAGCCACTATGTCCCCCATCTTTCTGGCAGCATTTGAATTCCACGTCAGAAAAACGACACGTCTTTTGATGCTATCCAAGAGTCGACCCAATATTTGTCATCTTCATAAGAACGGAAGTGCTGCTCAGCCAGGCCATGCGTCATCGACCGGAACAAATGGTAGTCGGAATAGGCAATGTCTGTTGAATACGGCGGGAGGGGTAGGAGTAGGTTTTTATCGGTTTTGCAACGTTTGGCCGACGTTGTCATGCTGCGAAATGACCTTGTCGTGTCTCTGCACGTACAACGGCCGGTTTTCCTTCAATGCTCGGCTTAATCGCTCCAATTGTAGTCTGTAGCGATCTCCTCTGATGGTTTCATTTGGTTTGAGCAGCTCATAATAAACTATACCCACCAAATGCAGGGCAGAAGCTTGGAACCATGATATTCGGCTTTTCTGAAGATGTTGATGGATGGCCACGATTTTCTACGCTTATGGTTATCGTAGTGTAACCATTTTTCCTCACCAGTTACGATACGATGCAAAAATCCTTTCCTTTTCTGCCGTTGAAGCAGTTGTTCACAGGTGATAAGACGCCGTTCGACGTCTCCCGGCTTCAACTCGTACGGCTGCGTTTGAATCATTCCTAATGCTTTCAAACGTTTCGAAACTGTTGTGTGATGAACTTCTAATGATTCTGCAAGTCAGCTAGCGTTTGACATGAGTCTTCATGAAGTAATGCTTCCAATTGTTCGTCTTCAAACTTCTTCGGTGCGCCAGAGCATCATTATTTTTAAAGCGTCTAAACAAGTTGTTTCAGACAGAGCATGGTCGCCGTAAGTCTGAACAAAAATTCTGTGAGCTTCAACTGCAGATTTTTTTTTAATAAAGTAGTGCAGTAAAATTCCCCGCAAATACTCTTTTTCTGGCACGGAATTTGACATATTTAACGCAATGAAAAATAAAGTTGTGTGCACTTCCACGAAATAACATACACTGGATTTCAAGCTTGCTTATAGTACTTGTAATTAGATGCGTCACTATCATAAACTAACGCAACCAGTACCGGTAACTCTATCTGTTGGAAAACAGCGAGAACTTATTCATTTATCGAATAACTTTCTATAATCTTTAGATTTTCTATATTTCGGGAATATATGCAATATATTGTTGTTAAAACTATAAATTTTTCAAGATGAATTATAGTTGTTTTTAAAATATTCAATTGTGAATTTAATGACAAATCTAATGCAAAAGGTCTGTAAAATAATTTTCATATTTAATTATAAAACTCTAGTCTGTAATATATAGTCTAGTTTGTAATGTTTTACGTGATTTGTTTTATTTATTTACATGACAAACCATTTATACTAAAACACCATTTAACCATTTATACAAAACTATTATTTTTGTCAGACAACATTACGAATTTTGTTCGGGTAACAGTTTTTGCTCGATGAATTCATCTAAAACAAAACACACCTCAATAAGTCACACTTCAAACACGAAGAAATCTTCCCTTGCCCTACAAAAATAAACTTGAAACCCAATGATTAAACCATTATCCTAAACACGACATTAATCACTAATTCAAGCCAATTTTTGCCGCATCACCAGGCCCAAAAATAACAACTTTCTAATTCGAAACTTACCAACTTGCAAAAATAAAACTTGGTAAGAAGAATTGGCAACCCGAAATATCGCCAGAAAAGCTGGATTTATAAGCGAGTTAGGACATATTCATCCTCACACTCCATTGAAGGCTGTCTTGTAGATAGGACATCTTAAGAGAGGCATGCCTCATTAAATGCATTATTAGTCCGTCCAATGTGTTCTGAGGAGCTAGTTTGATAATGAGTCGTAAGACATTTAACTGTGATGGGATCAATTATACGTGATTCAGCGATATGTACACAACCATTTTGACGTAATGGAGTTAATTAGGATATGGAATAAGGAAATATTTACTTGATATTTATTGTACACATTGAATTTCAGGTTTACTTCTGGGTGTAAATTACTATTTTGTAGGATTAGGGTCTTATATGTTTGGAATAAGAATATCTATATTATAAAATAAATTTTATTAGTTTTAAATGTCTGCCAGCGTTTTAAATAATATAAAAAATATATAAAATTGTAAAAATAAAATAATTGCTGCCATGGTCCGACTTCAACCCTTTCTAGAGCAAAACTATCACTCAACTATAAAAGATTTCTATACATTTCTACCATTCGTCCCATACTCACATATGCATCCCCTGCAATAGCATGCCTCACAAAAACTGATAAACATACACTCCAAAAATGCCCGAACAAAATCCTTAGGGAAATTGTTGATGCCCACTGATACGTAAGGAACAATCTTATCCACTCAGAGTTCCTAAATTAGACACATGCATGTCTAAACTTAATACAATATTCTACAAAAATGCTCTAAATAAAGGCAACGATTTCCGTAGGTCATTGCATTAAGAAGTCCTCATGGAAGACGCAAACATTAGGCCCTTTGCGGCCTTCTATGATTCCAATGCTATCCCGTCCCTTACTCTAAATAGGGACTTGGCACGTATACGCCAAGTGGCATGGTTCCATGGCACTAATTCCAAAGACTACCCACACTTTGGGAAATTGACTTTTTATGTCATTTCACGTCCACTAATCAAGCACCGTTCCTTGTTGGATTCAAATGTCCGGTGCCTACGGCGTGAATTCCTATGAATCGGTATGCATCGCAAGATTGTTACCGAGTTGCACCCCATATTAAAGATTAAAGAAAAATGATGTGGAATAATTGCAGCAGCAGTTGAAAGCTTACTTCAAAGCTTACGAAAGAAGGCGTGGGTTACTTAGTGTGGGTGTCCTTGTCAAATATTGGGAGTGTATGACAAACTAAAAATGTTTGGTTATGACAATATACATCTTTAAAATCAGCTACATGTTTGTATCAGGATATACACACCATATTACATATTAAAGGCATACATTTCGATATTGTAACGCAATGACAAATTGATAAAAATCCGGTTTTGTTCGTTAAATCCAGTACCTTTCGGTAACAAATAAGGCACCGATGCACACAAAACCTTCAAATAAAGCACGTACGGGAAGAACTGCAACTTTAAGTGTGGGGGCTAGTTGGGACACTTTGTTATGTGCGATGTGGCAACGTCTGGATTGTTATACGAATTTTGTTTTTACTTTTTTTGTCGTCTTTGAGAGAGGTCTTCAATCTCTGTTTTTTGATGATCAACTTAAATTACTGTCGATTTAATATCTTTATTTTGAATATGACATTATTTATGCTTAATAATATATATGTCGCCATCCATGGTACCTCCACATGGATGAGCACACAGGCAGACCGATCATATTTTTTTTTATCTTCCTTTTGTTAGCGAGGTTTTTGCTGATGGCCAATTCGTATATATTTAATCTGCTAAATTCCTTATTCCCATTAAACCCTTTAAATCCATTAATTTTTGAATTATGTGTAGTATATACAAATAGTTTATAATAGTCGGTAATTTGTTCTTAAAATTTTTTAGTATAAACAACACTGTATATCAAAAACTAAAATATTAAACATAATTATCAAAATAAATAATGTACCAGTAATATTATACAAAAAAATAGTATAATTCAATTTAAATTAGTAAATGTTTTTAATGTTATTTTTTATTTGGTCTAATGTAAACGTTGCCGGTAGGCAACAATACAACAAAATCTAGAAACATTGCAAAAAAAATGTAAAGGATACATGGTGACGAGGGTTTTATTTACTTTATATTATTAATTCTGGTTAAGATGTACATGTTGGTTTTTTGATGTTTTAATATGTGCCAATACTGTATCTCAACAACTAATAAAATTATGATAACCGAACTTTCAACACAGAGTACTGATTATTCAATGCTACGAACGAAAAAATATTAGTAATAACTTTTAAACATAAATGGAAAAGTATATATTTATTCATACTTTTTTATTTAAAAAGGGAGAAACAGTAATGTGAGCAATTCCATGACTTCAAAGTAACAAATCTATGTTCCTATAACATAATATATGCATTGTTTACTTTATATATTAATTTTATTATACTACAAAACAAGATTTGTGATTAAGTATGGATTGTTATGAAATTCCATTACATAAGTTATAATTTTGTTAAAATACTGATCTGTACGATGGTCTTCATAAATTAGTCAATGTACGGATAATATTCAGATTATTTTTTATGTGTAGTGTTTATATATATATATTTTTGTTCTTTATCTCTTTTAGAATTGATAAATATTTTTGATAACAGTTAATTGTTAAACCAAATATTATTTTTTATCCTAATAATTTTAAATACATTTTCTAGTTGTGGGTGCCCATATTCTTGAATGGAATTGAATAGGTTCCTTATAAATTCATCTCAGAAAAATTACATTTCTTTGCTCTCCCTCCCCACCCCACCACTCACAAAGGCAGCTTTAAGTTACGAACACTTAGCTTCGTACAAGGCTTCATTTATTTACTGGTCAAAATTTATATGTTTATTTTTCTCTGTTCTTATATTTATGAATATTATATCCCAAGAACTATTGATGATGCGATGATGGATAATTCTATGAAGTTTTGGTGATGCGATGATAAGGGCAGCCTTGAATATACACTCGACTTATACACTGTAAAAAAAGGTACTTAAAAATTAGTACCTGAACATACTCGTTTTCCTTTGAGTGCAATTGCATCGTAAATGAGCGATGATTTACTCGAATTTAAGAAATCGTACTTTCTCAAAAATGAGCAATATAGTTTATTATTGCTAATACCAGCTTATGTTCAAGCCATCTTAACAAAGCGACCTGGTAAACTTAAAATAGGTGTTCAGAAGATGGTTTTCCACAGTATTTGATGTCTATTTCGCAAATGGAAACTGAGTTACTATAACACAATTATCTTACTTCCTCTTTTTTTTCACACTTTTTTTTTAACATTTCTTCAATTTATAATTTCTTCATGTCGCCTTGGTAGTCCAACGAATAACGCACTGGACGGCGGTAACTGAGTATATGGGTTCGAGTGTCGATAAGTCTTGATTGTAATTGTTGATATTTATTGAAAGTGAATTATAAAGACGGCCTATGAAAGGAAGCAACTGTATTTTTATTCATTTTTACTTATATTTGAGTATATGTCTTTTAAAAGATAGAACTTATGTAAGTCTTTATTAATCTCAAATCAAGTCAGTCAGACAGTGGTATCCATTACTCTTTGAATTATGTGTCGTATATTTAAATAGTTTGCGATTAACACTTTTTAGTATGGAACAACTACAATGTGTACCAACAAATAAAAATTTTAATATACGTCAAAATAAATTAACTACCAGTAAAGTTTTACACAAATTTTATATAAAAATTTTTAATTGGTAAAAATTAATAAATATCAGCAAGAAGGTATAGTATATTAAAAATGCCGCAAGGTATTAGTACCCCAAAATCTAGAAACGTCGCACTTAATATATGGGGAAGGATATTTGGTGATGTTTTAATATTTGTCAATTTCAACAAATAATGATACGATAACCGAACTTTCAAGAGAAGATACTGATTATTTAATGAAACAAACGAAAAGTTATAATAAAAATATCACTAATAATTGTTGAGAATGAGTGGACATTTTTTTAAAAAATAAACATACATTTTTATTTAAAAACGAAGAAATAGGAATTTGTGCCATTCCTTTACTTGAAAGTAAACAAAAACTTTTATAGCATAAGAAAACATTGTTTACTTAATATAATTAATTTTATTATACTAACATTTCTGATTAAGTATGGGCTACCATTACAGAATATTAAATTTTACTAAAATTCCGATCTGCATGATGGGTTTTAAAAATCTGTTACTCTGTAGATTACTGCCGAACTATTTCTTATATGCAGAGTTTATGTATTTTTTTTGCTTTTTATCTGTTTTAGATCGTATAATAGTTATTTTATTCTAATAATTTTAAATAATTATTCTACTACGGTCAAAACTAAGAAGTTAATAAGTTGTGGTTGCCTATTTCTTTGAATTGAATTTAATATATTCCTTATTAATTTATCTTAGAAAAATCTTTTTTTTTGTCTTGCTACAAACACAGTTTTAGGATATGCAAACTTACATTGTAAAATAAAAGGTACTTAAAAATAAGTACTTGAACCTACTCGTTTTTCTGTGAGTGGAATTGCACCGTAAAGGTCCCTAACGGGCTCAATTTTAAGTAATCGTACTTTCTCGAAAATGAGCTGTGTGATTTAATATTGCTAATTTCAGCTTCTGTTCACGGTGTCTTAACAAAACGATCTGACAAACTTAAAATAGTTATTCAGAAGATGATTTTCCCACATTAGTTGTTTAAATGTTTATTGCTTAAATGGGAGCTGAGTTATTACAAATCAATTATCTTACTTTACTTTGTTTTTGCACACCTTTTTTAATATTAATCATGCGTATAACTTCTTCACGTCGTCCTGGTAGCTTAACGGATAAGGCACTGGACTGCGGTGCCTGATAATCTGGGTTTGATTACCGAAAAGTATTGGTTTTATTTGTCGATATTTATTGAAAGTGGTTTATGAAGGCAGCCTAAGTAGACTATCATCTCTAATTTTTGAGTACATGTCTTTTTCAAAATCGAAATTTATGCATTCTGAACCATGATGAGCATCGAATGTACTCAAAAATGAGCACAATTAATTACACAACGCGTACCTGATTATATTTTTAGAGAACTAAATTGTGTACACACATTTTTATTAATTAACATTTTATTAAATGCATTCACACTTGCATGTATTAATAAATAAATAATGAAATCAAGTCAATCAGACAGCATTATCCCATACTTTTTTAATTATCTGTTGAATACTTAAATGGTTTGCTCTTAACACTTTTTAGTATGAAAGAACATTGTAGATCGTAGATCATAATATACAAAACTATAAAAATTAATTCCTTCCGAACTGAAAAAGAATGACTGGTAAAAAATTTAAATACGTATTTTTTCCAAGTATATTTTTTGACGCGTACACGTCTTTAAATTCGGCATGGGTACATTGTCAGGAACTTGACCGACATAAAATATTAATTATTTCAAAACCACGGTGTTTAAAATCGGCATTTAAAAATAAGTAACATTTGCAACTGTTTGATTACAGGTAGTTGAATAAGTTCTCGCTGTTTTCCAACAGATGTCCTTACCGGAATTGGTAGCGTTAGTTTATGATAGTGACGCATCTATTTACAAGTACTATAAGCAAGCTTGAAATCCAGTGTACGTTATTTCGCGGAAGTGCAAACATTTTTATTTTTCATTGCGTTAAATATGTCAAATTTCAAGCCAAAAAAAAGAGTATTTGCGTGGAATTTTACTGCCCTATTTTATTCAAAAAATATCTGCAGTTGAAGCGCACAGAATTCTTGTTGAGACTTACGGCGACCATGCTCTGTCTAAAACAACTTGTAGAGATCGGTTTAAACGCTTTAAAAGTAATGATTTTGATCTTGAAGATAAAGAACGCTCTGGCGCACCGAAGACTCATGTCAAACGCTAGCTGAACTTGCAGAATCATTAGAAGTTGATCACACAACAGTTTCGAAACGCTAGAAAGCATTAGGAATGATTCAAAAGCAAGGTCATTGGGTGCCGTACGAGTTGAAACCCAGAGACGTCGAACGGGGTCTTTTCACCTGTGAACAACTGCTTCAACGGCAGGAAAGGAAATGATTTTTGCATCGTATTGTAACTGCCGATGAAAAGTGGATACACTACGATAACCCTAAGCGTAAAAATTTGTGGGGTAAACCCGGCCATCCATCAAGATCTTCTGCAAAGCCGAATATCCATGGTTCCAAGCTTCTGCTCTGCATTTGATAGGATCAGATATGGGTATAGTTTATTATGAGCTGCTCAAACCAAATGAAACCATCACAGGAGATCGCTACAGACTGCAAATTGGAGCCTTTAAGCCGAGCATTGAAGGAAAAACGGCCGTTGTACGAGGAGATACACGACAAGGTCATTTTGCAGCTTGACAAAGCTCGGCCACATGGCTTAAGTGGGAAGTCCTACCCCACCAGCCGTATTCACCGGACATTGCCCGTTCCGACTACCACTTGTTCCGGTCGATGACGCATGGCCTGGCTGAGCAGCACTTCCGTTCTTATGCAGATGGGAAAAATTGGGTCGACTTTTGGATAGCCTCAAAAGACGTGTCGTTTCTCCGACGTGGAATTCAAATGTTGCCAGAAAGACGGGGAAAAGTAGTGGCTAGCGATGGACAATACTTTCAGTAACATGTTTTTTAATGATTTAAAAAAAAAAAACATTAATTTTCACAAAAAAACAGCGAGAACTTATTCAACATCCCAATACATTCGATGCTTATCATAGCTCCGAAAACATAAGTTTCAATTTTGAAAAAAACATGTACTCAAAAATGAGTACACTGAGTAAAAATAATTAAAAAAAAGGGCAGTTGCTTGCCTACGAAGGCTGCCTTCATAAATCACATTCAATAAATATCTACAATTACAACCAAGACTCCTAGGGAATCGAACACATATTCTAAGGAACCGCAGTGCAGTGCCTTATCCGTTGTACTAGCAGGGCGACGTGAAGAAGTTATAAACAGAAGAAATGTTAAAAAAGATGAGCCAAAAGAATCGGAAGTAAGATAACTGATTGAATTGTATTAACTCAGTTTCCATTTAAGCAATCGACATCAAATAATGTGGAAAACATTATTTAATGTCGGACAACTATTTTAAGTTTTCCAGGTCGCTTTGTTAAGATGACTTGAAAAGAAGTTGACAGAAGTTGAGATTAGCAATATTTAACCATGCTGCTCGTATATGAGAAAGTACGATTACTTACATTTGAGTACGTCATCGCTCATTTACGATGCAATTGTACTAACAAAAAAAGAATACGTCCATGTACTCATATTTAAGCACATTTTTTTAGTACAGTGTTTGTTAACAGAATGGGATGTAAGATAACTGAGTTATAATAACTCAGTTTCCATTCAAGCGATCGACATCAAATAATGTGGAAAACCATCTTCTGAACACCTACTTTAAGCTTGTCAAGTTACTTTGTTAAGATGACTTGAACAGAAGCTGAAATTACCAATATAAAACCACACTGCTAATTTTTGGGAAAGTACGGTTATTTAAATTCGATACGTTACGATTCAATTGCACTCAAAGAAAAATGAATACGTTCAGTTACTCAATTTTAATTACCTTTTTTTACAGTGTTATTTCGAGCCCTGTTTTGATCTAATGCGCCGCACTACAAGACCATTAATGGTGCAGTTTGGAAATGCAATTCAACTAAAAAATAGGCAGGATGTGTCTATTGAGGAGTGTAACGTCAAACTCAAGTGAGTGACACTATTTGGGATTCCGATCAAATCACTGCACGTTTTGAAGTGAAATTTATTCCCGTTTGGTCAAGGGAGGGTCGCTTACAAAAACCGAATGTAACGTTGCGCAACGAAAACTTTTAACACTAATATTGGTTATACCAAACATTCTACCCACGCGTCTTACTTTGGTATCGTTGTGTAGAGGAAGGAAGCCATCACTTTATCACGCATGTGTAGCGTGCGCAGATGGTGCCGTTGTCGCGTGGGCAGGGAGGAAATTAGTCAAATTTCTGTATAATATGCATGTTTAACTGTTGCATTGCCATGCAGCGTGTTAAGGTATTTCCTTCGGAATGTATGTCAGATGGTCGTATTGCGTAAGGTAAGTTTAATACCGATTATTAAAATATACTAAAAATGAGTTTTTCTCATTTAATATAAAGAAATTATACTTTTTTTTTTTGAAATTTGTATACTTTGTAATAAAACGAAACTACCAGTTTATAATTTTTAATATATTAATCATTTGTTTTTAATTCTGCCTATTTCACACAGTTATTACTTACATAATTTTTTTTTAATATAATAGCGTTTTTATAAAATGTAACGCTTATTCCAAGAAGAGTGAAAGAAACCGTCTCTGCATGGTAGATGCTTTGTGTACGAAAAGCTTAAAATCATTTTTTATTTTAAAAAAGGGGTTTTCATCCTAATGAGAATAGGCATAGAAACAAATGGATAAGCTTTAAATTGTGTGGAGTCCAGAAATGAAATACAAGTAACCTTTCTAAAAGTGAGGAAAATAAAATAGAGAGAGGGAGAGTTTATATGGAGAGAGAGAAATATATAATATATCCATAAATAATTATTCTAGTCACAAATTAATTTTAGAAAGTAATCATTAATTATGTGGAATTCTTATAATTAATAATTCATATTTCCAAAATGTAATAAAAAAATAACTTTAACAGTAAATCTGTTTTAATTATAAAGTGGGGTATACACAGATACATTATTGAAAGTGACCGATTTTCCTAATTTTTATTTTCACTGTTGCGAATAAAAGTTTTCATTTCTAGATGCTTGTGCTTAAGCCATCGTTTATGAAATTTTTCTAAATGTTAATTAAAATAAATTCACTAAGAAATTCACGCGAATTCAAATAATCTTCGGATTTATAATCAAAATAATTAAATTGTTAATAACTTAATTTCAGTTACTTTATTAAACAAATATATTGTTTGCATTCAAATTCAATTTTTCAGGGCATACATTTTCAATGAATGTAAGTTTTATTTGTATAATTTAATGTAAGAATGTTTGTGATCGAAAATAATTCAAAAATTATTTGACACTGCATTAATAACACCTGTCAAAATGAAGGATATTTACACTAGAATAACATTGATATCGGGGACATATTACTAATTTTAAGAAATTTTAAAAGAAATGTATTAATGTATCCCGGGTCCAACACAAATACTTCTTTTAGTAGTTGGTGAATAAAATATCACATGCCATATGGTCGCCTCAGAGCAACAGTAAGACATCTAAAAAAAAAAAAAAACGAAAATGAGTTTTCGGTCTTGCTAATATTTCCAAATGTGCCTTTATTTAGTGGAACACTTGGACATTTTTGTGTCTTCTTTGAAATCCCTGAACGACAGCCTTTGATATTCAGCATTGAAAAAATAGCAAATTTTAAAATCAATTTCATGGACAATTCTGTTTTTGTTCATATCCTACTGTTGCTCTGAGGCGACGATATAGGTTTGATTTATACGTTTTCCGGCTGCTGATTTCTGCCTTCGTATTGAGATTTATCACAGCCACATACACATTCATACTTGGAACTCGTTATTTTAGAACCAAGGTCAGGTGACGAAGAAGCACCTGAGCTGGCACCACACGTCTTCAATAGATGTCGGGACCACGGTCAAATTTAATGTGCACCAGTCCCGTATACACATCGGTATAATTTGTAAGATGTCCTGCACGACTTTCTAGTATTTTTGAAACGAAGCTGGCAACCCTCCGATTACAAGATCTCTACTTTTTTACTTCTCTTTCCCAAGTCATTCGCACTGGCTCGAACTAGCAATCCACTGATTACCAGCTGAACGTATTTATCCACTGGACTGACCTACTACTACCCCCTCATTCCATATAGAGAAACCAGCAATAATCTATTAGGTTTAGTACCTAGCTTGTAATCGATGGGTGGTGAGTTCAAAACTTGTCATGATAAGGGTAGTGATCGGAGGTTTGCAAGTTCGATTTGCGGCGGCCGATGTAATTTTTCGTCCACGCTATTGTTGACTGCATTTAGTTGTTGAGTCTTTAGGGTTTACGAAGGTCGTGGCTCCGTAGAAGCCTTCGCCTCCAGTATGACAAGTAATTTAACATAACATTAGCTCTAGGCTACATAAATGAAGTTTACCATTTCGAATATGAACTTTGAAGGGGGCATCTCAGTTAGGGCAGGGTCCTATCAACTGGCATAACTGTTGAAGAGGAGGAGAATTAGGCAGTGTTGTTAGTTCTTCAGGGATTTTTTTCTTTAATTCCTTAGATTCAGAAGGTTAGGTTTAAAGATAATTAATAAGTTGATGAGTGCCATAGTATTTAGAAAACCAATACAATTTAATGATGAAAGTATACCAGTTAAGGACTTGCATTTAATGGTATCATTGCTCTTAAGAATGCTAATAAAAAATTAAGAAACGAGAGAAACGTCTTTCTCCGATGAGCTTTGAGTCTAGGAGTGAGTTCTGTTGAGTAGGTGTTTATCGGAATCGTCAGCTCCTTTCAAAGGGCCTCAATGCTGAAGATCTCCCATTGGTTCTGGGGTATAAACACTAGAGAAGTTGTCATGATTTATGTTAATTGCTTGAGAGAGAAAGAACGATGAATGAACTGCAGTAACGCCAAAAGCTTTTATGGGGCTTTGATAAATGCTTAAAAAAATGTTAGTGAATTTTGGTGGTATACTCGTAGTTCAATAGAAACGAACTTTTTAGATATAATCTGCAGTAAAACAAAAATCGCCAAATTTAGATTTACACTCATCTGGCTCTGTGGTACAGATATATGAAAAGTAGGAACAGTGTGTGTAGTTTGAAAATTAATAGCACACGATTCTGAATGAAAGTGAACTCAATTCAAAAACAAATAACCCCCTAGTGCATAGTGTAGTATATATGCCACACAAGATTAAAATGACTACTAGTTGCATCTATTGAGTTTTATGTTAACTATTATAGTATTTTCACGTAGATTTGTAAGTTAATAGGAAACGGTTATGAATGAAATTGAACTCGATTCAAGAACATTTAACCATCTAGTGCATAGTGTAGCATATATGCTACCCAACTTTAAAATGGTTTCTAGTTGTATTTATTGAGTTTTATGTTAACTATTATAGTTTTGTTTTTATGTAGGGAACCATGTGCCTTGTTATCATAACTGCCGCTAGGTTCCTTATCTTTATAAAAATGATTGTGATAAAGGCAATCAGTTGCTTCGAAGTCTGTTTTTCTAAAACTGGCTCGTGAAGGAGAATTTTTCGAAGATTGTTTTATTATTTATCAGTATAACCTGGCTCTACAAAAAATCTCAGTTAAGGTGGTCCGATACCCGATATTCGCAAAAAAAGTCATTTTTTTTTATATTTAAAAAATAATATTCAAACTTATCTTAATAACTCACAAAAAACTGCTTCAAAAAATTCCTATTACTTTTTTAGTTATGAATGTTTTAAAGAGACACTATATTAATGATGTGTTCCTATAACATAGTTGTATCACTATCTGTAAACTTTAAAAGCAAATATATCTGTTCGTGGTTTTGAAATTTAATGAACACTAAAAATGCTAAGGCTTTTTTACTATTATACTTAAAATCATAATTTTTGTGTGTATAGCAAGATAAATATATTTTAAATAGATGTATGCATTCAGATTTCCTATTTTTACCATAATTTGTTTTTTAAAACCACTTAAAATGGAATTTTATTTTTTCGTCAATTTTTTTTCCAAAATTTCTAATACTTTTTTTTTTTTAAAGTGATGTATCTGAATCAAAATTTGAATGCATACATCTATTTACATATTATTCAACATCTTAAATAAAAAAAATTGCTTCAAAATATTGAAAAACAAAAAAGGAGTAGGAATTTTAAAATTGTTAAAAATTTACTAAAATTTTAATTTAAAAATAAATGTGCAATTTAAAAAAAAATTGAGCGTCTTAAAATGGTTTTTTATGCATATTTAGAAAGAGAAAAAAAATTGGATTGTTCAAGTATAAAAATAAAAAAAAAATGTCGAAGGTATCGGACCCCCTTAATACCAGATGTATATAGATTGTATTTAACAATATGTTCACGCTTTTCGAAAATTATTTTAGTAATTACACATGATAATGCATATACGCTACACAACGGTTTTAATAATTTATTTTTTAAAAAAGGCACCTAGGTAGTAGTTGTTTTTTTGTATACTTTTCAGCGGTCCATGGGCAAAAAGAAAACGAAGAAAAAATTGATCAAAAAAGAAAAAAATCACGCCCCGTACCTCGTTGGATTCTGGAACAGCTCTCCTAGTCTCTCTCTGTAGCCGCCTAACGGATATGTCAGATGTCAGATGTCAAATGTCCGGCGCCTACGGCGTGAACTCCGATGAATCGGTATGAATCGCAAGATTGTTACCGAGTTGCACCTCATATTAAAGATTAAAGAAAAAATATGTGGAATAATTGCAGCAGCGGTTGAAAGCATACTTCAAAAACCTAAAAGTTCCAATAACATTACTTGCTAAAGTAGGTGTGAGTTACTTAGTGTAGGTCTTCTTATCAAATATTGGGAATGAGTGACAAGCTAAAAATGTTTGGTTATGACAATAATTATCTTTTAAATCAGCAACATGCTTTATCAGAATATACACACCATACTACACATTAAAGGCATACATTTTGATATTGTAATGTGGATAAATATGTGGAATAATTGCAGCAGCGGTTGAAAGCATACTTCAAAAACCTAAAAGTTCCAATAATAATCCGGTTTTGTTCGGTAAATCCAGTATATTTCGGTAAGAAATCAGGCACCGATGCACACAAAACCTTCAAAAAAGCACGTACAGCTGCGGGAAAAAAAAACGAACCCCCAATGATTATTTCGTTAGTTTTCATATAAGAGCTAAACTTAATATGCTATTTTGTAGAGAATAAAGTCTACTATACAACGATATACAAAAATTTGCATAGGGGACTATCTTCATACTCGAATCCGTACCAACTTTAAAATTTTCAATAGCAACACCTACTTTTGATAGCGCAGAAATGTTCCCCGCCCTCAAAATAATCTAAATATAAGTTTTCGTTAATTTCCTACCATTATATGCAGAGATATTATACAATATGTATCGATCTTATTTGAGGGGCTACCTCCCAATTGAACAAAGTTGAACTAAGAAATGAATGAAGCGGGTAGAAAATGTTTTGGCGTTAGCCGTGGTTCTACTTTTCGTGGTCAGATCAGAGATAAGATAAGGCTATAAATTGTTCAAATAATATGATGCAGTATGTATTATTCTTACAGATATGTTACTATTTCAATGTGATTGTATATAGTATTTTTGATGACGACAAATTTCATCATTTGTATTCTTAAGATGTTCTGAAATTATATAGGCAAATGACAAAATTAATATTGTAAGAAAAATTTAAAATTTTAGAATATATCTTTAAAAAATTATTTATACAAAGTTTAAAATACATATACCAATGATTTACTTTTAAAATTCATATAATTTTTTTTTTAAATTCTGTATTTAAATGAAACATTGCAAATGTTATATTACAAACTCAGTTTGAATTGAGGTTATGTAATTCCTCATTTTACATAAGATTGTGCTTGTATTAAGTTATGCAGGGTGGTCCAAAATTATTTTAATGCTCCTAAAAATCCTTTAAAAAACAAAAATATGCACATAATTTTTTTTTTTGTATTTAATAAAGAAAGCATTGAAGTTTCCTAAACAGCATTTAGACCACTTCAATGTGCACACAATTTTTGCATCTTTAAAAAAAATAGTTTAATAATATAATCACATATGGTGTGTCCAATCGGCTATGTGAAATATTGGAAAATTTGCAATTTCAATTGCCGCTGTAATTCGATTCGGCTTTTCAATTAGTCAGTGACACTGATTATGTTTTAAACTCTGTTTTTCACGTTACCGTCAAGGGGGTTACTTTACACCTTGCAGGGTAACTTTACTCCACCTCTTAAAAAAAGTTTCATATTTGAAAAAAGGCGGGGCATTCAGCGAAAGAAGTCAGTAATATATTTTTCACGTGAGGATTAGCAATTCTGCTGTCCAACAGTTGGCCTTTTTCCCCCTCTCTTTCTTTAGGGAACGTTACAGCGTTTTAGGAACGTAAAAGTGTTTTGTAGGTATTACCAACACTCCGGTGTTGATATAACACGGGTTTTCTTCCAGTGGAAAAAGTTGTATTTTTTACATAACCACGTGGTGCCCTGTATAAGGTTAGGGCTCAATTCTGTTATGAAAGAATTTAAAAGTATAAAATCTATTTTCTTCTTCTAGTTCAGGTTACAAATCTTTTGGTTCACTAACCTCATTCCAGTCCAACATTCGGGGTTACTTTACTCCACCAGTTAATTTAAGTAAACCTTAGTAGAGAGAAACCTTGTTATTATGTAGCGGTTGTTAAGGATGAATCGGTTTGTTGTCCTTTACATTCAAAATTTGATTTTCACTCTAGGAATCTGATTTTCACTTTTACGAATTATATTGTTAACTTAAAGCCCTTCCTCTAACAAAAATACATCTCTAGTTATTTTTAATGCATTTATTTAAAATAGTTAAGAATTATCCATAATACATTTATTAATTACTATACCTATTTTTTTTATTTATTGTTTTTTTATAAAATGTAGTGGCGGCTTATATAGTGGTGTGGTTTTCTTTAAAAGACATGGGACAACGGACATAATTATTATATAAAAAAGTTTAAGTATAATGAACTAAGATATTCACATTCTTTAAATATTTACATGTAGTATTATCAACTTAAATCAATGATTCTTAATTTTTCTATGGTCAAAAATATGAGGAATCGTTCTCGGATCTTTACTTCGAGATAGGCCCCGAACCGTCGCCAACAGCCCACTGTGCAGGTCTAGTGCAACGTTAATTAACCAGGTTCATATTTTTTAACCATGGTCAGATGACGAGAACAACGTATGAATTGACACCCAACGCAACTTCAGTAGGCGATATGACATTGGACTAATATCATATTTAAAGTGTACCACTCCCGTACACCCCTCGCCTTTATATAAGAATTTAGAATTTTATGCCAACGCGATCAGAGCGCTTTTTATTTTCAAAATTAGTGATGGTTTCTGTTAAGTTCTGCTAATTTTAAATTTGTGTATGACCCCTGAAATGATCATTTTTTACACATTTTAATATAACAAAAAAACTACAAAGAGGAAAATCACGAAATTTTAAATATGGATATAAAGCATTTTTCTGAATCCATCACTATCAAAATATAGCATGGTTGGTATTCATAAATTTTATGAATAATAATATCCTAATTTAAATAAAATTAAAAAATATACATATAAGTAATGAAAGTTAGTTTATTTTATTTGGGTCGTTTAGAAGTAACACGGATAAAAATTTCAGCTTAATAAAATTATTATTTCGAAAGATATGATTAAAAGTTTAAGAAATTCATTTAACATTATGAGTTCTAAACTTTCGAAATTCATAATTAAAAAACTACTTAACCAAATGACTTGCAAATTGATTTTCAGCGATGAATTTTGTCGTAGATTCTAAATATTAAATCAAAATTGGGTGTTGCTATTGGAAATTTTAAAGTTGGTGCGGATTTTAATATGAAGATAGTCCCCTATGCAAATTTTTCGTATATCAATGTGTAGTAGACTTTATTCCATACAAAATGGTATATTAACTTTAGCTCTACTATAAAAATTAACGAAATAATCATTGGTGGTTTGTTTTTTTATATTTTACTATGCATACTTTTTTTTATTTAAAAAGGGAGAAATGTGAATTTGTGCAATTCCTGCACTTGGAAGTAAAAAAAAAACTCTTATAACATAATAAAACATTGTTTACTTAATTAATTCATTTTATTATACTAAAATTTCTGATAAGTATGGGCTTTCACTACAGAAAGTTAAATTTTGTTAAAATTCCGATCTGCATGATGGGTTTTATAAATTTGTTACTCTGTAGATTACTGCCAAACTATTTCTTATATGCAGGGTTTATATTTTTTGCTTTTTATCTGTTTTAGATTGGATAATTGTTATTTTATTTCAATTATTTTAAATAATTATTCTACTACGGCCAAAACAAATAAGTTAATAAGTTATGGTTGTCCATTTCTTTGAATGAAATTTAATATATTCCTTATTAATTTATCTTTGAAAAATCTCCTTTTTTGCTCTCTCACAAACACAGTTTTTGGATACGCAAACTTACATTGTAAAAAAAAGCTACTTAAAAATAAGTACTGAACCTACTCGTCGAGTGGAATTGCATCGTAAAGGTCCCTAACGGGCTCAATTTTAAGTAACCGTACTTTCTCGAAAATGAGCAGTGTGATTTAATATTGCTAATTTCAGCTTCTGCTCACGGTGTCTTAACAAAACGATATGACAAACTCAAATAGTTGTTCAGAAGATGGTTTTCCGCATTATTTGATGTTTATTGCTTAAATGGAAACTAAGTTATTACAAATCAATTATCTTACTTTCCTTTCTTTTGGCATACCTTTTTTAACATTAATTATGTGTATAACTTCTTCACGTAGCCCTGGTAACTTAACGGATAAGGCGCTGGACTGAGGTGCCTGATAATCTGGGTTCGATTCTCGGTAAGTCGTGGTTTTATTTGTCGATATTTATTGAAAGTGGTTTATGAAAGCAGCCTAAGTAGACTATCATCTCTAATTTTTTTGAGTACATGTCTTTTTCAAAGTGGAAATTTATGCATTCTGAGCTATGAATCGAATGTCGATTCACGGCTCAGCATGAAGCATTGAATGTACTCAAAAATGAGTACATTTTACTTAATTTTGTATACCTATTTTTAATGCTGTCGCTTCATACACGGCTTCATATACTTAATTTTAGTTCCGGTTAAAATTTAAATGTTAGATTTTTGCTGTTTATATATTTGTGAATACTATATCTCAATAATTATTTATGAAATAAAACGATTTAATTACACAAAACGTATCTGATTATATTTTTAAAGAACTAAATTGTGTGTGCATGCATTAATAAATAAATAGTGAAATCAAGTCAATCAGACAGTTGTATCATATACTTTTTTAATAATGTGTTGTATACTTAAATGGTATGCTCTTAACACTTTTTAGTAGAAAACTATATTGTAGATCAAAATATTCAAAAATTATAAAAATAAATTACATGTACCAGTAATGTTATACAAAATATTATATAAAGATATTTTAATTAGTGACAATTAAAGAAAAACAGAGTTGAGAAAACAGAGAAATATTAAAGATGCCGCTAGGCATCAGTATGCTAAAGTGTAGAAACATAACACATAATAATATGTAGAGAAAAATACTTGGTGACGAGAGTTTCATTTCTTAAATTGTAGTCAAAATTTAGATGTTTAGTTTTGGCTGGTTTTATATTTATGAATACTATATATCAAGAACTATTGATTATGTGATGATGATAAGGACGTCCCTCTATATACACTCGACTTAAAACAACACTTACAGTAATTCATTTCGTTTCCCTGCAATTTATTCGTCTCAAATCTTCAAAAACACTAAATAAAATCCACATCTACTTTTGTGTCAAAAATACAGTTAGTTACATAATTCCTCGGAGAAATAGTTCTTCCATAAATTTCAAGTTATCTAACTTTATACCTCTCTGTGGAAAACTGATATCCTTGTGCCACGCTTGAGAATGAAGATTTGGGTTGAGATTCAACTCGCTCGTATTTTTAGTAACATAAACTTTGATACCACATATCGCAGAGTATGAACCATTGTTATTTTAAAAATCAGAACCTCTTGACTCATATACAATCTAATTCTACTCGATCGTATATTTAGTAACATAAACTTTGATACCACATATCGCAGAGTATGGACCATTATTAATTTTTAAAAAATGAGCGTATTGACTTATATACAGTCCAAAAGTGTTTTAATTAATATTTAAGTAAGGTGCAGAGTGAAAAAACAATTAAATGTGGTGTCCGAATAGAAATTTAATCAATACTTTAAGGATGATAAGGATACATTCCAACATAGAACATCGTGATAAATAGTTCGATTTACATAAATTTGTTCTCGCTCTGTAAGAATTTAGGTGGCAAAGTGCAGTCCGAATAGAAATTTAATCAATACTTTAAGGATGATAAGGATACATTCCAACATAGAACATCGTGATAAATAGTTCGATTTACATAAATTTGTTCTCGCTCTGTAAGAATTTAGGTGGCAAAGTGCATAAAACTTTGTATTAAAATCTAGCTCTTAAGAGACGTAAAACACATTTGTTTGAATTAAAATTTTAAATAAAGTCAATGTAAGTTTTATCGTAGTTTCACAAAATAACTATGCAATGCTATGTGAAATTCCTTGAAGTTGCTTTTAAGCTAATATTTATAAAAAGTGTGATATCCGTTTTTCATCTAAAGCACTCTTTGAATTCTAAAGTTTTATGTTTTACTTTAATATGCAACGGTTTGTTTATTATAATTTAAATTAAAAAAAATATATCTAGGTTATATTTTTATATTCAATTACTTTTTTTTAAATGCAAATACAACATTAAAATACGCAATAAAAATGCATCAAATCTGGACATGTTTCGGAAGATACATCTCCCTTCATCAGCAGAAAATGAAAAGTATGTGTGTAAATAACATATAAATAAAACCAGAAATTGAAAGTGTTGACAAAGAACAAAAAAAAAAAAAAAATCAATCGGTTGGAGTTAACTATTGTGTGCCAACAGCGGGAAATACCGGGACCGCAAATGTTTCATTGACAATCGAATCAATATCACAAAAAATATAAAACGCCTCCAGGAAGTCAAGTTCAACTGGAGATTTGGGTTTGCAAATTAAATGTGGGTTAGAAAAATTAAATATATGCCAAGAGAGCTTGGCAATGGAGGTTTTTTTATTTCTTGTTTAACAGTATGTGCTACAAGAAATAAAGAAGAGTGAGGTGAAGAAAACCTATTAACCCTTTGCACTCCGATGTCGCCTCTCAGGCGCCAACATAACGACCAGTTCTTTTGTTTCCATGTTCTTTAAAAATAACGAGAACAGCGTGATCTTGAGTTTAGAACATCGATCTTTTTTTTCAATTTGTTCTCTTGAAAATACAAAACAGTTAAGAAGTTTTTCCCCTTTATGAGTATAACAAAAATCTGTGGAAAAGAACCTAAAGAGGAATAACTGTTCCATAGAAAGAACACAAATCGCAAAGTGTTCTTGGAGTGAAAAGGGTTAATGCTTATAAAAACAATGAGTTTTTAAAGAAAAAATTGCCTTTAAATAACACATAATAATAATAATTACTTTAATACAGGGTATCCCCAAATTATTGGCGATGGCCATTATTTATCTGTATATAGTCTGTATATTCTAATAGAATGGACCTAAAATGAATTTAATTTTATTAAAAATTTTATGGCAATATAACTTTTCAAAGTTGGAGATCCTGAAGAGGCTGTCTTTTTATACCCGAGTCCTTCTAGATGATTAGCGGAGGTAGATGGGATTGTTAGAGCCGATTTTGTGGCTTGCAATTTACCTGTGCCTCCGGACTTTTCGAAGAGTTATTTGTAAAAGTGTTATAGGGGGAATAGGGTGTCTATGCACATCAACCATTTTGATAAGGTACGTATTATGGTACGTATTATTAATCACCACGTACTCTGCACGTGGTGATTACAACTAAATACCCCAATTGTAATAGGCCTTATTTTTAAAACGAAAAACAATTCAAACCTTGGCTGACCAATCACAAAATTCCTAAAAGTTTAAAGTAACCGACAAGAGAAACTCGAACGATATCCACTCGGTAAGCAAACCAAAAACTCTGAACACTTTGAACATGGAGAAGTTATGACTTTGTCTGCAAAGATAATTAAAAGAAAATATAAATTTTACTACACATTTTTAAAACAAATAATTTTAGAATGATTTTTAAATTAAACGTTAAATAGCCATGCAATTCTACTACACCATATTATAGTAGTCGTTTGGGACTACTCATCCCCTTCGAGCAATCTTGTTTTTTATCGGAGAGGGTACCAGCTGCTTTTGAAAAGTAAAGTGTCATTGCCCGGTTCCAAAATCCACTACTCGGTGTAAATCAGTATCCTAAACGACTGCTCGAAGGCCTAATTTTCAAAATTCTGCAAGCAATGGCGCCAAATTTTTCATGGAATAGCTAACAAATAATTCATCTCTCGTAAAATAAAAAAAAAATCCTCAAAAACAGTTTTTTAATCGTGATATATGAATTTGTCGGAATTTAATATCCTAAAAGCATAAATTGAGTTTTGACATCAGAATTATTAGCTTCAAGATTCTCATTTCCCACTTTGCCTAAGTAGCAATAGCTATTCAATAAAAAGCCTAGGCAAAGTATTAAATACATTAAAATAATTCGTTTATTTCTTACTGTGCCTGAAAACGCCAGCATTCTATAGAATGCCTGGATATCGTACTTTGCTGGTAACAATTACACTGATAAAGTATTTAAATTACAATGAAATATGCTATTAAAAATTAATTTAAATAATGTAAATTGTGTATAATGAAGAAACAAATATAAGTGAATATTTTTTAAATTAAAATTTTTAATTTCCCATTGCAACTATTGTACTTTGTGTTTAACTAAAGAACGATAAAATGGAAAGATAAAATTCCTTAATTGCAATATTTCATGCGAAAAAAGCAGTAAGGTCCCCTAGTGTAATAAAAGCTTATAATAATGTAAAAGAACAGACACAGGACCGGAAGATTCCATTATTTTTCAAGAAAAAGTTCATTTAATTTAAAATGTAATAAAAAATAAGATCGATTTATAATTATCAAAAATATAAACAAATTTCATACATTTTTGAGATTTTCTAAAAGTAAATTTCTGTTATCTTTATTGTGTACTGTAAAAATACTTAAGAATTATGTAACAATCAATTTTTCAAGCACCTCATTATTAAAGCTTGGTGTACAGCATTATTAAAAAAATATCAATTTTTCAAGTAAGCTACCAAGAATATTACGTAAAGTGTTCTTAATTCTTTTCAAATGTTCACTCTTTCGAAGAGAAACATTTTGTAAAATCATCGGGCATAAATTTATATAGCAACAATTAACTGCGAAATATTTATATAAAGTACAAATGTTAAAATTTCTACTGGTAATTAAAAATAATTACATATTCGTATTAATGCAATGAAAGTTAAAAGTTTTAATTAAATGTTTTTGACATATATATTTATTTTGAATTGATTTGATGGAAAGTATAGGTTTTATATTAGAAATGTTTATAATATATTTTAATTTTTAAAATCCGTGTTTGTGCCATGCATGCTGAGGTTACAAGTTTGAAGTAACAAAATCACATAACCCCCCAAAAAATTGTAAAATTCACGATTTTTTTTTATTTGTTAAGATTACAATTTAGAATTTTCTAAATATGCTCGCAAATTCTACAATTGTGTATATATTTTTTTTAATGAGTTATTTGGCATTTTAAGCTGGATGACAGGTATGTTTTTTAAGGTACGAATATTTAAAAATAGAATTTTGTCGCTGTTTGGTTTTTCTTGATTTTAAGTTTTTTGAAACCCTAAGTGTTGTGTAAGGAGAAATGTATCTGTGTTTAAGCATATTGTAAAGTTCGTCTATATTATAAATGTACATTATATTTTATATGTATTATTTGTTAAGTAAAATAAAATATTTTTAAGGACAAATTCTGTGTTGTTATGAATAACTATTTATTTAAAAATCAAATACACATATAATGCAAAAATTTTATACGAATGCATCTGAGAATAAATTTTGCTAAAAAGAATATTAATATTTGAAAGAGCCTTAGCGTTTAAATAAAAGCTTAAAAACATTGAAAAAGTTTAAATTTTGAAACTGAAAACAAACAAAAAACAACAAACAATTAAGGAATGTTTGTGGGAACATATTGTTCTCTTATGTAAATTTAAATAATATGCATTGTGTAACCTGCAATACACAATAATTTAACTTGGTGACTTCTGCGTAGTCTCACCCAATTTCTAGAGCCGATACCCTGTTAAAAACAGGGTCTTAAAAATAAGTAAAATATACTCATTTTTGATTACATTCCATTCGTATCATAGTTCCGAATACATAAGTTTCATTCATTTTTAAAAAACACATGTACTCAAAAATGAGTAAAAATGAATAAAAAGAGCTTTTGCTTGCTTATAGAGGCTGTCTTCATGAATCACTTTCAATAAATTTCAGCAATTGCAATTACAACTAGGACTTACCGGGAATCGAACCCAATTCGTCTACCTGATGTCATCCGCACCGAAGTTCAGGGCCATATCCGTTACACTACGAGAGCTAAGTGAAGAAGTTATATATAAGCAGAAATAATGTTAAAAAGGTGTGCCAGAAGAATGGGAAGTAAGATACTTCAGTTATAATAACTCAGTTTCCATTTAAGCAATCGACATCAAAAAATGTGGAAAACCATCTTCTGAACAACTATTTTAAGTGTGCCAGGTCACTTTGTTAAGATCGCTTGAACAGCAGATGATTTTAGCAATATTAAACCATGCTTCTCATTTTTGCGAAAGTAATATTACCTTAATTTGAGTACGTCATTGCTCATTTACAATACAATTGTACAAAAAAAACGAGTACGTATATGTACTCAATTTAAGCAAATTTTTTTAGAGTGTGCTTGACGTATTTTAAGCCATCAATTGCTGTGGTTGATCATGAATGACCTTGACATTGTGTCGAGATCTATCACATTGCATCCATGAATCGATAAATAACATTTTGTGGAACTGTAAGGTTCCAAGAGACATCCAACCGCGAATGACTTCCCTCTAAAATTCATATGTATCGTTTTCTGTAAGATTCTCTTATGTCTCGTTGAGGCACATTCTACATAAAGAAGTCACAAAGCAATTGGGCTGGTAAATCACTCTTAAAGTGCAAGAATATAAAAATTACGATTGTGCAATTTTCGTGCTAATTTTTATGCCCATTCACAGGTTTCCAACTTTTCCACATATTGAGATTTGCAAAAACTACCATTTTCATAATATTTTAACCTAATACTTGCGTTTTCTATTTTATTCGCTCACTATCCTTGAAGTGTGTACACTAATGTACTTTAAATACATAACAAACTTTTAAATTGTTTTAAATCGAACGTTATTGTCATCAAGAAAACCAAAACGGAAATTCTCATAACAGAAGAAGCAACTGTTTTTGTAGAAAAAATCCCCATTGTTTACACATGCAAAGTACCTTGGGCTAATAATTCAGCAAAACCTCAAATGGACCAAACATCTTATGCACTTCACAGAAAAGGCATGTGGTGCCATGAACTGCTTAAGACCGATAATCGGGAAAAAATCCCAAATGAACCATAGATTAAAAAAGTTGCTTTATAAAGCAGCAATTAAGCCAATCTTAACATTTGCGTCGCCTGCATGGGCTACACACACATCCGGGGATTAAAATATTTTACAAAAATTTTAAGACAAGATCCTCAGAGAAATTGTGGACGGGCCAAGATATGTGAGAAACGAACTAAATCATAAAGATCTGGAAATTGAAAAAATGAAAGTGGACATTGACCAGTTAAACGCAAGGTTCTACAGCCAAAGTACTTAGGCAAGAAACTTTTAATGACATTTTGTCCTATGGCATCTTACAAGAAGATGCAAATATCAGACCTTTTGCATTATTTATGCAATCAGACGCTTTCTGCAATCAGACGCTGTTTCTGATAATCACCAAAACTGATATCAGTGAAGCAATTTATTGCACATAGACCTTTTCTAATCTGCGATGAAGAAAAAGCGGGCGAACTCCTACACAGAGACGAACTGTATTATTTTGAACAATATTGTTATTTTGTGTGCTATTGTTGTTATGTGTGTTTTTATTGTTATTTATTGTATGCTTCTTTAAGTTTTCTTATCCGTTCTGGTTTGTATATAATCTGTCCAACCCTTCGATCTTTTAATATTCGGTGACCTCGGACAATCACTCCGATGGAGGGGTAAATGCTTTCGAGCGGACACCCTGTCTCCACACAAGATCCAAATCCCAAATTGTTTTAATTTCTACCAGTACTTTAACAAAACTCTTTTGTATAGAATAATAAAAAAAAAAAGCCATAAAATCAAAAGTTGTATTTACAAATCGTGTTATTACAATTATGTCAGCTTCGAAGTAATAAGCGGACATCAGTATAAAAAAATGTAGTGATACTGAAATTCGTAACTAATGAAATAGCTGTTGGTAGGAGAAAGTAATATTTTTATTTATCCTGCGTTCAAAATGTTTCTTATCATTGACAGTAACCCGTTTCTTCTAGGTCTTATAGACTTGAAATACAAAAAAAATGTACATTTGGTTTTCGTTCAATATAAATAAAATATATACAAAAAATTAGTAGAAAACAGTTAGATTACCCATGGAACGGCTTTAATGCGACGTTAGTTCAAACACCCTATCTGTATCTACATCACTTCCAATCAGCCATCTTAACAAAGCAACCTGCCAAACTTAAAATAGTTGTTCAGAAGATGATTTTCCACAACATTTGATGTCGATTGCTTAAACGGAAACTGAGTTATTACAACTCAATTATCTTACTTCCTCTTCTTTTGCACACCTTTTTTTAAAAAAAAATTCTGTTTAAAACTACTTCGAGTCGACTTGGTAGTTTAACGGATAAGGCTCTGTACTGCGGTGCATGAGGATCTGGGTTTAATTTCCGGTGAGTGTTAATTGTAATTGTCCACTTTTATTTAAAATGATTTATTAAGGCAGACAATGTAGGCTAGCATCTGCTCTTTTTATTCATTTCACTCATTTTTGAGAACATGTCCTTTATAAATTGAAACTTATGTATTCGGAGCTATGATAAGCATCGAATTTATTAAAAAATGAGTACGTTTTACTTATATTTGAGTGCCTTAACAGTGTAGCTTTCGCGTTTAGAAAAATTAAAATGCCAGCGGATAATTTGGTTAAACTCGTTAATACATTTATTCTTATATGCAGTTATGAGAAATGTTTTGATTCCAACGAAATATTTACTAATTACTTCATGGCATCATAATTGAAAACGCGAAACCTATCCAATCATAAAACTGTTTTAGATCGAGTAATACAGAAAAAAATAGTATTTAATTATTGAATACTAATTTTTAATATGATAACCTCGCACCTAATTTCTTCACACTTTATTAAATGGAATAAATATGGCATTTTTATGATTTTTTATGCCTGAATTTTAGAAGTTGGCACGTGTACAAAATTAAAAATAACTCATTTTCAAGAATTCAGTTTTTTTGTCGTTTATATTTATTAACGGAGTCCATAAATTAAATTATATTTCTCCAGTAAGATTATATGAAGACCTATTACTTATAATGGCATATACATCTATAAAGTGGTAATGAAATAACAAAATAATAAACGAACAAAACAAAGCACATATAACAGGTTATCGAAACCATTCCCGAACGAGAGGGAGGAGCCTAAGACTTTCGGAGGGCGGGGGGGGGGGAGGAATTCATGAATTTAGCAGTAATTTTAAACACGAGACTCAGCAGAAGCTAGTCCCATGTTTATGGAAATAACTATTAAAAAAGAGCCCATCGTTAAAACTTGTTAAAAACAAACAAATATATAAATAATATTAATTATTTAATTAACTGGTATATTTTAAATTAATTAATTATTTACCTTTTTGAAATAAAATACTACTTTTCACACTTTCACCAACTTATTTACGTCAATGTAAATGATTTTTTAAAACGTTTCAAGTCATACTATTTTAAAATGTGTCTAACAAAAACTAAAACCATTTTCTATTTGTAAGATGACATAATTTAAAACAAATATTTTTAAGAACTCAAATGTATTTCGTAACATCGCAAACAACAATTTTATGCTCTCTTTCCTGAAAACAAAATTTTGAACTCATCGTTGAAACTCAAGTTTGCATTTTTCTGTGTAAACAAACATTTTTATTGAGATCTTTCCATAGCTGCAAGCATGAAAACAAATATGTTACAGGTTTGCCGAGAGAAATAAAATTTGTCGACGGCAAAGACTACAGTTTGTGTTGTCTGGTATTTCTCTATTTCTTAATAATTTTCCTTAGGCAAAATCGTATTTATAGAACGGTTGTGAAGATAAAAATTGGCATTAACCTAATGTATTTATGATATGATCTTAAAATGAAGAAAATATCTGCTAATATACTTTGAAGTAATATTTTAGGGCGCTAATATATTTTTATAATTATACGAATATTTTCTTTTAACTTCACATGATGTATGTATATTTTTTTGTGTTATTCGTGCAAACATTTGGTATAAGAAAATTACACTTTGTAACTTTGAAATAAAAAAATTAAAGTTAGTTAATTACATATTGTGTTTAATTTGCTCTGCTGCCTTACAATCAAATCGTTCTACACTGTTAAAAATAGGTACTCAAAAATAAGTAAAATGTACTCATTTTTGAGTATATTCGATGCATATCATGGCTCCGAATACATAAGTTTCATTTTTGAAATAGACATGTACTCAGAAATGAGTACAATAAATAAAAAGGGCAGTTGTAATCACATAGGCAACTTGGCTGTCAAATGGTATTAAGTCACAGAACAATTACTATGCAGCTTAGCATCATTTGACCAATTGGTATGATGACCAAATTCAATTGGTTGCCCAATAAGGAATTAAAAGTGCACTTAACATTTTAGCAAAAAAAAAAAAAGAGTAATTCCTTTAAACATTTTTATATCTGATTTTTGCAGTATACATCTTGGCGCCCAAGTCGCTCATTTATGAAAAGCAACTTAAAATGTGGGTATTGTATTTACCATCAGAAGCCCTTTCATAACATCAATTTACATTCCTATAATTATATTTTTCAATGAGATAAACATTTTTTCGTAACTACCAAATATGAAGAATGAGTGAAATATATATATATTTTTCAAAAAGAATTAATATGCTTCTTCATAATAAAAACCAGTAAAATTATTTCTTATAGAGAATAAAAATAAATAAAGGAATTAATAAAACAAACTTGGAAAATCTCTCTCTTTTTTTTAAAGTCGTTCAAAACTCTTTAAAATAATCACGACTCCTTCCGATTTCAACTAAACACTATGCCATTAATATAAATGAAACTACCAGTTTCGGATTCAGCGTCATATATCTTATTTTTTTTCTTTATATTCATTCGTACTTTAATGTATTATCACGATTATTTATATACTAGAAGTTATCTTAGACTTAGAAGAAATAATTTCTTATAAGATTAAAAAAAAAAATCGTAATTTATGAAGTGTGAAAATAGATGTTCCATTTCAAAAACATATTTTCATGATTCATATCCACTAATGAGCAGCATTTATCAATTGAATTCATGTCATCGAGATATAATGAATTTCACGTATGATTTCTTTTATAAAAGGAAGTTTTTATAAATGAGCCGAAAAGTTGTTTATAAAAAAGGTTATGTCCTTCTTTTAAATTTTAGAATATTTTTATCATAGAAAAAAAATTAAAGTTCGGACACAAGTATGCGAATGTAGTGAGTAATTATAATGGTACATAAACTTAAGCCCGGTTAACACGATCGAGTTATTTACTCTCCGAAAGCTGATGAATTACACGAACGTTTACACCGTAGACGATTTTGTTATCAAGAAGCATTATGTGACTGTTGCCCTTGCAAGGTCAAACCAAAATGGTAGGTGTTTTCCCGATAAGAATATCTTTCAACACTTGTTAGAGATTTAAAAACTTATACACTGTACAAAAAAAGGTACTTAAAATGAGTACCTGAACATAATCGTTTTTCTTTGAGTACAATTGCATCTTAAATTAGCCATGAAGTACTCAAATTTAAGTAACCGTACTTTCTCAAAAATGAGCAGTGTCATTTAATAGTGCTAACCTTAGTTTCTGTTCAAGCCATCTTGACAAAGCAACCTGACAAATTGAAAATAGTTGTTAGAAGATGGTTTTCCACATCATTCGATGTCCATTGCTTAAATGGAAACTCCTTGGTTACAACATATTTATTTTACTTTACATTATTTTGCCACTCCTTTTTATGATCTCTTCTGCTTATAATTTCTTCACGTCGTTCTGGTAGTACAACGGAGAAATCACTAGTCTTCGGTGTCTGAATATCTAGATTCGATTCCCGGTACGTCTTTGTAATAATTGTCGATTCAAACGTTTGAATGATTTAATTTATAAAATTAATTACGTAATTTAAATTTTTTTTTAATTTAATTTAATTTAATTTAATTTAATTTAATTTAATTTAATTTAATTTAATTTAATTTAATTTAATTTAATTTAATTTAATTTAATTTAATTTAATTTAATTTAATTTAATTTAATTTAATTTAATTTAATTTAATTTAATTTAATTTAATTTAATTTAATTTAATTTAATTTAATTTAATTTATCTAGGTTCGATTTCCGGTAAGTCTTTGTAATAATTGTCGATTCAAATGTTTGAATGATTTAATTTATAAAATTAATTAAATAAAAAAATATCGTCGCCTCGTATTTTTGGTTTGGTTTGATTAAAAAACGTCGCGCTAGAGCTGCATGCATAGTGTGCTATTGACAACGGTTCGGATCCTATCTCGAAGGAAAGGACCTGAAACGATGCCCCGAATTTTTTAACCATGGTCAGATGACCAGGGCAACACCTGAGCTGGCACCCGACACAACCTCAATTGGCATCAGTACATTGGACCCCGATCAGATTTATCGAGCACCAGCCCCATATACACGACAGTTAATGTCTCATGTTCTGGACGACTTTCTAGTATTTTTGTAGCAAAGCTTGCAACCCTCCGATCGCAAGATCACTACTTTTTTTTAATTTAATTTAATTTTTAATTTTATTTGTCAAGTACATCGCACAGATTCGAATCAGCAATCCTCCGATTGCTAGCTGAACGCTTTGTCCACTGGTTATCCAAAATTAATTTAATTAAAAATAATTTTGTTTAAATTTAAATTTTTATGAATTTGAAAATTAGTTGCAAATTGCAAAGAAATCCGAGAACCCTCTACGTGAAATCACGTTCCTGACCTTCAGATGGTTAATTTAATACATCAGTCAACTTTTACTCTCACTTTTGTAAGGGCAGCCTGACAGACCGCTCCCACAGACAGTTTATGTCACATCATCTAAAGGTTAAAGAAGTATCCATGGCAAAAAGTAAATCTTTCTGGTAATCTGGTAAAGTATATCTTTAAGATAAAAACTCGTCTTATAGAACATTGCGTTAAGAATATTAAAATACAAATGCAACGTTAAAATACGCAATAAGAGTCCGTATAATCCGGACATGTTTAAATAAGTACAGTATTTCATGTCAATGTGGCATGTCATATATTGGTCAAACAAAGAGAGCATTAAGATTTCGTATCAAGGAGCACCAAGCACATACTGTTAAACAAGAAATAAAGAAGTCCTCCATTGCCAAGCACTCTTGGTAATATGGTCATATATTTAATTTTTCTAACTCGCATTTAATTTGCAAACCTAACTCTTCAGTTGAACTTGACTTCCTGGAGGCGTTTCATATTTTTAGCAATATTGATTCGGTTGTCAATGAAACGTTTGCGTTCCCAGTATTTCCCTCTTGTTGGCACACAACAGTTAACTCCAACCGATTGTAATAGTTTTTTAGTTTTTTGGTCTTTGGCAACATTTTAGATTTCTTGGGTTTATTTATATTTCATTACACACAGACTTTGCATTTTCCGCTGATGAAGGGTGATGTATCTCCAGAAACATGTCCAGATTATACGGACTTTTATTGCGTATTTAAACGTTGCATTTGTATTTTAATAAAGTATATCTTTAATAAGTTATTATCCAGTAACACATAAACGTTCACGGTTGTGTGCACTCGTCTATTTCAAACGAACAAATGAAATGCGAGTCGTTGCGCTCTAGATGTTTGCAATGCACAAAGACGTCATAAATATGTTATTAAACAAGTACCAATGTCACAAACATGTCATTTATATAGCGTGCGGGCTGCTCAAAATACCAAACACCATTTCAAATGAGCATTCTCAATAAAGGTACGAATCGCTTTTCCCCAGAATAAAGGTTCTGAAGTTAATTTAACACCCTCCTATTCAATGGTTAAACCTGAAATATCGTCCAGACATGCCAGCTCTCAGAGGGCCCATACGACGCTTTATTTTCATTATTTCTCTCTGTATAGTAGTAATAGTAAAGGGAGAATAGTTTATAAACTTTGAGAAATATATCAGTCAGGCAGATGCACAGTGGGCATTCTGTGGGTGCACCGACTGAGATGAAGAATGGAAGATTATTTTTGTGTTGGTGAAAATGTGAATGGGAATTTCCCATTCTTTATTTGTGATTGTATGCTGAAGCGATATTTTAGTCGAAATTGACATTTTGATATATTTATAGTGTAATATTTAGTGTTACTTTCACTTCAAAGCGTCGGTGACTGATTTCCAGATTTATACTTTCAGTTTCGTTGAGGAATTAAAAGGGCTGGTTAAGAAAAATTTTTAGGATTTGGGCATTCTCTTGCCTTGAAATCGTTTTTAAGGGTACCTTTCAAATGACGTATTGATTTTGTTTATATTCTGCACATTTATAGCGCAAACGTGCTTTTTGACCCGGATTTATAGTTCTTGAATTATTATTTACAATTCAATATTGAAGTTCAAGTTATAACTAAATTATTTTTAAGTTTCTTCTATTATACACGGTAATGATTTACTATTTTTTTCTCTTTCATGCAATTATAAACTGCTATTTATGTATTATATGGTAAAACCTGGTATATATTTACTTCTTTAATTTTGGCTTCTTCTTAATATAATGACGAATACTTTGCATTACATTTCCAAGTATATTACAATCATATTTGAAACATGAATGCAATTTTTTTGTTTAAAAATATGCACAAAATGATATTTCATTAAGAAAAAGCGCTTTAAGGGGTCTCGGTACCATTGGAATAATATTTTTATTAAATAATTTACATAGATATTTTACACATATTATTGAAGGTTATTATTATATAACATGATTTTAGCAACAAAAAAAATGTTTTTATGAGTATATTTTTTAAAATTTAATTTTTTCCTTAAAAATTTAACTTTTTTAAAAATGTTTTTTTTTTTCAGTTTTTAATATTTTGTAAAGATTTTTTTTTCTTACATTCACTATACTATACTTTATAACTTTAAGGATCGAATTTGAAATTACTGATTTAGTTCTTGAGAAAAAAAATAAAATGTCGATGTATATGCAAAAAAATTGAAAAAAACATGATTTAGTCTACTTTTTAATTTTTCTTTTTTTTCTTTTCATTATTTTGCAAAACCCATCCTTGATTGTTTTAAATAGGTTATACAGGAATTTCAGAAAAAAAATCAAGTTATTTGAATAATATTTGAGAAAGTATTCTTATTTTAAATACCGTGGCATATGCAAAAAACACAAACTGAGATAAATCAGTTTAAACATTTCAAATCCAAATAACTCGATGAATACATTTGAGATTTTCTTCACACATAACTAATTTTATAACTACTTGCATACATATAAAATTCCGGTTTCTCTTATTTAATTAGAGTACATTAAATCACTATTATGTACTCAGTTTTAAAATGATAACAAAATTAAATTTTTGAGAAAAATCTGTTAAAATCAAAATAATAATGTTTAAAATATTGTTTTACACTAATTTTGGGTTAGAAACCATACTAATACAAATGAATTCATTGAACATACATATTCCATACCATAAAACACTTTAGAATGGGCTTTGACAATAGAAAAAACATGTATTACATTTGTTAAATACGTCGTCTTTAGCAAATACGTCTCCTTGTACCTTCAAATTTAAAATTATATCAAACTACGGTAAAAAAAAAAGTAAACAAACACATGATGTGATAGATACAGTCACAGATAAACACGTTCAACTTGTTCTTAGCTGATTTTTCTTTAAATAAATGACCAAAAGCTGTTGCGTCAAAAAAATGCAAACATCGAAATGGACGTAGCATTTTAAGTGCTGTGAAAGTAATGAAACGCATTTTTATTACATTTATAATTATCAGATCGTTTCAAAACTTTGTAATAATGAACTTTAGGTATAAGAGCATATTTTAAGCAAAAAAAAGAAAAATTGATATTTTCATCGATTTTCTCAAATCAAAGGGTACCAAGTCCCCTTAATCTTTTTATTTGCAATATTATTATCTAAAAAAAACGAGAGAAAAATTGACGAGTGTAAGCCAATAAGTAATTTCATTATATTATATAATATGGTAATCCACTTTGTTACTACAATTGTTTTTAATAAAAATATATTTTATTTAAATAACCAAAATATGTATGTTAAATATAAGAATGGTATGTCATTAAATAGATTTTAAAATAAATTTTGACGTGAAAAGACTTTAAAATCAAGCTACATTGTGGGTAACTAAGTTGGCTTAATTTTTAATTAAAAAGTCATAAGTGTAAGCCAACGAGTAATTTAATTACATTTTTTAAAACTGTAATCCAGTTTTTTACTACCAGTATTTTAAATAAAAAAACACTTAATTATTGTATTAAAATAACCGACATATGTATGTTATATATAAAAATGTTATGTTATTAAAAGGATACAACTTCTAGAAAGCAAGCTTAAAATTGATAACTATATCATTTATTTTTCTTCGACGATATTTCCGATTCTATTTTCAACCGATTCCTTCTGAAAACATTCGATTTATTTTTATCCAACAATGTTAGGTTAGCGCCATCAGACAAAGTACGAAACGAAGTTACGCAAGGGAAACACCAAATGAAAGGATAACACAGCCACCGTTTTGGACGGAGAAACGAGATTCTTTTGAGTTGACAGGCGAGGCAACTTAATCAACAGCAAACGAGGACACGGAATAAGATTTAAAGTTCCCCCGAGGAGGACTGTTGATCAAGTCGCTTTTTCATCAGCGGGACTCGGTGGACTTTCACTAAGAAAATGAAATATATATCTTTTCGAGGGGTTTGCCGTGGAATTTAACACTTTGGGAAGTTAACTTTGACCGGCAAAACAGACGTATTTTTGAGCTATCGATCGGTCACAGTGTCTGTGTGGGAATTCAATATGTAAAACGACCGGCATGGCTCTTCTGGTATTATGTCAAGTTGGTGTGGTAATGTTACATGAATATCGTATGTTTGGTAGTTACAATATTCATTATAACGTACCCTAATATAACAGATGTCGGTTATAACTGACAGTTGGTTTGGTTAATTAACGTTTCACTAGAGCTGGACAGTGGGCTATTTGGGGACGGTTCGGGGTCTATCTCAAAAGAAAGACCCGAGAACAATGCCTCGTATTTTTTAACCATGGTCAGATGACGAGGACAACACGTAAGCTGGCATCCGACGTAACCTCAGACGCCAGGTCATTGGACCCCGATCACACGTATCGTGTAAAATTCCCGTATAAACACCAGTAAAATTTGTTGGATGTTCTGGACGACTTTCTAGTATATTTATAGCAAAGCTGGGTACCCTCAGATCCCAAGATCACTAGTTTTTTTTTACTTTCCTTTGTCTTGTCCACGGCACGGGTACGAACCATCAAACCTCTGATTACCTGAACGCCTTTATCGACTGGGCCAGTGGATGCCCCAAAATTTTTCACAAAAATTAGATATACTATGCACATGTGCAACCCCTAATTTTGAACCCTGGCTCGAAAGGTTTTATTGTCCACATGCAATTATGCCGATTTTTTTCCCGCCAAACCAACTATTACAAAATTCACTTTTCCCAACTGTTTTATATTTCAAGGACCAGTGACAGATTGCGCCAGAAATGAAAATCTTGAACGATGCATGAAGGAATACATTAGGGAATGAAAGTTTTCAAAGTTGAAATTCGAATAGCGAATGCTTGAGATTCCTAAAACGAGTGTGCCTCGCAACTTATTGATATAAGTTTAATTTATTATATTGTATATATATATATATACAACAACAATGTAAAATAAAGTTTCAGATGGGGTACATTATGGGGCTTTAAAAATACATCCATATTTGCTTGTTGTTACTAAAGCTAAGCAATTTGTTTAAAATATAAGCGAAGTAAACCATTATTTTTTTCTATGTTTTAACTGCTTTGTGTGTTGGGTCACATTTTTCATTATGCCAAAACAGCTGAATGGAATACAGCCAAACTGTGTTTGTTGCTCCACAATTTGTTTACGTGCCGCATTACTTTATGGGTGATTAGAAATTTTACATAATAATCTATATTCATTTTTCATAACTGTTTCTACACTATAATACACCCAATTATTAAATTCATAAAAATACTTCCATTTACAATACTTTTTTAAATTTAAATGTTTGAGGTATAACTTACAAGCAACATCTTTATAATTAATTAAAAAAATATTAAATAACAGAAAATATCATGACCAGAAAAAATATTGAAATATGCAAACTATGAAAACAACTTTGCAAAACCTTGTGAGCTTCGGTGGGATAATCTCCTATCTAATATTACACTAATATAAAACTTGGTATACTTACGTAACTCTGGTAATGTTTATCCAAAATAATGAGTTTTCACAATTTTCTTTACATCCCAATACCCTAAGATCGTATGCGTAGTTCAGGATATCAACAGCCTTATGCGAATTAAATCTCTTAATTTAATAGTAAGCGGTGAAAAATTGTTTTAATTAATATGTGTTATTACCATACAATTTTAATACTCAATTTCAACAATGGATCTCGAAACATTTTTCATTTTTGTTTCCAAATATAATTTTACTGCAGTAAATATTTATAGTTTAACGCACGCTATCTTAACCTATATCAAAATAACTTTGTTGAAGCAGAATTTATTTTTGATTTAACACTAAATACTCTTTTAAATAACAGTCATGAAAAAAAAAAGAAATATTAAATTTTCCATCATTCTACACACAGAAAAAATTAATTTTTTCAAGACCATTATCCGCTAATTATTTTTAAGCCATTTAATACCTGTAAAAAGACAACTGGATTAAATAACTTCTGATCATTTTACATCCCCGTAAAGCCTGCCTAAGCCTCCTTACATTTAATGTCTTTTTAAGATTAAAAAGTTATTATCGTCTGCAGCGCTCCTAATGACATACTTTTAAATATGTATACTAAATTTAATTTTTTTTGAACAAGAGTTTTCGCTCACAAAGAAAATAATTAGTTTTCTAAAAGTGTATATATTTTTTTGTGATTATTAGACAATAAAGTGTCGAATTCTAATGAGGATAAAAATGTAATTGATTTTTAGTTTCTTTAAGAGTCTGATAAAAGGATCAGGTATTAGTTTAAATTTTTCTGTGTTTGAAGGCTCATTAGGGTTTTTTTTCAATTGTCCGTGGGTGTATTTTATACTGATTTCAAATATCAATTAGATAACAGAATAAAATATACATTTAGTTTTTATAGGGAGTCGGAACCTCATATACCGCCAATGTTAAATTGTTATTTTTGGATGTACCTTTTCTCAGAATGTAGTTTTAATTTTTTTTCTGAAAACTAGAGGTGTTTCTTAATTTACTGAAATGTAATTTAAAAGTAAATCCTGATAGGTTTATAAAAATATTTTTTTTAATGAAAGTCACTTCAATTGCGTCATAAAAAAAACTTTGTTAGAAGAAAATTATTTAAAAAAAACAACAACTTTTAAATGCTTATTTTAGTATGATTGTGGGTACATGCAGAGCAAGAATACAAAAAATTGTACATAAATTATAGAAAGTTTCTGTAAAAAGGTACATCAAACACAAAAAATCAGATTTTGATTAAATGGATTTGAAGAAGACAAATTCTACCTGTTAACAAGAGTTAGCAAATATATTTTATTATACTAGTAGTAAAAACAAAGTAATCCTTTTTTTTTTTTAAGTATAGTTAATTGGGGAATTAAAATATGCAAAAACATCAAAAAACGTTATTTTGTAAAATTTGTTATTTACATTTTCCTTAAAAGAACTTACAATATTGGTTTGGTTCACTAACCGAAATATGGCGCAGCTTGGCCACATTTGGCCCTTGCGCCATTAAACCCCAAACAACCAACCACTAACCGAAATATGATTTTGACTTGATGTAAGCTTTATATATATATTGTCTACATTTTGCAATATACTTGTATGTATTTAAGCATGTTTTTTTTAATCTGATATATATATATATATCAGATTAAAAAAAACATGCTTAAATACATACAAGTATATTGCAAAATGTAGACACACATTATTTATAAGCAAGTTTCTGGGCATGCTATTTGATATTATTTAACTTTTTTTAATTAATTGTAAATATATAGCTTATAAAGTTGTACCTCAAGAATTTAAATAAAAAATATTGTAAAATGGGGTATTTTTATGAATTTAACAATAGTGTGCATTGGTAAAAAAACTGGAGATCCATGGACGTATGTATACGGTCTTGAGCTTCTGAGGGTTAATGAAGTCAACTAGTCCCTTTTTACATGCTTCATGATACTGAACATTCCTTTTGTAATATATGTAGATAAAGATATAACTTAAAGTATTTCTGCATGGTGCAAAATGGTTTTGAACAAAATCCTTTAGAAAATAAAAAAAAAAAATCGGAAAAAATATACACGTTGCAAATACTTGGAGCAATGTTTGCCGTGAGAAACAAGAATTGTTGAGGAAATTTTAAGGAAACTCCTGCCATTGCAGCGGCTGCCGTGGCTTCACTGTTAAAAATAGGTACTTAAAAATAAGTAAAATATACCAATTTTGATTACATTCCATGCCTATCATAGCTCCGAATACATGTTTCATTTTTGAAAAAACATGTACTAAAAAATGAGGACAATGAATAAAAAGAAATAAAATAGGCAGCTGCTTGCCTATGAAGACTGCCTTAATAAATCACTTTCAATAAATATCAACAATTACAACCAAGACACCTCGTGAATCGAACCCATATCCTAGGGAACCGCAGTCCTTATCCGTGAAAAAGTTATAAACAGAAAACATGTTAAAAAATATGTGCCAAAAGAATCGGAAGTAAGATAATTGAATTGTAGTAACTCAGTTTACATTTAAGCAATCGGTATCAAATAATGTGGAAAACCATAATTTGAACACCTACTTTAAGCTTGTCAAGTTGCTTTGTTAAGATTACTTGAACAGAAGCTGAGATTAACAATGTTTAACCATGCTGCTAGTATATGAGAAAGTACGATTACTTACATTTGAGTACGTCATCCTCATTTACCATGCAATTGTACTAAAGGAACGAGCACTCCATGTACTCATTTTAAAGCACATTTTTGTTTCGTACAGTGTGTGTTAAAAAATTGGTATGTAAGATAATTGAGTTATAATAACTCAGAGTCCATTCAAGTGATGGACATCAAATAATGTGGAAAACCATAATCTGAAAATCTACTTTAAGCTTGTCAAGTTGCTTTGTTAAGATGACTTGAACAGAAGCTGATATTAACAATATTAAATCGCACTGCTCATTTTTGAGAAAGTACTGTTATTTAAATTCGAGTACGTCATCGTTCATTTACGATGCAATTGCACTAAAAAAACCGAGTACGTTCAGGTACTCAAATTTAAGTACCTTTTTATTGTGGTATTTCGAGCCCTGTTTTGATCTAATGCACCGCACTACAAGACCATTGATGGTGCAGTTTGGAAATGCAAATCAACTAAATATTAGGCGGGATGTGTCTATTGAGGTGTGCAACGTCAAACTCAAGTGAGTGGCACTATTTTGGATTCCGATCACATCACCGCACGTTTTGAAGTGAAACTTCTTTCTGTTTGGTCATGAGATGGTCGCTTACAAAAATCGAATGTAACGTTGCGCAACTAAAACTCGTAACAATAATATCGGTTATACCAAACATTCTACCCACGCGTCTTACTTTGGTATCGTTGTGTAGAGTAAGGAAGCCGACTCTATCACGCATGTGTAGCGTGCGCAGATGGTGCCGTTATAGTGTGGTAAGGGGGGAAATTAGTCAAATTTCTGAATAATATGCATTTTAACTGTCGCATTGCCGTGCAGTGTTTAACGGTATTTCCTTCGGAATGTGTCCCACATGGCCGTATTGCATAAGGTAAGTTTAATACTGAATATTAAAATGTTCTTAAAAGGAATTGTTCTCATTTAATAAAAGAAATGATACTTTAATATTTTAATTGAAATTTGGAAAATAATTTAATAAAACTAAACCACCACTTTATTATTTATAAATTATCAATAATATATTTTAAATTCTTTAAATTGATCATCAGGAGACATGCGTTTTTTTTTTTAATATAAAAGCGTTTTTATTAAATGTAACGCTTATTGCAAAAATACTGAATGAGGCTGCTAACTCTCTGCGTTTCAGATGTTTGGTGCACGGAAAGTATCAAACTCGCAACTTTTCTTACTAAAATGAACTCTTGAGACGGAAAATTAATAGGTTTTCATCTTATTCAAGACGTTTTCATCTTAAAATAACTTTTCATTTTAAAAAAAAGGTTTCATCATAATCAGAAAAGCATTTATTTAATAGGCAAAGAAAAAAAAACTATATGGATAAACTTCAAATTGTTGGAGTCCATAAATGAAATAGAAGTAACCTTTCTAAAAGTGATGAAAACAAAATATATTACACTATAGTTTATAGAGAAATAAATAATATATCCATAAATAATAATTCTAGTTACAAATTAATTTTAGAAAGTAATCATTAATATGCGAAATTCTTATAATTAATAATTCATATTTCCAAAATGAAATAAAAATCAACTTTAACAGTTAATCTGTTTTAATTATAAAGTGGGGCTACAGAGATACATTATTAAAAGTGACAGATTTTTCAAATTTTTAAGTTCGCTGTTGCGAATAAAGTTTTTCATTTCTAGATGCTTGTGCATAAGCCATCGTTTATGAATTTTTTTTTATGTTAATTAATATAAATTCACTTAGAAATTCACGCGAATTCAAATAATCTTTGGATTTATATTCAAAATAATTCAATTGGGCAATTCAAAGGCTCCATGAATGGTTCACAGCAAAAGAGTAAGATTTTTACTGGGGTGGTATTCACAAGTGGCCCAAAAGGTGGGGAAAATGTATAACAAGCCATGGAACATACTTTGAATAAAGCACTTTTTATCATTCTTCTTCCGAACTTAACGTGTTTTTTTTAATAAAACCGCATTTCATACTTGTACACCTGGTACATACAATACCTTATATATAGTACAGTATATATAATACCTTATATACAGTACAGTATATATAATACCTTATATACAGTACAGTATATGTAATATCTTATATACAGTACAGTATATATAATACCTTATATACAGTACAGTATATATAATACCTTATATACAGTACAGTATATATAATACCTTATATACAGTACACTATATAAAGTGGTTCTTCTTTTCCCGTGGTTCTTCTTTTCGTGGTCTGACCAGAGATAAGATAAGGCTAGCATATAAATTGTTCTAATACTATGATGCAGTATGTGTTATTCTTACAAATATGTTACTACTTTAATGTGATTGTATATATTGTTTTTGATGGCGTCAAATTTTATCATTTGCATTCTTAAGATGTCCTGAAATTATATAGGCAAATGACAAAATTAATTTTGTAAGAAAATTTAAAATTTTGGAATATATCTTTACATTATTAACATACAACATTTTTACATCTTTAAAAAATAAGTTTTTAAATAAAGCCACATATGGTGTTGTGTTTCAAGAACATTTGACACTTTACAATAGCCAATATTCAAGTAATGTCAAATTAAAGAAGATTAGGGGTGACGAGCGGAAGCAAGTGCTACCCTACTCTACTTTTTGAAAATTTAAAACTAGCTCATTGTTTACTCGGCTGGTTCATTGTTTATTTGGTTGAATATACGTCGCACTAGAGCTACACAGTGGGCTATTGACGACGGTTCGGGGTCTATATCGTAGGAAAGACCCAGGAACGATGCTTCGTATTTTTTGAAACATGGTCAAATGACGGGGACAACACCTGACGCAACCTCAATAGACGGTAGGACATTTGACTTGGATCATGCATAACGTGCACCACTCCCGTGTACCCCTCGCCGGTATATAAGAATTTAAAATTTTATGCCAACGCAATCACAAAGCTTTTAATTCGCAAAATTGGCGAAGATTTCGTTTAAGTATTGTTGATTTTAAATTGATGTATGATCCCTGAAATGATCATTTGTTGCACATTTTAATATAGCAAAAAAACTAGTAAGAGGAAAATCACGAAATTTAAGATATCCATATAAAACGTTTTTCTGAATCCATTACTGTCCAAGTATAGCATGGTTGTTATTCATAAATTTTATGAATATTAATATCCTAATTTATTAAAAATTAAAAAATATATACATATAAGTAATGAAAATTAGTGTATTTTATTTGGGTCGTGTAGAAGTAACACATATAAAAATATCAGCTTAATAAAATTTTTTTTCGAAAGATATGATTAAAAGTTTAAGACATTTATTTAACATTACGAGTTCGAAATTTTCGACATTCATAATTGAAAAACTACTAAACCAAATTACTTGCAAATTGACATCCAATGATAAATTTTGTCGTAGATTCTAAATATTGAATCAAAATTGGGTGTTGCAATTGAAAATTTTAAAGTTGGTGCGGATTTTAATGTGAAGATAGTCTCCTATGCAAATATTTTGTATATCAATGTGTAGTAGGCTTTATTCCATACAAAATGGTATATTAAGTTTAGCTCTACTATAATACCTAAAGAAATAACCATTGGTGGTTCGGTTTTTTTTTACCCCGGCTGTACATCAAACACAAAAAATAAAATTTTGAGAAAAATGAATTTGAAGACAAATGTTACCTGTTAACAAGAGTTAGCAAATGTAACTTATTATACTAGTAGTAAAAACAAAAAGTAATACGTATTTTTAATTGCAGTTAATTGAGGAATTAAAATATGCAAAAACATCAAAAACGGTATTTTGAAAAACTTGTAATTCACACTTTCCTTAAAACAACTTACAATATTGGTTTGTTTCAGTAACCGAAATATGATTGTGAAGCTAGCAGCACACATTGCTGTACGTTTTATAAGCTCTCAGCAAAATGTATTTACCTCATGGTAAGACTTAACATAAAACCGATTCTGCGACCTGCAATTTTCAGTTTTTTTTTTTTTTTTTAGAATTTTAAAGCAATTATAAAGAAATAATGAAATAAACGTCACTAACTTAGCTTGTGATCTAAATAATTTTCAGATAATACATATATACATGTTAGATACCAAAAAAATATTGCAAAATGTAGACACACGTTTTTTATAAGGAAGTTTTGGGGCATAGTATTTGATATTATTAAACTTTTTTTTAATTAATTGTAAATATATAGCTTATAAAGTTGTGCCTCAGCAATTTAATTTAGAAAATATTGTTAAATAGAGTACTTTTATGAATTTAACAATTGTGTGCGTTGGTAGAAACACTGGAGATCCGTGGACGTATATATACGGCATTGAGCATCAGGGGTTAAAGAAGTCATCCAATCACTTTTTACATGCTTCATGACACTGGACATCCCTTTTGTAATATATGTTGATAAAGAGATAACTAAAAGTATTTTTTCAAGGTGAAAAATGGTTTTGAACAAAAGTCTTGAAAAAATAAAAAATATTCGGAAAATATATCCAGTTTGCAAATACTCGAAGCAATGTTTATCGTGAGAAGCAATAATTGTCGAGGTAATTTTAAGGTAATTGTCGAGGCTGCAGCGGCTGTCGTGGCTTCACTGTTGAAAATAGGTACTCAAAAATAAGTAAAATATACTTAATTTTGATTATATTCCGTGCTTCCAAAAGGACTGTATTCCATGCTCATTATAGATTTGAGAACATGTTTCATTTTTGAAAAAGACATGTACTGAATAATGAGAACAATGAATAAAAATAAATAAAATAGGAAGCTGCTTGCCTATGAAGGCTGCCTTAATAAAACACTTTCAATAAATATCAACAATTACAACCAAGACTCCTCGGGAATCGAACCTATATCCTAAGGAACCGCAGTCCAGTGCCGTATCCGTTGTACTACCAGGGCGACGTAAAGAAGTTTTAAACAGAAGAAATGTCGAAAAAGATGAGCCAAAAAAATCGGAAGTAATATAATTAATTGAATTGCAATAACTCAGTTTCCATTTAAGCAATCGCCATCAAATAATGTAGAACACAATCTTCTGAACAACTATTATAAGTTTGTCAGATTGCTTTGTTAAGATTACTTGAACAGAAGCTGAGATTAACAATGTTCAACTTTACTGCTCGTTTATGAGAAAGTAGGATTACTTACATTTGAGTACGTCATCGCTCATTTACGATGCAATTGTACTAACAAAAAATAATACGTACATGTACTCATTTTTAAGCACATTTTTTTCGAACAGTGTGCGTTAAAAGAATGGGAAGTAAGATAACTGAGTTATAATAACTCAGTTTCCATTCCAACGATCGACATCAAATCACGTGGAAGACCATCATCTGAACATCTATTTTAAGATTGTCAAGTTGCTTTGTTAAGATAACTAGAACAAAAAATGAAATAATCCATATTAAATCGCGCATATTAATCTCGCATATTAAATCGCGCAACTCATTTTCCAGAAAGTACGGTTATTTAAATTCTAGTACGTCATCGTTCATTTACGATGCAATGGCACTCAAAGAAAAACGAGTACGTCCAGATACTCAATTATAAATACTTTTTTTTACAGTGTTATTTCGGGACCTGTTTTGATCTATTGCGCCGCACTACAAGACCATTAATGGTGCAGTTTGGAAATGCAATTCAACTAAATATTAGGCGGGATGTGTCTATTGAGGTGTGCAACGTCAAACTCAAGTGAGTGACACTATTTTGGATTCCGATCACATCACTGCGCGTTTTGAAGTGAAATTTATTCCCGTTTGGTCAAGGGAGGGTCGCTTACAAAAACCGAATGTAACGTTGCGCAACTAAAACTTGTAACACTAATATCGGTTGTACCAAACATTCTACCCACGCATCTTACTTTGGTATCGTTGTGTAGAGGAAGGAAGCCATCACTTTATCACGCATGTGTAGCGTGCGCAGATGCTGCCGTTGTCGCGTGGGCATAGAGGAAATTAGTCAATTTTCTGTATAATATGCATCTTTAACTGTTGCATTGCCATGCAGCGTTTTAAGATATTTCCTTCGGAATGTATGTCAGATGGTCGTATTGCATAAGGTAAAGTTTAATACCGATTATTAAAATATACTAAAAATGAGTTTTTCTCATTTAATATAAAGAAATTATACTTTTTTTTTTTTGAAATTTGTATACTTTGTAATAAAACGAAACTACCAGTTTATAATTTTTAATATATTAATCATTTGTTTTTAATTCTGCCTATTTCACACAGTTATTACTTACATAATTTTTTTTTAATATAATAGCGTTTTTATAAAATGTAACGCTTATTCCAAGAAGAGTGAAAGAAACCGTCTCTGCATGGTAGATGCTTTGTGTACGAAAAGCTTAAAATCATTTTTTATTTTAAAAAAGGGGTTTTCATCCTAATGAGAATAGGCATAGAAACAAATGGATAAGCTTTAAATTGTGTGGAGTCCAGAAATGAAATACAAGTAACCTTTCTAAAAGTGAGGAAAATAAAATAGAGAGAGGGAGAGTTTATATGGAGAGAGAGAAATATATAATATATCCATAAATAATTATTCTAGTCACAAATTAATTTTAGAAAGTAATCATTAATTATGTGGAATTCTTATAATTAATAATTCATATTTCCAAAATGTAATAAAAAAATAACTTTAACAGTAAATCTGTTTTAATTATAAAGTGGGGTATACACAGATACATTATTGAAAGTGACCGATTTTCCTAATTTTTATTTTCACTGTTGCGAATAAAAGTTTTCATTTCTAGATGCTTGTGCTTAAGCCATCGTTTATGAAATTTTTCTAAATGTTAATTAAAATAAATTCACTAAGAAATTCACGCGAATTCAAATAATCTTCGGATTTATAATCAAAATAATTAAATTGTTAATAACTTAATTTCAGTTACTTTATTAAACAAATATATTGTTTGCATTCAAATTCAATTTTTCAGGGCATACATTTTCAATGAATGTAAGTTTTATTTGTATAATTTAATGTAAGAATGTTTGTGATCGAAAATAATTCAAAAATTATTTGACACTGCATTAATAACACCTGTCAAAATGAAGGATATTTACACTAGAATAACATTGATATCGGGGACATATTACTAATTTTAAGAAATTTTAAAAGAAATGTATTAATGTATCCCGGGTCCAACACAAATACTTCTTTTAGTAGTTGGTGAATAAAATATCACATGCCATATGGTCGCCTCAGAGCAACAGTAAGACATCTAAAAAAAAAAAAAAACGAAAATGAGTTTTCGGTCTTGCTAATATTTCCAAATGTGCCTTTATTTAGTGGAACACTTGGACATTTTTGTGTCTTCTTTGAAATCCCTGAACGACAGCCTTTGATATTCAGCATTGAAAAAATAGCAAATTTTAAAATCAATTTCATGGACAATTCTGTTTTTGTTCATATCCTACTGTTGCTCTGAGGCGACGATATAGGTTTGATTTATACGTTTTCCGGCTGCTGATTTCTGCCTTCGTATTGAGATTTATCACAGCCACATACACATTCATACTTGGAACTCGTTATTTTAGAACCAAGGTCAGGTGACGAAGAAGCACCTGAGCTGGCACCACACGTCTTCAATAGATGTCGGGACCACGGTCAAATTTAATGTGCACCAGTCCCGTATACACATCGGTATAATTTGTAAGATGTCCTGCACGACTTTCTAGTATTTTTGAAACTAAGCTGGCAACCCTCCGATTACAAGATCTCTACTTTTTTACTTCTCTTTCCCAAGTCATTCGCACTGGCTCGAACTAGCAATCCACTGATTACCAGCTGAACGTATTTATCCACTGGACTGACCTACTACTACCCCCCTCATTCCATATAGAGAAACCAGCAATAATCTATTAGGTTTAGTACCTAGCTTGTAATCGATGGGTGGTGAGTTCAAAACTTGTCATGATAAGGGTAGTGATCGGAGGTTTGCAAGTTCGATTTGCGGCGGCCGATGTAATTTTTCGTCCACGCTATTGTTGACTGCATTTAGTTGTTGAGTCTTTAGGGTTTACGAAGGTCGTGGCTCCGTAGAAGCCTTCGCCTCCAGTATGACAAGTAATTTAACATAACATTAGCTCTAGGCTACATAAATGAAGTTTACCATTTCGAATATGAACTTTGAAGGGGGCATCTCAGTTAGGGCAGGGTCCTATCAACTGGCATAACTGTTGAAGAGGAGGAGAATTAGGCAGTGTTGTTAGTTCTTCAGGATTTTTTTTCTTTAATTCCTTAGATTCAGAAGGTTAGGTTTAAAGATAATTAATAAGTTGATGAGTGCCATAGTATTTAGAAAACCAATACAATTTAATGATGAAAGTATACCAGTTAAGGACTTGCATTTAATGGTATCATTGCTCTTAAGAATGCTAATAAAAAATTAAGAAACGAGAGAAACGTCTTTCTCCGATGAGCTTTGAGTCTAGGAGTGAGTTCTGTTGAGTAGGTGTTTATCGGAATCGTCAGTTCCTTTCAAAGGGCCTCAATGCTGAAGATCTCCCATTGGTTCTGGGGTATAAACACTAGAGAAGTTGTCATGATTTATGTTAATTGCTTGAGAGAGAAAGAACGATGAATGAACTGCAGTAACGCCAAAAGCTTTTATGGGGCTTTGATAAATGCTTAAAAAAATGTTAGTGAATTTTGGTGGTATAGTTCAATAGAAACGAACTTTTTAGATATAATCTGCAGTAAAACAAATTTTAGATTTACACTCATCTGGCTCTGTGGTACAGATATATGAAAAGAAGGAACAGTGTGTGTAGTTTGAAAATTAATAGCACACGATTCTGAATGAAAGTGAACTCAATTCAAAAACAAATAACCCCCTAGTGCATAGTGTAGTATATATGCCACACAAGATTAAAATGACTACTAGTTGCATCTATTGAGTTTTATGTTAACTATTATAGTATTTTCACGTAGATTTGTAAGTTAATAGGAAACGGTTATGAATGAAATTGAACTCGATTCAAGAACATTTAACCATCTAGTGCATAGTGTAGCATATATGCTACCCAACTTTAAAATGGTTTCTAGTTGTATTTATTGAGTTTTATGTTAACTATTATAGTTTTGTTTTTATGTAGGGAACCATGTGCCTTGTTATCATAACTGCCGCTAGGTTCCTTATCTTTATAAAAATGATTGTGATAAAGGCAATCAGTTGCTTCGAAGTCTGTTTTTCTAAAACTGGCTCGTGAAGGAGAATTTTTCGAAGATTGTTTTATTATTTATCAGTATAACCTGGCTCTACAAAAAATCTCAGTTAAGGTGGTCCGATACCCGATATTCGCAAAAAAAGTCATTTTTTTTTATATTTAAAAAATAATATTCAAACTTATCTTAATAACTCACAAAAAACTGCTTCAAAAAATTCCTATTACTTTTTTAGTTATGAATGTTTTAAAGAGACACTATAGTAATGATGTGTTCCTATAACATAGTTGTATCACTATCTGTAAACTTTAAAAGCAAATATATCTGTTCGTGGTTTTGAAATTTAATGAACACTAAAAATGCTAAGGCTTTTTTACTATTATACTTAAAATCATAATTTTTGTGTGTATAGCAAGATAAATATATTTTAAATAGATGTATGCATTCAGATTTCCTATTTTTACCATAATTTTTTTTTTAAAACCACTTAAAATGGAATTTTATTTTTTCGTCAATTTTTTTTCCAAAATTTCTAATACTTTTTTTTTTTTAAAGTGATGTATCTGAATCAAAATTTGAATGCATACATCTATTTACATATTATTCAACATCTTAAATAAAAAAAATTGCTTCAAAATATTGAAAAACAAAAAAGGAGTAGGAATTTTAAAATTGTTAAAAATTTACTAAAATTTTAATTTAAAAATAAATGTGCAATTTAAAAAAAAATTGAGCGTCTTAAAATGGTTTTTTATGCATATTTAGAAAGAGAAAAAAAATTGGATTGTTCAAGTATAAAAATAAAAAAAAAAATGTCGAAGGTATCGGACCCCCTTAATACCAGATGTATATAGATTGTATTTAACAATATGTTCACGCTTTTCGAAAATTATTTTAGTAATTACACATGATAATGCATATACGCTACACAACGGTTTTAATAATTTATTTTTTAAAAAAGGCACCTAGGTAGTAGTTGTTTTTTTGTATACTTTTCAGCGGTCCATGGGCAAAAAGAAAACGAAGAAAAAATTGATCAAAAAAGAAAAAAATCACGCCCCGTACCTCGTTGGATTCTGGAACAGCTCTCCTAGTCTCTCTCTGTAGCCGCCTAACGGATATGTCAGATGTCAGATGTCAAATGTCCGGCGCCTACGGCGTGAACTCCGATGAATCGGTATGAATCGCAAGATTGTTACCGAGTTGCACCTCATATTAAAGATTAAAGAAAAAATATGTGGAATAATTGCAGCAGCGGTTGAAAGCATACTTCAAAAACCTAAAAGTTCCAATAACATTACTTGCTAAAGTAGGTGTGAGTTACTTAGTGTAGGTCTTCTTATCAAATATTGGGAATGAGTGACAAGCTAAAAATGTTTGGTTATGACAATAATTATCTTTTAAATCAGCAACATGCTTTATCAGAATATACACACCATACTACACATTAAAGGCATACATTTTGATATTGTAATGTGGATAAATATGTGGAATAATTGCAGCAGCGGTTGAAAGCATACTTCAAAAACCTAAAAGTTCCAATAATAATCCGGTTTTGTTCGGTAAATCCAGTATATTTCGGTAAGAAATCAGGCACCGATGCACACAAAACCTTCAAAAAAGCACGTACAGCTGCGGGAAAAAAAAACGAACCCCCAATGATTATTTCGTTAGTTTTCATATAAGAGCTAAACTTAATATGCTATTTTGTAGAGAATAAAGTCTACTATACAACGATATACAAAAATTTGCATAGGGGACTATCTTCATACTCGAATCCGTACCAACTTTAAAATTTTCAATAGCAACACCTACTTTTGATAGCGCAGAAATGTTCCCCGCCCTCAAAATAATCTAAATATAAGTTTTCGTTAATTTCCTACCATTATATGCAGAGATATTATACAATATGTATCGATCTTATTTGAGGGGCTACCTCCCAATTGAACAAAGTTGAACTAAGAAATGAATGAAGCGGGTAGAAAATGTTTTGGCGTTAGCCGTGGTTCTTCTTTTCGTGGTCAGATCAGAGATAAGATAAGGCTATAAATTGTTCAAATAATATGATGCAGTATGTATTATTCTTACAGATATGTTACTATTTCAATGTGATTGTATATAGTATTTTTGATGACGACAAATTTCATCATTTGTATTCTTAAGATGTTCTGAAATTATATAGGCAAATGACAAAATTAATATTGTAAGAAAAATTTAAAATTTTAGAATATATCTTTAAAAAATTATTTATACAAAGTTTAAAATACATATACCAATGATTTACTTTTAAAATTCATATAATTTTTTTTTTTAATTCTGTATTTAAATGAAACATTGCAAATGTTATATTACAAACTCAGTTTGAATTGAGGTTATGTAATTCCTCATTTTACATAAGATTGTGCTTGTATTAAGTTATGCAGGGTGGTCCAAAATTATTTTAATGCTCCTAAAAATCCTTTAAAAAACAAAAATATGCACATAAGTTTTTTTTTTGTATTTAATAAAGAAAGCATTGAAGTTTCCTAAACAGCATTTAGACCACTTCAATGTGCACACAATTTTTGCATCTTTAAAAAAAATAGTTTAATAATATAATCACATATGGTGTGTCCAATCGGCTATGTGAAATATTGGAAAATTTGCAATTTCAATTGCCGCTGTAATTCGATTCGGCTTTTCAATTAGTCAGTGACACTGATTATGTTTTAAACTCTGTTTTTCACGTTACCGTCAAGGGGGTTACTTTACACCTTGCAGGGTAACTTTACTCCACCTCTTAAAAAAAGTTTCATATTTGAAAAAAGGCGGGGCATTCAGCGAAAGAAGTCAGTAATACATTTTTCACGTGAGGATTAGCAATTCTGCTGTCCAACAGTTGGCCTTTTCCCCCCTCTCTTTCTTTAGGGAACGTTACAGCGTTTTAGGAACGTAAAAGTGTTTTGTAGGTATTACCAACACTCCGGTGTTGATATAACACGGGTTTTCTTCCAGTGGAAAAAGTTGTATTTTTTACATAACCACGTGGTGCCCTGTATAAGGTTAGGGCTCAATTCTGTTATGAAAGAATTTAAAAGTATAAAATCTATTTTCTTCTTCTAGTTCAGGTTACAAATCTTTTGGTTCACTAACCTCATTCCAGTCCAACATTCGGGGTTACTTTACTCCACCAGTTAATTTAAGTAAACCTTAGTAGAGAGAAACCTTGTTATTATGTAGCGGTTGTTAAGGATGAATCGGTTTGTTGTCCTTTACATTCAAAATTTGATTTTCACTCTAGGAATCTGATTTTCACTTTTACGAATTATATTGTTAACTTAAAGCCCTTCCTCTAACAAAAATACATCTCTAGTTATTTTTAATGCATTTATTTAAAATAGTTAAGAATTATCCATAATACATTTATTAATTACTATACCTATTTTTTTTATTTATTGTTTTTTTTATAAAATGTAGTGGCGGCTTATATAGTGGTGTGGTTTTCTTTAAAAGACATGGGACAACGGACATAATTATTATATAAAAAAGTTTCAGTGTAATGAACTAAGATATTCACATTCTTTAAATATTTACATGTAGTATTATCAACTTAAATCAATGATTCTTAATTTTTCTATGGTCAAAAATATGAGGAATCGTTCTCGGATCTTTACTTCGAGATAGGCCCCGAACCGTCGCCAACAGCCCACTGTGCAGGTCTAGTGCAACGTTAATTAACCAGGTTCATATTTTTTAACCATGGTCAGATGACGAGAACAACGTATGAATTGACACCCAACGCAACTTCAGTAGGCGATATGACATTGGACTAATATCATATTTAAAGTGTACCACTCCCGTACACCCCTCGCCTTTATATAAGAATTTAGAATTTTATGCCAACGCAAGTGTGCTTTTTATTTTCAAAATTAGTGATGGTTTCTGTTAAGTTCTGCTAATTTTAAATTTGTGTATGACCCCTGAAATGATCATTTTTTACACATTTTAATATAACAAAAAAACTACAAAGAGGAAAATCACGAAATTTTAAATATGGATATAAAGCATTTTTCTGAATCCATCACTATCAAAATATAGCATGGTTGGTATTCATAAATTTTATGAATAATAATATCCTAATTTAAATAAAATTAAAAAATATACATATAAGTAATGAAAGTTAGTTTATTTTATTTGGGTCGTTTAGAAGTAACACGGATAAAAATTTCAGCTTAATAAAATTATTATTTCGAAAGATATGATTAAAAGTTTAAGAAATTCATTTAACATTATGAGTTCTAAACTTTCGAAATTCATAATTAAAAAACTACTTAACCAAATGACTTGCAAATTGATTTTCAGCGATGAATTTTGTCGTAGATTCTAAATATTAAATCAAAATTGGGTGTTGCTATTGGAAATTTTAAAGTTGGTGCGGATTTTAATATGAAGATAGTCCCCTATGCAAATTTTTCGTATATCAATGTGTAGTAGACTTTATTCCATACAAAATGGTATATTAACTTTAGCTCTACTATAAAAATTAACGAAATAATCATTGGTGGTTTGTTTTTTTATATTTTACTATGCATACTTTTTTTTATTTAAAAAGGGAGAAATGTGAATTTGTGCAATTCCTGCACTTGGAAGTAAAAAAAAAACTCTTATAACATAATAAAACATTGTTTACTTAATTAATTCATTTTATTATACTAAAATTTATGATAAGTATGGGCTTTCACTACAGAAAGTTAAATTTTGTTAAAATTCCGATCTGCATGATGGGTTTTATAAATTTGTTACTCTGTAGATTACTGCCAAACTATTTCTTATATGCAGGGTTTATATTTTTTGCTTTTTATCTGTTTTAGAATGGATAATTGTTATTTTATTTCAATTATTTTAAATAATTATTCTACTACGGCCAAAACAAATAAGTTAATAAGTTATGGTTGTCCATTTCTTTGAATGAAATTTAATATATTCCTTATTAATTTATCTTTGAAAAATCTCCTTTTTTGCTCGCTCACAAACACAGTTTTTGGATACGCAAACTTACATTGTAAAAAAAAGCTACTTAAAAATAAGTACTGAACCTACTCGTCGAGTGGAATTGCATCGTAAAGGTCCCTAACGGGCTCAATTTTAAGTAACCGTACTTTCTCGAAAATGAGCAGTGTGATTTAATATTGCTAATTTCAGCTTCTGCTCACGGTGTCTTAACAAAACGATATGACAAACTTAAATAGTTGTTCAGAAGATGGTTTTCCGCATTATTTGATGTTTATTGCTTAAATGGAAACTAAGTTATTACAAATCAATTATCTTACTTTCCTTTCTTTTGGCATACCTTTTTTAACATTAATTATGTGTATAACTTCTTCACGTAGCCCTGGTAACTTAACGGATAAGGCGCTGGACTGAGGTGCCTGATAATCTGGGTTCGATTCTCGGTAAGTCGTGGTTTTATTTGTCGATATTTATTGAAAGTGGTTTATGAAAGCAGCCTAAGTAGACTATCATCTCTAATTTTTTTGAGTACATGTCTTTTTCAAAGTGGAAATTTATGCATTCTGAGCTATGAATCGAATGTCGATTCACGGCTCAGCATGAAGCATTGAATGTACTCAAAAATGAGTACATTTTACTTAATTTTGTATACCTATTTTTAATGCTGTCGCTTCATACACGGCTTCATATACTTAATTTTAGTTCCGGTTAAAATTTAAATGTTAGATTTTTGCTGTTTATATATTTGTGAATACTATATCTCAATAATTATTTATGAAATAAAACGATTTAATTACACAAAACGTATCTGATTATATTTTAAGAACTAAATTGTGTGTGCATGCATTAATAAATAAATAGTGAAATCAAGTCAATCAGACAGTTGTATCATATACTTTTTTAATAATGTGTTGTATACTTAAATGGTATGCTCTTAACACTTTTTAGTAGAAAACTATATTGTAGATCAAAATATTCAAAAATTATAAAAATAAATTACATGTACCAGTAATGTTATACAAAATATTATATAAAGATATTTTAATTAGTGACAATTAAAGAAAAACAGAGTTGAGAAAACAGAGAAATATTAAAGATGCCGCTAGGCATCAGTATGCTAAAGTGTAGAAACATAACACATAATAATATGTAGAGAAAAATACTTGGTGACGAGAGTTTCATTTCTTAAATTGTAGTCAAAATTTAGATGTTTAGTTTTGGCTGGTTTTATATTTATGAATACTATATATCAAGAACTATTGATTATGTGATGATGATAATTACGTCCCTCTATATACACTCGACTTAAAACAACACTTACAGTAATTCATTTCGTTTCCCTGCAATTTATTCGTCTCAAATCTTCAAAAACACTAAATAAAATCCACATCTACTTTTGTGTCAAAAATACAGTTAGTTACATAATTCCTCGGAGAAATAGTTCTTCCATAAATTTCAAGTTATCTAACTTTATACCTCTCTGTGGAAAACTGATATCCTTGTGCCACGCTTGAGAATGAAGATTTGGGTTGAGATTCAACTCGCTCGTATTTTTAGTAACATAAACTTTGATACCACATATCGCAGAGTATGAACCATTGTTATTTTAAAAATCAGAACCTCTTGACTCATATACAATCTAATTCTACTCGATCGTATATTTAGTAACATAAACTTTGATACCACATATCGCAGAGTATGGACCATTATTAATTTTTAAAAAATGAGCGTATTGACTTATATACAGTCCAAAAGTGTTTTAATTAATATTTAAGTAAGGTGCAGAGTGAAAAAACAATTAAATGTGGTGTCCGAATAGAAATTTAATCAATACTTTAAGGATGATAAGGATACATTCCAACATAGAACATCGTGATAAATAGTTCGATTTACATAAATTTGTTCTCGCTCTGTAAGAATTTAGGTGGCAAAGTGCATAAAACTTTGTATTAAAATCTAGCTCTTAAGAGACGTAAAACACATTTGTTTGAATTAAAATTTTAAATAAAGTCAATGTAAGTTTTATCGTAGTTTCACAAAATAACTATGCAATGCTATGTGAAATTCCTTGAAGTTGCTTTTAAGCTAATATTTATAAAAAGTGTGATATCCGTTTTTCATCTAAAGCACTCTTTGAATTCTAAAGTTTTATGTTTTACTTTAATATGCAACGGTTTGTTTATTATAATTTAAATTAAAAAAAATATATCTAGGTTATATTTTTATATTCAATTACTTTTTTTTAAATGCAAATACAACATTAAAATACGCAATAAAAATGCATCAAATCTGGACATGTTTCGGAAGATACATCTCCCTTCATCAGCAGAAAATGAAAAGTATGTGTGTAAATAACATATAAATAAAACCAGAAATTGAAAGTGTTGACAAAGAACAAAAAAAAAAAAAAAATCAATCGGTTGGAGTTAACTATTGTGTGCCAACAGCGGGAAATACCGGGACCGCAAATGTTTCATTGACAATCGAATCAATATCACAAAAAATATAAAACGCCTCCAGGAAGTCAAGTTCAACTGGAGATTTGGGTTTGCAAATTAAATGTGGGTTAGAAAAATTAAATATATGCCAAGAGAGCTTGGCAATGGAGGTTTTTTTATTTCTTGTTTAACAGTATGTGCTACAAGAAATAAAGAAGAGTGAGGTGAAGAAAACCTATTAACCCTTTGCACTCCGATGTCGCCTCTCAGGCGCCAACATAACGACCAGTTCTTTTGTTTCCATGTTCTTTAAAAATAACGAGAACAGCGTGATCTTGAGTTTAGAACATCGATCTTTTTTTTCAATTTGTTCTCTTGAAAATACAAAACAGTTAAGAAGTTTTTCCCCTTTATGAGTATAACAAAAATCTGTGGAAAAGAACCTAAAGAGGAATAACTGTTCCATAGAAAGAACACAAATCGCAAAGTGTTCTTGGAGTGAAAAGGGTTAATGCTTATAAAAACAATGAGTTTTTAAAGAAAAAATTGCCTTTAAATAACACATAATAATAATAATTACTTTAATACAGGGTATCCCCAAATTATTGGCGATGGCCATTATTTATCTGTATATAGTCTGTATATTCTAATAGAATGGACCTAAAATGAATTTAATTTTATTAAAAATTTTATGGCAATATAACTTTTCAAAGTTGGAGATCCTGAAGAGGCTGTCTTTTTATACCCGAGTCCTTCTAGATGATTAGCGGAGGTAGATGGGATTGTTAGAGCCGATTTTGTGGCTTGCAATTTACCTGTGCCTCCGGACTTTTCGAAGAGTTATTAGTAAAAGTGTTATAGGGGGAATAGGGTGTCTATGCACATCAACCATTTTGATAAGGTACGTATTATGGTACGTATTATTAATCACCACGTACTCTGCACGTGGTGATTACAACTAAATACCCCAATTGTAATAGGCCTTATTTTTAAAACGAAAAACAATTCAAACCTTGGCTGACCAATCACAAAATTCCTAAAAGTTTAAAGTAACCGACAAGAGAAACTCGAACGATATCCACTCGGTAAGCAAACCAAAAACTCTAAACACTTTGAACATGGAGAAGTTATGACTTTGTCTGCAAAGATAATTAAAAGAAAATATAAATTTTACTACACATTTTTAAAACAAATAATTTTAGAATGATTTTTAAATTAAACGTTAAATAGCCATGCAATTCTACTACACTATATTACAGTAGTCGTTTGGGACTACTCATCCCCTTCGAGCAATCTTGTTTTTTATCGGAGAGGGTACCAGCTGCTTTTGAAAAGTAAAGTGTCATTGCCCGGTTCCAAAATCCACTATTCGGTGTAAATCAGTATCCTAAACGACTGCTCGAAGGCCTAATTTTCAAAATTCTGCAAGCAATGGCGCCAAATTTTTCATGGAATAGCTAACAAATAATTCATCTCTCGTAAAATAAAAAAAAAATCCTCAAAAACAGTTTTTTAATCGTGATATATGAATTTGTCGGAATTTAATATCCTAAAAGCATAAATTGAGTTTTGACATCAGAATTATTAGCTTCAAGATTCTCATTTCCCACTTTGCCTAAGTAGCATTAGCTATTCAATAAAAAGCCTAGGCAAAGTATTAAATACATTAAAATAATTCGTTTATTTCTTACTGTGCCTGAAAACGCCAGCATTCTATAGAATGCCTGGATATCGTACTTTGCTGGTAACAATTACACTGATAAAGTATTTAAATTACAATGAAATATGCTATTAAAAATTAATTTAAATAATGTAAATTGTGTATAATGAAGAAACAAATATAAGTGAATATTTTTTAAATTAAAATTTTTAATTTCCCATTGCAACTATTGTACTTTGTGTTTAACTAAAGAACGATAAAATGGAAAGATAAAATTCCTTAATTGCAATATTTCATGCGAAAAAAGCAGTAAGGTCCCCTAGTGTAATAAAAGCTTATAATAATGTAAAAGAACAGACACAGGACCGGAAGATTCCATTATTTTTCAAGAAAAAGTTCATTTAATTTAAAATGTAATAAAAAATAAGATCGATTTATAATTATCAAAAATATAAACAAATTTCATACATTTTTGAGATTTTCTAAAAGTAAATTTCTGTTATCTTTATTGTGTACTGTAAAAATACTTAAGAATTATGTAACAATCAATTTTTCAAGCACCTCATTATTAAAGCTTGGTGTACAGCATTATTAAAAAAATATCAATTTTTCAAGTAAGCTACCAAGAATATTACGTAAAGTGTTCTTAATTCTTTTCAAATGTTCACTCTTTCGAAGAGAAACATTTTGTAAAATCATCGGGCATAAATTTATATAGCAACAATTAACTGCGAAATATTTATATAAAGTACAAATGTTAAAATTTCTACTGGTAATTAAAAATAATTACATATTCGTATTAATGCAATGAAAGTTAAAAGTTTTAATTAAATGTTTTTGACATATATATTTATTTTGAATTGATTTGATGGAAAGTATAGGTTTTATATTAGAAATGTTTATAATATATTTTAATTTTTAAAATCCGTGTTTGTGCCATGCATGCTGAGGTTACAAGTTTGAAGTAACAAAATCACATAACCCCCCAAAAAATTGTAAAATTCACGATTTTTTTTTATTTGTTAAGATTACAATTTAGAATTTTCTAAATATGCTCGCAAATTCTACAATTGTGTATATATTTTTTTTAATGAGTTATTTGGCATTTTAAGCTGGATGACAGGTATGTTTTTTAAGGTACGAATATTTAAAAATAGAATTTTGTCGCTGTTTGGTTTTTCTTGATTTTAAGTTTTTTGAAACCCTAAGTGTTGTGTAAGGAGAAATGTATCTGTGTTTAAGCATATTGTAAAGTTCGTCTATATTATAAATGTACATTATATTTTATATGTATTATTTGTTAAGTAAAATAAAATATTTTTAAGGACAAATTCTGTGTTGTTATGAATAACTATTTATTTAAAAATCAAATACACATATAATGCAAAAATTTTATACGAATGCATCTGAGAATAAATTTTGCTAAAAAGAATATTAATATTTGAAAGAGCCTTAGCGTTTAAATAAAAGCTTAAAAACATTGAAAAAGTTTAAATTTTGAAACTGAAAACAAACAAAAAACAACAAACAATTAAGGAATGTTTGTGGGAACATATTGTTCTCTTATGTAAATTTAAATAATATGCATTGTGTAACCTGCAATACAGAATAATTTAACTTTGTGACTTCTGCGTAGTCTCACCCAATTTGTAGAGCCGATACCCTGTTAAAAACAGGGTCTTAAAAATAAGTAAAATATACTCATTTTTGATTACATTCCATTCGTATCATAGTTCCGAATACATAAGTTTCATTCATTTTTAAAAAACACATGTACTCAAAAATGAGTAAAAATGAATAAAAAGAGCTTTTGCTTGCTTATAGAGGCTGTCTTCATGAATCACTTTCAATAAATTTCAGCAATTGCAATTACAACTAGGACTTACCGGGAATCGAACCCAATTCGTCTACCTGATGTCATCCGCACCGAAGTTCAGGGCCATATCCGTTACACTACGAGAGCTAAGTGAAGAAGTTATATATAAGCAGAAATAATGTTAAAAAGGTGTGCCAAAAGAATGGGAAGTAAGATACTTCAGTAATAATAACTCAGTTTCCATTTAAGCAATCGACATCAAAAAATGTGGAAAACCATCTTCTGAACAACTATTTTAAGTGTGCCAGGTCACTTTGTTAAGATCGCTTGAACAGCAGATGATTTTAGCAATATTAAATCATGCTTCTCATTTTTGCGAAAGTAAGATTACCTTAATTTGAGTACGTCATTGCTCATTTACAATACAATTGTACCAAAAAAAACGAATACATATATGTACTCAATTTAAGCAAATTTTTTTAGAGTGTGCTTGACGTATTTTAAACCATCAATTGTTGTTGTTGACCATGAATGACATTGATATTGTGTCGAGGTTTATCACATGCATCCATGAATCGATAAATAACATTTAGTGGAACTGTAAGGTTCCCGCTAAAATTCCTATGTATCGTTTTCTGTAAGATTCTCTTATGTCTCGTTGAGGCACATTCTACATAAAGAAGTCACAAAGCAATTGGGCTGGTAAATCACTCTTAAAGTGCAAGAATATAAAAATTACGATTGTGCAATTTTCGTGGTAATTTTTATGCCCATTCACAGGTTTCCAACTTTTCCACATATTGAGATTTGCAAAAACTACCATTTTCATAATATTTTAACCTAATACTTGCGTTTTCTATTTTATTCGCTCACTATCATTGAAGTGTGTACACTAATGTACTTTAAATACATAACAAACTTTTAAATTGTTTTAAATCGAACGTTATTGTCATCAAGAAAACCAAAACGGAAATTCTCATAACAGAAGAAGCAACTGTTTTTGTAGAAAAATTCCCCATTGTTTACACATGCAAAGTACCTTGGGCTAATAATTCAGCAAAACCTCAAATGGACCAAACATCTTATGCACTTCACAGAAAAGGCATGTGGTGCCATGAACTGCTTAAGACCGATAATCGGGAAAAAATCCCAAATGAACCATAGATTAAAAAAGTTGCTTTATAAAGCAGCAATGAAGCCAATCTTAACATTTGCGTCGCCTGCATGGGCTACACACACATCCGGGGATTAAAATATTTTACAAAAATTTTAAGACAAGATCCTCAGAGAAATTGTGGACGCGCCAAGATATGTGAGAAACGAACTAAATCATAAAGATCTGGAAATTGAAAAAATGAAAGTGGACATTGACCAGTTAAACGCAAGGTTCTACAGCCAAAGTACTTAGGCAAGAAACTTTTAATGACATTTTGTCCTATGGCATCTTACAAGAAGATGCAAATATCAGACCCTTCGCATCATTTATGCAATCAGACGCTGTTTCTGATAATCACCAAAACTGATATCAGTGAAGCAATTTATTGCACATAGACCTTTTCTAATCTGCGATGAAGAAAAAGCGGGCGAACTCCTACACAGAGACGAACTGTATTATTTTGAACAATATTGTTATTTTGTGTGCTATTGTTGTTATGTGTGTTTTTATTGTTATTTATTGTATGCTTCTTTAAGTGTTCTTATCCGTTCCGGTTTGTATATGTTCTGTCCAACCCTTCGATCTTTTAATGTTAGGTGACCTCGGGCACTCATTTCGATGGAGGGGTAAATGCTTTCGAGCAGACACCCTGTCTCTACACAAGATCCAATTCCCAAATTGTTTTAATTTCTACCAGTACTTTAACAAAACTCTTTTGTATAGAATAATAAAAAAAAAGCCATAAAATCAAAAGTTATATTTACAAATCGTGTTATTACAATTATGTCAGCTTCGAAGTAATAAGCGGACATCAGTATAAAAAATGTAGTGATACTGAAATTCGTAACTGATGAAATAGCTGTTGGTAGGAGAAAGTAATATTTTTATTTATCCTGCGTTCAAAATGTTTCTTATCATTGACAGTAACCCGTTTCTTCTAGGTCTTATAGACTTAAAATACAAAAAAAATGTACATTTGGTATTCTTTCAATATAAATAAAATATATACAAAAAATTAGTAGAAAAAAGTTAGATTACCCATGGAACGGCTTTAATGCGACGTTAGTTCAAACACCCTATCTGTCTCTACATCACTTCCAAGCAGCCATCTTAACAAAGCAATCTGGCAAACTTAAAATAGTTGTTCAGAAGATGATTTTCCACAACATTTGATGTCGATTGCTTAAACGGAAACTGAGTTATTACAACTCAATTATCTTACTTCCTCTTCTTTTGCACACCTTTTTTTAAAAAAAAATTCTGTTTAAAACTACTTCGAGTCGACTTGGTAGTTTAACGGATAAGGCCCTGTACTGCGGTGCATGAGGATCTGGGTTTAATTTCCGGTGAGTGTTAATTGTAATTGTCCACTTTTATTTAAAATGATTTATTAAGGGGGTCCGATACCTTCGACATTTTTTTCTTTATTTTTATATTTGTACAATCCAATTTTTTTTCACTTTCTAAATATGCATAAAAAACCATTTTAAGACGCTCAATTTTTTTTTTCAATTGCACATTTATTTTTAAATTAAAATTTTAGTCATTTTTTTAACAATTTTAAAATTCCTACTCCTTTTTTGTTTTTCAATATTTTGAAGCAATTTTTTTTATTTAAGATCTTGAATAATATGTAAATAGATGTATGCATTCAAATTTTGATTCAGATACATCACTTTAAAAAAATAAAATATATTAGAAATTTTGGAAAAAAAATTGACGAAAAAAAATAAAATTCCATTTTAAGTGGTTTTAAAAAAACAAATTATGGTAAAAATAGGAAATCTGAATGCATACATCTATTTAAAATATATTTATCTTGTTATACACACAAAAATTATGATTTTAAGTATAATAGTAAAAAAGCCTTAGCATTTTTAGTGTTCATTAAATTTCAAAACCACGAACAGAGATATTTGCTTTTAAAGTTTACATATGATACAACTATGTTATAGGAACACATCATTAAAACGTTCATAACTAAAAAAGCAATAGGAATTTTTTGAAGCAGTTTTTTGTGAGTTATTAAGATAAGTTTGAATATTATTTTTTAAATATAAAAAAAAAATGACTTTTTTTGCGAATTTTGGGTATCGGACCCCCTTAAGGCAGACAATGTCTGGACACCACTCAGCATTAGTCGTCAAGAGTAAGGAGTTCAAGAGGCAATAAGCATGATGAAAACATGTTGAAGTTTTGGTCCATCTTTAAGGCAACTTAAACCATCATGAAAGTGTTTTTTTTACTGCTTTTATTACTTTAATACAACACATTTTTTTAAATGTTTTGCGAAATAAAATTTGGAATTAAGTTTTTGTATAACTAAATTTTTTTTTTCAGGCCAATAATTTGGAATAGTCCCACATTCCACAGAAGGTTACAGTTCCGGCATATATATATATTTATATAATATTGCTAATCTCAGCTTTTGTTTAAGGCATCGTAAAAAACACACTTAAATTTTCACACTTAACAAACTAACACACTAGTTTTTCAGCAGAAGGTTTTCCATACAATTTGATGTCCATTGCTTAAATGAAAACTGAGTTATTACAACTCAATTAACTTACTTCCTATTCTTTTGCACACCTTTTCATACGTTTTCTGTTTATAACATCTTCGAGTCGCCCTGGTAGGTTAACGGATAAGGCTCTGTACTGCAGTGCATGAGGATTTCGGTGTAATTCCCGGTGTGTGTTGATTGTAATTGTTGACATTTATTTAAATGATTTATTAATGCAACTTATGCAGGCTAGCATCTGCTCTTTTTATTCATTGCACTCAATTTTGAGAACATGTCCTTTATAAATTGAAACTTATGTATGCGGAGCTATGATAAGCATCGAATGTATTAAAAAATGAGTACATTTACTTATATTTGAGTACCTTAACAGTGTAGATTTCGCATCTTAAAAAAATTAGAATGTCAGCGGATAATTTGTTTAAAATTGTTAATACATTTATTCTTATATGCAGTTATGAGAAATGTTTTGATTCCAACGAAATATTTACTAATTACTTCATGGCATCATAATTGAAAACGCGAAACCTATCCAATCATAAAACTGTTTTAGATCGAGTAATACAGAAAAAAATAGTATTTAATTATTGAATACTAATTTTTAATATGATAACCTCGCACCTAATTTCTTCACACTTTATTAAATGGAATAAATATGGCATTTTTATGATTTTTTATGCCTGAATTCTAGAAGTTGGCACGTGTACAAAATTAAAAATAACTCATTTTCAAGAAATCAGTTTTTTTGTCGTTTATATTTATTAACGGATTCCATAAAGTAAATTATATTTCTCCAATATGAATATATGAAGACCTGTTACTTATAATGGCATATACATCTATAAAAGTGGTAATGAAATGACCAGGGGGGGGGGGGAATTCATGAAAGTAATTTTAAACATGAGACACAGCAGAAGCTAGTCCCATGTTTATGGAAATAACTATTAAAAAAGAGTCAATCGTTAATATTTGTTGAAAACAAACAAATATATAAATAATATTATTTATTTAAGAAACTGGTATATTTTAAATTAATTAATTATTTACCTTTTTGTAAAAAAATACTACTTTTTACACTTTCACCAACTTATTTACGTCAATGTAAATGATTTTTAAAAACGTTTCAAGTCATAAAATTTTAAAATGTGTCTAACAAAAACTAAAACCATTTTCTATTTGTAAGATGACATAATTTAAAACAAATATTTGTAAGAACTCAAATGTATTTCGTAACATCGCAAACAACAATTTCATGCTCTCTTTCCTGAAAACAAAGTTTTGAACTCATCGTTGAAACTCAAATTTGCATTTTTCTGTGTAAACAAAGAATTTTTTTAGACCTTTCCATAGCTGCAAGCATGAAAACAAATATGTTAAAGATTAGGCGACAGAAATAAAATTTGTCGAAGGCAAAAACTACAGTTTGTGTTGTCTGGTATTTCTCTATTTCCTGATAATTTTCCTAAGGCAAAAGCGCATTTATAGATCGGTTGTGAAGATAAAAATTGGCATTAACCTAATGTATTTATGATATGATCTTAAACTGAAGAAAATATCTGCCAATATTTTTTGAAGTAATATTTTAGTGCACTAATATATTTTTATAATTATACGAACATTTTCTTCGTATAACTGAGCCCAAGTTGCTCATTTATGAAAAGAAACATAAAAAATTGGTATTGTATTTACCATTAGAAACATTTTCAACACATCAATTTACATTCCTATAAAAATATTTTGCTAAGAGATATAAAAAAATTTCGTAACTAAACAATTACAGAGAATGAGTAAAATACTACTACAAATTTTTTACAACAAATGTTCATTTAATGCATTATTAAAGCCGAAAAATATAATTAGTTTCAGAAAAGAAATAAAAATAAAGGAATTACAAAAACAAACTTGGGAAATCTCTCTCTATTTTTTTTAAAGTCGAACAAAATTGTTTCAAAGAATCACAACTCCTTCCGATTTCAACGGAATACGATCCATTAATATAAATGAAACTACAAGTTTTGAATTCAGTGTCATACATCTTATTTATTTTCATTATGTTCATTCGCACTTTATCTAATATATTATCACGATTATTTATATTCTAGAAGAAATCTTAGACATTGAAGAAATAATTTCTTATAAAATAAAACAAAAATCGTAATTTATGAAGTGTGAAAATAGATGTTCCATTCCAAAGACATATTTTCATGATTCATATCTAGTAATGGGCAGCATTTATCAATTGAATTCATTTCATCGAGATATAATGAACTTCAAGTAGGATTTCTTTTATTAAAGGAACTTTTTTATAAATGAGCCGAAAAGTTGTTTATGAAAAAGGCGATGCACATAGGGGTATTTGACCCAAAAAGTTGGCCAAAATTATTTTATTGCATTTTCTATTTTAAAATTACATATTAAAATAAAAAAAAATTAAATAAGTTAAAAATTCAAACGAGTTACCTCTACAGCTGCAAAACAAGACATATCCAAACAAACCAAGAATGCTTAATTTTTAGTAGTACTTATATAGCATTACTTTCAAACTTTCTAAATTGAAATAGTTTGTTTTATATATATTTTATCCACCCTTTAAATACTCACTAATAATTATTAGTTTTAGATGAAAATAATTATAATAAAAAATATAATTTTTTTTAAAAGTGGAGTTGTTTATTTTTGCAACTATATGTCAGGCATATTTACAAAAAAATAATAAACAACCTATATATTTCTAATTATGTATACAAAGTTATATTTTTTTTGCAAGAAATTAAAAAAAACATTGGGTTTCATATAAATTTTTAATTTTATTTTTTATGTATTGTATTTCTTCATTTGTGATATCTGCTCTTTCATGTATAAATCGTGATGGGCCTGAATATCGCAGTGACGATAGTGTAGGATTTTTCCACAGCAATGCATTTTTGTTTTTTAAACCTGTTAATTAAAGAGGCTCTAAAGCAGATTGGAAGATATTCGCATCGGAATCGCAACTATTCTCAAATCTTTGTTTGTATTGTGATTGCTCGGAACCATCACATCCCTATTTGTAAAAAAGTTCTAGCGATTTTATTTCATCAATATAATCGTATTTAAAGCCTCTCACAAATATGTAATTAATCGCTCACTCGTATGAAGCTTGAAGTTGTATTTCGGTACCAGTAGAAATTATTTTATACGTGTTTGGAGCAGGATATCATTATTTCTTAACCTAAAGAAATAGGTTTTTGTCACTAGTTCTTACTACTTCATATCGTTTACGTGATAACCCAGCTTCCACGAAAATTGTCAAAGCACGAATTGGTGTTAGCTGTGACTTTTTTTGTTCAGCAGTGTGGCTAACAAATGCTTTTCTGTATTTGGCTGCTTTAAGGGAGACTTTGTGATATCCTTTACTACTTTTGAACCCTCGATATTTCCAGTTTCCCGTAGTTTCATTTGAGTGGCATACATTAATTCTTCGGATTTGGCTTTTTCTCTTAGCTCCATGGTTTTGCGTATTTTACTGCGATCACTTAACCCATCAAATGATTTCGAAGGTCGACAAGCGATTTTTTTTTGTGAAAATTTCGATTGAATGTTCCAAATTATTTTTGGTGTTTCTTTAGAATTTTTTCTTGTGACATATTAACTGCAAGCCATTTACTTTTAAATCTGGATTTTAAGACCGAGATTTTATGTTTAAATTGCTCTTTTTCTTCATCAGAAAAGGAGGGCTTTGATATTATATAACTTTCCATGTAGTTGAACTTTTTTTATGATACCTTTTTCAGGGCAGTTTCTCATAATATCAAAAAGACATTTTCTAGTTAAAAATGTAATTCCCGATGGTCCTAAAATTAAAAAAAAAGTTATGGTAGACCTATCAGTAAGTCTTCGTGCTACTTTTCTTACTTTAATCAAAGTTGTTTTTTTATTAAAAATATTTTTCGAATAAAAACAATATTTTGTACAATGTCATACTTTTTTGCCAGTAAGCCATTTAAAAACGATATTATGTGCATTCCCATTATTAAAGGTATTTTTTCTTACAGCCAAAAAATTAAAGACAGTATTTTTTTTTATTTTGCATAACGATGTATTAATATTATTCAATTATGTTACGTCCTTATCATTTTTAAACTTGCTTTAATTAATATTTTCACATACAATCAAATAAAAGGAATATTTTCTACAAGATATCAAAATTCGAACCTGCAGATGTTGGATCCATAAACAAAAAGCTATTTGATCTTAGTTTTCCTTGAAAATACAGAGCAGAATGTACTATTTTTCTCGGAGATACAGAGCAGAATCTACTATTTTTCTCGGAGATACAGAGCAGAATGAAGTCAATCCTAGTACTGCGAATTTACTCGTTCCTCTTGGGCGGATGAAACTTGGGCAGCAAATATAAACACTTGGAGTGTCGGGTTTAAGGTCAAATTCTTCTTTTGGTGTTCGATTGAAGAGAATTTCCAAGTATCAACACATGAAGGAAGAAGTCGGAAAAAGTTCCCCAACTAGAGCTTTTAATTAATTACCGCCGCAGCCGCACAACCGATAATTTAAAGAAGAGATATTCTGGGGTTGGGGTTTTCAGACTATGACACTTGCGCAATTGTATACTTACAGTTTCCCTACACTGTACTGTTGTAAAACACGTCTTGTGAAGTCTTTAGATAAGCATTCAATGTATGTTCGCTTTGTCACACAGTGAATATTCAGGTGCACTCGAAAAAGACGTTCTAATAATTTTGGTGAACGCTGCAGAAAAAGCCTCATAAAATCTAAAGGGGGAAAAAGGTGGTGGAAATTTTTGTACTCCCGTGTAGAAGAATAGTTACTTTATCACTCTGTACTATTCTATATAGTGAAGAGAAGTGAAGAAAGTTAACAAATGTTTTCGTGTTTATAAAATATTAAAAAATTTACATTCAAAATGCACTATAAAAAATTTATTGTAAAAGTACACAAAAAAGTTATCAAACATAATATTATATACATTTTTTATCGCAGTCAACTAAAAATATTTGCAGAATTTAAATAAAATAGTTCTGAAAAAAGTTAGTTTTTATTGGTACAAATATGCACCGTTTACAAGTTTTCTAAGTTTAACGACAGTGTTGCCACAGAAAATACAGTTAAAATAAAAAAACAGTGCTGCAGAATTGTACTTTAGATAGTTTTTTATTATATGGTTTAATCCAAAATTCAAAATTCTTAATTTAAAAAAATGGACTTTTGGCCAGCTTTTGAGGTCAAATACCCCACTGTGCGATGTTGCGTTTCTTTTAAATTTTAGTAAATTTTTATCATAGAAAAAAAAAATTAAAGTTCAGACATAAGTATGCTAATGTATTGACCAATTAAATTGGTACATAAACTTAAGCGCGGTTAACACGAGCGAGCTATTTACTCTCCGAAAGCTGATAAATTACACGAACGTTTACACCATAAACGATTTTGTTATCAAGAAGCATTATATGTATTTTGCCCTTGCAAGGTCATAGCAAGTGATTTCGCGATAAAAATATATTTAAACAACTGTCGGAGATTTAAAAACTCATACAAACTCTGTAAAAAAAATGTATTTAAAAATGAGTACCTGATTGCATCGTAAAGGAGCGATGTCGTACTTAAATTTTACTGACCGTACTTTCTTAAAAATGAGCAGTGTGATTTAATATTGCTAATTTCAGCCTCTATCAAGTCATATTAACAAAGCGACGTGACAAACTTAAAATAGTTGTTCAGAAGATGGTTTTCCACATTATTTGATGTCAATTGCTTAAATGGAAAATGAGTTTTTACTAGTCAATTATCTTGCTTCCCATTCTTTTGCACGCCTCTTTAAAATTTCTTCTGTTTACAACTGCTACACGTCGTCCTGGTAGTACAACGGATAAGTCACTGGACTGCGGTGCCTCAGAATCTTTGTTGGATTCAAACGTTTGAATGATTTAATTTACAAAATAAATAATTTAATTTAATTTAATTTAATATTAATTTAATTTAATTTAAATTTAATTTAATTTAATATTAATTTAATTTAATTTAAATTTAATTTGATTAACATTATTTTAAGTAATTTAATTTAAAATTAATTTAATTAATAATATTTTTTTTAAATTAATATTAAAATTAATTTGATTAACATTATTTTAAGTAATTTAATTTAAAATTAATTTAATTAATAATATTTTTTTTAAATTAATATTAAAATTAATTTGATTAACATTATTTTAAGTAATTTAATTTAAAATTAATTTAATTTAAATAACAATTAATTTAAATAACAATTAATTTAAATAACAATTAGTTTAAATAACAATTAATTTAAATAACAATTAATTTAAATAACAATTAATTTAAATAACAATTAATTGTAACTATTGTAATATAAATAAAAATTCATTAAAATTACAATTAATTGTAATTATTGTAATATAAATAAAAATTCATTTAATTTACAATTAGTTTAATTAAACTTAAAATTAGTTGAATTAATTTTTAACTGAGCAAGCTATTTGACTTTGTTTATTTCAAGAAAAATTCATTGTAAAGAGATAACTTGTAAGTTGTACCTCAAACAATTTTTTTTTCTTAAATGGTGTAGTTTTATGAATTCGAAAATAGGTGGATATTGCTAGAAAACCGGAGAACCCTTGACGTGATATCACGACCATGACCGTCAAAGGGTTAATTTAATATATCAGTCAACTTTTACTCGCACTTTTATAAGGGATGTCTGACAGATCGCTCCCACAGACACTTTAGTTGAGATTAAAATTCTAGGGCATAGTGTAGCATATATTCAACAGAACTTTAAAATGGGCGCAAGTTGCATTTACCGAGTGCTATGTTTTAGCACCTAAAGGTTAAAGAAGTATTCATGACAAAAACTAGTATATCTTTAACAAGTTATTATCCAGTACCACGCAAACTCTTACGGTTGGGTGAATTCGGCAATTTCAAACGAAAGTGTAAAATGCGAATCTTTTCGCTTTAGTTGTTTACAACACACAAAGACGTTATGAATATTTTATTAAACAAGTACCAATATCACAAACCTGACATTTATAAAACGTGCGGACTACCTCAAAATACCAAACACCATTTCAAATGAGCATTCTCAATAAAGATACGAATCGCTTTTCCCCAGAATAAAGGTTCTGAAGTTAATTTCCCACCCTCCTATTCAATGGTTAAACCTGAAATATCGCCTAGCATGCCAGCTCTCAGAGGGCCCATACGACGCTTTATTTTCATTATTTCTCTCTGTATAGTAGTAATAGTAAAGGGAGAATAGTTTATAAACTTTGAGAAATATATCAGTAAGGCAGATGCGCAGTCGGCATTCTGTGGGTGCACCGACTGAGATGAAGAACGGAAGATTATTTTTGTGTTGGTGAAAATGTGAATGGGAATTTCCCATTCTTTATTTGTGATTGTATGCTGAAGCGATATTTTAGTCGAAATTGACATTTTGATATATTTATAGTGTAATATTTAGTGTTACTTTCACTTCAAAGCGTCGGTGACTGATTTCCAGATTTATGTTTTCAGTTTCGTTGAGGAATTAAAAGGGCTGGTTAAGAAAAATATTTAGGATTTGGGCATTCTCTTGCCTTGAAATCGTTTTTAAGGGTACCTTTCAAATGACGTATTGATTTTGTTTATATTCTGCACATTTATAGCGCAATCGTGCTTTTTGACCCGGATTTATAGTTCTTGAATTATTATTTACAATTCAATATTGAAGTTCAAGTTATAACTAAATTATTTTTAAGTTTCTTCTATTATACACGGTAATGATTTACTATTTTTTCTCTTTCATGCAATTATAAACTGCTATTTATGTATTATATGGTAAAACCTGGTATATATTTACTTCTTTAATTTTGGCTTCTTCTTAATATAATGACGAATACTTTGCATTAAATTTCCAAATATATTACAATCATATTTGAAACATGAATGCAATTTTTTTGTTTAAAAATATGCACAAAATGATATTTCATTAAGAAAAAGCGCTTTAAGGGGTCTCGGTACCATTGGAATAATATTTTTATTAAATAATTTACATAGATATTTTACACATATTATTGAAGGTTATTATTATATAACATGATTTTAGCAACAAAAAAAATGTTTTTATGAGTATATTTTTTAAAATTTAATTTTTTCCTTAAAAATTTAACTTTTTTAAAAATTGTTTTTTTTTTCAGTTTTTAATATTTTGTAAAGATTTTTTTTTCTTACATTCACTATACTATACTTTATAACTTTAAGGATCGAATTTGAAATTACTGATTTAGTTCTTGAGAAAAAAAATTAAATGTCGATGTATATGCAAAAAAATTGAAAAAAACATGATTTAGTCTACTTTTTAATTTTTCTTTTTTTTCTTTTCATTATTTTGCAAAACCCATCCTTGATTGTTTTAAATAGGTTATACTGGAATTTCAGAAAAAAAATCAAGTTATTTGAATAATATTTGAGAAAGTATTCTTATTTTAAATACCGTGGCATATGCAAAAAACACAAACTGAGATAAATCAGTTTAAACATTTCAAATCCAAATAACTCGATGAATACATTTGAGATTTTCTTCACACATAACTAATTTTATAACTACTTGCATACATATAAAATTCCGGTTTCTATTATTTAATTGGAGTACATTAAATCACTATTATGTACTCAGTTTTAAAATGATAACAAAATTAAATTTTTGAGAAAAATCTGTTAAAATCAAAATAATAATGTTTAAAATATTGTTTTACACTAATTTTGGGTTAGAAACCATACTAATACAACTGAATTCATTGAACATACATATTCCATACCATAAAACACTTTAGAATGGGCTTTGACAATAGCAAAAACATGTATTACATTTGTTAAATACGTCGTCTTTAGCAAATACGTCTCCTTGTACCTTCAAATTTAAAATTATATCAAACTACGGTAAAAAAAAGTAAACAAACATATGATGTGATAGATACAGTCACAGATAAACACGTTCAACTTGTTCTTAGCTGATTTTTCTTTAAATAAATGACCAAAAGCTGTTGCGTCAAAAAAATGCAAACATCGAAATGGACGTAGCATTTTAAGTGCTGTGAAAGTAATGAAACGCATTTTTATTACATTTATAATTATCAGATCGTTTCAAAACTTTGTAATAATGAACTTTAGGTATAAGAGCATATTTTAAGCAAAAAAAAGAAAAATTGATATTTTCATCGATTTTCTCAAATCAAAGGGTACCAAGTCACCTTAATCTTTTTATTTGCAATATTATTATCTAAAAAAAACGAGAGAAAAATTGACGAGTGTAAGCCAATAAGTAATTTCATTATATTATATAATATGGTAATCCACTTTGTTACTACAATTGTTTTTAATAAAAATATATTTTATTTAAATAACCAAAATATGTATGTTATATATAAGAATGGTATGTCATTAAATGGATTTTAAAATAATTTTTGACGTGAAAAGACTTTAAAATCAAGCTACATTGTGGGTAACTAAGTTGGCTTAATTTTCAATTAAAAAGTTATAAGTGTAAGCTAACGAGAAATTTAATTACATTTTTTTAAACTGTAATCCAGTTTTTTACTACCAGTATTTTAAATAAAAAAACACTTAATTATTGTATTAAAATAACCGACATATGTATGTTATATATAGAAATGTTATGTTATTAAAAGGATACAACTTCTAGAAAGCAAGCTTAAAATTGATAACTATATCATTTATATTTCTTCGACGATATTTCCGATTCTATTTTCAACCGATTCCTTCTGAAAACATTCTATTTATTTTTATCCAACAATGTTGTGGAATTCAATATGTAAAACGACCGGCATGGCTCTTCTGGTATTATATCAAGTTGGTGTGGTAATGTTACATGAATATCGTATGTTTGGTAGTTAAAATACTCATTATAACGTACCCTAATATAACAGATGTCGGTTATAACTGACAGTTGGTTTGGTTAATTAACGTTTCACTAGAGCTAGACAGTGGGCTATTTGAAGACGGTTCGGGGTATATCTCAAAAGAAAGACCCGAGAACAATGCCTCGTATTTTTTAACCATGGTCAGATGACGAGGACAATACCTAAGCTGGCATCCGACGTAACCTCAGGCGCCAGGTCATTGGACCCCGATCACACGTATCGTGTAAAAGTCCCGTATAAACGCCAGTAAAATTTGTTGGATGTTCTGGACGACTTTCTAGTATATTTATAGCAAAGCTGGGTACCCTCAGATCCCAAGATCACTAGTTTTTTTTTACTTTCCTTTGTCAAGTCCACGGCACGGGTACGAACCAGCCATCCTCATTACATAAACGACTTTATCGACTGGGCAAGTGGATGCCCTAAAAAATTTTCAAAAAAAATTAGGTACACTATGCACATGTGCAACCCCTAATTTTGAACCCTGGCTCGAAAGGTTTTATTGTCCACATGCAATTATGCCGATTATTTTCCGCCAAACCAACTTTTACAAAATTCACTTTTTCCAACTGTTTTATATTTCAAGGACCAGTGACAGATTGCGCCAGAAATGAAAATCTTGAATGATGCATGAAGGTATACATTGGTGAAAGAAACTTTTCGAAGTTGAAATTCGAATAGCGAATGCTTGAGATTCCTTAAACGAGTGCGGCTCGCAATGTATTGATATAAGTTTAATTTATTATATTATATAGCCAATATATATATATATATATATATATATATATATATATATATATATATATCAACAATGTAAAATAAAGTTTCAGATGGGGAACATTATGGGGCATTAAAAAATATAAAAAATACATCCATATTTGCTTGTTGTTACTAAAGCTAAGCGATTTGTTTAAAATATAAGTAAAGTAAACCATTTTTTTTTCTATGTTTTAACTGCTTTGTGCGTTGAATCATATTTTTTATAATGTCAAAACTGCTAAATGGAATACAGCCAAACTGTGTTCGTTGTTCAACAATTTTTGTGCAATCTGTATTGCTTTATGGGTGATATATAATATAATTGTAAATTTTACTTTAAAAAACTATATTCTCTTTTCATTGTTGCTACACTATAATACACCCAATTATTAAAATCATAAAAATACTTCCATTTACAATACTTTTTTAAATTTAAATGTTTGAGGTATAACTTACAAGCAACATCTTTATAATTAATTAAAAAAAATATTAAATAACAGAAAATAGCATGACCAGAAAAAATATTTAAATTTGCAAACTATGAAAACAACTTTACAAAAGCTTGTGAGCGTCGGTGGGATAATCTCCTATCAAATATTGTACTAATATAAAACTTGGTATACTTACGCAACCCCGGAAAATTTTAGTCGAAATAATGAATTTTCACAATTTTCTTTACATCCCAATACCCTAAGATCGTATTAGTAGTTCAGGATAACAACAGCCTTATGCGATTTAAATATCTCAATTTAATAGTAATCGGTAGAAAACTGATTTAATTCATATGTGTTATTACCATACAATTTTAATACACTATTTCTACAATAGACTCGAAACATTTTTCATTTATTTTTCCAAATATAATTTTACTGCAGTAACTCTTTATAGTTTGACGCACGAATCTCGATCTATATAAAAATAACTTTCTTGAAGCAGAATTCATTTTTGATTTAACACGAAAGTAATTAAATACTCTTTTAAATAACAGTCATGAAAAAAAAATGAAATATTAAATATTCCTTCATTCCACACACACAAAAAATTAATTTTTTCAAGACCATCATCCGCTAATTATTTTTAAGCCATTTAATACCTGGAAAAAGACACCTGGATTAAATAACTTCTGATCATTTTACATCTCCGTAAAGCCTGCCTAAGCCTCCTTACATTTAATGTATTTTTAAGATTAAAAAGTTATTATCGTCTGCAGCGCTCTTAATGACATGTTTTTAAATATGTATACTAAATTTAATTTTTTTAACAATAGTTTTCGCTCACAAAGAAAATAATTAGTTTTCTAAAAGTGTATATATTTTTTTGTGATTATTAGACAATAAAGTGTCGAATTCTAATGAGGATAAAAATGTAATTGATTTTTAGTTTCTTTAAGAGTATGATAAAAGGATCAGGTATTAATTTGAATGTTTGAAGCCTCATTAGGGTTTTTTTCAATTTTCGGAACCTCATATACCGCCAATGTTAAATTGTTATTTTTGGATGTACCTTTTCTCAGAATGTGGTATAGATCCCAGTTTATATTTTTTTTCTGAAAACTAGAGGTTTTTCTTAATTTACTGAAATGAGATTTAAATATAAAACCTGATAGTTTTATAAAAATATTTTTTTAAAAGAAACTCACTTCAATTGCGTCATAAAAAAAACTTTGTTAGAAGAAAATTATTTAAAAAAAAAAAAAAAACTTTAAAAGCTTATTTTAGTATGATTTTGGGCACATGCAGAGCAAGAATACAAAAAATTGCACATAAATAATAGAAAGTTTCTGTAAAAAGGTACATCAAACACAAAAAATCAGATTTTGAGAAAAATGGATTTCTAGAAGTTACCTGTTAACAAGAGTTAGCAAATATATTTTAGTCTAATTGTAGTATAAACAAAGTAATTTGATTTTAATTGTAGTTAATTGGGGAATTAAATTATGCAAAAACATCAAAAACGTTATTTTGTAAAACTTGTTACACTAACCGAAATATGATTTTGAGTTGCTGTAAGCTTTATAAACTCCCAGCAAAATTTATATACCTCACGGCAATATATATATATATATATATATATATATATATATATATGTTACAGTGAAAGACCGAAATCTGGAGAATGTCGACTTTCATCGGTGAATGTCGACATTCACTTAGTCGCTTGGTGTATGTCCGAAATATTTGCTAAATACCCTTATTTCTGACTTACACCGGCGAATGTCGACATTCACCATGCACTAATGGTGAATGTTGAACATGTGTTGGATTTATATTTTCTTCTTCCTATTTCAGTCGCGATAAAACGTCACAAGGGTGACGTAACGTTTTCGCCTCTCTTTCTGAGAGGAGTGACCAAGAACTTAAAACAAACAGTACATTCTAAATGAGAAAAGAAAATAATAGTAATTAAAAACCTACTTAATTATGTGATTCAAATCTTATTTATTGCAACAACTTAAACTATTATGGCACTTTGAATTGAATAAGAGCCCTTTGCTTTTACAACTGCATTTTTTTGTGGAACACTTCCTTTTGCAATGACAGCGTGTATAGCCTTGCCCCCCCCGCTTCTCGAATTAGCTGCAGCGGCTTCTCTCAGCGACATTTCTTGAAAAGAAATCTCATCTATGGAAAGAACTGACCATTGGTTTCACAACAATACCTTTCTTAGGTGCACTGTGTTTCATTTGACACTGTTTGCATAAATTTAAATACAACATTACAACTTCATATGTAATATTTTTGTATTTATCTTGCAACTCTTTAAGCACATGTGTTCTTCCTCCGTGGCCTATTCTGGTGTGAGTTTCATATAGTATACTGAACACTTCTTCATTAGTAACATAATACTGTATATTCGTTTCTCCAGGTTTTAATGGTACAATTAACTTCTCTTCACCATTAATTTTTAAAACGTCAAAACGTTTTAATCGTCTGTAATCCAAAGGTGTGTTGCACGTAGTTTTACAGAAACCACTTCAGAAAGTATTTTAGAGTACTTTTCTTAAGAAAAATAAAAACAATTGTCTTCTCGTTTACCCGCAATTAATGCATTTAACTTTTCAAGAAAAAGATCACGATTCACTGCAGTATCCATTTAATATAAATTAGGGTATCGGGAAAAAAAAATTAAGAAAACGTTGCTCACACCACCAAACCTTGCATACGGTGACAAAGCTGACTGACCCCCAGCAGAACATAGGATTTGGAGAGAGACAGCCAGTCGCCTCTTTGTCGGCTCCTTTCGACACCTCGGCTCCTCTCTTTTCGAACTTCACCAGCGCATATCTGTGATTGTCGACATACACCGGTGAGGGTCCAAATGTACAAGAATGTGATGAAATATTCGATCTTTCACCGACGTATTTGGTATGTGTCGGCATTCTCCAATTTCGGTCTTTCACGGTAACACACACATACATATATATCCCTAGTAGCACACGAACATCGTACGACTACCACACGATATCGTTACGACACAGTCAAGTCGGTAGTTTATCGTTCATCGTATAAACGACATTAGAATATATCGTAACGACATCATCAGTACGACATTACGAATGTAAATATCTATAACGTTCTGTATTTGCTTCCTTATTACTATTAAACTTGCATTTCTTCATGAATTTTAAGTAAAATTACAGAAATAACAAATTTTATTAAATTTATAATTTCACTATTTTTGAATGTCAATTTAACGATATTATCCGATGTCGCCACTGTATCGTATCAGCGATATTAATATTGAAAGGGATCTGGCAACGTGTGGGACTGTTGTTTTCTTCTCTTCAATGGCGGATGTTTACAGCGCAAGCCGCACGTTGTAAGAATTCAATCATGAAAAAATATAAGCGACACGTTTCGGCTAAGATAAAGACACTGTGATTATGGATGTGCATAAGTGAAATGAGGTAAGTTTATTTTTAATATTAAATCTATAGTTAATTTTAAAGGATAGTGTAGCTACATTGTCTATTGTGTTGACTGCGCATTCAACACGAGTTAAGTTATTTGTGTTAAATTGTTAGAAGTTATAGCTGTTAGTAAAGAAGGGGGAATGTTTTTAAGTAGAAATTTGGTTTTGTAAAATAAATTTACCTTTGGAAATTTGCATGCAATACTATTTTTATACTAATAATAATAATTATCGGAACAGATGTAGTATAGGACATTTGGCGCGTTTTTGTTTTTGGCGACGAAAAATTGCCGTTAAACAGCGCTATGACGTCATATTATCGTATGATACACTGAAGCATGTTCAGAATACTCAGCTATTTATAAGTTTACAAACAAGATTCCTATTGTATTAAAGTTGAAGTATGATCAACAGTTTTGCTTTTTGTGGTTCAAAACTAACTGTGTAAACAGCTACAAGAACATGTAACAAATTTTGCGATTGAGTCCAGGATTTGTCAGCAGTGGCTTGGTCGGAAAAGTGTTAGCTCATACTAGGAGAGTTGTGAGTTCGATCCTTGTGTAGTTTACAGCAGAGAGCTTGTAATTTCAAGGTACAAGTTTGATCTTCATCGTGCCCAAAACATCTTTGTGTTGATTACCTTGTGCATGTTAAATGTGATATGACCGAAATGTCCTCCCGTCGGTCTGGGTGTGAAAGTTTAAAATAAATTGTCCTTATCATCTGACCAAATTTATGAGACAGGTCTTTCCTTTGGGATATATATTAAACATCTCCAATTGTGTAGTTGGATATGTATATTTAAACTGCAAATAATTTATTTTATTATCTAATTTTTTTTATCTATCACTAATGAGTTGCATTTAAAAGCGGCAATTTTAATCAGAATATCTAGAATTATTCATATTATTAAAATGAAAAAATTGTGTACATATTAACTTTTGATAAAATATTAAACTGTTGATAAAAAAATACGTAGTAATTCATTTTCATATATTTACCTACCTTTCTATATGTAGTATAGAGCTGTTGAGGTTTTTGGAAATACAGCTACACATGTTGCATAATGATTAGCATGTAGCAGTGGCAAATCCGAAAAAAAAAATAGTGGGGTGCACAACTTGAAACTTTTATGACTTCTTGAATTTGTCACCTTATTTTGGGTCTCTCGGTGCCGTTTTCTCTTACCTCATCAATGAGGATGCATGACCATGTTTGTCATAGAAATTCTGCACATTTTTTTTATATATCGTAAATTAATTTTTACATGTTATTTTGAAGTTCGCACAGTGCTTTACCAGCAGAGAATGTTTTAATTGAGAATGCTGATTGTAAGTTATTAAACATTACCAGAACCATGCGCCTGGTGGTATTTTTTTTTAATAGCTATTTATCTTTTATACAAAGACACCAGTGTTTTTCTTTTCTACTCTACCTATATGAAATAATATTTTTAAAAATTAATGCATATTTTTTTTTATACGTAGAGGCTGCTAAGTAACGAGGTCACGGTGAAAGAAACATGCCTGCGCCAAAAGAATGTTCTCCTAGAAGCCTGACTTTTTTGCTTTTCAAGACTTTCCTATTTGAGTGCTTATCATCTTATAGAAACTCCATTTGAAGCAAACATACCGGTATGAATTAATCATCATATTAATAACTTAAGATGTTTTGTACCCAAAGCTTTTATTTATGTACCATAATCTTGAATGAAAGGTTAATTTTATTACTGTAAACTTTTTATGATCTTATTGATATTTTGTCCTAAACATCACATGAGTGTCTGGGTTATTGCTTGATACCAAAATTAGGTTTCAAAATACTTCTGATTTGCATTATTATCAATTGTGGATACTTAAAAGTAAATAAACAAATACTTAATGAATACTATAATATAATGTTTATAAGATTGAACGTAGTTTATGCATAATGTAGTGTTAAATTAAAGTTTGTGGTACATTTATGTATAAAGCAGGGTATCTTTGTTTAGACAACATTGCTGATTTTTCACTAAAAATTAAATACTAATTGATTTAAAAAAGAAAGAAGAAATCAAAAACATTGATTTAGAAATTGATTAAAATTCCATTTGGAAATAAAAATATCACTGATGATGCCTTTTTCGTCTCCAGCCCTTTCTTTTTTCCGTACTCTACAGTTAATGTGATAAGCTCATTTATAAATATATAATATGAGTTTGTTAAAAAAAAACAAATGTTTAATAACAGTTTAAATTCTTGAATAATTATAAGTATATAATATATATATTAAGGTGAATACACACACCAGTTACAGACCATTTGTAATAAAATAAAGTCCATTAAATCACTGTTACTTAAAATCTCTTAAAAAATTATATAAAATTCATTTAAGTTTAACGTAAGCACATGTGCGCCTGTAACTGGTCGGATATGAGTATTTACATTATCCCTATATATCTTAAATACCCGGATAAGTTTTTTCATAATGTCCGAAATATGTAAAAACTTGGATATTTTTAAATATGGGTACAAGATGGTCCCTAAAATATACTATTCTACAAAATACAATAGAATTTTGGACAGGAATCGTAAATAAATGTAATTATTTATATGAAACGGATGAGTCAATGCAAATTTTTATTTACCTTAGCCACTGGGTATATTTACCAAATTCGGTATCTGCATAGATTTTACTTTTATTGAGAAAAAATATTTAAATTTTAAAACGAAGGTATGTGTCTTCCGTTATAACATCAGTTTCAAAGAAATTGCTGACCGAAGATTTCAATATAGCAGAATTGGCAGAAAAGTTTCATGGTTTTGGAGGCATTGTATTGCACAGTTTTAGGCTAATAATGGTATTTTTAGAGTTATGCAAAAACCGTGCATTAAAAATTCTTTAATAATAAAATTGTGTAAATATATTTACACAATTTTATTATGCAAATTTCTAAAAGTTATTCTTAAGAAAGTATAAAGTTATTTTAAAACACTTCATACCTGTGCAAAATAGAATATTTAATAAAATCAAAATAATACATTGTAGTTTTAAAGAAAATTCAAATTGGTAAAAAAAATATATAGGTAAGCCTTAAAACAATGATTTTTTTTTCTTTCTAAAAAATATAAATTAATATATGTTCTGCTATGTTTCTTTCATCAATATTGTTGTTTTTTGTTGTACCGATAAAAATTTGAAAAGGAAATATCCTTTTTTTCTTATGTTAGGTTATTTACAAATGCCTGGTAGCCGTGCACTGGCAAGTATCAAACATGCAACTAAATTCAAAATTGTATTTGCTCGCTGAGCAGATTTTCTGTTGGATAAATATCCTTTCTCTTGCTACATAGTTAACAGCTTTGACAAATATTTGGCAATTGGGAAACCAGAGACCTGGCAGCCCTGAGTTGGATACAATTAAATAATCACCTGCAGTTGACGTTGTAATGCGATTGTTGCTGATATGCGGCTAGTCCTTAAGTGGGATATACAAGATTTTTTTTTATGTTAAGGGGTAATAAAGTTAAATTAATGACAAAGTAGCATTTTTATTTTCAAATTATATTCAGTTTATTATATATAACGTTTTAGTGTTAATTTATAGTACTTTTTCTTTAAATAAGAATAATTTATTTCCTTAAGAATAATTTCTTTTAAAACACCTGGATTTTTGGTTTTATAAGTACTTGAATTGATAAGAAGTTTTGCTTATGTACATGTACAATTTTTTTATCTTAGATATTGTTTTGTTTAATTTTGAAATTTATTTGATTTTAGCTGCTGTAATGATGCGATTTGATGTTGATATTGATAAAAAAATTGGAAAGGGCATTTGTATGCTGATTGGAACTGGAACATTCAACAGAAGCCAAGCTCTGAAATTAGGAATTTGTATCTTTAGTAAAAATCAATAAAATTGTTATATTTTACCATTGATTCTTGCTTGTAATAAACATTGAAATAATTATCTTAAACATTAAAATACAGAGTAAAGAAATTAGTTTTGAAAAAAAATTATTCTTAAATTGTATGGAAAGATGGTGTGAGTTCAAATTAGTTTTATAGCTATGATTAGTTATATTATTATTCAATAGTAACAGCCATCAACTACACTGGCAACAACTAAATGTTAAGAAGTTGTACTAGAAGAGAGAAGGCTCGCTCTTGTGTATTACAATGCATTAAGTGCTCATTATTTTTAAAGCCAAAATTAGTATTTCAATATAGGATAACTTTTGACTTCAATATATTCAATTTCAGCTTTATTATAGTAAGAATTCTTACCATTTTAAAATCTATATTAACGGTTCAAATATATATATATGTTTGAAATTTTTCATTTGTATAAATTAAATCATTTGGTGTTTAAAAAAAATTTAAATTTTCAAAATTACTTCAAGCTAATGCATCTCATATTGACTACTACACAATAAAAATAAGATAAAGTGCAGGGCATTTTTATGATCAGCAAAGGAAATCTTTGCCTTGTTTTCCAAACAATAAATATTCATGTGTTTTAAAATTAGTGCTTTGGAATTAAAACAATTATTCCACTTATAATGGCCGTGAAAGTGCCACTCTTGCATGTAATTGTTGTAAATATGCAATTTTCCAATGTCCACCATGGATCTGAATTTTGCTCAACTTTCAGAATACAAGTACTAAATATTTGGAACTTGTATTAATGAAAAGTCGAGCAAAAATCTTCCATGTCTGAATTATTGATTGCAACGACTATATGCAAGACTATTTTCACGGCCAGATTTCATATCTGCTTTTAAAGAAAATTTAATTTTCTGATATAGGAACGATATCATTTCCGATATCCACACGATGTCGTAAAAAACATCGATACGATATCGACACTACGTCGAAAAAAACGTACTTTCAACATCGGCGGGATATCGTTTCTCGTATCGTTTTATAATCGAAAAACGACATCGTCACGATACAGCGTGGTGTATGCCATTTCGATATCGTTTAGGTATCATGACATGATATTGATCCGATGTCATTTTGGTGATTTTTCCGATATCGATTCGATAATGTGTGCTACTAGGGATATATATATATATATATATATATATATATATGTAATGATTATTATTTAGATTTGCAGTCGTTAGTTATTAGATGATAAGTTCCATGATGCAAGGATAAAACTGAGGGCCGATGATCAATTCAAACATTTATTTCTCCGGACTTCACAGCCCGACTTGCTAGCTCGAGGTTACATCGTGAAGCTGTGTATCAAGATGGAGATTATGAGAAGGAGACTGGACCGTGGACGCCTCTGATTGGTTCATCTCGGTTTTGGTTCGCATTTTTAGGTTTGGGTTTGGGATTTAGAAGTGGCGTGGGTGGGAAAGCAGTCATATGAGGGATGCTTTTGTACTGCGAAAAGGGGGCGATATCCATAGTTAAAGAAAGTTATTTAAAGTACATTTTAAAGGGGGGAATAGTTATAAAATATATTACATATATATATATATATATATATATATATATATATATATATATATATATATATATATATATATATATATATATATATATATACATATATATATATTGCAATTGGCGAAGATTTCATTTAAGTATTGTTGATTTTAAATTGATGTATGACTCCTGAAATGATCATTTGGTGCACATTTTAATATAGCAAAAAAACTACAAAGAGGAAAATCACGAAATTTTAGATATGCATATAAAATGTTTTTCTGAATCCATTATTGTCAAAATAAAGCATGGTTGCTATTCATAAATTTTATGAATATTAATATCCTAATTTATATAAAATTAAAAATTATACATATAAGTAATGAAACTTAGTGTATTTTATTTGGGACGTGTAGAAGTAACACAGATAAAAATATCAGCTTCTTAAAATTATTATTTCGAAAGATATGATTAAAAGTTTAAGAAATTTATTTAACATTACGAGTTCTAAATTTTCGATATTCATAATTAAAAAACTACTTAACCAAATGAATTGCAAATTGACATCCAATGACAAATTGTGTCGTAGATTCTAAATATTGAATCAAAATTGGGTGTTGCAATTGGAAATTTTAAAGTTGGTGCGGATTTTAATGTGAAGATAGTCCCCTATGCGAATATTTTGTATATCAATGTGTAGCAGGCTTTATTTCATACAAAATGGAATATTAAGTTTAGCTCTACTAGAAAAACTAACGAAATAATCATTGGTGGTTCGTTTTTTTTTTTACCCCGGCTGTACATCAAACACAAAAAATTAAATTTTGAGAAAAATGAATTTGAAGACCAATGTTACATGTTAACAAGAGTTAGCAAATATAACTTATTATACTAGTAGTTAAAACAACAAGTAATACGTATTTTTAATTGCAGTTAATTGGGGAATTAAAATATGCAAAAACATCAAAAACGGTATTTTGAAAAACTTGTAATTCACACTTTCCTTAAAACAACTTACAATATTGGTTTGGTTCACTAACCGAAATATGATTGTGAAGCTAGCAGCACACATTGCTGTACGTTTTATAAGCTCTCAGCAAAATGTATTTACCTCATGTTAAGACTTAACATAAAACCGATTCTGCGACCTGCAATTTTCAGTTTTTTTTGTTTTTTTTTAGAATTTTAAAGCAATTATAAAGAAATAATGAAATAAACGTGACTAACTTAGCTTGTGATCTAAATAATTTTCAGATAATACATATATACATGTTAGATACCAAAAAAATATATGAATTTAAATACATCAGATTAAAAAAAAACACTTGAATACATACAAGTATATTGCAAAATGTAGACACACGTTTTTTATAAGGAAGTTTTGGGGCATAGTATTTGATATTATTAAACTTTTTTTTAATTAATTGTAAATATATAGCTTATAAAGTTGTGCCTCAGCAATTTAATTTAGAAAATATTGTTAAATAGAGTAATTTTATGAATTTAACAATTGTGTGCGTTGGTAGAAACACTGGAGATCCGTGGACGTATATATACGGCATTGAGCATCAGGGGTTAAAGAAGTCATCCAATCACTTTTTACATGCTCCATGACACTGAACATCCCTTTTGTAATATAGGTTGATAAAGAGATAACTAAAAGTATTTCTCCAAGGTGCAAAATGGTTTTGAACAAAAGTCTTGAGAAAATATTAAAAAAAAATCGGAAAAAATATCCAGGTTGCAAATACTCGCAGAAATGTTTGCCGTAAGAAGGAATAATTGTCGCGGTAATTTTAAGGTAACTCACGCTACTGCAGCTTCTGTCGTGGCTTCACTGTTAAAAATAGGTACTCAAAAATAAGTAAAATATACTTATTTTTGATTACATTCCGTGTTAGTCATAGCTCCACATACATGTTTCATTTTTGAAAAAGACATGTACTCAAAAATGAAGACAATGAAAAAATAGCCAGCTGCCTGGCTACGAAGGCTGCCTTCATAAATTACAACCGACTCCTCGGGAATCGAACCCATATCCTAAGGAACCGTAGTGCAGTGCTTTATTCGTTGTTTATAAAAATATGAAATGTTAAAAAAGATGGACCCAAAGAATCAAAAGTAATATAATTGAATTGTAATAACTCAGTTTTCATTTAAGCAACCGACATCAAATATTTTGGAAATCCATCTTCTGAACAACTATTTTAAGTTTATCAGGACGCTTTCTTAAGATGGCTTGAACATAAGCTGATATGAGCAATATCAAATCACACTGCTCATTTTTGAGAAAGTACTGTTATTTAAATTCGAGTACGTCATCGTTCATTTACGATACAATAGCACTAAAAAAAACACGAGTACGTTCAGGTATTCAATTTTGAGTATATTTTTTACAGTGTTATTTCGAGCCCTTTTTTGGTCTATTGCGCCGCACTACAAGATCCTTAATTTGTGCATATTGGAAATGTAAATTCAACTAATAATTAGAGGTGGGGGGGGGGGGGTCTCTATTGAAGCGAGTGCAGGAGGGTTGTGTAAACGTCAAAGTCAAGTGAGTGGCACCATTTGGGATTCCGATCAAATCACTTCACGTTTTGAAGTAAACCGGGAAATTATTCAAATTTCTGTATTATATATTATCTTTAATTGTTGCACTGTCATACATTGTTTAAAAGTATTTCCTTCGGAATATATATGAAATGGTCGTATTGCATAAGTTAAGTTTAATACCGATTATTAAAATGTACTTACAATTAATTTTTTTTCATTTAATATAAAAAAATTATACTTTAATTTTTTAATTGAAATATATATAGTTTGTAATAAAATGAAACTAACAGTTTATAATTTTTAATTTATTAATCTTATATTTTTAATTCTGCTTATTGTACATTGTTTAATTACACACATTTGTTTTTAATATAACAGCGTTTTTATTAAATGTAACGCTTATTTCAAGAAGAGTGAAAGAAACCGCTAACTCTCTGCGTGGCAGATGTTTGTTGCACGAAAAGTATCCAACTCGCAACCTTTCATACTAAAATGAACTCTTAAGACGGAAAAATAATAGGTTTTCATCTTATTTATCCATTCAAAAGTATCACACCATTTGAGTTCATTGAATATTCTAACAGTTTCTAGCCTGTTGTTTGTAATGATCAATGGACCTCCTCTTCGACTCTTTAACTCAGCTAAATATGTTGACTCTTGGACTGTGTCTGGACACCACTCAGCATTAGTCGTCAAGAGTAAGGAGTTCAAGAGACAATAAGCATGATGAAAACATGTTGAAGTTTTGGTCCATCTTTAAGGCAACTTAAACCATCATGAAAGTGTTTTTTTTACTGCTTTTATTACTTTAATACAACACATTTTTTTTAATGTTTTGCGAAATAAAATTTGGAATTAAGTTTTTGTATAACTAAATTTTTTTTTTCATACCAATAATTTGGAATAGTCCCACATCCCACAGAAGGTTACAGTTCTGGCATATATATATATATATATATATATATATATATATATATATATATATATATATATATATATATTTATTTATATAATATTGCTAACCTCAGCTTTTGTTTAAGGCATCGTAACAAAACAAACTGACACACTTAAATATACACACTTAACAAACTAACATACTAGTTTTTCAGAAGAAGGTTTTCCATACAATTTGATGTCCATTGCTTAAATGAAAACTGAGTTATTACAACTCAATTAACTTACTTCCCATTCTTTGGCACACCTTTTCATACGTTTTCTGTTTATATCATCTTCGAGTCGCCCTGGTAGGTTAACGGATAAGGCTCTGTACTGCAGTGCATGAGGATTTCGGTGTAATTCCCGGTGTTTGTTGATTGTAATTGTTGACATTTATTTAAATGATTTATGAATGCAACTTATGCAGGCTAGCATCTGCTCTTTTTATTCATTGCACTCAATTTTGAGAACATGTCCTTTATAAATTGAAACTTATGTATTCGGAGCTATGATAAGCATCGAATGTATTAAAAAATGAGTACATTTACTTATATTTGAGTACCTTAACAGTGTAGCTTTCGCATCTTAGAAAAATTAGAATGTCAGCGGATAATTTGTTTAAAATTGTTAATACATTTATTCCTATATGCAGTAATAAGAAATGTTGAGGTTCCAATGAAATATTTTCAAATTACTTTATGGCACCATAATTGAAAACGCGAAACCTATCCAGTCATAAAATTGTTTTAGATCGAGTAATTCAGAAAAAATAGTATTTAATTATTGAATACTAATTATTAATATGATAGCCTCGTACGTAATTTCTTCACCGTTCTTATAATGGTATAAATATAGCATTTTTATGATTTTTTGATGCCTGACTTCTAGAAGTTGACACCGGTTTAAATACAAAAAAATTAACAATTACATGTAAAGTGATCAATTTAATTTTATTATTTTTTTTATATAACATTATTTATTTTACAAAGTGGTAAGAGTTAAATTAGATAATTATTTACTTTTTTGTAAAAAAAATGCTACTTTTCACACTTTCACAAACTTATCTAAGTCAATGTAAATGATTTTTAAAAACGTTTCAAGTTAAAATATTTTAAAATGTGCCTAACAAAAACTCAAACATATTTTTATTTGTAAGATGACGTAATTTCAAACAAATATTTGTAAGAACTCAAATGTATTTCGTAACATCGCAAACAACAATTTCATGCTCTCTTTCCTAAAAAATAAGTTTTGAACTCATTGTTGAAACTCAAGTTTGCATTTTTCTGTGTAAACAAAGATTTTTCTTTAGACATTTTCATAGCTGCAAGCTGGAAAACAAACATGTTAAAGGTTTGTCGAGAGAAATAAAATTGGTCGACGGCAAAAACTACAGTTTGTGCTGTCTGGTATTTCTCCATTTCTTGATAATTTTCCTAAGGCAAAATTGTATTTATAGATCGGTTGGGAAGATAAAAATTGGCAATAACTTATTGTATTTATGATATGATCTTAAAATGAAGAAAATATCTGCTAATATACTTTGAAGTATTGTTTTAGTGCGCCAATATATTTTTATAATTTTACGAACATTTTCTTCTAACTTGACATGATGTATGCATAATTTTTTTTGTGTTATTCGTGCAAACATTTGGTATCAGAAAATTACACCATACAACTTTGCATTAAAAAATTAAATCTATTTAATTAGATATTTTATTTAATTTGCTCGGCTGCCGTACAATCAAATCGTTCTACACTGTTCAAAATAGGTACTCAAAATAAGTAAAATGTACTCATTACTGAGTATATTCGATGCCTATGGCTCCGAATATATGTTTAATTTTTGTAAAAGACATCTACTCAAAAATGAGTACAATGAATAAAAAAAGCAGTTGCTTGCTTACATAGGCAACTTAGCTGCCAATTGGTATTAAGTCATAGAAAATCCCAAAATAAACTAACACTCATTTCAATTACTATGCTGCTTAGATACAGCAATAGATCAAGTGGTATGAAGATTAAATTCAATTGGTTGCCCAATAATGAATTGAAAGTACACTTAACATTACAGCAAGAAAACAAGTACTAACTTTAAACAGTCTTATATCTGTTTTTAGTCTGATACCACTTGACCCCCAAGTCGCTCATTTATGTAAAGCAACGTAAAAATTGGGTATTGTATTTACCATCAGAAACAATTTCATAAGATCAATTCACATACCTAAAAAAATAATTTTTACAAAACAAACCGTTTTTTCGTAACTACCAATTACATAGAATAAATTAAATATAAGTATACTTTTTTTTACAACCAAGCCTACATGCACCTCATTGAGTCACACAATTCTGATTGCGGCGAGAGCCCACGACGGTCATGTAGTCGAACTGCTCCGCTAATTAATGTAATTTCTCAAAACTAATCATGAGTTTCAACTTTTCAATGTTACCATGGCTGGATGAGCAAATGGGACCAAAGTTCCCGCTCATTAAAGAGTCAAAAACGGATGATGATCCGCTATTCAAGGAATTCGTTTCTCTAACATCACAATTGATGTATCAGATTGACTTATCTCCACAGGCAACTTTAAAACTGGAGAATGATATGCTCAACATTGCTATGTATCTCTCAGAACAAAGTCAGTATGCTTCACAATTTAACATGAAAGAGATACTTGGATGTGTGGACGCCGAAAGAGTGGAAAAGTATACCCTCATCGCGCGAACTCCCGTTCCTGTCATCTCTACAACTAACATTGTAACATCTTCTGTTCTAAGTAAGAGGAAAAAGAAAAAGAAGGTAAAACCGACCGGTGGTCGGGAGCCAAAGGAATGTTGCGTCGAAGTCGGCATTGATAGAGATGAATGTATCCCTACGCCAGCTCCGGTGGTGAGTCATCCTGCGGTTTCGCTTTCGATTTCCTTGAACTCTGTTGAACACCAAATATCTCCTGAACACCAAGTGTCTACTGTTCCCATTCAACTCATTGCTAATGATGCTGAGAAAATGGAAGAAGACCCTTTGGACCCTATTTGTGAAAACACACCTGCCACTCCAAATTCCCCAAATCCGGGATCTATTTTCTTGACTGTTACCACCGAGTTTGAGATGATTCTGAAAAGTCTGAAAACCAAATTCGGTGAGTCATTTAAATCTTTATTACAAGGCAAAACTGTCAAAATCTCACCTACATGCGAGAGTACTCTTTTTGCCATTATGTCATACCTACAATCTGTTCACTGCTGTGACTTTTATTCTCATGTTCCACATTGATATCGGAGTAATGTCATTTAGTTGACACACTTCGTTAACCTGCATAAACGAGAGAAGCCTACATGATTTTTCATAAGTAAAGCCAGAAAAATTATTTAGTTACACTTAACATTACTTCATCATCAAAAAAAAAAGGAAATGCAAACACAAACTTGGAAATCCCTTTTTTTTTTTTAAAGTCGTTCAAAAATCTTTTTTAAAGAATCACGACTCCGAATCCAACAGAACACGATACCATTAATATAAATGAAACTACCAGTTTTTGATTCAGCATCATATATTATATTATTTTTTTTTTTTTTTTTTCATTATATTCATTCGCACTTTAACTAATATATTATCACGATTATTTATATACTAGAAGTAATCTTAGACTTTGAAGAAATAATTTCTTATAAGATTAAAAAAATCGTAATATATGAAGTGTGAAAATGGATGTTCCATTTCAAAGACATATTTTCATGATTCATATCTACTAATGGGCAGCATTTATCAATTGAATTCATGTAATCGAGATATAATGAACCTCAAGTAGGATTTCTTTTATTAAAGGAACTTTTTTTATAAATGAGCCGAAAAGTTGTTTATGAAAAAGGTAATGTTGTCTTTCTTTTAAATATTAGTATATTTTTATCAGAGAAAAAGAATGAAAGTTCAGACATAAGTATGCGAATGTTATGTACCAATTGAATTGGTACATAAACTTAAGCGCAGTTAACACGAGCGAGTTATTTACTCTACGAGAACTGATGAATTACACGAACGTTTACACCATATACGATTTTGTTATCAAGCAGCATTATGTGACTGTTGCCCTTGCAAGGTCAAACCAATACGGTAGGTGTTTTCCCGATAAGAATATATTTCAACAATTTTTAGAGATTTAAAAACTTATACTCTCTACGAAAAAAAGGTACTTAAAATGAGTACCTGAACATAATCGGTTTCTTTTAGTACAATTGCATCGTAAATGAGCCATGAAGTACTCAAATTTAAGTAACCGTACTTTCTCAAAAATGAGCATTGTCATTTAATATTGCTAACCTTAGTTTCTGTTCAAGCCATCTTGACAAAGCAACCTGACAAATTTAAAATAGTTGTCAGATGATGGTTTTTCCACATCATTCGATGTCGATTGCTTAAATGGAAACTGCTTGGTTACAACTCATTTATCTTACTTCACATTCCTTTGCCACTCCTTTTTATTATCTCTTCTGTTTATAACTTCTTCACGTCGCCCTGGTAGTACAACGGAGAAGTCACTAGTCTTCGGTGTCTTCGGATCTAGATTCGATTTCCAGTAAGTCTTTGTAATAATTGTCGATTTAAACGTTTGATTTAATTTATAAAATTAATTAGGTATTTTTTTTAAAAATTAATTTAGTTTAATTAATTTAATTTAATTTAATTTAATTAACTTTAATTTAATTTAATTTAATTTAATCTAATTTGGTTTAATTTAATTTAATGTAATTAAGTATAATTTAATTTAATGTAATTAAGTTTAATTTAATTTAATTTAATTTAATTTAATTTAATTTAATTTAATTTAATTCAATTTAATTTAATTTAATTTAATTTAATTTAATTTAATTTAATTTATCTAGGTTCGATTTCCGGTAAGTCTTTGTAATAATTGTCGATTTAAACGTTTGAATGATTTAATTTATCAAATTTATTAAATAAAAAAATATCGTCACCTGGTACTTTTGGTTTGGTTTGATTAAAAACTTCTGCATGCATAGTGTGCTATTGACCACTGTTCGGGCTCTATGTCGAAGGAAAGGACCTGTAACGATGCCTCGTATTTTTGAACCATGGTCAGATGACAAGGGCAACACCTGAGCTGGCACCCGACACAACCTCAATAGGCATCAGTACATTGGACCCCGATCTGATTCATCGAGCACCAGTCCCATATACACGACAGTAAATGTCAGATTTTCTGGACGACTTTCTAGTATTTTTGCAGCAAAGCTTGCAACCCTCCGATAGCAAGATCACTACTTTTTTAATTTTCTTTGTCAAGTCCATCGCACGGATTCGAATCAGCAATCTTCCGATTGCTAGCTGAACGCTTTATCCGCTGGTTATCCAAAATTAATTTAATTTAAAATAATTTAGTTTAAAGTAGTAACAAGAAGTATCCATGGCAAAATTTAGTAAAAAAAAGTATACATGGCAAAAAGTAAAACTTTCTGGTAATCTGGTAAAGTATATCTTTAATAAGTTATTTCCAGTAACACATAAACGTTCAAGGTTGTGTGCATTCGGCTATTTCAAACGAACAAATGAAATGCGTGTCATTGCGCTCTAGATGTTTACAATGCACAAAAACGTCATAAATATGTTATTAAACAAGTACCAATGTCACAAACATGTCATTTATATAGCGTGCGGGCTGCTCTAAATACCAAACACCATTTCAAATGAGCATTCTCAATAAAGGTACGAATCGCTTTTTCCCAGAATAAAAGTTCTGAAGTTAATTTAACACCCTCCTATTCAATGGTTAAACCTGAAATATCATCTAGACATGCCAGCTCTCAAAGGGCCCATACGACGCTTTATTTTCATTATTTATCTCTGTATAGTAGTAATAGTAAAGGGAGAATAGTTTATAAACTTTGAGAAATATATCAGTAAGGCAGATGAACAGTGGGCATTTTGTGGGTGCACCGACTGAGATGAAGAATGGAAGATTATTTTTGTGTTGGTGAAGATGTGGATGGGAGTTTCCCATTCTTTATTTGTGATTGTATGCTGAAGCGATATTTTAGTCGAAATTGACATTTTGATATATTTATAGTGTAATATTTATTGTTACTTTCAGTTCAAAGCTTCGGTGACTGATTCCTAGATTTATACTTTTAGTTTCGTTGAGGAATTAAAAGGGATAGTTAAGAAAAATGTCTGGATATGGGCATTTTCTTGCCTTGAAATCGGTTTTAAGTGTACCTTTAAAATGACGTATTGATTTTGTTTATATTCTGCACATTTATAGCAAACGTGCTTTTTGACACGGATTTATAGTTCTTGAACTATTATTTACAACTCAAAATTGAAGTTAAAATTATAACTAAATTATTTTAAAGTTTCTTCTATTATACACGGTAAGGATTTCTATTTTTTGTCTTTCATGAAATTATAAACTTCTATTTATGTATTATATGGTAAAACCTGGTATATATTTACTTTTTTAATTTTAAGAATATGATGACGAATACCTTGTATAAAATTTCGAAGTATATTATAATTGAAACTATTATTTACTATACAATATTGATGTTAAAATTATAACTAAATTATGTTTAAGTTTCTCCTGTTAGACAGGGTAATAATTGATATTTTTTGTCTTCCGTGAATTTATAAACTTCTATTTATGTATTATATGGTAAAACCTGGTATATATTTCTTTAATTTTGGAATTATGATGACGAATACTTTGTATTAAATTTCCAAGTATAATACAATCATAATTGAAACATGAATGCAATTTTTTTGTTTAAAAATATGCACAAACTGATATTTTATTAAGAAAAAGCGCTTTAATCTTTTTATTTGCAATATTATTATCTAAAAAAAATGAGAGAAAAATTGACGAGTGTAAGCCAACAAGTAATTTAATTATATTATATAATATGGTTATCTACTTTGTTACTACAATTGTTTTTAATAAAAATATATTTTATTTAAATAACCGAAATATGTATGTTATATATAAGAATGATATGTTATTAAATGGATTTTAAAATAAATTTTGACGTGAAATGACTTTAAAATCAAGCTACATTGTGGGTAACAAAGTTGACTAAATGTACAATTAAAAATTGACGAGTGCAAGCCAACGTTAATTTAATTACATTTTATAAAACGGTAAACCAGTTTTTTACTACCAGTATTTTAAATAAAAAAAACTTAATTACTTTATTAAAATAACCGAAATATGTATGTTAATAATAAAAATGTTATGTTCTTAAAAAGATACAACTTCTAGAAAGCAAGCATAACATTGATAACTCTGTAATTACTTTTTCTTCGACGATATTTCCGATTCTATTTTCCACCGATTCCGTCTGAAAACATTCGATTTATTTTTATCCAACAATGTTATGTTAGCGCCATCAGCGGGACAAAGTACGAAACGAAGTTACGCAAGGGAAACACCAAATGAAAGGATAACACAGCCACCGTTTTGGACGGAGAAACGAGATTCTTTCGAGTTGACAGGCGAGGCAACTTAATCAACAGCAAACGGGGACACGGAATAAGATTTAAAGTTCCCCGAGGAGGACTGTTGATCAAGTCGCTTTTTCATCAGCGGGACTCGGTGGACTTTCACTAAGAAAATGAAATATATATCTTTTCGAGGGGTTTGCCGTGGAATTTAACACTTTGGGAAGTTAACTTTGACCGCAAAACAGACGTATTTTTGAGCAATCGATCGGTCACAGTGTATGTGATTTTCAATATGTAAAACGACCGGCGTGGCTCTTCTGGTATTATGTCAAGTTGGTGTGGTAATGTTACATGAAAAAAATATAACATATCGTATGTTTGGTAGTTACAATACTCATTATAACGTACCCTAATATAACAGATGTCGCTTATAACTGACAGTTGGTTTGGTTAATTAACGTTGCACTAGAGCTGAACAGTGGGCTATTTGGGGACGGTTCGGGGTCTATCTCAAAAGAAAGACCCAGGAACAATGCCTCGTATTTTTGAACCATGGTCAGATGACCAGGACAACACCTAAGCTGGCATCCGACGCTGTTGCATTTTTAACTGTTGCATTGCCATGCAATGTTTAAAGGTATTTCCTTCGGAATGTATATTAGATGGTCGTAATGCATAAGGTAAGTTTAATACCGATTATTAAAATGTACTTAAAATGAATTTTTCTCATTTAAAATAAAGAAATTATGATCTAATAATTTAAAAAAAAAATATGGTATGTAATAAAACTAATCCACCAGTTTATTATTCTTAATGTATTAATCATATAGTTTTAATTCTGTTGTTACCTCATGACGTATAAAGTTTTTTAATTTAATATAAAAGCGTTTTTATTAAATGTAACGCTTATTGCAAGAATAGTGAAAGAGGTCGCTAACTCTCTGCGTTCCAGATGTTTGGTGCACGAAAAGTATTAAACTCGCAACCTTTCTTACTAAAATGAACTATTAAGACAATAAAAAAAATAGGTTTTCATCTTATTTAAGACGTTTTCATCTTATTTAAGACGTTTTCATCTTAAAATAAATTTTTATTTTTAAAAAAGGGTTTAATCATAATTAGAAAGGCATTTATTTAATAGGCAAAGAAAAAAACTGTATGGATAAACTTCAAATTGTTTGGAGTCCATAAATGAAATACAAGTTTCCTTTCTAAAAGTGATGAAAATAAAATATATAACACTAGAGTTTATATAAAGAAATATATAATACATCCATAAATAATTATTCTAGTCACATATTAAGTTTATGAAGTAATCATTAATATGTGAAATTCTTATAATTAATAATTTATATTTTCAAAATGAAATAAAAAATCAATTTTAAGAGTAAATCTATTTTAATTATAACGTGGGGGTATGCAGATACATTATTAAAAGTAACAGATTTTCCTAATTTTTATTTTCACTATTGCGAATAAAGTTTTTCATTTCTAGATGTTTGTGAATAAGCCATCGTTTATGACTTTTTTTAATGTTAATTTTAAATAAATTCACTTAGAAATTCACGCGAATTCAAATAATCTTCGGATTTATATTCGAAAAAATTGAATTGTAAATAACTTATTTTCAATTACTTTATTAAACAAATATATTGTTGAATTCAATTTTTCAGCGCATGAATTTTCAATGAATATAATTTTTATTTGTATAATTTAATGTAAGAATATTTGTGATGGAAAATAATCCAGGTGGGTATTTAACACCGCATTAATAACACCTTTCGATACCATTGACAGAAATTTTAAGACATTTTAAAAGAAATATATTAATGAATCCCGGGTCCAACACAAATAATTCTTATATTAGTTGGTGAATAAAAAATCTCATGCCATATAGGTTTGGTTTATACTATTTCCGACTGCACATTTCTGTCCTTGTATTGAGACTTATCACAGCCACATTCACACACACATTCATGCTTGCACCACGTTATTTTAGAACCAAGGTCAGATGACGAGGAGGCACCTGAGCTGACACCCCACGTCTTCAATAGGCGTCGGAACACCGATCAGATTTAATGTGTACCAGTCCCGTGTACACACCGGTGTAATTTGTTAGATGTTCTTTACGGACATTCTAGTATTTTTGTAGCATAGCTGGCAATCCCCCGATGACAAGATCACTATTTATTTATTTTTAAACTTTTCTTTGTCAAGTCATTCGCACGGGCACGAACTAGCAATCAGTTGCTTCGAGGGCAGTTGTTCTAAAACTGGCTCGTGAAGATGAAGTTTTCGAAGATTGTTTTATTATTTACAAGTTTAACCTGGCTGTACAAAATATCCTAGTTAATACCAGAGGTATATACATTGCAATTACCTATATTTTCATACTTTTTGAAAATTATATAGTTTATAAACATGATAATGCATATACGCTACACAACAATTTTAATTAATTGTTTAATAAATTGGCATTTCGGATATTTTTTGGTACACTTTTTTAGCGGTTCATGGGCAAAAAGAAAAGAAATATATAATTAAAAAAGAGAAAAAAAATCATGTACTAGAGCAGTGGTCGGCAAACCGCGGATCGCGAGCCACATGCGGCTCTTTGGCTTCTTGAGTGTGGCTCTTCCACAAATTACCACGTACGGCGGGCGCGTTGAAACTTCGGGGCAAAAATTAAAAACAACAACATACAAACTTGACTTAACCCAAACATTCCAAGGAGATGCAAGGCAATTGTTCACATTAGTGTTTGTTAGTTATTGTTATGATTGTGAAAGGTATGTTAAGATAGTTTGGACATGTAGAGAGGATAAACGAAATAAGATAGACGAAATACAAGACGAGTGTGGATGGAAGAATTGGAAGGGTTGATCTCATCGAACACACCTCAATCAGATTAAGGACGATTTTAGCAAAGGCCGGCTTAGGAGTACCCTAATTAAGTGAATAACAATGTATCTACCTATATAGTTAAATTTTAAAAATGTGGTTCCCAAAAGAAATTTCAATCGTTGTTCTGTTGATATTTGGCTCCCAAAAGAAATTTCAATTGTTGTTCTGTTGATATTTGGCTCCCAAAAGAAATTTCAATCGTTGTTATGTTGATATTTGGCTCTGTTGACTAATAAGTTTGCCGACCACTGCACTAGAGGGTTAAAATAAGGTACTCAATTCCTGTTTATGGGGATGTTTGAGTAGTGTAAAGGTATAAATGCATAATATGGAATACAATTCTGAAAATATATGGGTAACATAACCGTCTGATTTCTATATTTTTAGATTCTCTACGTTTTGTGAATACATGCAATATATATTTGCTAAAACTAGAACATTTATGATGAACTATATATGTTTTTGAATATATAAAAAATCCTGAAGAACTAACAACCCTGCCTAATACTCCTCCTGTTCAACAGTTATGCCAGTTGATCAGACCCTACCTTAACCGAGATGCCCCTTTAAATTCCATATTCGCAATGGTAAACTTCATTTATGTAGCTTAGAAATTTTTTTATGTTAAATTACTTGTCATACTGGAGGCGAAGGCTTCTACGGAGCCAATACCTTCGTAAACCCTAAAGGAGTTAATTAGGAGATGGAATATGGTAATATTTATTTGATATTTATTGTACATATTGAATAAAAGAATTACTTCTGGGTGTAAATTACTATTTTGTAGGTTTGGAATCAGAATGTATATAATATAAACACATTTTTAATTAGTTTTAATAAAAATACCAGTATTTTTAATAATATAAATGTTAGATAAAATTGTTAAAATATAGCAATAAGTTTTGAAAAAATGTTACGATCTTTTACGAAACTTTGGTACTCATTTAGATGCAACCAACATTTGGTGCTTTGTTTCACCATTTTACGGTGGTTTAGTGGTGAAACGATGCATAAAATTCAAGTTATGTTAGTTTTGTAGTAGTAATATTTTTGTTTGAAGCTGACAAACCCTCCGATCGCAAGATGACAATATGTCATCGATCGGGCTCGAACTAGGAATCATCCGATTTATAGCTTACCGCCTTTATCCACTGTGTCACGGAGGCCCATGTTCGTCGTTGTTTTTCTTGGAGGGGCTTGTTGGTGTAGCGACAGCAAAAATTTTGAACGCAGTTAAAGAGGTTGCACTAATTATCGGTGAAACCTCCATAATATCCACCATAATATGGCATAGACCTCTGTTTTGCACCAAGATATGGTATATCGTTGATCTGAAATTTTTAACAGTGCAGAGTTGAAGGCACACTTCAAAAACCTCAAAATTCCAATAACGTTGCTTACGAAAGTAGGTGTGGGTTACTTAGTGTTGGTGTCCTTGTCAAATATTGGGAGTGTATGACAAGCTAAAAATGTTTGGTTATGACAATATACATATTTAAAATCAGCTACATGTTTGAATAAGGATAGACACACCATATTACACATTTAAAGGCATGCATTTCGATTCTATAATGCAGCGACAAATTGATATTAATTCGATTTTGTTCAGTAAATCCAGTACCTTTCGGTAGCATATCAGGCCCCGATGTACACAAAACCTTCAAATAAAGCATGTACGTTACGAACTGACTGCAACTTTAAAGTGTGACTAGTTAGGAAACTTTGTTTTGTGCGGTATGGCAACTTCTAGATTGATCTATGAATTTTGATTTTACTTTTATTTCGTCTTTGCGAGAGGTTTTAATCTCTGTTTTCTGATGATCAATTTAAATTACTATCGATTAAATATATTTATTTTGAATATGACATTATTTTTACTCAATAATCTATCTGTAGCGGTCCAATGTAAAGCCAAAGTGATGCCCACGAAGACAGGCGGATCATAATATTATCTTCCTTTTGTTTGTGATTTTTTTTTAAATTAAAGTTTATGTGTGTGTGTATTAATAAACAAATAATGTGTGTGTGTGTGTCTGAAATCAAGTCAGTCAGACAGTTGTACTCATTACTTTTCGAATTATGCGTCGTATATTTAAATAGTTTGTACTTAACTGTTTTTAGTATGAAACAACTACAATGTGTACCCAAAAAATAAAAATTGTAATATACATCAAAATAAATTTTCTACCAGTAATGTTATGCAGCATTTTATATAAAGTAATTTTAATTAGTAAACGACAATAAAGGGGCAAAACGAAACAGTGATATTTTAAAGATGCCGCTAGGTATCAGTACCCCAAAATCAAGGAATATCACACATAAAAATATATAGTAAAGGATATTTGGTGATGTTTTAAAATTTGTAAATTTCAACAAATAATAAGGATACGATTACCAAACTTTCAAGACAAGATACTGATAATTTAATGAAACAAACGGAAAGTTATAATAGAAATATCACTAATAATTGTTGAATATATGTGGACATTTTTTTTAAAACTATGCATACTTTTTTTTATTTAAAAAGGGAGAAATGTGAATTTGTGTAATTCCTGCACTTGGAAGTAAAAAAAACTCTTATAACATAATAAAACATTGTTTACTTAATTAATTCATTTTATTATACTAAAATTTCTGATAAGTATGGGCTTTCACTACAGAAAGTTAAATTTTGTTAAAATTCCGATCTGCATGATGGGTTTTATAAATTTGTTATTCTGTAGATTGACTGAAATTTGACTGAAATTTATTTGGACTAGGTACCGAGAAGCGAAGCTTCTATAACCCTTACAATACAAAATTTTTTTACATGAGATGTGCATGAGTACAATTATTCCATGAGGTAAGAGGACGAAACAGGACAAAACAACATAAAGAAACAAACAAAGGTCAAAAATCAAACACAACAACGAATTACAATTCGCATCAAGATTCACATTTGAATCGTCAGACAAGTCGAGACTGAAAGTTTATTGTTCTTGTGTTGGGAGGGTCCGGCAACTCCATGATGAGTGTGCGTAGTTACCTCCGCACAAAGTTCCATGAAATGAGGAAGGAAAATCGAAGGAGCTTAGTACATTTACTAAGTTTCCTCCGAAAAGAAGGTGATGAAAGCTTTCACCTTTTCCGCAGCTTGCGGTTGATTCTTTAAAGAGTTAGTGAGGAGCATAATTCCTTGGTCTCCACGAAAGAGTTCTTTAAGTTCTTTCATCAACTCAATAAGTGGTACAAAATCCTTAAGCACATCAGATTGGGTCGGTGAGGGTAGAACATTAGGTTTGTTAATAGCAATCTGCGCTTGCTCTTTACGTATTACTTTTCCGTTTTGAGCTGGCACTGGTTTTGCTATAACAGGTTTTTCTATTTCTTATATGCAGGGTTTATATTTTTTGCTTTTTATCTGTTTTAGAATGGATAATTGTTATTTTATTTCAATTATTTTAAATATATATTCTACTACGGCCAAAACAAAGAAGTTAATAAGTTATGGTTGTCCATTTCTTTGAATGAAATTTAATATATTCCTTATTAATTTATCTTTGAAAAATCTCCTTTTTTGCTCTCTCACAAACACAGTTTTTGGATACGCAAACTTACATTGTAAAAAAAAAGCTACTTAAAAATAAGTACTTGAACCTACTCGTTTTACTGTGAGTGGAATTGCATCGTAAAGGTCCCTAATGGGCACAATTTTAAGTAATCGTACTTTCTCGAAAATGAACAGTGTGATTTAATATTGCTAATTTCAGCTTCTGTTCACGGTGTCTTAACAAAACGATATGACAAACTTAAATAGTTGTTCAGAAGATGGTTTTCCGCATTATTTGATGTTTATTGCTTAAATGGAAACTGAGTTATTACAAATCAATTATCTTACTTTCCTTTCTTTTGGCACACCTTTTTTAACATTAATTATGTGTATAACTTCTTCACGTAGCCCTGGTAACTTAACGGATAAGGCGCTGGACTGAGGTGCCTGATAATCTGGGTTCGATTCTCGGTAAGTCGTGGTTTTATTTGTCGATATTTATTGAAAGTGGTTTATGAAAGCAGCTTAAGTAGACTATCATCTCTAATTTTTTTGAGTACATGTCTTTTTCAAAATGGACATTTATGCATTCTGAGCCATGAATCGAATGTCGATTCACGGCTCAGCATGAAGCATTGAATGTACTCAAAAATGAGTACATTTTACTTAATTTTGTATACCTATTTTTAATGCTGTCGCTTCATACACGGCTTCATATACTTAATTTTAGTTCCGGTTAAAATTTAAATGTTAGATTCTATATCTCAATAATTATTTATGAAATAAGACGATTTAATTACACAAAACGTATCTGATTATATTTTTAAAGAACTAAATTGTGTGTGCATGCATTAATAAATAAATAGTGAAATCAAGTCAATCAGACAGTTGTATCCCATACTTTTTTAATAATGTGTTGTATACTTAAATGGTATGTTCTTAACACTTTTTAGTAGAAAACTACATTGTAGATCAAAATATTCAAAAATTATAAAAATAAATTACATGTACCATTAATGTTATACATAATATTATATAAAGATATTTTAATTAGTGATAATTAAAGAAAAACAGAGTTGAGAAAACAGAGCAATATTAAAGATGCCGCTAGGCATCAGTATGCTAAAGTGTAGAAACATAACACATAATAATATGTAGAGAAAAAAACTTGGTGACGAGGGTTTCATTTCTTAAATTGTAGTCAAAATTTAGATGTTTAGTTTTGGCTGGTTTTATATTTCTGAATACTATATATCAAGAACTATTGATTATGTGATGATGATAAGGACGTCCCTCTATATACACTCGACTTAAAACAACACTTACAGTAATTCATTTCGTTTCCCTGCAATTTATTCGTCTCAAATCTTACAAAAACACTAAATAAAATCCACATATACTTTTGTGTCAAAAATACAGTTAGTTACATAATTCCTCGGAGAAATAGTTCTTCCATAAATTTCAAGTTATCTAACTTTATACCTCTCTGTGGAAAACTGATATCCTTGTGCCACGCTTGAGACTGAAGATTTGGGTTGAGATTCAACTCGCTAGTATTTTTAGTAACAGAAACTTTGATATCACATATCGCAGAGTATGAACCATTATTATTTTAAAAATCAGAGCTTCTGGGCTCATATACAATCCAATTCTACTCGCTCAGATTTTTAGTAACAGAAACTTTAATACCACATATCGCAGAGTATGAACCATTATTATTTTAAAAATCAGAGCCTCTGGGCTCATATACAGTCCAATTCTACTCGCTCGTATTTTTAGTAACAGAAACTTTGATACTACATATCGCAAAGTATGAACCATTATAATTTAAAAAAACAGAGCATCTGGGATCATATACAGTACAATTCTACTCGCTCGTATTTTTAGTAACAGAAACTTTGATACCACATATCGCAGAGTATGAACCAATATTATTTTAAAAATCAGAGCATCTTGACTCATATACAGTCCAATTCTACTCGCTCGTATTTTTAGTAACATACACTTTGTTACCATATATCGCAGAGTATGAACCATTATTTTTTTTTAAAAATCAGAGCTTCTGGGCTGATATACAGTCCAATTCTACTCGCTCGTATTTTTAGTAACATAAACTTTGATACTACATATCGCAAAGTATGAACCTTTATAATTCTAAAAAACAGAGCATATGGGATCATATACATTCCAATTCTACTCGCTCGTATATTTAGTAACAGAAACTTTGATACCACATATCGCAGAGTATGAACCAATATTATTTTAAAAATCAGATCATCTTGACTCATATACAGTCCAATTCTACTCGCTAGTATTTTTAGTAACATACACTTTGTTACCATATATCGCAGAGTATGAACCATTATTTTTTTTTAAAATCAGAGCTTCTGGGCTGATATACAGTCCAATTCTACTCGCTCGTATTTTTAGTAACAGAAACTTTGATACCACATATATCAGGGTATGAACCATTATTATTTTAAAAATCAGAGCTTCTGGGCTCATATACTGTCCAATTCTACTCACTCAGATTTTTAGTAACAGAAACTTTGATACCACATATCGCAGAGTATGAACCATTATAATTTTAAAAATCAGAGCCCCTGGGCTCATATACAGTCTAATTCTACTCGCTCGTATTTTTAGTAACAGAAACTTTGATACCACATATCGCAGAGTATGAACCATTATTATTTTAAAAATTGGCAAACTGCGTAAAACTTTGTATTGAAATCTAGCTCTTAAGAGACGTAAAATACATTTGTATGAATTCAAATTTTAAATAAAGTCAATGTAAGTTTTACCAAATAATTCTGTCATTCGATGCGACATTGTTTGAAGTTTCTTTTAAGTTAATATCGAAAAAAAATGTGAAATTCTTTTTCATCTAAAGCACTCTTTGAATAGGAAAGTTTAATATTTTACTTTAATATGCAACGGTTTGTTTAGTATAATTTAAATTAAAAAAATAATATAAGATATATATTTCTATTCAATTACTATCGATTCTATTTTTTATCAAAGTAAATACAAATGTATTTTTCAGCAAAAAAATAATACTTTTATATTAAATAAAACATATTCGATATATAATCAAATACATTATGTCTATAGTAAAGATCCCTTTAACACACCCTAAACGCAACGAATCTTAACACATGTGGTATCAAAAGAAAGATAACTACATGAACCAGTTTAAATCTTATTTTCATATCATAAATACGAATGTTTTTTTTTAATATGTTTAAAATAAATCATGCGTTAACATAGGTATTATTGCGTTAACATAAGACAAAAAATTGGGTCGACTTTTGGATAACCTCAAAAGACGTGTCGTTTTTACGACGTGGAATTCAAACGCTGCCAGAAAGATGGGGACAAGTAGTGGCTAGCGATGGACAATACTTTCAGTAACATGTTTTTTAATGATTTTTTAAAATAAAATATTAATTTTCACAAAAAAACAGCGATAACTTATTCAACATCCTACATATCATGGCTCCGAAAACATAAGTTTCAATTTTGAAAAAGACATGTACTCAAATGAGTACAAAATGAGTACACTGAGTAAAAATAAATAAATAAAAGGGCAGTTGCTTGCCTACGAAGGCTGCCTTCATAAATCACTTTCAATAAATATCTACAATTACAACCAATACTCCTAGGGAATCGAACCCATATCCTAAGGAACCGCAGTCCTTATCCGTTGTACTACCAGGGCGACGAGAAGAATTTATAAAGAGAAGAAATGTTAAAAAAGATGAGCCAAAGAATCGGAAGTAAGATAATTGAATTGTAATAACTCAGTTTACATTTAAGCAATCGACATCACATAATGTGGAAAAACATCTTCTGGTCAACTATTTTAAGTTTGCCAGGTCGCTTTGTTAAGATGACTTGAACAGAAGCTGAGATTAACAATGTTTAACCATGCTGCTAGTATATGAGAAAGTACGATTACTTACATTTGAGTACGTCATCCTCATTTACCATGCAATTGTACTAAAGGAACGAGCACTCCATGTACTAATTTTAAAGCACATTTTTGTTTCGTACAGTGTGTGTTAAAAAATTGGTATGTAAGATAATTGAGTTATAATAACTCAGAGTCCATTCAAGTGATGGACATCAAATAATGTGGAAAACCATAATCTGAAAATATACTTTAAGCTTGTCAAGTTGCTTTGTTAAGATGACTTGAACAGAAGCTGATATTAACAATATTAAATCGCACTGCTCATTTTTGAGAAAGTACTGTTATTTAAATTCGAGTACGTCATCGTTCATTTACGATGCAATTGCACTAAAAAAAACCGAGTACGTTCAGGTACTCAAATTTAAGTACCTTTTTATTGTGGTATTTCGAGCCCTGTTTTGATCTAATGCACCGCACTACAAGACCATTGATGGTGCAGTTTGGAAATGCAATTCAACTAAATATTAGGCGGGATGTGTCTATTGAGGTGTGCAACGTCAAACTCAAGTGAGTGGCACTATTTTGGATTCCGATCACATCACTGCACGTTTTGAAGTGAAACTTCTTTCTGTTTGGTCATGAGAGGGTCGCTTACAAAAATCGAATGTAACGTTGCGCAACTAAAACTCGTAACAATAATATCGGTTATACCAAACATTCTACCCACGCGTCTTACTTTGGTATCGTTGTGTAGAGTAAGGAAGCCAAATCTATCACGCATGTGTAGCGTGCGCAGATGGTGCCGTTATAGTGTGGTAAGGGGGGAAACTAGTCAAATTTCTGAATAATATGCATTTTAACTGTCGCATTGCCGTGCAGTGTTTAAAGGTATTTCCTTCGGAATGTGTCCCACATGGCCGTATTGCATAAGGTAAGTTTAATACTGAATATTAAAATGTTCTTAAAAGGAATTGTTCTCATTTAATAAAAGAAATGATACTTTAATATTTTAATTGAAATTTGGAAAACAATTTAATAAAACTAAACCACCACTTTATTATTTATAAATTATCAATAATATATTTTAAATTCTTTAAATTGATCATCAGGAGACATGCGTTTTTTTTTTTAATATAAAAGCGGTTTTATTAAATGTAACGCTTATTGCAAAAATACTGAATGAGGCTGCTAACTCTCTGCGTTTCAGATGTTTGGTGCACGGAAAGTATCAAACTCGCAACTTTTCTTACTAAAATGAACTCTTGAGACAGAAAATTAATAGGTTTTCATCTTATTCAAGACGTTTTCATCTTAAAATAACTTTTCATTTAAAAAAAATGGTTTCATCATAATTAGAAAGGCATTTATTTAATAGGCAAAGAAAAAAAAACTATATGGATAAACTTCAAATTGTTGGAGTCCATAAATGAAATAGAAGTAACCTTTCTAAAAGTGATGAAAATAAAATATATTACACTATAGTTTATAGAGAAATAAATAATATATCCATAAATAATAATTCTAGTTACAAATTAATTTTAGAAAGTAATCATTAATATGCGAAATTCTTATAATTAATAATTCATATTTCCAAAATGAAATAAAAATCAACTTTAACAGTTAATCTGTTTTAATTATAAAGTGGGGCTACAGAGATACATTATTAAAAGTGACAGATTTTTCAAATTTTTAAGTTCGCTGTTGCGAATAAAGTTTTTCATTTCTAGATGCTTGTGCATAAGCCATCGTTTATGAATTTTTTTTTATGTTAATTAATATAAATTCACTTAGAAATTCACGCGAATTCAAATAATCTTTGGATTTATATTCAAAATAATTCAATTGGGCAATTCAAAGGCTCCATGAATGGTTCACAGCAAAAGAGTAAGATTTTTACTGGGGTGGTATTCACAAGTGGCCCAAAAGGTGGGGAAAATGTATAACAAGCCATGGAACATACTTTGAATAAAGCACTTTTTATCATTCTTCTTCCGAACTTAACGTGTTTTTTTTAATAAAACCGCATTTCATACTTGTACACCTGGTACATACAATACCTTATATATAGTACAGTATATATAATACCTTATATACAGTACAGTATATATAATACCTTATATACAGTACAGTATATGTAATATCTTATATACAGTACAGTATATATAATACCTTATATACAGTACAGTATATGTAATATCTTATATACAGTACAGTATATATAATACCTTATATACAGTACACTATATAAAGTGGTTCTTCTTTTCCCGTGGTTCTTCTTTTCGTGGTCTGACCAGAGATAAGATAAGGCTAGCATATAAATTGTTCTAATACTATGATGCAGTATGTGTTATTCTTACAAATATGTTACTACTTTAATGTGATTGTATATATTGTTTTTGATGGCGTCAAATTTTATCATTTGCATTCTTAAGATGTCCTGAAATTATATAGGCAAATGACAAAATTAATTTTGTAAGAAAATTTAAAATTTTGGAATATATCTTTACATTATTAACATACAACATTTTTACATCTTTAAAAAATAAGTTTTTAAATAAAGCCACATATGGTGTTGTGTTTCAAGAACATTTGACACTTTACAATAGCCAATATTCAAGTAATGTCAAATTAAAGAAGATTAGGGGTGACGAGCGGAAGCAAGTGCTACCCTACTCTACTTTTTGAAAATTTAAAACTAGCTCATTGTTTACTCGGCTGGTTCATTGTTTATTTGGTTGAATATACGTCGCACTAGAGCTACACAGTGGGCTATTGACGACGGTTCGGGGTCTATATCGTAGGAAAGACCCAGGAACGATGCTTCGTATTTTTTGAAACATGGTCAAATGACGGGGACAACACCTGACGCAACCTCAATAGACGGTAGGACATTTGACTTGGATCATGCATAACGTGCACCACTCCCGTGTACCCCTCGCCGGTATATAAGAATTTAAAATTTTATGCCAACGCAATCACAAAGCTTTTAATTCGCAAAATTGGCGAAGATTTCGTTTAAGTATTGTTGATTTTAAATTGATGTATGATCCCTGAAATGATCATTTGTTGCACATTTTAATATAGCAAAAAAACTAGTAAGAGGAAAATCACGAAATTTAAGATATCCATATAAAACGTTTTTCTGAATCCATTACTGTCCAAGTATAGCATGGTTGTTATTCATAAATTTTATGAATATTAATATCCTAATTTATTAAAAATTAAAAAATATATACATATAAGTAATGAAAATTAGTGTATTTTATTTGGGTCGTGTAGAAGTAACACATATAAAAATATCAGCTTAATAAAATTTTTTTTCGAAAGATATGATTAAAAGTTTAAGACATTTATTTAACATTACGAGTTCGAAATTTTCGACATTCATAATTGAAAAACTACTAAACCAAATTACTTGCAAATTGACATCCAATGATAAATTTTGTCGTAGATTCTAAATATTGAATCAAAATTGGGTGTTGCAATTGAAAATTTTAAAGTTGGTGCGGATTTTAATGTGAAGATAGTCTCCTATGCAAATATTTTGTATATCAATGTGTAGTAGGCTTTATTCCATACAAAATGGTATATTAAGTTTAGCTCTACTATAATACCTAAAGAAATAACCATTGGTGGTTCGGTTTTTTTTTACCCCGGCTGTACATCAAACACAAAAAATAAAATTTTGAGAAAAATGAATTTGAAGACAAATGTTACCTGTTAACAAGAGTTAGCAAATGTAACTTATTATACTAGTAGTAAAAACAAAAAGTAATACGTATTTTTAATTGCAGTTAATTGAGGAATTAAAATATGCAAAAACATCAAAAACGGTATTTTGAAAAACTTGTAATTCACACTTTCCTTAAAACAACTTACAATATTGGTTTGTTTCAGTAACCGAAATATGATTGTGAAGCTAGCAGCACACATTGCTGTACGTTTTATAAGCTCTCAGCAAAATGTATTTACCTCATGGTAAGACTTAACATAAAACCGATTCTGCGACCTGCAATTTTCAGTTTTTTTTTTTTTTTTTAGAATTTTAAAGCAATTATAAAGAAATAATGAAATAAACGTCACTAACTTAGCTTGTGATCTAAATAATTTTCAGATAATACATATATACATGTTAGATACCAAAAAAATATTGCAAAATGTAGACACACGTTTTTTATAAGGAAGTTTTGGGGCATAGTATTTGATATTATTAAACTTTTTTTTAATTAATTGTAAATATATAGCTTATAAAGTTGTGCCTCAGCAATTTAATTTAGAAAATATTGTTAAATAGAGTACTTTTATGAATTTAACAATTGTGTGCGTTGGTAGAAACACTGGAGATCCGTGGACGTATATATACGGCATTGAGCATCAGGGGTTAAAGAAGTCATCCAATCACTTTTTACATGCTTCATGACACTGGACATCCCTTTTGTAATATATGTTGATAAAGAGATAACTAAAAGTATTTTTTCAAGGTGAAAAATGGTTTTGAACAAAAGTCTTGAAAAAATAAAAAATATTCGGAAAATATATCCAGTTTGCAAATACTCGAAGCAATGTTTATCGTGAGAAGCAATAATTGTCGAGGTAATTTTAAGGTAATTGTCGAGGCTGCAGCGGCTGTCGTGGCTTCACTGTTGAAAATAGGTACTCAAAAATAAGTAAAATATACTTAATTTTGATTATATTCCGTGCTTCCAAAAGGACTGTATTCCATGCTCATTATAGATTTGAGAACATGTTTCATTTTTGAAAAAGACATGTACTGAATAATGAGAACAATGAATAAAAATAAATAAAATAGGAAGCTGCTTGCCTATGAAGGCTGCCTTAATAAAACACTTTCAATAAATATCAACAATTACAACCAAGACTCCTCGGGAATCGAACCTATATCCTAAGGAACCGCAGTCCAGTGCCGTATCCGTTGTACTACCAGGGCGACGTAAAGAAGTTTTAAACAGAAGAAATGTCGAAAAAGATGAGCCAAAAAAATCGGAAGTAATATAATTAATTGAATTGCAATAACTCAGTTTCCATTTAAGCAATCGCCATCAAATAATGTAGAACACAATCTTCTGAACAACTATTATAAGTTTGTCAGATTGCTTTGTTAAGATTACTTGAACAGAAGCTGAGATTAACAATGTTTAAACATACTGCTCGTTTATGAGAAAGTAGGATTACTTACATTTGAGTACCTCATCTCTGATTTACGATGCAATTGTACTAACAAAAAGGAATACGTCCATGTACTCATTTTTAAGCACCTTTTTTTCGTACAGTGTGCGTTAAAAGAATGGGATGTAAGATAACTGAGTTATAATAACTCAGTTTCCATTCCAACGATCGACATCAAATCACGTGGAAGACCATCATCTGAACATCTATTTTAAGATTGTCAAGTTGCTTTGTTAAGATGACTAGAACGAAAAATGAAATAATCCATATTAAATCGCGCAACTCATTTTCCAGAAAGTACGGTTATTTAAATTCTAGTACGTCATCGTTCATTTACGATGCAATGGCACTCAAAGAAAAATGAATACGTTCAGGTACTCAATTTTAAGTACATTTTTTTACAGTGTTATTCCGTGCCCTGTTTTGATCTAATTCACCGCACTACAAGACCATTGATGGTGCAGTTTTGAAATGCAAATCAACTAAATATTAGGCGGGATGTGTCTATTGAGGTGTGCAACGTCAAACTCAAGTGAGTGACACTATTTTGGATTCCGATCACATCACTGCGCGTTTTGAAGTGAAATTTATTCCCGTTTGGTCAAGGGAGGGTCGCTTACAAAAACCGAATGTAACGTTGCGCAACTAAAACTTGTAACACTAATATCGGTTGTACCAAACATTCTACCCACGCATCTTACTTTGGTATCGTTGTGTAGAGGAAGGAAGCCATCACTTTATCACGCATGTGTAGCGTGCGCAGAGAGGAAATTAGTCAATTTTCTGTATAATATGCATCTTTAACTGTTGCATTGCCATGCAGCGTTTTAAGGTATTTCCTTCGGAATGTATGTCAGATGGTCGTATTGCATAAGGTAAAGTTTAATACCGATTATTAAAATATACTAAAAATGAGTTTTTCTCATATAATATAAAGAATTTATATATTTTTTTTGAAATTTGTATACTTTGTAATAAAACTAAACTACCAGTTTATAATTTTTAATATATTAATCATTTGTTTTTAATTCTGCCTATTTCACACAGTTATTACTTACATAATTTTTTTTTAATATAATAGCGTTTTTATAAAATGTAACGCTTATTCCAAGAAGAGTGAAAGAAACCGTCTCTGCATGGTAGATGCTTTGTGTACGAAAAGCTTAAAATCATTTTTTATTTTAAAAAAGGGGTTTTCATCCTAATGAGAATAGGCATAGAAACAAATGGATAAGCTTTAAATTGTGTGGAGTCCAGAAATGAAATACAAGTAACCTTTCTAAAAGTGAGGAAAATAAAATAGAGAGAGGGAGAGTTTATATGGAGAGAGAGAAATATATAATATATCCATAAATAATTATTCTAGTCACAAATTAATTTTAGAAAGTAATCATTAATTATGTGGAATTCTTATAATTAATAATTCATATTTCCAAAATGTAATAAAAAAATAACTTTAACAGTAAATCTGTTTTAATTATAAAGTGGGGTATACACAGATACATTATTGAAAGTGACCGATTTTCCTAATTTTTATTTTCACTGTTGCGAATAAAAGTTTTCATTTCTAGATGCTTGTGCTTAAGCCATCGTTTATGAAATTTTTCTAAATGTTAATTAAAATAAATTCACTAAGAAATTCACGCGAATTCAAATAATCTTCGGATTTATAATCAAAATAATTAAATTGTTAATAACTTAATTTCAGTTACTTTATTAAACAAATATATTGTTTGCATTCAAATTCAATTTTTCAGGGCATACATTTTCAATGAATGTAAGTTTTATTTGTATAATTTAATGTAAGAATGTTTGTGATCGAAAATAATTCAAAAATTATTTGACACTGCATTAATAACACCTGTCAAAATGAAGGATATTTACACTAGAATAACATTGATATCGGGGACATATTACTAATTTTAAGAAATTTTAAAAGAAATGTATTAATGTATCCCGGGTCCAACACAAATACTTCTTTTAGTAGTTGGTGAATAAAATATCACATGCCATATGGTCGCCTCAGAGCAACAGTAAGACATCTAAAAAAAAAAAAAAACGAAAATGAGTTTTCGGTCTTGCTAATATTTCCAAATGTGCCTTTATTTAGTGGAACACTTGGACATTTTTGTGTCTTCTTTGAAATCCCTGAACGACAGCCTTTGATATTCAGCATTGAAAAAATAGCAAATTTTAAAATCAATTTCATGGACAATTCTGTTTTTGTTCATATCCTACTGTTGCTCTGAGGCGACGATATAGGTTTGATTTATACGTTTTCCGGCTGCTGATTTCTGCCTTCGTATTGAGATTTATCACAGCCACATACACATTCATACTTGGAACTCGTTATTTTAGAACCAAGGTCAGGTGACGAAGAAGCACCTGAGCTGGCACCACACGTCTTCAATAGATGTCGGGACCACGGTCAAATTTAATGTGCACCAGTCCCGTATACACATCGGTATAATTTGTAAGATGTCCTGCACGACTTTCTAGTATTTTTGAAACGAAGCTGGCAACCCTCCGATTACAAGATCTCTACTTTTTTACTTCTCTTTCCCAAGTCATTCGCACTGGCTCGAACTAGCAATCCACTGATTACCAGCTGAACGTATTTATCCACTGGACTGACCTACTACTACCCCCTCATTCCATATAGAGAAACCAGCAATAATCTATTAGGTTTAGTACCTAGCTTGTAATCGATGGGTGGTGAGTTCAAAACTTGTCATGATAAGGGTAGTGATCGGAGGTTTGCAAGTTCGATTTGCGGCGGCCGATGTAATTTTTCGTCCACGCTATTGTTGACTGCATTTAGTTGTTGAGTCTTTAGGGTTTACGAAGGTCGTGGCTCCGTAGAAGCCTTCGCCTCCAGTATGACAAGTAATTTAACATAACATTAGCTCTAGGCTACATAAATGAAGTTTACCATTTCGAATATGAACTTTGAAGGGGGCATCTCAGTTAGGGCAGGGTCCTATCAACTGGCATAACTGTTGAAGAGGAGGAGAATTAGGCAGTGTTGTTAGTTCTTCAGGATTTTTTTTCTTTAATTCCTTAGATTCAGAAGGTTAGATTTAAAGATAATTAATAAGTTGATGAGTGCCATAGTATTTAGAAAACCAATACAATTTAATGATGAAAGTATACCAGTTAAGGACTTGCATTTAATGGTATCATTGCTCTTAAGAATGCTAATAAAAAATTAAGAAACGAGAGAAACGTCTTTCTCCGATGAGCTTTGAGTCTAGGAGTGAGTTCTGTTGAGTAGGTGTTTATCGGAATCGTCAGCTCCTTTCAAAGGGCCTCAATGCTGAAGATCTCCCATTGGTTCTGGGGTATAAACACTAGAGAAGTTGTCATGATTTATGTTAATTGCTTGAGAGAGAAAGAACGATGAATGAACTGCAGTAACGCCAAAAGCTTTTATGGGGCTTTGATAAATGCTTAAAAAAATGTTAGTGAATTTTGGTGGTATAGTTCAATAGAAACGAACTTTTTAGATATAATCTGCAGTAAAACAAAAATCGCCAAATTTAGATTTACACTCATCTGGCTCTGTGGTACAGATATATGAAAAGAAGGAACAGTGTGTGTAGTTTGAAAATTAATAGCACACGATTCTGAATGAAAGTGAACTCAATTCAAAAACAAATAACCCCCTAGTGCATAGTGTAGTATATATGCCACACAACATTAAAATGACTACTAGTTGCATCTATTGAGTTTTATGTTAACTATTATAGTATTTTCACGTAGATTTGTAAGTTAATAGGAAACGGTTATGAATGAAATTGAACTCGATTCAAGAACATTTAACCATCTAGTGCATAGTGTAGCATATATGCTACCCAACTTTAAAATGGTTTCTAGTTGTATTTATTGAGTTTTATGTTAACTATTATAGTTTTGTTTTTATGTAGGGAACCATGTGCCTTGTTATCATAACTGCCGCTAGGTTCCTTATCTTTATAAAAATGATTGTGATAAAGGCAATCAGTTGCTTCGAAGTCTGTTTTTCTAAAACTGGCTCGTGAAGGAGAATTTTTCGAAGATTGTTTTATTATTTATCAGTATAACCTGGCTCTACAAAAAATCTCAGTTAAGGTGGTCCGATACCCGATATTCGCAAAAAAAGTCATTTTTTTTTTATTTTTAAAAAATAATATTCAAACTTATCTTAATAACTCACAAAAAACTGCTTCAAAAAATTCCTATTACTTTTTTAGTTATGAATGTTTTAAAGAGACACTATATTAATGATGTGTTCCTATAACATAGTTGTATCACTATCTGTAAACTTTAAAAGCAAATATATCTGTTCGTGGTTTTGAAATTTAATGAACACTAAAAATGCTAAGGCTTTTTTACTATTATACTTAAAATCATAATTTTTGTGTGTATAGCAAGATAAATATATTTTAAATAGATGTATGCATTCAGATTTCCTATTTTTACCATAATTTGTTTTTTAAAACCACTTAAAATGGAATTTTATTTTTTCGTCAATTTTTTTTCCAAAATTTCTAATACTTTTTTTTTTTAAAGTGATGTATCTGAATCAAAATTTGATTGCATACATCTATTTACATATTATTCAACATCTTAAATAAAAAAAATTGCTTCAAAATATTGAAAAACAAAAAAGGAGTAGGAATTTTAAAATTGTTAAAAATTTACTAAAATTTTAATTTAAAAATAAATGTGCAATTTAAAAAAAAATCGAGCGTCTTAAAATGGTTTTTTATGCATATTTAGAAAGAGAAAAAAAATTGGATTGTTCAAGTATAAAAATAAAAAAAAAATGTCGAAGGTATCGGACCCCCTTAATACCAGATGTATATAGATTGTATTTAACAATATGTTCACGCTTTTCGAAAATTATTTTAGTAATTACACATGATAATGCATATACGCTACACAACGGTTTTAATAATTTATTTTTTAAAAAAGGCACCTAGGTAGTAGTTTTTTTTTTTGTATACTTTTCAGCGGTCCATGGGCAAAAAGAAAACGAAGAAAAAATTGATCAAAAAAGAAAAAAATCACGCCCCGTACCTCGTTGGATTCTGGAACAGCTCTCCTAGTATCTCTCTGTAGCCGCCTAACGGATATGTCAGATGTCAGATGTCAAATGTCCGGCGCCTACGGCGTGAACTCCGATGAATCGGTATGAATCGCAAGATTGTTACCGAGTTGCACCTCATATTAAAGATTAAAGAAAAAATATGTGGAATAATTGCAGCAGCGGTTGAAAGCATACTTCAAAAACCTAAAAGTTCCAATAACATTACTTGCTAAAGTAGGTGTGAGTTACTTAGTGTAGGTCTTCTTATCAAATATTGGGAATGAGTGACAAGCTAAAAATGTTTGGTTATGACAATAATTATCTTTTAAATCAGCAACATGCTTTATCAGAATATACACACCATACTACACATTAAAGGCATACATTTTGATATTGTAATGTGGATAAATATGTGTAATAATTGCAGCAGCGGTTGAAAGCATACTTCAAAAACCTAAAAGTTCCAATAATAATCCGGTTTTGTTCGGTAAATCCAGTATATTTCGGTAACAAATCAGGCACCGATGCACACAAAACCTTCAAAAAAGCACGTACAGCTGCGGAAAAAAAAAACGAACCCCCAATGATTATTTCGTTAGTTTTCATAGTAGAGCTAAACTTAATATACTATTTTGTAGAGAATAAAGTCTACTATACAACGATATACAAAAATTTGCATAGGGGACTATCTTCATACTCGAATCCGTACCAACTTTAAAATTTTCAATAGCAACACCTTTTGATAGCGCAGAAATGTTCCCCGCCCTCAAAATAATCTAAATATAAGTTTTCGTTAATTTCCTACCATTATATGCAGAGATATTATACAATATGTATCGATCTTATTTGAGGGGCTACCTCCCAATTGAACAAAGTTGAACTAAGAAATGAATGAAGCGGGTAGAAAATGTTTTGGCGTTAGCCGTGGTTCTTCTTTTCGTGGTCAGATCAGAGATAAGATAAGGCTATAAATTGTTCAAATAATATGATGCAGTATGTATTATTCTTACAGATATGTTACTACTTTAATGTGATTGTATATATTGTTTTTGATGGCGTCAAATTTTATCATTTGCATTCTTAAGATGTCCTGAAATTATATAGGCAAATGACAAAATTAATTTTGTAAGAAAATTTAAAATTTTGGAATATATCTTTACATTATTAACATACAACATTTTTACATCTTTAAAAAATAAGTTTTTAAATAAAGCCACATATGGTGTTGTGTTTCAAGAACATTTGACACTTTACAATAGCCAATATTCAAGTAATGTCAAATTAAAGAAGATTAGGGGTGACGAGCGGAAGCAAGTGCTACCCTACTCTACTTTTTGAAAATTTAAAACTAGCTCATTGTTTGCTCGGCTGGTTCATTGTTTATTTGGTTGAATATACGTCGCACTAGAGCTACACAGTGGGCTATTGACGACGGTTCGGGGTCTATATCGTAGGAAAGACCCAGGAACGATGCTTCGTATTTTTTGAAACATGGTCAAATGACGGGGACAACACCTGACGCAACCTCAATAGACGGTAGGACATTTGACTTGGATCATGCATAACGTGCACCACTCCCGTGTACCCCTCGCCGGTATATAAGAATTTAAAATTTTATGCCAACGCAATCACAAAGCTTTTAATTCGCAAAATTGGCGAAGATTTCGTTTAAGTATTGTTGATTTTAAATTGATGTATGATCCCTGAAATGATCATTTGTTGCACATTTTAATATAGCAAAAAAACTAGTAAGAGGAAAATCACGAAATTTAAGATATCCATATAAAACGTTTTTCTGAATCCATTACTGTCCAAGTATAGCATGGTTGTTATTCATAAATTTTATGAATATTAATATCCTAATTTATTAAAAATTAAAAAATATATACATATAAGTAATGAAAATTAGTGTATTTTATTTGGGTCGTGTAGAAGTAACACATATAAAAATATCAGCTTAATAAAAAAATTTTTCGAAAGATATGATTAAAAGTTTAAGACATTTATTTAACATTACGAGTTCGAAATTTTCGACATTCATAATTGAAAAACTACTAAACCAAATTACTTGCAAATTGACATCCAATGATAAATTTTGTCGTAGATTCTAAATATTGAATCAAAATTGGGTGTTGCAATTGAAAATTTTAAAGTTGGTGCGGATTTTAATGTGAAGATAGTCTCCTATGCAAATATTTTGTATATCAATGTGTAGTAGGCTTTATTCCATACAAAATGGTATATTAAGTTTAGCTCTACTATAATACCTAAAGAAATAACCATTGGTGGTTCGGTTTTTTTTTACCCCGGCTGTACATCAAACACAAAAAATAAAATTTTGAGAAAAATGAATTTGAAGACAAATGTTACCTGTTAACAAGAGTTAGCAAATGTAACTTATTATACTAGTAGTAAAAACAAAAAGTAATACGTATTTTTAATTGCAGTTAATTGAGGAATTAAAATATGCAAAAACATCAAAAACGGTATTTTGAAAAACTTGTAATTCACACTTTCCTTAAAACAACTTACAATATTGGTTTGTTTCAGTAACCGAAATATGATTGTGAAGCTAGCAGCACACATTGCTGTACGTTTTATAAGCTCTCAGCAAAATGTATTTACCTCATGGTAAGACTTAACATAAAACCGATTCTGCGACCTGCAATTTTCAGTTTTTTTTTTTTTTTTTTAGAATTTTAAAGCAATTATAAAGAAATAATGAAATAAACGTCACTAACTTAGCTTGTGATCTAAATAATTTTCAGATAATACATATATACATGTTAGATACCAAAAAAATATTGCAAAATGTAGACACACGTTTTTTATAAGGAAGTTTTGGGGCATAGTATTTGATATTATTAAACTTTTTTTTAATTAATTGTAAATATATAGCTTATAAAGTTGTGCCTCAGCAATTTAATTTAGAAAATATTGTTAAATAGAGTACTTTTATGAATTTAACAATTGTGTGCGTTGGTAGAAACACTGGAGATCCGTGGACGTATATATACGGCATTGAGCATCAGGGGTTAAAGAAGTCATCCAATCACTTTTTACATGCTTCATGACACTGGACATCCCTTTTGTAATATATGTTGATAAAGAGATAACTAAAAGTATTTTTTCAAGGTGAAAAATGGTTTTGAACAAAAGTCTTGAAAAAATAAAAAATATTCGGAAAATATATCCAGTTTGCAAATACTCGAAGCAATGTTTATCGTGAGAAGCAATAATTGTCGAGGTAATTTTAAGGTAATTGTCGAGGCTGCAGCGGCTGTCGTGGCTTCACTGTTGAAAATAGGTACTCAAAAATAAGTAAAATATACTTAATTTTGATTATATTCCGTGCTTCCAAAAGGACTGTATTCCATGCTCATTATAGATTTGAGAACATGTTTCATTTTTGAAAAAGACATGTACTGAATAATGAGAACAATGAATAAAAATAAATAAAATAGGAAGCTGCTTGCCTATGAAGGCTGCCTTAATAAAACACTTTCAATAAATATCAACAATTACAACCAAGACTCCTCGGGAATCGAACCTATATCCTAAGGAACCGCAGTCCAGTGCCGTATCCGTTGTACTACCAGGGCGACGTAAAGAAGTTTTAAACAGAAGAAATGTCGAAAAAGATGAGCCAAAAAAATCGGAAGTAATATAATTAATTGAATTGCAATAACTCAGTTTCCATTTAAGCAATCGCCATCAAATAATGTAGAACACAATCTTCTGAACAACTATTATAAGTTTGTCAGATTGCTTTGTTAAGATTACTTGAACAGAAGCTGAGATTAACAATGTTTAAACATACTGCTCGTTTATGAGAAAGTAGGATTACTTACATTTGAGTACCTCATCTCTGATTTACGATGCAATTGTACTAACAAAAAGGAATACGTCCATGTACTCATTTTTAAGCACCTTTTTTTCGTACAGTGTGCGTTAAAAGAATGGGATGTAAGATAACTGAGTTATAATAACTCAGTTTCCATTCAAGCGATCGACATCAAATCACGTGGAAGACCATCATCTGAACATCTATTTTAAGATTGTCAAGTTGCTTTGTTAAGATGACTAGAACGAAAAATGAAATAATCCATATTAAATCGCGCAACTCATTTTCCAGAAAGTACGGTTATTTAAATTCTAGTACGTCATCGTTCATTTACGATGCAATGGCACTCAAAGAAAAACGAGTACGTCCAGATACTCAATTATAAATACTTTTTTTTACAGTGTTATTTCGGGACCTGTTTTGATCTATTGCGCCGCACTACAAGACCATTAATGGTGCAGTTTGGAAATGCAATTCAACTAAATATTAGGCGGGATGTGTCTATTGAGGTGTGCAACGTCAAACTCAAGTGAGTGACACTATTTTGGATTCCGATCACATCACTGCGCGTTTTGAAGTGAAATTTATTCCCGTTTGGTCAAGGGAGGGTCGCTTACAAAAACCGAATGTAACGTTGCGCAACTAAAACTTGTAACACTAATATCGGTTGTACCAAACATTCTACCCACGCATCTTACTTTGGTATCGTTGTGTAGAGGAAGGAAGCCATCACTTTATCACGCATGTGTAGCGTGCGCAGATGGTGCCGTTGTCGCGTGGGCAGAGAGGAAATTAATCAATTTTCTGTATAATATGCATCTTTAACTGTTGCATTGCCATGCAGCGTTTTAAGGTATTTCCTTCGGAATGTATGTCAGATGGTCGTATTGCATAAAGTAAAGTTTAATACCGATTATTAAAATATACTAAAAATGAGTTTTTCTCATATAATATAAAGAATTTATATATTTTTTTTGAAATTTGTATACTTTGTAATAAAACTAAACTACCAGTTTATAATTTTTAATATATTAATCATTTGTTTTTAATTCTGCCTATTTCACACAGTTATTACTTACATAATTTTTTTTTAATATAATAGCGTTTTTATAAAATGTAACGCTTATTCCAAGAAGAGTGAAAGAAACCGTCTCTGCATGGTAGATGCTTTGTGTACGAAAAGCTTAAAATCATTTTTTATTTTAAAAAAGGGGTTTTCATCCTAATGAGAATAGGCATAGAAACAAATGGATAAGCTTTAAATTGTGTGGAGTCCAGAAATGAAATACAAGTAACCTTTCTAAAAGTGAGGAAAATAAAATAGAGAGAGGGAGAGTTTATATGGAGAGAGAGAAATATATAATATATCCATAAATAATTATTCTAGTCACAAATTAATTTTAGAAAGTAATCATTAATTATGTGGAATTCTTATAATTAATAATTCATATTTCCAAAATGTAATAAAAAAATAACTTTAACAGTAAATCTGTTTTAATTATAAAGTGGGGTATACACAGATACATTATTGAAAGTGACCGATTTTCCTAATTTTTATTTTCACTGTTGCGAATAAAAGTTTTCATTTCTAGATGCTTGTGCTTAAGCCATCGTTTATGAAATTTTTCTAAATGTTAATTAAAATAAATTCACTAAGAAATTCACGCGAATTCAAATAATCTTCGGATTTATAATCAAAATAATTAAATTGTTAATAACTTAATTTCAGTTACTTTATTAAACAAATATATTGTTTGCATTCAAATTCAATTTTTCAGGGCATACATTTTCAATGAATGTAAGTTTTATTTGTATAATTTAATGTAAGAATGTTTGTGATCGAAAATAATTCAAAAATTATTTGACACTGCATTAATAACACCTGTCAAAATGAAGGATATTTACACTAGAATAACATTGATATCGGGGACATATTACTAATTTTAAGAAATTTTAAAAGAAATGTATTAATGTATCCCGGGTCCAACACAAATACTTCTTTTAGTAGTTGGTGAATAAAATATCACATGCCATATGGTCGCCTCAGAGCAACAGTAAGACATCTAAAAAAAAAAAAAAACGAAAATGAGTTTTCGGTCTTGCTAATATTTCCAAATGTGCCTTTATTTAGTGGAACACTTGGACATTTTTGTGTCTTCTTTGAAATCCCTGAACGACAGCCTTTGATATTCAGCATTGAAAAAATAGCAAATTTTAAAATCAATTTCATGGACAATTCTGTTTTTGTTCATATCCTACTGTTGCTCTGAGGCGACGATATAGGTTTGATTTATACGTTTTCCGGCTGCTGATTTCTGCCTTCGTATTGAGATTTATCACAGCCACATACACATTCATACTTGGAACTCGTTATTTTAGAACCAAGGTCAGGTGACGAAGAAGCACCTGAGCTGGCACCACACGTCTTCAATAGATGTCGGGACCACGGTCAAATTTAATGTGCACCAGTCCCGTATACACATCGGTATAATTTGTAAGATGTCCTGCACGACTTTCTAGTATTTTTGAAACGAAGCTGGCAACCCTCCGATTACAAGATCTCTACTTTTTTACTTCTCTTTCCCAAGTCATTCGCACTGGCTCGAACTAGCAATCCACTGATTACCAGCTGAACGTATTTATCCACTGGACTGACCTACTACTACCCCCTCATTCCATATAGAGAAACCAGCAATAATCTATTAGGTTTAGTACCTAGCTTGTAATCGATGGGTGGTGAGTTCAAAACTTGTCATGATAAGGGTAGTGATCGGAGGTTTGCAAGTTCGATTTGCGGCGGCCGATGTAATTTTTCGTCCACGCTATTGTTGACTGCATTTAGTTGTTGAGTCTTTAGGGTTTACGAAGGTCGTGGCTCCGTAGAAGCCTTCGCCTCCAGTATGACAAGTAATTTAACATAACATTAGCTCTAGGCTACATAAATGAAGTTTACCATTTCGAATATGAACTTTGAAGGGGGCATCTCAGTTAGGGCAGGGTCCTATCAACTGGCATAACTGTTGAAGAGGAGGAGAATTAGGCAGTGTTGTTAGTTCTTCAGGATTTTTTTTCTTTAATTCCTTAGATTCAGAAGGTTAGATTTAAAGATAATTAATAAGTTGATGAGTGCCATAGTATTTAGAAAACCAATACAATTTAATGATGAAAGTATACCAGTTAAGGACTTGCATTTAATGGTATCATTGCTCTTAAGAATGCTAATAAAAAATTAAGAAACGAGAGAAACGTCTTTCTCCGATGAGCTTTGAGTCTAGGAGTGAGTTCTGTTGAGTAGGTGTTTATCGGAATCGTCAGCTCCTTTCAAAGGGCCTCAATGCTGAAGATCTCCCATTGGTTCTGGGGTATAAACACTAGAGAAGTTGTCATGATTTATGTTAATTGCTTGAGAGAGAAAGAACGATGAATGAACTGCAGTAACGCCAAAAGCTTTTATGGGGCTTTGATAAATGCTTAAAAAAATGTTAGTGAATTTTGGTGGTATAGTTCAATAGAAACGAACTTTTTAGATATAATCTGCAGTAAAACAAAAATCGCCAAATTTAGATTTACACTCATCTGGCTCTGTGGTACAGATATATGAAAAGAAGGAACAGTGTGTGTAGTTTGAAAATTAATAGCACACGATTCTGAATGAAAGTGAACTCAATTCAAAAACAAATAACCCCCTAGTGCATAGTGTAGTATATATGCCACACAACATTAAAATGACTACTAGTTGCATCTATTGAGTTTTATGTTAACTATTATAGTATTTTCACGTAGATTTGTAAGTTAATAGGAAACGGTTATGAATGAAATTGAACTCGATTCAAGAACATTTAACCATCTAGTGCATAGTGTAGCATATATGCTACCCAACTTTAAAATGGTTTCTAGTTGTATTTATTGAGTTTTATGTTAACTATTATAGTTTTGTTTTTATGTAGGGAACCATGTGCCTTGTTATCATAACTGCCGCTAGGTTCCTTATCTTTATAAAAATGATTGTGATAAAGGCAATCAGTTGCTTCGAAGTCTGTTTTTCTAAAACTGGCTCGTGAAGGAGAATTTTTCGAAGATTGTTTTATTATTTATCAGTATAACCTGGCTCTACAAAAAATCTCAGTTAAGGTGGTCCGATACCCGATATTCGCAAAAAAAGTCATTTTTTTTTTATTTTTAAAAAATAATATTCAAACTTATCTTAATAACTCACAAAAAACTGCTTCAAAAAATTCCTATTACTTTTTTAGTTATGAATGTTTTAAAGAGACACTATATTAATGATGTGTTCCTATAACATAGTTGTATCACTATCTGTAAACTTTAAAAGCAAATATATCTGTTCGTGGTTTTGAAATTTAATGAACACTAAAAATGCTAAGGCTTTTTTACTATTATACTTAAAATCATAATTTTTGTGTGTATAGCAAGATAAATATATTTTAAATAGATGTATGCATTCAGATTTCCTATTTTTACCATAATTTGTTTTTTAAAACCACTTAAAATGGAATTTTATTTTTTCGTCAATTTTTTTTCCAAAATTTCTAATACTTTTTTTTTTTAAAGTGATGTATCTGAATCAAAATTTGATTGCATACATCTATTTACATATTATTCAACATCTTAAATAAAAAAAATTGCTTCAAAATATTGAAAAACAAAAAAGGAGTAGGAATTTTAAAATTGTTAAAAATTTACTAAAATTTTAATTTAAAAATAAATGTGCAATTTAAAAAAAAATCGAGCGTCTTAAAATGGTTTTTTATGCATATTTAGAAAGAGAAAAAAAATTGGATTGTTCAAGTATAAAAATAAAAAAAAAATGTCGAAGGTATCGGACCCCCTTAATACCAGATGTATATAGATTGTATTTAACAATATGTTCACGCTTTTCGAAAATTATTTTAGTAATTACACATGATAATGCATATACGCTACACAACGGTTTTAATAATTTATTTTTTAAAAAAGGCACCTAGGTAGTAGTTTTTTTTTTTGTATACTTTTCAGCGGTCCATGGGCAAAAAGAAAACGAAGAAAAAATTGATCAAAAAAGAAAAAAATCACGCCCCGTACCTCGTTGGATTCTGGAACAGCTCTCCTAGTATCTCTCTGTAGCCGCCTAACGGATATGTCAGATGTCAGATGTCAAATGTCCGGCGCCTACGGCGTGAACTCCGATGAATCGGTATGAATCGCAAGATTGTTACCGAGTTGCACCTCATATTAAAGATTAAAGAAAAAATATGTGGAATAATTGCAGCAGCGGTTGAAAGCATACTTCAAAAACCTAAAAGTTCCAATAACATTACTTGCTAAAGTAGGTGTGAGTTACTTAGTGTAGGTCTTCTTATCAAATATTGGGAATGAGTGACAAGCTAAAAATGTTTGGTTATGACAATAATTATCTTTTAAATCAGCAACATGCTTTATCAGAATATACACACCATACTACACATTAAAGGCATACATTTTGATATTGTAATGTGGATAAATATGTGTAATAATTGCAGCAGCGGTTGAAAGCATACTTCAAAAACCTAAAAGTTCCAATAATAATCCGGTTTTGTTCGGTAAATCCAGTATATTTCGGTAACAAATCAGGCACCGATGCACACAAAACCTTCAAAAAAGCACGTACAGCTGCGGAAAAAAAAAACGAACCCCCAATGATTATTTCGTTAGTTTTCATAGTAGAGCTAAACTTAATATACTATTTTGTAGAGAATAAAGTCTACTATACAACGATATACAAAAATTTGCATAGGGGACTATCTTCATACTCGAATCCGTACCAACTTTAAAATTTTCAATAGCAACACCTTTTGATAGCGCAGAAATGTTCCCCGCCCTCAAAATAATCTAAATATAAGTTTTCGTTAATTTCCTACCATTATATGCAGAGATATTATACAATATGTATCGATCTTATTTGAGGGGCTACCTCCCAATTGAACAAAGTTGAACTAAGAAATGAATGAAGCGGGTAGAAAATGTTTTGGCGTTAGCCGTGGTTCTTCTTTTCGTGGTCAGATCAGAGATAAGATAAGGCTATAAATTGTTCAAATAATATGATGCAGTATGTATTATTCTTACAGATATGTTACTATTTCAATGTGATTGTATATAGTATTTTTGATGACGACAAATTTCATCATTTGTATTCTTAAGATGTTCTGAAATTATATAGGCAAATGACAAAATTAATATTGTAAGAAAAATTTAAAATTTTAGAATATATCTTTAAAAAATTATTTATACAAAGTTTAAAATACATATACCAATGATTTACTTTTAAAATTCATATAATTTTTTTTTTAATTCGGTATTTAAATGAAACATTGCAAATGTTATATTACAAACTCAGTTTGAATTGAGGTTATGTAATTCCTCATTTTACATAAGATTGTGCTTGTATTAAGTTATGCAGGGTGGTCCAAAATTATTTTAATGCTCCTAAAAATCCTTTAAAAAACAAAAATATGCACATAAGGTTTTTTTTGTATTTAATAAAGAAAGCATTGAAGTTTCCTAAACAGCATTTAGACCACTTCAATGTGCACACAATTTTTGCATCTTTAAAAAAAATAGTTTAATAATATAATCACATATGGTGTGTCCAATCGGCTATGTGAAATATTGGAAAATTTGCAATTTCAATTGCCGCTGTAATTCGATTCGGCTTTTCAATTAGTCAGTGACACTGATTATGTTTTAAACTCTGTTTTTCACGTTACCGTCAAGGGGGTTACTTTACACCTTGCAGGGTAACTTTACTCCACCTCTTAAAAAAAGTTTCATATTTGAAAAAAGGCGGGGCATTCAGCGAAAGAAGTCAGTAATATATTTTTCACGTGAGGATTAGCAATTCTGCTGTCCAACAGTTGGCCTTTTTCCCCCTCTCTTTCTTTAGGGAACGTTACAGCGTTTTAGGAACGTAAAAGTGTTTTGTAGGTATTACCAACACTCCGGTGTTGATATAACACGGGTTTTCTTCCAGTGGAAAAAGTTGTATTTTTTACATAACCACGTGGTGCCCTGTATAAGGTTAGGGCTCAATTCTGTTATGAAAGAATTTAAAAGTATAAAATCTATTTTCTTCTTCTAGTTCAGGTTACAAATCTTTTGGTTCACTAACCTCATTCCAGTCCAACATTCGGGGTTACTTTACTCCACCAGTTAATTTAAGTAAACCTTAGTAGAGAGAAACCTTGTTATTATGTAGCGGTTGTTAAGGATGAATCGGTTTGTTGTCCTTTACATTCAAAATTTGATTTTCACTCTAGTAATCTGATTTTCACTTTTACGAATTATATTGTTAACTTAAAGCCCTTCCTCTAAAAAAAATACATCTCTAGTTATTTTTAATGCATTTATTTAAAATAGTTAAGAATTATCCATAATACATTTATTAATTACTATACCTATTTTTTTTATTTATTGTTTTTTTATAAAATGTAGTGGCGGCTTATATAGTGGTGTGGTTTTCTTTAAAAGACATGGGACAACGGACATAATTATTATATAAAAAAGTTTAAGTATAATGAACTAAGATATTCACATTCTTTAAATATTTACATGTAGTATTATCAACTTAAATCAATGATTCTTAATTTTTCTATGGTCAAAAATATGAGGCATCGTTCTCGGATCTTTACTTCGAGATAGGCCCCGAACCGTCGCCAACAGCCCACTGTACAGGTCTAGTGCAACGTTAATTAACCAGGTTAATATTTTTTAACCATGGTCAGATGACGAGAACAACGTATGAATTGACACCCAACGCAACTTCAGTAGGCGATATGACATTGGACTAATATCATATTTAAAGTGTACCACTCCCGTACACCCCTCGCCTTTATATAAGAATTTAGAATTTTATGCCAACGCGATCAGAGCGCTTTTTATTTTCAAAATTAGTGATGGTTTCTGTTAAGTTCTGCTAATTTTAAATTTGTGTATAACCCCTGAAATGATCATTTTTTACACATTTTAATATAACAAAAAAACTACAAAGAGGAAAATCACGAAATTTTAAATATGGATATAAAGCATTTTTCTGAATCCATCACTAACAAAATATAGCATGGTTGCTATTCATAAATTTTATGAATAATAATATCCTAATTTAAATAAAATTAAAAAATATACATATAAGTAATGAAAGTTAGTTTATTTTATTTGGGTCGTTTAGAAGTAACACGGATAAAAATTTCAGCTTAATAAAATTATTATTTCGAAAGATATGATTAAAAGTTTAAGAAATTCATTTAACATTATGAGTTCTAAACTTTCGAAATTCATAATTAAAAAACTACTTAACCAAATGACTTGCAAATTGATTTTCAGCGATGAATTTTGTCGTAGATTCTAAATATTAAATCAAAATTGGGTGTTGCTATTGGAAATTTTAAAGTTGGTGCGGATTTTAATATGAAGATAGTCCCCTATGCAAATTTTTCGTATATCAATGTGTAGTAGACTTTATTCCATACAAAATGGTATATTAACTTTAGCTCTACTATAAAAATTAACGAAATAATCATTGGTGGTTTGTTTTTTTATATTTTACTATGCATACTTTTTTTTATTTAAAAATTGAGAAATGTGAATTTGTGCAATTCCTGCACTTGGAAGTAAAAAAAAAACTCTTATAACATAATAAAACATTGTTTACTTAATTAATTCATTTTATTATACTAAAATTTCTGATAAGTATGGGCTTTCACTACAGAAAGTTAAATTTTGTTAAAATTCCGATCTGCATGATGGGTTTTATAAATTTGTTACTCTGTAGATTACTGCCAAACTATTTCTTATATGCAGGGTTTATATTTTTTGCTTTTTATCTGTTTTAGAATGGATAATTGTTATTTTATTTCAATTATTTTAAATAATTATTCTACTACGGCCAAAACAAATAAGTTAATAAGTTATGGTTGTCCATTTCTTTGAATAAAATTTAATATATTCCTTATTAATTTATCTTTGAAAAATCTCCTTTTTTGCTCTCTCACAAACACAGTTTTTGGATACGCAAACTTACATTGTAAAAAAAAGCTACTTAAAAATAAGTACTGAACCTACTCGTAGAGTGGAATTGCATCGTAAAGGTCCCTAACGGGCTCAATTTTAAGTAACCGTACTTTCTCGAAAATGAGCAGTGTGATTTAATATTGCTAATTTCAGCTTCTGCTCACGGTGTCTTAACAAAACGATATGACAAACTTAAATAGTTGTTCAGAAGATGGTTTTATTTGATGTTTATTGCTTAAATGGAAACTAAGTTATTACAAATCAATTATCTTACTTTCCTTTCTTTTGGCATACCTTTTTTAACATTAATTATGTGTATAACTTCTTCACGTAGCCCTGGTAACTTAACGGATAAGGCGCTGGACTGAGGTGCCTGATAATCTGGGTTCGATTCTCGGTAAGTCGTGGTTTTATTTGTCGATATTTATTGAAAGTGGTTTATGAAAGCAGCCTAAGTAGACTATCATCTCTAATTTTTTTGAGTACATGTCTTTTTCAAAGTGGAAATTTATGCATTCTGAACCATGAATCGAATGTCGATTCACGGCTCAGCATGAAGCATTGAATGTACTCAAAAATGAGTACATTTTACTTAATTTTGTATACCTATTTTTAATGCTGTCGCTTCATACACGGCTTCATATACTTAATTTTAGTTCCGGTTAAAATTTAAATGTTAGATTTTTGCTGTTTATATATTTGTGAATACTATATCTCAATAATTATTTATGAAATAAAACGATTTAATTACACAAAACGTATCTGATTATATTTTTAAAGAACTAAATTGTGTGTGCATGCATTAATAAATAAATAGTGAAATCAAGTCAATCAGACAGTTGTATCATATACTTTTTTAATAATGTGTTGTATACTTAAATGGTATGCTCTTAACACTTTTTAGTAGAAAACTATATTGTAGATCAAAATATTCAAAAATTATAAAAATAAATTACATGTACCAGTAATGTTATACAAAATATTATATAAAGATATTTTAATTAGTGACAATTAAAGAAAAACAGAGTTGAGAAAACAGAGAAATATTAAAGATGCCGCTAGGCATCAGTATGCTAAAGTGTAGAAACATAACATATAATAATATGTAGAGAAAAATACTTGGTGACGAGGGTTTCATTTCTTAAATTGTAGTCAAAATTTAGATGTTTAGTTTTGGCTGGTTTTATATTTATGAATACTATATATCAAGAACTATTGATTATGTGATGATGATAAGGACGTCCCTCTATATACACTCGACTTAAAACAACACTTACAGTAATTCATTTCGTTTCCCTGCAATTTATTCGTCTCAAATCTTCAAAAACACTAAATAAAATCCACATCTACTTTTGTGTCAAAAATACAGTTAGTTACATAATTCCTCGGAGAAATAGTTCTTCCATAAATTTCAAGTTATCTAACTTTATACCTCTCTGTGGAAAACTGATATCCTTGTGCCACGCTTGAGAATGAAGATTTGGGTTGAGATTCAACTCGCTCGTATTTTTAGTAACATAAACTTTGATACCACATATCGCAGAGTATGAACCATTGTTATTTTAAAAATCAGAACCTCTTGACTCATATACAATCTAATTCTACTCGATCGTATATTTAGTAACATAAACTTTGATACCACATATCGCAGAGTATGGACCATTATTAATTTTTAAAAAATGAGCGTATTGACTTACATACAGTCCAAAAGTGTTTTAATTAATATTTAAGTAAGGTGCAGAGTGAAAAAACAATTAAATGTGGTGTCCGAATAGAAATTTAATCAATACTTTAAGGATGATAAGGATACATTCCAACATAGAACATCGTGATAAATAGTTCGATTTACATAAATTTGTTCTCGCTCTGTAAGAATTTAGGTGGCAAAGTGCATAAAACTTTGTATTAAAATCTAGCTCTTAAGAGACGTAAAACACATTTGTTTGAATTAAAATTTTAAATAAAGTCAATGTAAGTTTTATCGTAGTTTCACAAAATAACTATGCAATGCTATGTGAAATTCCTTGAAGTTGCTTTTAAGCTAATATTTATAAAAAGTGTGATATCCGTTTTTCATCTAAAGCACTCTTTGAATTCTAAAGTTTTATGTTTTACTTTAATTGCAACGGTTTGTTTATTATAATTTAAATTAAAAAAAAAATATCTAGGTTATATTTTTATATTCAATTACTTTTTTTTAAATGCAAATACAACATTAAAATACGCAATAAAAATGCATCAAGTATGGACATGTTTCGGAAGATACATCTCCCTTCATCAGCAGAAAATGAAAAGTATGTGTGTAAATAACATATAAATAAAACCAGAAATTGAAAGTGTTGACAAAGAACAAAAAAAAAAAAAAATCAATCGGTTGGAGTTAACTATTGTGTGCCAACAGCGGGAAATACCGGGGCCGCAAATGTTTCATTGACAATCGAATCAATATCACAAAAAATATAAAACGCCTCCAGGAAGTCAAGTTCAACTGGAGATTTGGGTTTGCAAATTAAATGTGGGTTAGAAAAATTAAATATATGCCAAGAGAGCTTGGCAATGGAGGTTTTTTTATTTCTTGTTTAACAGTATGTGCTACAAGAAATAAAGAAGAGTGGGGTGAAGAAAACCTATTAACCCTTTGCACTCCGATGTCGCCTCTCAGGCGCCAACATAACGACCAGTTCTTTTGTTTCCATGTTCTTTAAAAATAACGAGAAAAGCGTGATCTTGAGTTTAGAACATCGATCTTTTTTTTCAATTTGTTCTCTTGAAAATACAAAACAGTTAAGAAGTTTTTCCCCTTTATGAGTATAACAAAAATCTGTGGAAAAGAACCTAAAGAGGAATAACTGTTCCATAGAAAGAACACAAATCGCAAAGTGTTCTTGGAGTGAAAAGGGTTAATGCTTATAAAAACAATGAGTTTTTAAAGAAAAAATTGCCTTTAAATAACACATAATAATAATAATTACTTTAATACAGGGTATCCCCAAATTATTGGCGATGGCCATTATTTATCTGTATATAGTCTGTATATTCTAATAGAATGGACCTAAAATGAATTTAATTTTATTAAAAATTTTATGGCAATATAACTTTTCAAAGTTGGAGATCCTGAAGAGGCTGTCTTTTTATACCCGAGTCCTTCTAAATGATTAGCGGAGGTAGATGGGATTGTTAGAGCCGATTTTGTGGCTTGCAATTTACCTGTGCCTCCGGACTTTTCGAAGAGTTATTAGTAAAAGTGTTATAGGGGGAATAGGGTGTCTATGCACATCAACCATTTTGATAAGGTACGTATTATGGTACGTATTATTAATCACCACGTACTCTACACGTGGTGATTACAACTAAATACCCCAATTGTAATAGGCCTTATTTTTAAAACGAAAAACAATTCAAACCTTGGCTGACCAATCACAAAATTCCTAAAAGTTTAAAGTAACCGACAAGAGAAACTCGAACGATATCCACTCGGTAAGCAAACCAAAAACTCTGAACACTTTGAACATGGAGAAGTTATGACTTTGTCTGCAAAGATAATTAAAAGAAAATATAAATTTTACTACACATTTTTAAAACAAATAATTTTAGAATGATTTTTAAATTAAACGTTAAATAGCCATGCAATTCTACTACACTATATTACAGTAGTCGTTTGGGACTACTCATCCCCTTCGAGCAATCTTGTTTTTTATCGGAGAGGGTACCAGCTGCTTTTGAAAAGTAAAGTGTCATTGCCCGGTTCCAAAATCCACTACTCGGTGTAAATCAGTATCCTAAACGACTGCTCGAAGGCCTAATTTTCAAAATTCTGCAAGCAATGGCGCCAAATTTTTCATGGAATAGCTAACAAATAATTCATCTCTCGTAAAATAAAAAAAAAATCCTCAAAAACAGTTTTTTAATCGTGATATATGAATTTGTCGGAATTTAATATCCTAAAAGCATAAATTGAGTTTTGACATCAGAATTATTAGCTTCAAGATTCTCATTTCCCACTTTGCCTAAGTAGCATTAGCTATTCAATAAAAAGCCTAGGCAAAGTATTAAATACATTAAAATAATTCGTTTATTTCTTACTGTGCCTGAAAACGCCAGCATTCTATAGAATGCCTGGATATCGTACTTTGCTGGTAACAATTACACTGATAAAGTATTTAAATTACAATGAAATATGCTATTAAAAATTAATTTAAATAATGTAAATTGTGTATAATGAAGAAACAAATATAAGTGAATATTTTTTAAATTAAAATTTTTAATTTCCCATTGCAACTATTGTACTTTGTGTTTAACTAAAGAACGATAAAATTGAAAGACAACATTCCTTAATTGCAATATTTCATGCGAAAAAAGCAGTAAGGTCCCTTACCTTCAGTGTGATAAAAGCTTATAATAATGTAAAAGAACAGACACAGGACCGGAAGATTCCATTATTTTTCAAGAAAAAGTTCATTTAATTTAAAATGTAATAAAAAATAAGATCGATTTATAATTATCAAAAATATAAACAAATTTCATACATTTTAGAGATTTTCTAAAAGTAAATTTCTGTTATCTTTATTGTGTACTGTAAAAATACTTAAGAATTATGTAACAATCAATTTTTCAAGCACCTCATTATTAAAGCTTGGTGTACAGCATTATTAAAAAAATATCAATTTTTCAAGTAAGCTACCAAGAATATTACGTAAAGTGTTCTTAATTCTTTTCAAATGTTCACTCTTTCGAAGAGAAACATTTTGTAAAATCATCGGGCATAAATTTATATAGCAACAATTAACTGCGAAATATTTATATAAAGTACAAATGTTAAAATTTCTACTGGTAATTAAAAATAATTACATATTCGTATTAATGCAATGAAAGTTAAAAGTTTTAATTAAATGTTTTTGACATATATATTTATTTTGAATTGATTTGATGGAAAGTATAGGTTTTATATTAGAAATGTTTATAATATATTTTAATTTTTAAAATCCGTGTTTGTGCCATGCATGCTGAGGTTACAAGTTTGAAGTAACAAAATCACATAACCCCCCAAAAAATTGTAAAATTCACGATTTTTTTTTATTTGTTAAGATTACAATTTAGAATTTTCTAAATATGCTCGCAAATTCTACAATTGTGTCTATTTTTTTAAATGAGTTATTTGGCATTTTAAGCTGGATGACAGGTATGTTTTTTAAGGTACGAATTTTTAAAAATAGAATTTTGTCGCTGTTTTGTTTTTCTTGATATTAAGTTTTTTGAAACCCTAAGTGTTGTGTAAGGAGAAATGTATCTGTGTTTAAGCATATTGTAAAGTTCGTCTATATTATAATTGTACATTATATTTTATATATATTATTTGTTAAGTAAAATAAAAAAAATGTAAGGACAAATTCTGTGTTGTTATGAATAACTATTTATTTAAAAATCAAATACACATATAATGCAAAATTTTTATACGAATGCATCTGAGAATAAATTTTGCTAAAAAAAAATATATAAATACTTGAAAGAGCCTTAGCGTTTAAATAAAAGCTTAAAAACATTGAAAAAGTTTAAATTTTGAAACTGAAAACAAACAAAAAACAACAAACAATTAAGGAATGTTTGTGGGAACATATTGTTCTCTTATGTAAATTTAAATAATATGCATTGTGTAACCTGCAATACAGAATAATTTAACTTTGTGACTTCTGCGTAGTCTCACCCAATTTGTAGAGCCGATACCCTGTTAAAAACAGGGTCTTAAAAATAAGTAAAATATACTCATTTTTGATTACATTCCATTCGTATCATAGTTCCGAATACATAAGTTTCATTCATTTTTAAAAAACACATGTACTCAAAAATGAGTAAAAATGAATAAAAAGAGCTTTTGCTTGCTTATAGAGGCTGTCTTCATGAATCACTTTCAATAAATTTCAGCAATTGCAATTACAACTAGGACTTACCGGGAATCGAACCCAATTCGTCTACCTGATGTCATCCGCACCGAAGTTCAGGGCCATATCCGTTACACTACGAGAGCTAAGTGAAGAAGTTATATATAAGCAGAAATAATGTTAAAAAGGTGTGCCAAAAGAATGGGAAGTAAGATACTTCAGTAATAATAACTCAGTTTCCATTTAAGCAATCGACATCAAAAATTGTGGAAAACCATCTTCTGAACAACTATTTTAAGTGTGCCAGGTCACTTTGTTAAGATCGCTTGAACAGCAGATGATTTTAGCAATATTAAATCATGCTTCTCATTTTTGCGAAAGTAAGATTACCTTAATTTGAGTACGTCATTGCTCATTTACAATACAATTGTACCAAAAAAAAACGAATACATATATGTACTCAATTTAAGCAAATTTTTTTAGAGTGTGCTTGACGTATTTTAAACCATCAATTGTTGTTGTTGACCATGAATGACTTTGATATTGTGTCGAGGTTTATCACATGCATCCATGAATCGATAAATAACATTTAGTGGAACTGTAAGGTTCCCGCTAAAATTCCTATGTATCGTTTTCTGTAAGATTCTCTTATGTCTCGTTGAGGCACATTCTACATAAAGAAGTCACAAAGCAATTGGGCTGGTAAATCACTCTTAAAGTGCAAGAATATAAAAATTACGATTGTGCAATTTTCGTGCTAATTTTTATGCCCATTCACAGGTTTCCAACTTTTCCACATATTGAGATTTGCAAAAACTACCATTTTCATAATATTTTAACCTAATACTTGCGTTTTCTATTTTATTCGCTCACTATCCTTGAAGTGTGTACACTAATGTACTTTAAATACATAACAAACTTTTAAATTGTTTTAAATCGAACGTTATTGTCATCAAGAAAACCAAAACAGAAATTCTCATAACAGAAGAAGCAACTCTTTTTGAAAAAATCCCCATTGTTTACACATGCAAAGTACCTTGGGCTAATAATTCAGCAAAACCTCAAATGGACCAAACATCTTATGCACTTCACAGAACAGGCATATGGTGCTATGAACTGCTTAAGACCGATAATCGGGGAAAAATCTCAATTATTCATATTATAGATTAAAAAAGTTGCTTTATAAAGCAGCAATGAAGCCAATCTTAACATTTGCGTCGCCTGCATGGGCTACACACACATCCGGGGATTTAAACATTTGACAAAAATGTCAAAACAAGATCCTCAGATAAATTGTGGACGCCCCAAGATATGTGAGAAACGAACTAAATCATAAAGATCTGGAAATTGAAAAAATGAAAGTGGACATTGACCAGTTAAACGCAAGGTTCTACAGCCAAAGTACTTAGGCAAGAAACTTTTAATGACATTTTGTCCTATGGCATCTTACAAGAAGATGCAAATATCAGACCCTTCGCATCATTTATGCAATCAGACGCTGTTTCTGATAATCACCAAAACTGATATCAATGAAGCAATTTATTGCACATAGATATTTCCTAATCTGCGATGAAAGAAAAGGGAAATCCTGCAAAGTCAATCGGTATTATTTCGAATATTAATTGCATTCTATGTGATATTGTCCTTAGGTGTGCTTTTATTGTTACTTATTGTATGCTTCTTTAAGTGTTCTTATCCGTTCCGGTTTGTATATGTTCTGTCCAACCCTTCGATCTTTTAATGTTAGGTGACCTCGGGCACTCGTTTCGATGGAGGGGTAAATGCTTTCGAGCAGACACCCTGTCTCTACACAAGATCCAAAACCCAAATTGTTTTAATTTCTACCAGTACTTTAACAAAACTCTTTTGTATAGAATAATAAAAAAAAAGCCATAAAATCAAAAGTTGTATTTACAAATCGTGTTTTTACAATTATGTCAGCTTCGAAGTAATACGCGGACATCAGTATAAAAAATGTAGTGATACTGAAATTCGTAACTGATGAAATAGCTGTTGGTGGGAGAAAGTAATATTTTTATTTATCCTGCGTTCAAAATGTTTCTTATCATTGACAGTAACCCGTTTCTTCTAGGTCTTATAGACTTGAAATACAAAAAAAATGTACATTTGGTATTCTTTCAATATAAATAAAATATATACAAAAAATTAGTAGAAAAAAGTTAGATTACCCATGGAACGGCTTTAATGCGACGTTAGTTCAAACACCCTATCTGTATCTACATCACTTCCAATCAGCCATCTTAACAAAGCAACCTGCCAAACTTAAAATAGTTGTTCAGAAGATGATTTTCCACAACATTTGATGTCGGTTGCTTAAACGGAAACTGAGTTATTACAACTCAATTATCTTACTTCCTCTTCTTTTGCACAGCTTTTTTTAAAAAAAAATTCTGTTTAAAACTACTTCGAGTCGACTTGGTAGTTTAACGGATAAGGCTCTGTACTGCGGTGCATGAGGATCTGGGTTTAATTTCCGGTGAGTGTTAATTGTAATTGTCCACTTTTATTTAAAATGATTTATTAAGGCAGACAATGTAGGCTAGCATCTGCTCTTTTTATTCATTTCACTCATTTTTGAGAACATGTCCTTTATAAATTGAAACTTATGTATTCGGAGCTATGATAAGCATCGAATTTATTAAAAAATGAGTACGTTTTACTTATATTTGAGTGCCTTAACAGTGTAGCTTTCGCGTTTAGAAAAATTAGAATGCCAGCGGATAATTTGGTTAAAATCGTTAATACATTTATTCTTATATGCAGTTATGAGAAATGTTTTTGTTCCAACGAAATATTTACTAATTACTTCATGGCATCACAATTGAAAACGCGAAACCTATCCAATCATAAAACTGTTTTAGATCGAGTAATACAGAAAAAAATGGTATTTAATTATTGAATACTAATTTTTAATATGATAACCTCGCACCTAATTTTTTCACCCTTTATTAAATGGAATAAATATGGTATTTTTATGATTTTTTATGCCTGACTTCTAGAAGTTGGCACCCGTACAAAATTAAAAAATTTCAAGAATTCAGATTTTTCGTCGTTTATATTTATTAACGGAATCCATAAACTAAATTATATTTCTCCAATATGAATATGAAGACCTGTTACTTATAATGGCATATACATGTATAAAAGTGGTAATGAAATGACCAGGTGTGCATATTAGATAAACGAACAAAACAAAGCACATATAACAGGTTATCGAAACCATTCCCGAACGAGAGGGAGGAGCCTAAGACTTTGAAGGGGGGGGGGGGGGGGGGGGAGGGAATTCATGAATTAATTTTATAATTTAGCATTAATTTTAAACACCAGGAACAGCAGAAGCTAGTCCCATGTTTATGGAAATAACTATTAAGAAAGAGGTCATTGTCAAAATTTGTTAAAAACAAACAAATATATAGAATATATTAATTATTTAATCAACTGGTATATTTTAAATTAATTAAATATTTACCTTTTTGTAAAAAAATACTACTTTTCAGACTTTCACCAACTGATTTACGTCAATGTAAATGATTTTTATATAAGTCATAATTATAGTCATAATATTTTAAAATGTGTATAACAAAAACTAAAACCATTTTCTATTTGTATGATGACATAATTTAAAACAAATATTTCTAAAGACTCAAACATATTTCGTAACATCGCAAAAAACAATTTCATACTCTCTATCCTAAAAACTAAGTGTTGAACTCATCGTTGAAACTCAAGGTAGCATTTTCCTGTGTAAACAAAGATTTTTCTTGAGACCTTTCCATGGCTGCAAACATGAAAACAGATATGTTAAAAGTTTGTCGTAACAAATAAAATTTGTCGACGGCAAAAACCACAGTTTTGTGTTGACTGGTATTTCTCCATTTCTTGATAATTTTCATAAAGGTCAAAATCGTATTTATAGATCGTTTCTGAAAATAAAAATTTCTATTAAACGGATGTAAGGCGTTATGACATGATTTTAAAATGAAAAAATATATTGCTAATATACTTTGAAGTAATAGTGCGATAATATTTTTTATTTGTTACGAACATTTTAATCTAGCTTTACATGAATGTATTGTTTGTTAATTGTAGAAAATATTTGATATCAGAAACTTACATGAGATAACTTTGAAATAAAACATTAATGCTATTTTATTCGTATTTTATTTAATTTTCTCTGCTGCAGTATAATTAAATCGTGCTATTCACTCTGTAATTCTTTACAAATATCATATCGACTTGAAACGTAGCTTACTTACGTTGTACTGTAGAAAGCACGTTATTTAATCAAAATAATGACTAATTAATACTAATTCAATACCTAGAATTTCTTTAAAAAAAATAAGAATTTAATAGCAGCAGGTATCGAACTTACAAGAAGGATATATTTTTTGGGCATCGCGTCCAATCGAAATACGAAATGCATCGGCTTTGCATTAAACTTATTGTTTTTTACCTCAATTTCGTATTTACGTTAAACCCGATTATTACATTTTAATACGCACAAGTTGAATTTCAACACCTGTAAAATACACAAAATGGTTATCAAAACGGAATATGGGTTGAAATTGTAACAACTCAATTCCTTTTTAACTTATCAAGATGGTAAATATTCACCGTAACTACTGTTTTTTAAGATTGTCAGATTAGCGGTAACAAAATTTTACTTATTCAGGTTGGGAAATAAGCAAGGAATATATTTTCATTATAAATAAGGTATTGGCATCAAACTCGACTTCAAATCCTTCTCTAGAGTAAATGCTACACTGTAAAAAAGAATTTGCTTAAAAATGAGTACATGGGCGTACTCGTTTTGCTTTCAGTACAATTGCATCGTAAATGAGCGATGACGTACTCACATTGAAGTAATCGCACTTTCATAAAAATGAGCACTATGGTTTAATATTGAAGCCAATCTCAGCTTATCTTAAGCAATGTGACAAACTTAAAATATTTGTTCAGAAGATGGTTTTCCACATTATTTGATGTCGGTTGCTTCAATGTTATTACAAATCAATTATCTTACTCCCCATTCTTTTACCACGCCTTTTTAATATTACTTCTGTTTATAATTTTTTAACGCTCTCTGGTAGTACAACGGTTAAGACCCTGAACTTCGGGGCGGACGACAGAAAGTAGACGGTTTAGGTTCGATTCCCGGTTATCCCTGGTTGAAATTTATTGAAAGTGATTTATGAACGCAGCCTGTGTAGTCAAGCGTCTGCTCTTTTTACTCATTTTTCAGTACCTGTCGTTTTCAAAAATGAAACTTATGTATTCGGTGCTATGATAAGCAACGAATATAATCAAAAATGAGTACATTTTACTTATTTTTAAGTACATATAAGTACAGTGTTTGTATTGTTTTCTGTAAAATTATCTTATGTCGTTGGGACATATTCTGCATAAAGAATTCACACAAAAAGTCCGGCTGGTAAATCACTCTTAAAGTGCAATATTAAAAAACTTACGATTTTGCAGCTTCTAACCGATTGCCTAATTAGGATTTTCCGCGCCAATTGTTATGCCCTTTCACACGCTTTCAACTTCTTCACATTTCCAGATTCGCAAAAACTCCTATTTTCATAATATTTTAACCTAATCCTGTTTTCCATTTGGTTCGCTCCTTGTTCTTGAAGCTTGTACGCTAGTGTATTTTAAAAATGATACTACATTTTTATTGTTTTAAATTACTACCTGTATTTTAACAAAAACCTATTATTTAAATTAATTAAAAACGCAACATACTCATGCATTTCCTGGAGCTCAAATATTAAACTAATGTCAGATTCGAAAGAATAAGCGGGCATCAGTAGCAAAAATGTAGTATTACCAAAATCTATAACGAGCAATTAGCCGTTGGTGAGAGAATGTAAAGTTTGGATTTATCCTTCATAGTCTTAGAAACGTAAAATACAAAAAAAAGTACGTTTTATTTTCGTTCAATATAAATAAAATATATACAAAAAATTAGTGGAAAATAGTTAAATTCTCCATAGAGCTGTTTTAGTGTGATATTAGTTCAAATAACCCATCATTCTCTACATCACTCCCAATCTTCTATTCATTCATTTGCAAATCAGGTCCAGAAATGAAACTAGCTCCAGGATTTAACCCCATTCTTTTTATGTTTCTTTATTTCAGTTTTTCCGTAACAAGACAAAGCAGCACCGAAACTCTGCAAATAAAACAACTCATTTTTCGTAATTGAGTTACGAGTTTTGAAAGCACCTGGTATCTCAATCTCTGAGTATCGGCTTTCTCTTACGTTTTGCGTTGCGAAAAAGCAATTTACTCGCGTTTTTTTTTATAATGTCTATGTTAATCGGTGGAGATCGTAATGTGAATTGCACAGCTCAGATAATTTTCCGGGTTCGGGATGTTCTCTTGTTATGTAACAATGTTTCAGTGTTGGTTTCTTGTTTAAAAGAATATATATAATATATAACAAAAAATATTATTTAATTATTGAATAAAATAAAATACACCAAATTTGTTCATAGTTTTCTTAATGGAAATAACTGTAGCATTTTTATATTTTTTTGATGCCTGACTTCTAGAAGTTGACACCGGTTTAAAAACAAAAACATTAATCAATTTGAAGTAATCAATAATTTTATTTTTATTTTTTATATAATATTAATTATTTTAAAAACTGGTAGAAATTAAATCAGGTAACTATTTTACCTTTTGTAAAAAAAATGCCAATCACCAACTTATCTAAGTCAATGTAAATGATTTTAAAAAAGTTTCAAGTAAAAATATTGTAAAATTTGTCTATTGAAAAACTCAAACAATGTAATGTACTATATGTAAGATGACATAATTTAAAACAAATATTTTTAAGAACTCAAATGTATTTCGAAACATCGCAAGCAACAATTTCAGGTTGTCTTTTCTGAAAACAAAGTTTTGAACTCAGTGTTGAAACTTAAGTTTGCATTTTTCTGTGTAAACAAAGATTTTTCTTGCAAGCATGAAAATAAATATGTTAAAGGTTTGTCGAGAAAAATAAAATGTGTCAACGGCAAAAACTACAGTTTGTGTTGTCTGGTATTTCTCTATTTCTTGATAACTTTCCTAAGGCAAAAACGTATTTATAGATCGGTTGTGAAGATAAAAATTGGCATTAACCAAATGTAATTATGAAATTATATTAAAATGAAGAAACTATCTGCTAATATACTTTGAAGTAATATTTTTGTGCGCTAATATATTTTTACAATTATACGAATATTTTTTACAATTCTACGAATATTTATTATTTTTGCTAATCTTAGTTTATTTTCAATCCATCTTGACAATGCGATCTGGCAAATTTAAAATGGGTGTTCAGAAGATTGTTTTCCGCATTATTTGATGTCGATTGATTAAATGGAAAACGAGTTATTACAATTCAATTATATTACTTCCCATTTTTTTGGTACGCATTTTTAACACTTTTCTGCTTATTACATCTTCGAGTCTCCTTGGAAGTTTAGCGGGTAAGGCTCTTTACTGCGGTTCATGAAGATCTGGTTTAGATTCAAAGTGTGTGTTGGTTGTAATTGTCGACATTTATTGAAAATTATTTATTAAGGCAGCCTATGTAGGCTAGCATCTGCTCTTTTTATTCATTGTACTCATTTTTGAGTACATGTACTTTATAAATTGAAACTTACGTATTCGGGGATATGATAAACATCTAATGCATTCAAAAATGAGTAAATTTTACTTATATTTGTGTGCCTTAACAGTGTAACTTTCGCGTTTTAGAAAAATTAGAATGTCAGCGGATAATTTGGTTAAAATTGTTAATAAATTTATTCCTATATGCACTAAAGAGAAATGTTTTGGTTCCAACGAAATATTTACAAATTACTTCATGGCATCATAATTGAAAACGCGAAACCTATCCAATCACAAAACTGTTTTAGATCGAGTAATACAGAAAAAAATAGTATTTAATTATTGAGTACTAATTTTTAATATGATAACCTCGAACCTAATTTCTTCACACTTTATTAAATGGAATAAATATGGCATTTTTATGATTTTTTATGCCTGACTTCTAGAAGTTGGCACCTGTACAAAATTAAAAATTACTAATTTTCAAGAATTCAGTTTTTTCGTCGTTTATATTTATAAACGGATTCCATAGAGTAAATTATATTTCTCCAATATGAATATATGAAGACCTGTTACTTATAATGGCATATACATCTATAAAAGTGGTAATGAAATGACCAGGGGGGGGGGAATTCATGAAAGTAATTTTAAACATGAGACACAGCAGAAGCTAGTCCCATGTTTATGGAAATAACTATTAAAAAAGAGTCCATCGTTAATATTTGTTGAAAACAAACAAATGTATAAATATTATTATTTATTTAAGAAACTGGTATATTTTAAATTAATTAATTATTTACCTTTTTGTAAAAAAATACTACTTTTTACACTTTCACCAACTTATTTACGTCAATGTAAATGATTTTTAAAAACGTTTCAAGTCATAAAATTTTAAAATGTGTCTAACAAAAACTAAAACCATTTTCTATTTGTAAGATGACATAATTTAAATAAAATATTTGTAAGAACTCAAATGTATTTCGTAACATCGCAAACAACAATTTCATGCTCTCTTTCCTGAAAACAAAGTTTTGAACTCATCGTTGAAACTCAAATTTGCATTTTTCTGTGTAAACAAAGAATTTTTTTAGACCTTTCCATAGCTGCAAGCATGAAAACAAATATGTTAAAGATTAGGCGACAGAAATAAAATTTGTCGAAGGCAAAAACTACAGTTTGTGTTGTCTGGTATTTCTCTATTTCCTGATAATTTTCCTAAGGCAAAAGCGCATTTATAGATCGGTTGTGAAGATAAAAATTGGCATTAACCTAATGTATTTATGATATGATCTTAAACTGAAGAAAATATCTGCCAATATTTTTTGAAGTAATATTTTAGTGCACTAATATATTTTTATAATTATACGAACATTTTCTTCGTATAACTGAGCCCAAGTTGCTCATTTATGAAAAGAAACATAAAAATTTGGTATTGTATTTACCATTAGAAACATTTTCAACACATCAATTTACATTCCTATAAAAATATTTTGCTAAGAGATATAAAAAATTTTCGTAACTAAACAATTACAGAGAATGAGTAAAATACTACTACAAATTTTTTACAACAAATGTTCATTTAATGCATTATTAAAGCCGAAAAATATAATTAGTTTCAGAAAAGAAATAAAAATAAAGGAATTACAAAAACAAACTTGGGAAATCTCTCTCTATTTTTTTTAAAGTCGAACAAAATTGTTTCAAAGAATCACAACTCCTTCCGATTTCAACGGAATACGATCCATTAATATAAATGAAACTACAAGTTTTGAATTCAGCGTCATACATCTTATTTTTTTTCATTATGTTCATTCGCACTTTATCTAATATATTATCACGATTATTTATATTCTAGAAGAAATCTTAGACATTGAAGAAATAATTTCTTATAAAATAAAACAAAAATCGTAATTTATGAAGTGTGAAAATAGATGTTCCATTCCAAAGACATATTTTCATGATTCATATCTAGTAATGGGCAGCATTTATCAATTGAATTCATTTCATCGAGATATAATGAACTTCAAGTAGGATTTCTTTTATTAAAGGAACTTTTTTATAAATGAGCCGAAAAGTTGTTTATGAAAAAGGCGATGCACATAGGGGTATTTGACCCAAAAAGTTGGCCAAAATTATTTTATTGCATTTTCTATTTTAAAATTACATATTAAAATAAAAAAAAATTTAAATAAGTTAAAAATTCAAACGAGTTACCTCTACAGCTGCAAAACAAGACATATCCAAACAAACCAAGAATGCTTAATTTTTAGTAGTACTTATATTGCATTACTTTCAAACTTTCTAAATTGAAATAGTTTGTTTTATATATATTTTATCCACCCTTTAAATACTCACTAATAATTATTAGTTTTAGATGAAAATAATTATAATAAAAAATATAATTTTTTTTAAAAGTGGAGTTGTCTATTTTTGCAACTATATGTCAGGCATATTTACAAAAAAATAATAAACAACCTATATATTTCTAATTATGTATACAAAGTTATATTTTTTTTGCAAGAAATTTAAAAAAACATTGGGTTTCATATAAATTTTTAATTTGATTTTTTATGTATTGTATTTCTTCATTTGTGATATCTGCTCTTTCATGTATAAATCGTGATGGGCCTGAATATCGCAGTGACGATAGTGTAGGATTTTTCCACAGCAATGCATTTTTGTTTTTTAAACCTGTTAATTAAAGAGGCTCTAAAGCAGATTGGAAGATATTCGCATCGGAATCGCAACTATTCTCAAATCTTTGTTTGTATTGTGATTGCTCGGAACCATCACATCCCTATTTGTAAAAAAGTTCTAGCGATTTTATTTCATCAATATAATCGTATTTAAAGCCTCTCACAAATATGTAATTAATCGCTCACTCGTATGAAGCTTGAAGTTGTATTTCGGTACCAGTAGAAATTATTTTATACGTGTTTGGAGCAGGATATCATTATTTCTTAACCTAAAGAAATAGGTTTTTGTCACTAGTTCTTACTACTTCATATCGTTTACGTGATAACCCAGCTTCCACGAAAATTGTCAAAGCACGAATTGGTGTTAGCTGTGACTTTTTTTGTTCAGCAGTGTGGCTAACAAATGCTTTTCTGTATTTGGCTGCTTTAAGGGAGACTTTGTGATATCCTTTACTACTTTTGAACCCTCGATATTTCCAGTTTCCCGTAGTTTCATTTGAGTGGCATACATTAATTCTTCGGATTTGGCTTTTTCTCTTAGCTCCATGGTTTTGCGTATTTTACTGCGATCACTTAACCCATCAAATGATTTCGAAGGTCGACAAGCGATTTTTTTTTGTGAAAATTTCGATTGAATGTTCCAAATTATTTTTGGTGTTTCTTTAGAATTTTTTCTTGTGACATATTAACTGCAAGCCATTTACTTTTAAATCTGGATTTTAAGACCGAGATTTTATGTTTAAATTGCTCTTTTTCTTCATCAGAAAAGGAGGGCTTTGATATTATATAACTTTCCATGTAGTTGAACTTTTTTTATGATACCTTTTTCAGGGCAGTTTCTCATAATATCAAAAAGACATTTTCTAGTTAAAAATGTAATTCCCGATGGTCCTAAAATTAAAAAAAAAGTTATGGTAGACCTATCAGTAAGTCTTCGTGCTACTTTTCTTACTTTAATCAAAGTTGTTTTTTTATTAAAAATATTTTTCGAATAAAAACAATATTTTGTACAATGTCATACTTTTTTGCCAGTAAGCCATTTAAAAACGATATTATGTGCATTCCCATTATTAAAGGTATTTTTTCTTACAGCCAAAAAATTAAAGACAGTATTTTTTTTTATTTTGCATAACGATGTATTAATATTATTCAATTATGTTACGTCCTTATCATTTTTAAACTTGCTTTAATTAATATTTTCACATACAATCAAATAAAAGGAATATTTTCTACAAGATATCAAAATTCGAACCTGCAGATGTTGGATCCATAAACAAAAAGCTATTTGATCTTAGTTTTCCTTGAAAATACAGAGCAGAATGTACTATTTTTCTCGGAGATACAGAGCAGAATCTACTATTTTTCTCGGAGATACAGAGCAGAATGAAGTCAATCCTAGTACTGCGAATTTACTCGTTCCTCTTGGGCGGATGAAACTTGGGCAGCAAATATAAACACTTGGAGTGTCGGGTTTAAGGTCAAATTCTTCTTTTGGTGTTCGATTGAAGAGAATTTCCAAGTATCAACACATGAAGGAAGAAGTCGGAAAAAGTTCCCCAACTAGAGCTTTTAATTAATTACCGCCGCAGCCGCACAACCGATAATTTAAAGAAGAGATATTCTGGGGTTGGGGTTTTCAGACTATGACACTTGCGCAATTGTATACTTACAGTTTCCCTACACTGTACTGTTGTAAAACACGTCTTGTGAAGTCTTTAGATAAGCATTCAATGTATGTTCGCTTTGTCACACAGTGAATATTCAGGTGCACTCGAAAAAGACGTTCTAATAATTTTGGTGAACGCTGCAGAAAAAGCCTCATAAAATCTAAAGGGGGAAAAAGGTGGTGGAAATTTTTGTACTCCCGTGTAGAAGAATAGTTACTTTATCACTCTGTACTATTCTATATAGTGAAGAGAAGTGAAGAAAGTTAACAAATGTTTTCGTGTTTATAAAATATTAAAAAATTTACATTCAAAATGCACTATAAAAAATTTATTGTAAAAGTACACAAAAAAGTTATCAAACATAATATTATATACATTTTTTATCGCAGTCAACTAAAAATATTTGCAGAATTTAAATAAAATAGTTCTGAAAAAAGTTAGTTTTTATTGGTACAAATATGCACCGTTTACAAGTTTTCTAAGTTTAACGACAGTGTTGCCACAGAAAATACAGTTAAAATAAAAAAACAGTGCTGCAGAATTGTACTTTAGATAGTTTTTTATTATATGGTTTAATCCAAAATTCAAAATTCTTAATTTAAAAAAATGGACTTTTGGCCAGCTTTTGAGGTCAAATACCCCACTGTGCGATGTTGCGTTTCTTTTAAATTTTAGTAAATTTTTATCATAGAAAAAAAAAAATTAAAGTTCAGACATAAGTATGCTAATGTATTGACCAATTAAATTGGTACATAAACTTAAGCGCGGTTAACACGAGCGAGCTATTTACTCTCCGAAAGCTGATAAATTACACGAACGTTTACACCATAAACGATTTTGTTATCAAGAAGCATTATATGTATTTTGCCCTTGCAAGGTCATAGCAAGTGATTTCGCGATAAAAATATATTTAAACAACTGTCGGAGATTTAAAAACTCATACAAACTCTGTAAAAAAAATGTATTTAAAAATGAGTACCTGATTGCATCGTAAAGGAGCGATGTCGTACTTAAATTTTACTGACCGTACTTTCTTAAAAATGAGCAGTGTGATTTAATATTGCTAATTTCAGCCTCTATCAAGTCATATTAACAAAGCGACGTGACAAACTTAAAATAGTTGTTCAGAAGATGGTTTTCCACATTATTTGATGTCGATTGCTTAAATGGAAAATGAGTTTTTACTAGTCAATTATCTTGCTTCCCATTCTTTTGCACGCCTCTTTAAAATTTCTTCTGTTTACAACTGCTACACGTCGTCCTGGTAGTACAACGGATAAGTCACTGGACTGCGGTGCCTCAGAATCTTGGTTGGATTCAAACGTTTGAATGATTTAATTTACAAAATAAATAATTTAATTTAATTTAATATTAATTTAATTTAATTTAAATTTAATTTAATTTAATATTAATTTAATTTAATTTAAATTTAATTTGATTAACATTATTTTAAGTAATTTAATTTAAAATTAATTTAATTAATAATATTTTTTTTTAATTAATATTAAAATTAATTTGATTAACATTATTTTAAGTAATTTAATTTAAAATTAATTTAATTAATAATATTTTTTTAAAATTAATATTAAAATTAATTTGATTAACATTATTTTAAGTAATTTAATTTAAAATTAATTTAATTTAAATAACAATTAATTTAAATAACAATTAATTTAAATAACAATTAGTTTAAATAACAATTAATTTAAATAACAATTAATTTAAATAACAATTAATTTAAATAACAATTAATTTAAATAACAATTAATTGTAACTATTGTAATATAAATAAAAATTCATTAAAATTACAATTAATTGTAATTATTGTAATATAAATAAAAATTCATTTAATTTACAATTAGTTTAATTAAACTTAAAATTAGTTGAATTAATTTTTAACTGAGCAAGCTATTTGACTTTGTTTATTTCAAGAAAAATTCATTGTAAAGAGATAACTTGTAAGTTGTACCTCAAACAATTTTTTTTTCTTAAATGGTGTAGTTTTATGAATTCGAAAATAGGTGGATATTGCTAGAAAACCGGAGAACCCTTGACGTGATATCACGACCATGACCGTCAAAGGGTTAATTTAATATATCAGTCAACTTTTACTCGCACTTTTATAAGGGATGTCTGACAGATCGCTCCCACAGACACTTTAGTTGAGATTAAAATTCTAGGGCATAGTGTAGCATATATTCAACAGAACTTTAAAATGGGCGCAAGTTGCATTTACCGAGTGCTATGTTTTAGCACCTAAAGGTTAAAGAAGTATTCATGACAAAAACTAGTATATCTTTAACAAGTTATTATCCAGTACCACGCAAACTCTTACGGTTGGGTGAATTCGGCAATTTCAAACGAAAGTGTAAAATGCGAATCTTTTCGCTTTAGTTGTTTACAATACACAAAGACGTTATGAATATTTTATTAAACAAGTACCAATATCACAAACCTGACATTTATAAAACGTGCGGACTACCTCAAAATACCAAACACCATTTCAAATGAGCATTCTCAATAAAGATACGAATCGCTTTTCCCCAGAATAAAGGTTCTGAAGTTAATTTCCCACCCTCCTATTCAATGGTTAAACCTGAAATATCGCCTAGCATGCCAGCTCTCAGAGGGCCCATACGACGCTTTATTTTCATTATTTCTCTCTGTATAGTAGTAATAGTAAAGGGAGAATAGTTTATAAACTTTGAGAAATATATCAGTAAGGCAGATGCGCAGTCGGCATTCTGTGGGTGCACCGACTGAGATGAAGAATGGAAGATTATTTTTGTGTTGGTGAAAATGTGAATGGGAATTTCCCATTCTTTATTTGTGATTGTATGCTGAAGCGATATTTTAGTCGAAATTGACATTTTGATATATTTATAGTGTAATATTTAGTGTTACTTTCACTTCAAAGCGTCGATGACTGATTTCCAGATTTATGTTTTCAGTTTCGTTGAGGAATTAAAAGGGCTGGTTAAGAAAAATATTTAGGATTTGGGCATTCTCTTGCCTTGAAATCGTTTTTAAGGGTACCTTTCAAATGACGTATTGATTTTGTTTATATTCTGCACATTTATAGCGCAATCGTGCTTTTTGACCCGGATTTATAGTTCTTGAATTATTATTTACAATTCAATATTGAAGTTCAAGTTATAACTAAATTATTTTTAAGTTTCTTCTATTATACACGGTAATGATTTACTATTTTTTCTCTTTCATGCAATTATAAACTGCTATTTATGTATTATATGGTAAAACCTGGTATATATTTACTTCTTTAATTTTGGCTTCTTCTTAATATAATGACGAATACTTTGCATTAAATTTCCAAGTATATTACAATCATATTTGAAACATGAATGCAATTTTTTTGTTTAAAAATATGCACAAAATGATATTTCATTAAGAAAAAGCGCTTTAAGGGGTCTCGGTACCATTGGAATAATATTTTTATTAAATAATTTACATAGATATTTTACACATATTATTGAAGGTTATTATTATATAACATGATTTTAGCAACAAAAAAAAATGTTTTTATGAGTATATTTTTTAAAATTTAATTTTTTCCTTAAAAATTTAACTTTTTTAAAAATTGTTTTTTTTTTCAGTTTTTAATATTTTGTAAAGATTTTTTTTTTCTTACATTCACTATACTATACTTTATAACTTTAAGGATCGAATTTGAAATTACTGATTTAGTTCTTGAGAAAAAAAATAAAATGTCGATGTATATGCAAAAAAATTGAAAAAAACATGATTTAGTCTACTTTTTAATTTTTCTTTTTTTTCTTTTCATTATTTTGCAAAACCCATCCTTGGTTGTTTTAAATAGGTTATACTGGAATTTCAGAAAAAAAATCAAGTTATTTGAATAATATTTGAGAAAGTATTCTTATTTTAAATACCGTGGCATATGCAAAAAACACAAACTGAGATAAATCAGTTTAAACATTTCAAATCCAAATAACTCGATGAATACATTTGAGATTTTCTTCACACATAACTAATTTTATAACTACTTGCATACATATAAAATTCCGGTTTCTATTATTTAATTGGAGTACATTAAATCACTATTATGTACTCAGTTTTAAAATGATAACAAAATTAAATTTTTGAGAAAAATCTGTTAAAATCAAAATAATAATGTTTAAAATATTGTTTTACACTAATTTTGTGTTAGAAACCATACTAATACAACTGAATTCATTGAACATACATATTCCATACCATAAAACACTTTAGAATGGGCTTTGACAATAGCAAAAACATGTATTACATTTGTTAAATACGTCTTCTTTGGCAAATACGTCTCCTTGTACCTTCAAATTTAAAATTATATCAAACTACGGTAAAAAAAAGTAAACAAACACATGATGTGATAGATACAGTCACAGATAAACACGTTCAACTTGTTCTTAGCTGATTTTTCTTTAAATAAATGACCAAAAGCTGTTGCGTCAAAAAAATGCAAACATCGAAATGGACGTAGCATTTTAAGTGCTGTGAAAGTAATGAAACGCATTTTTATTACATTTATAATTATCAGATCGTTTCAAAACTTTGTAATAATGAACTTTAGGTATAAGAGCATATTTTAAGCAAAAAAAAAAGAAAAATTGATATTTTCATCGATTTTCTCAAATCAAAGGGTACCAAGTCATCTTAATCTTTTTATTTGCAATATTATTATCTAAAAAAAAACGAGAGAAAAATTGACGAGTGTAAGCCAATAAGTAATTTCATTATATTATATAATATGGTAATCCACTTTGTTACTACAATTGTTTTTAATAAAAATATATTTTATTTAAATAACCAAATTATGTATGTTATATATAAGAATGGTATGTCATTAAATGGATTTTAAAATTATTTTTGACGTGAAAAGACTTTAAAATCAAGCTACATTGTGGGTAACTAAGTTGGCTTAATTTTTAATTAAAAAGTCATAAGTGTAAGCCAACGAGTAATTTAATTATATTTTTTAAAACTGTAATCCAGTTTTTTACTACCAGTATTTTAAATAAAAAAACACTTAATTATTGTATTAAAATAACCGACATATGTATGTTATATATAGAAATGTTATGTTATTAAAAGGATACAACTTCTAGAAAGCAAGCTTAAAATTGATAACTATATCATTTATTTTTCTTCGACGATATTTCCGATTCTATTTTCAACCGATTCCTTCTGAAAACATTCGATTTATTTTTATCCAACAATGTTAGGTTAGAGCCATCAGCGGGACAAAGTACGAAACGAAGTTACGCAAGGGAAACACCAAATGAAAGGATAACACAGCCACCGTTTTGGACGGAGAAACGAGATTCCTTTGAGTTGACAGGCGAAGCAACTTAATCAACAGCAAACGAGGACACGGAATAAGATTTAAAGTTCCCCCGAGGAGGACTGTTGATCAAGTCGCTTTTTCATCAGCGGGACTCGGTGGACTTTCACTAAGAAAATGAAATATATATCTTTTCGAGGGGTTTGCCGTGGAATTTAACACTTTGGGAAGTTAACTTTGACCGGCAAAACAGACGTATTTTTGAGCTATCGATCGGTCACAGTGTCTGTGGTGGGATTTCAATATGTAAAACGACCGGCATGGCTCTTCTGGTATTATGTCAAGTTGGTGTGGTAATGTTACATGAAAGAAATATAATATATCGTATGTTTGGTAGTTACAATACTCATTATAATGTACCCTAATATATAGCAGATGTCGCTTATAACTGACAGTTGGTTTGGTTAAAGAACGTTGCACTAGAGCTGGACAGTGGACTATTTGGAGACGGTTCAGGGTCTATCTCAAAAGAAAAACCCGGAAACAATGCCTCGTATTTTTGAACATTGGTCAGATGACGAGGACAACACCTAAGCTGGCATCCGACGTAACCTCAGGCGCCAGGGCATTGGACCCCGATCACACGTATCGTGTACCAATCCCGTATAAACGCCAGTAAAATTTGTTGGATGTTCTGGACGACTTTTTAGTATATTTATAGCAAAGCTGGGTACCCTCAGATCCCAAGATCACTACTTTGTTTTACTTTTCTTTGTCAAGTTTACCGCTCGGGTACGAACCTGCAATCCTCTGATTACCTGAACGCCTTTATCGACTGGGCCAGTGGATGCCGCTAAAAAATTTCAAAAAAATTATTTACACTATGCACATGTGCAACCCCTAATTTTGAACCCAGGCTTGAAAGGTTTATTGTCCACATGCAATTATGCGGATTTTTTTCCGCCAAACCAACTATTACAGAATTCACTTTTCCCAACTGTTTCATATTTCAAGGACCAGTGACAGATTGCGACAGAAATGAAAATCTTGAATGATGCATGAAGGAATACATTGGTGAAAGAAAGTTTTCGAAGTTGAAATTCGAATAGCGAATGCTTGAGATTCCTAAAACGAGTGTGCCTCGCAATGTATTGATATAAGTTTAATTTATTATATTGTATATATTTACAGAAACATTGTAAATTAAAGTTTCAGATGGGCATTGGCATTAAAAAAATACATCCATTTTTGCTTGTTGTTACTAAAGCTAAGCGATTTGTTTAAAATATAAGTGAAGTAAACCATTTTTTTTCTATGTTTTAACTGCTTTGTGCGTTGGATAACATTTTTATAATGTCAAAACTGCTAAATGGAATACAGCCAAACTGTGTTTGTTGCTCAACAATTTGCGTGCGTCCTGTATTACTTTATGGGTGATATAAAATATAATTGTAAATTTTACTTTAAAAAACTGTATTCTTTTTTCATTGTTTCTACACTATAGTACACTATACTAATATAAAACTTGGTATACTTACGCAACCCCAGAAAATTTTAGTCGAAATAATGAATTTTCACAATTTTCTTCACATCCCAATACCCTAAGATCGTATGCGTAGTTCTAGATAACAACAGCCTTATGCGAATTAAATCTCTTGATTTAATAGTAATCGGTAGAAAACTGATTTAATTAATATGTCTTATTACCAAACAATTTTAATACTCTATTTCAACAATTGACCCGAAACATTTTTCATTTTTGTTTCCAAATATAATTTTACTGCAGTAACTCTTTATAGTTTGACGCACGAATCTCGATCTATATAAAAATAACTTTCTTGAAACAGAAATAATTTTTGATTTAACACAAAAGTAATTAAATATTCTTTTAAATAACAGTCATGAAAAAAAAAGAAATATTAAATTTTCCTTCATTCCTCAGACACAAAAAATTAATTTTTTCAAGACCATCATCCGCTAATTATTTTTAAGCCATTTAATACCTGGAAAAAGACACCTGGATTAAATAACTTCTGATCATTTTACATCTCCGTAACGCCAGCCTAAGCCTCCTTGTATTTAATGTCTTTTTTAAGATTAAAAAGTTATTATCGTCTGCAGCGCTCCTAATGACATATTTTTAAATATGTATACTCAATTTTTTTTAATAAGAGTTTTCGCTCACAAAGAAAATAATTAGTTTTCTAAATGTGTATATTTTTTTTTTGTGATTATTAGACAATAAAGTGTCTAATTCTAATGAGGATAAAAATGTAATTGATTTTTAGTTTCTTTAAGAGTCTGATAAAAGGCTCAGGTATTAATTTGAATTTTTCTGTGTTTGAAGGCTCATTAGGGTTTTTCTCAATTGTCCGTGGGTGTATTTTACACTGAATTAAAGTATCAATTAGATAACAGAAAAAAATTTACATTTAGTTTTTATAGGGAGTCGGAACCTCATATACCGCCAATGTTAAATTATCGTTTTCCGATGTACTTTTTCTCAGAATGTGCTATAGATATCCCCGTAATTTTTTTTCTGTGTAAACTATAAACACTTCTTAATTTACTAGAATGAGATTTAAAAGTAAAACCTTATAGGTTTATAAAAAAAGAAATAATGAAAATCACTTCAATTGAAAATATCCCTTATTTAAGAAGAAAAATATTTTTTTAAAAATAATAACTTTTAAAAGCTCATTTTAGTATGATTTTGGGTAAATGTAGAGCATGTATACAAAAAAATTAATTGCACATATATTATAGAAAACTTCTGTAAAAAGGTACATCAAACACAAAAAATCACATTTTGGGAAAATGGATTTGAAGAAGACAAATGCTATCTGTTAACAAGAGTTAACAAATATATTTTATTATACTTGTAGTAAAAACAAATTAATACGTTTTTTTAATTGTAGTTAATTGGGGAATTAAAATATACAAAAACATCAAAAACGGTAATTTGAAAAACTTGTTATTCACACTTTCCTTAAAATAACTTACAATATACGTTTGGTTCACTAACCGAAATATGATTGTGAAGCTAGCAGCACACACTGCTGTACGCTTTATAAGCTCTCAGCAAAATGTATTTACCTCATGGTAAGACTTGACATAAAACCGATTCTGTGATCTGCAATTTTCAGTTTTTTTTAATTTTTTTTTTTTTTAGAATTTTAAAGAAATTAAAAATAAATAATAAAATAAACGTGACTAACTTAGTTTGTGATCTAATTAATTTACAGGAAATACGAATATACATGCTAGATATAAAAATATACTTATATATATATATATATATATATATATATATATATATATATATATATATATATATATATATATATATATATATATATATATATATATATATATATATATATATATATATATATATATATATATATATATATATATATATATATATATATATATATATATATGAGTGTAACTTCAAACTCAGGTGAGTGGCACTATTTGGGATTCCTATCAAATCACTGCACGTTTTGAAGTGAAACTTCTTCCCGTTTGGTCATGAGAAGGTTGCTTACAAAAACCGAATGTAATGTTGCGCAACTAGAACTCGTAACAATAATATCGGTTATTCCAAACATTCTACCCACGAGTCTTACTTTGGTATCATTGCGTAGAGGAAGGAAGCCATCTCTCTATCACGCAAGTGTAGCGTGCGCAGATGGTGGCGTTGTCGCGTGGGGAGGGGTGAAATTAGTCAAATTTCTGTATAATATGGCATTTTTAACTGTTGCATTGCCATGCAATGTTTAAAGGTATTTCCTTCGGAATGTATATTAGATGGTCGTAATGCATAAGGTAAGTTTAATACTGATTATTAAAATGTACTTAAAATGAATTTTTCTCATTTAAAATAAAGAAATTATGATCTAATAATTTAAAAAAAATAATATGGTATGTAATAAAACTATTCCACCAGTTTATTATTCTTAATGTATTAATCATATAGTTTTAATTCTGTTGTTACCTCATGACGTATAAAGTTTTTTAATTTAATATAAAAGCGTTTTTATTAAATGTAACGCTTATTGCAAGAATAGTGAAAGAGGTCGCTAACTCTCTGCGTTCCAGATGTTTGGTGCACGAAAAGTATTAAACTCGCAACCTTTCTTACTAAAATGAACTATTAAGACAATAAAAAAAAATAGGTTTTCATCTTATTTAAGACGTTTTCATCTTATTTAAGACGTTTTCATCTTAAAATAAATTTTTATTTTTAAAAAAGGGTTTCATCATAATTAGAAAGGCATTTATTTAATAGGCAAAGAAAAAAACTGTATGGATAAACTTCAAATTGTTTGGAGTCCATAAATGAAATACAAGTTTCCTTTCTAAAAGTGATGAAAATAAAATATATAACACTAGAGTTTATATAAAGAAATATATAATACATCCATAAATAATTATTCTAGTCACATATTAATTTTAGGAAGTAATCATTAATATGTGAAATTCTTATAATTAATAATTTATATTTTCAAAATGAAATAAAAAATCAATTTTAAGAGTAAATCTATTTTAATTATAACGTGGGGGTATGCAGATACATTATTAAAAGTAACAGATTTTCCTAATTTTTATTTTCACTATTGCGAATAAAGTTTTTCATTTCTAGATGTTTGTGAATAAGCCATCGTTTATGACTTTTTTTAATGTTAATTTTAAATAAATTCACTTAGAAATTCACGCGAATTCAAATAATCTTCGGATTTATATTCGAAAAAATTGAATTGTAAATAACTTATTTTCAATTACTTTATTAAACAAATATATTGTTGAATTCAATTTTTCAGCGCATGAATTTTCAATGAATATAATTTTTATTTGTATAATTTAATGTAAGAATATTTGTGATGGAAAATAATCCAGGTGGGTATTTAACACCGCATTAATAACACCTTTCGATACCATTGACAGAAATTTTAAGACATTTTAAAAGAAATATATTAATGAATCCCGGGTCCAACACAAATAATTCTTATATTAGTTGGTGAATAAAAAATCTCATGCCATATAGGTTTGGTTTATACTATTTCCGACTGCACATTTCTGTCCTTGTATTGAGACTTATCACAGCCACATTCACACACACATTCATGCTTGCACCACGTTATTTTAGAACCAAGGTCAGATGACGAGGAGGCACCTGAGCTGACACCCCACGTCTTCAATAGGCGTCGGAACACCGATCAGATTTAATGTGTACCAGTCCCGTGTACACACCGGTGTAATTTGTTAGATGTTCTTTACGGACATTCTAGTATTTTTGTAGCATAGCTGGCAATCCCCCGATGACAATATCACTATTTATTTATTTTTAAACTTTTCTTTGTCAAGTCATTCGCACGGGCACGAACTAGCAATCAGTTGCTTCGAGGGCAGTTGTTCTAAAACTGGCTCGTGAAGATGAAGTTTTCGAAGATTGTTTTATTATTTACAAGTTTAACCTGGCTGTACAAAAAATCCTAGTTAATACCAGAGGTATATACATTGCAATTACCTATATTTTCATACTTTTTGAAAATTATATAGTTTATAAACATGATAATGCATATACGCTACACAACAATTTTAATTAATTGTTTAATAAATTGGCATTTCGGATATTTTTTGGTACACTTTTTTAGCGGTTCATGGGCAAAAAGAAAAGAAATATATAATTAAAAAAGAGAAAAAAAATCATGTACTAGAGCAGTGGTCGGCAAACCGCGGATCGCGAGCCACATGCGGCTCTTTGGCTTCTTGAGTGTGGCTCTTCCACAAATTACCACGTACGGCGGGCGCGTTGAAACTTCGGGGCAAAAATTAAAAACAACAACATACAAACTTGACTTAACCCAAACATTCCAAGGAGATGCAAGGCAATTGTTCACATTAGTGTTTGTTAGTTATTGTTATGATTGTGAAAGGTATGTTAAGATAGTTAGGACATGTAGAGAGGATAAACGAAATAAGATAGACGAAATACAAGACGAGTGTGGATGGAAGAATTGGAAGGGTTGATCTCATCGAACACACCTCAATCAGATTAAGGACGATTTTAGCAAAGGCCGGCTTAGGAGTACCCTAATTAAGTGAATAACAATGTATCTACCTATATAGTTAAATTTTAAAAATGTGGTTCCCAAAAGAAATTTCAATCGTTGTTCTGTTGATATTTGGCTCCCAAAAGAAATTTCAATTGTTGTTCTGTTGATATTTGGCTCCCAAAAGAAATTTCAATCGTTGTTATGTTGATATTTGGCTCTGTTGACTAATAAGTTTGCCGACCACTGCACTAGAGGGTTAAAATAAGGTACTCAATTCCTGTTTATGGGGATGTTTGAGTAGTGTAAAGGTATAAATGCATAATATGGAATACAATTCTGAAAATATATGGGTAACATAACCGTCTGATTTCTATATTTTTAGATTCTCTACGTTTTGTGAATACATGCAATATATATTTGCTAAAACTAGAACATTTATGATGAACTATATATGTTTTTGAATATATAAAAAATCCTGAAGAACTAACAACCCTGCCTAATACTCCTCCTGTTCAACAGTTATGCCAGTTGATCAGACCCTACCTTAACCGAGATGCCCCTTTAAATTCCATATTCGCAATGGTAAACTTCATTTATGTAGCTTAGAAATGTTTTTATGTTAAATTACTTGTCATACTGGAGGCGAAGGCTTCTACGGAGCCAATACCTTCGTAAACCCTAAAGGAGTTAATTAGGAGATGGAATATGGTAATATTTATTTGATATTTATTGTACATATTGAATAAAAGAATTACTTCTGGGTGTAAATTACTATTTTGTAGGTTTGGAATCAGAATGTATATAATATAAACACATTTTTAATTAGTTTTAATAAAAATACCAGTATTTTTAATAATATAAATGTTAGATAAAATTGTTAAAATATAGCAATAAGTTTTGAAAAAATGTTACGATCTTTTACGAAACTTTGGTACTCATTTAGATGCAACCAACATTTGGTGCTTTGTTTCACCATTTTACGGTGGTTTAGTGGTGAAACGATGCATAAAATTCAAGTTATGTTAGTTTTGTAGTAGTAATATTTTTGTTTGAAGCTGACAAACCCTCCGATCGCAAGATGACAATATGTCATCGATCGGGCTCGAACTAGGAATCATCCGATTTATAGCTTACCGCCTTTATCCACTGTGTCACGGAGGCCCATGTTCGTCGTTGTTTTTCTTGGAGGGGCTTGTTGGTGTAGCGACAGCAAAAATTTTGAACGCAGTTAAAGAGGTTGCACTAATTATCGGTGAAACCTCCATAATATCCACCATAATATGGCATAGACCTCTGTTTTGCACCAAGATATGGTATATCGTTGATCTGAAATTTTTAACAGTGCAGAGTTGAAGGCACACTTCAAAAACCTCAAAATTCCAATAACGTTGCTTACGAAAGTAGGTGTGGGTTACTTAGTGTTGGTGTCCTTGTCAAATATTGGGAGTGTATGACAAGCTAAAAATGTTTGGTTATGACAATATACATATTTAAAATCAGCTACATGTTTGAATAAGGATAGACACACCATATTACACATTTAAAGGCATGCATTTCGATTCTATAATGCAGCGACAAATTGATATTAATTCGATTTTGTTCAGTAAATCCAGTACCTTTCGGTAGCATATCAGGCCCCGATGTACACAAAACCTTCAAATAAAGCATGTACGTTACGAACTGACTGCAACTTTAAAGTGTGACTAGTTAGGAAACTTTGTTTTGTGCGGTATGGCAACTTCTAGATTGATCTATGAATTTTGATTTTACTTTTATTTCGTCTTTGCGAGAGGTTTTAATCTCTGTTTTCTGATGATCAATTTAAATTACTATCGATTAAATATATTTATTTTGAATATGACATTATTTTTACTCAATAATCTATCTGTAGCGGTCCAATGTAAAGCCAAAGTGATGCCCACGAATACAGGCGGATCATAATATTATCTTCCTTTTGTTTGTGATTTTTTTTTAAATTAAAGTTTATGTGTGTGTGTATTAATAAACAAATAATGTGTGTGTGTGTGTCTGAAATCAAGTCAGTCAGACAGTTGTACTCATTACTTTTCGAATTATGCGTCGTATATTTAAATAGTTTGTACTTAACTGTTTTTAGTATGAAACAACTACAATGTGTACCCAAAAAATAAAAATTGTAATATACATCAAAATAAATTTTCTACCAGTAATGTTATGCAGCATTTTATATAAAGTAATTTTAATTAGTAAACGACAATAAAGGGGCAAAACGAAACAGTGATATTTTAAAGATGCCGCTAGGTATCAGTACCCCAAAATCAAGGAATATCACACATAAAAATATATAGTGAAGGATATTTGGTGATGTTTTAAAATTTGTAAATTTCAACAAATAATAAGGATACGATTACCAAACTTTCAAGACAAGATACTGATAATTTAATGAAACAAACGGAAAGTTATAATAGAAATATCACTAATAATTGTTGAATATATGTGGACATTTTTTTTAAAACTATGCATACTTTTTTTTATTTAAAAAGGGAGAAATGTGAATTTGTGTAATTCCTGCACTTGGAAGTAAAAAAAAACTCTTATAACATAATAAAACATTGTTTACTTAATTAATTCATTTTATTATACTAAAATTTCTGATAAGTATGGGCTTTCACTACAGAAAGTTAAATTTTGTTAAAATTCCGATCTGCATGATGGGTTTTATAAATTTGTTATTCTGTAGATTACTGCCAAACTATTTCTTATATGCAGGGTTTATATTTTTTGCTTTTTATCTGTTTTAGAATGGATAATTGTTATTTTATTTCAATTATTTTAAATAATTATTCTACTACGGCCAAAACAAAGAAGTTAATAAGTTATGGTTGTCCATTTCTTTGAATGAAATTTAATATATTCCTTATTAATTTATCTTTGAAAAATCTCCTTTTTTGCTCTCTCACAAACACAGTTTTTGGATACGCAAACTTACATTGTAAAAAAAAAGCTACTTAAAAATAAGTACTTGAACCTACTCGTTTTACTGTGAGTGGAATTGCATCGTAAAGGTCCCTAACGGGCACAATTTTAAGTAATCGTACTTTCTCGAAAATGAACAGTGTGATTTAATATTGCTAATTTCAGCTTCTGTTCACGGTGTCTTAACAAAACGATATGACAAACTTAAATAGTTGTTCAGAAGATGGTTTTCCGCATTATTTGATGTTTATTGCTTAAATGGAAACTGAGTTATTACAAATCAATTATCTTACTTTCCTTTCTTTTGGCACACCTTTTTTAACATTAATTATGTGTATAACTTCTTCACGTAGCCCTGGTAACTTAACGGATAAGGCGCTGGACTGAGGTGCCTGATAATCTGGGTTCGATTCTCGGTAAGTCGTGGTTTTATTTGTCGATATTTATTGAAAGTGGTTTATGAAAGCAGCTTAAGTAGACTATCATCTCTAATTTTTTTGAGTACATGTCTTTTTCAAAATGGACATTTATGCATTCTGAGCCATGAATCGAATGTCGATTCACGGCTCAGCATGAAGCATTGAATGTACTCAAAAATGAGTACAGTTTACTTAATTTTGTATACCTATTTTTAATGCTGTCGCTTCATACACGGCTTCATATACTTAATTTTAGTTCCGGTTAAAATTTAAATGTTAGATTCTATATCTCAATAATTATTTATGAAATAAGACGATTTAATTACACAAAACGTATCTGATTATATTTTTAAAGAACTAAATTGTGTGTGCATGCATTAATAAATAAATAGTGAAATCAAGTCAATCAGACAGTTGTATCCCATACTTTTTTAATAATGTGTTGTATACTTAAATGGTATGTTCTTAACACTTTTTAGTAGAAAACTACATTGTAGATCAAAATATTCAAAAATTATAAAAATAAATTACATGTACCATTAATGTTATACATAATATTATATAAAGATATTTTAATTAGTGATAATTAAAGAAAAACAGAGTTGAGAAAACAGAGCAATATTAAAGATGCCGCTAGGCATCAGTATGCTAAAGTGTAGAAACATAACACATAATAATATGTAGAGAAAAATACTTGGTGACGAGGGTTTCATTTCTTAAATTGTAGTCAAAATTTAGATGTTTAGTTTTGGCTGGTTTTATATTTCTGAATACTATATATCAAGAACTATTGATTATGTGATGATGATAAGGACGTCCCTCTATATACACTCGACTTAAAACAACACTTACAGTAATTCATTTCGTTTCCCTGCAATTTATTCGTCTCAAATCTTACAAAAACACTAAATAAAATCCACATATACTTTTGTGTCAAAAATACAGTTAGTTACATAATTCCTCGGAGAAATAGTTCTTCCATAAATTTCAAGTTATCTAACTTTATACCTCTCTGTGGAAAACTGATATCCTTGTGCCACGCTTGAGACTGAAGATTTGGGTTGAGATTCAACTCGCTAGTATTTTTAGTAACAGAAACTTTGATATCACATATCGCAGAGTATGAACCATTATTATTTTAAAAATCAGAGCTTCTGGGCTCATATACAATCCAATTCTACTCGCTCAGATTTTTAGTAACAGAAACTTTAATACCACATATCGCAGAGTATGAACCATTATTATTTTAAAAATCAGAGACTCTGGGCTCATATACAGTCCAATTCTACTCGCTCGTATTTTTAGTAACAGAAACTTTGATACTACATATCGCAAAGTATGAACCATTATAATTTAAAAAAACAGAGCATCTGGGATCATATACAGTACAATTCTACTCGCTCGTATTTTTAGTAACAGAAACTTTGATACCACATATCGCAGAGTATGAACCAATATTATTTTAAAAATCAGAGCATCTTGACTCATATACAGTCCAATTCTACTCGCTCGTATTTTTAGTAACATACACTTTGTTACCATATATCGCAGAGTATGAACCATTATTTTTTTTTAAAAATCAGAGCTTCTGGGCTGATATACAGTCCAATTCTACTCGCTCGTATTTTTAGTAACATAAACTTTGATACTACATATCGCAAAGTATGAACCTTTATAATTCTAAAAAACAGAGCATCTGGGATCATATACATTCCAATTCTACTCGCTCGTATATTTAGTAACAGAAACTTTGATACCACATATCGCAGAGTATGAACCAATATTATTTTAAAAATCAGAGCATCTTGACTCATATACAGTCCAATTCTACTCGCTAGTATTTTTAGTAACATACACTTTGTTACCATATATCGCAGAGTATGAACCATTATTTTTTTTTAAAATCAGAGCTTCTGGGCTGATATACAGTCCAATTCTACTCGCTCGTATTTTTAGTAACAGAAACTTTGATACCACATATATCAGGGTATGAACCATTATTATTTTAAAAATCAGAGCTTCTGGGCTCATATACTGTCCAATTCTACTCACTCAGATTTTTAGTAACAGAAACTTTGATACCACATATCGCAGAGTATGAACCATTATAATTTTAAAAATCAGAGCCCCTGGGCTCATATACAGTCTAATTCTACTCGCTCGTATTTTTAGTAACAGAAACTTTGATACCACATATCGCAGAGTATGAACCATTATTATTTTAAAAATTGGCAAACTGCGTAAAACTTTGTATTGAAATCTAGCTCTTAAGAGACGTAAAATACATTTGTATGAATTCAAATTTTAAATAAAGTCAATGTAAGTTTCACCAAATAATTCTGTCATTCGATGCGACATTGTTTGAAGTTTCTTTTAAGTTAATATCGAAAAAAAATGTGAAATTCTTTTTCATCTAAAGCACTCTTTGAATAGGAAAGTTTAATATTTTACTTTAATATGCAACGGTTTGTTTAGTATAATTTAAATTAAAAAAATAATATAAGATATATATTTCTATTCAATTACTATCGATTCTATTTTTTATCAAAGTAAATACAAATGTATTTTTCAGCAAAAAAATAATACTTTTATATTAAATAAAACATATTCGATATATAATCAAATACATTATGTCTATAGTAAAGATCCCTTTAACACACCCTAAACGCAACGAATCTTAACACATGTGGTATCAAAAGAAAGATAACTACATGAACCAGTTTAAATCTTATTTTCATATCATAAATACGAATGTTTTTTTTAATATGTTTAAAATAAATCATGCGTTAACATAGGTATTATTGCGTTAACATAAGACAAAAAATTGGGTCGACTTTTGGATAACCTCAAAAGACGTGTCGTTTTTACGACGTGGAATTCAAACGCTGCCAGAAAGATGGGGACAAGTAGTGGCTAGCGATGGACAATACTTTCAGTAACATGTTTTTTAATGATTTTTTAAAATAAAATATTAATTTTCACAAAAAAACAGCGATAACTTATTCAACATCCTACATATCATGGCTCCGAAAACATAAGTTTCAATTTTGAAAAAGACATGTACTCAAATGAGTACAAAATGAGTACACTGAGTAAAAATAAATAAATAAAAGGGCAGTTGCTTGCCTACGAAGGCCTAAATCACTTTCAATAAATATCTACAATTACAACCAATACTCCTAGGGAATCGAACCCATATCCTAAGGAACCGCAGTCCTTATCCGTTGTACTACCAGGGCGACGAGAAGAATTTATAAAGAGAAGAAATGTTAAAAAAGATGAGCCAAAGAATCGGAAGTAAGATAATTGAATTGTAATAACTCAGTTTACATTTAAGCAATCGACATCACATAATGTGGAAAAACATCTTCTGGTCAACTATTTTAAGTTTGCCAGGTCGCTTTGTTAAGATGACTTGAACAGAAGCTGAGATTAACAATGTTTAACCATGCTGCTAGTATATGAGAAAGTACGATTACTTACATTTGAGTACGTCATCCTCATTTACCATGCAATTGTACTAAAGGAACGAGCACTCCATGTACTCATTTTAAAGCACATTTTTGTTTCGTACAGTGTGTTTTAAAAAATTGGTATGTAAGATAATTGAGTTATAATAACTCAGAGTCCATTCAAGTGATGGACATCAAATATTGTGGAAAACCATAATCTGAAAATCTACTTTAAGCTTGTCAAGTTGCTTTGTTAAGATGACTTGAACAGAAGCTGATATTAACAATATTAAATCGCACTGCTCATTTTTGAGAAAGTACTGTTATTTAAATTCGAGTACGTCATCGTTCATTTACGATGCAATTGCACTAAAAAAAACCGAGTACGTTCAGGTACTCAAATTTAAGTACCTTTTTTATTGTGGTATTCGAGCCCTGTTTTGATCTAATGCACCGCACTACAAGACCATTAATGGTGCAGTTTGGAAATGCAATTCAACTAAATATTAGGCGGGATGTGTCTATTGAGGTGTGCAACGTCAAACTCAAGTGAGTGGCACTATTTTGGATTCCGATCACATCACTGCACGTTTTGAAGTGAAACTTCTTTCTGTTTGGTCATGAGATGGTCGCTTACAAAAATCGAATGTAACGTTGCGCAACTAAAACTCGTAACAATAAAATCGGTTATACCAAACATTCTACCCACGCGTCTTACTTTGGTATCGTTGTGTAGAGTAAGGAAGCCAAATCTATCACGCATGTGTAGCGTGCGCAGATGGTGCCGTTATAGTGTGGTAAGGGGGGAAACTAGTCAAATTTCTGAATAATATGCATTTTAACTGTCGCATTGCCGTGCAGTGTTTAAAGGTATTTCCTTCGGAATGTGTCCCACATGGCCGTATTGCATAAGGTAAGTTTAATACTGAATATTAAAATGTTCTTAAAAGGAATTGTTCTCATTTAATAAAAGAAATGATACTTTAATATTTTAATTGAAATTTGGAAAACAATTTAATAAAACTAAACCACCACTTTATTATTTATAAATTATCAATAATATATTTTAAATTCTTTAAATTGATCATCAGGAGACATGCGTTTTTTTTTTAATATAAAAGCGTTTTTATTAAATGTAACGCTTATTGCAAAAATACTGAATGAGGCTGCTAACTCTCTGCGTTTCAGATGTTTGGTGCACGGAAAGTATCAAACTCGCAACTTTTCTTACTAAAATGAACTCTTGAGACGGAAAATTAATAGGTTTTCATCTTATTCAAGACGTTTTCATCTTAAAATAACTTTTCATTTTAAAAAAAGGGTTTCATCATAATTAGAAAGGCATTTATTTAATAGGCAAAGAAAAAAAAACTATATGGATAAACTTCAAATTGTTGGAGTCCATAAATGAAATAGAAGTAACCTTTCTAAAAGTGATGAAAATAAAATATATTACACTATAGTTTATAGAGAAATAAATAATATATCCATAAATAATAATTCTAGTTACAAATTAATTTTAGAAAGTAATCATTAATATGCGAAATTCTTATAATTAATAATTCATATTTCCAAAATGAAATAAAAATCAACTTTAACAGTTAATCTGTTTTAATTATAAAGTGGGGCTACAGAGATACATTATTAAAAGTGACAGATTTTTCAAATTTTTAAGTTCGCTGTTGCGAATAAAGTTTTTCATTTCTAGATGCTTGTGCATAAGCCATCGTTTATGAATTTTTTTTTATGTTAATTAATATAAATTCACTTAGAAATTCACGCGAATTCAAATAATCTTTGGATTTATATTCAAAATAATTCAATTGGGCAATTCAAAGGCTCCATGAATGGTTCACAGCAAAAGAGTAAGATTTTTACTGGGGTGGTATTCACAAGTGGCCCAGAAGGTGGGGAAAATGTATAACAAGCCATGGAACATACTTTGAATAAAGCACTTTTTATCATTCTTCTTCCGAACTTAACGTGTTTTTTTTAATAAAACCGCATTTCATACTTGTACACCTGGTACATACAATACCTTATATATAGTACAGTATATATAATACCTTATATACAGTACAGTATATATAATACCTTATATACAGTACAGTATATGTAATATCTTATATACAGTACAGTATATATAATACCTTATATACAGTACAGTATATGTAATATCTTATATACAGTACAGTATATATAATACCTTATATACAGTACACTATATAAAGTGGTTCTTCTTTTCCCGTGGTTCTTCTTTTCGTGGTCTGACCAGAGATAAGATAAGGCTAGCATATAAATTGTTCTAATACTATGATGCAGTATGTGTTATTTTTACAAATATGTTACTACTTTAATGTGATTGTATATATTGTTTTTGATGGCGTCAAATTTTATCATTTGCATTCTTAAGATGTCCTGAAATTATATAGGCAAATGACAAAATTAATTTTGTAAGAAAATTTAAAATTTTGGAATATATCTTTACATTATTAACATACAACATTTTTACATCTTTAAAAAATAAGTTTTTAAATAAAGCCACATATGGTGTTGTGTTTCAAGAACATTTGACACTTTACAATAGCCAATATTCAAGTAATGTCAAATTAAAGAAGATTAGGGGTGACGAGCGGAAGCAAGTGCTACCCTACTCTACTTTTTGAAAATTTAAAACTAGCTCATTGTTTACTCGGCTGGTTCATTGTTTATTTGGTTGAATATACGTCGCACTAGAGCTATACAGTGGGCTATTGACGACGGTTCGGGGTCTATATCGTAGGAAAGACCCAGGAACGATGCTTCGTATTTTTTGAAACATGGTCAAATGACGGGGACAACACCTGACGCAACCTCAATAGACGGTAGGACATTTGACTTGGATCATGCATAACGTGCACCACTCCCGTGTACCCCTCGCCGGTATATAAGAATTTAAAATTTTATGCCAACGCAATCACAAAGCTTTTAATTCGCAAAATTGGCGAAGATTTCGTTTAAGTATTGTTGATTTTAAATTGATGTATGATCCCTGAAATGATCATTTGTTGCACATTTTAATATAGCAAAAAAACTAGTAAGAGGAAAATCACGAAATTTAAGATATCCATATAAAACGTTTTTCTGAATCCATTACTGTCCAAGTATAGCATGGTTGTTATTCATAAATTTTATGAATATTAATATCCTAATTTATTAAAAATTAAAAAATATATACATATAAGTAATGAAAATTAGTGTATTTTATTTGGGTCGTGTAGAAGTAACACATATAAAAATATCAGCTTAATAAAATTTTTTTTCGAAAGATATGATTAAAAGTTTAAGACATTTATTTAACATTACGAGTTCGAAATTTTCGACATTCATAATTGAAAAACTACTAAACCAAATTACTTGCAAATTGACATCCAATGATAAATTTTGTCGTAGATTCTAAATATTGAATCAAAATTGGGTGTTGCAATTGAAAATTTTAAAGTTGGTGCGGATTTTAATGTGAAGATAGTCTCCTATGCAAATATTTTGTATATCAATGTGTAGTAGGCTTTATTCCATACAAAATGGTATATTAAGTTTAGCTCTACTATAATACCTAAAGAAATAACCATTGGTGGTTCGGTTTTTTTTTACCCCGGCTGTACATCAAACACAAAAAATAAAATTTTGAGAAAAATGAATTTGAAGACAAATGTTACCTGTTAACAAGAGTTAGCAAATGTAACTTATTATACTAGTAGTAAAAACAAAAAGTAATACGTATTTTTAATTGCAGTTAATTGAGGAATTAAAATATGCAAAAACATCAAAAACGGTATTTTGAAAAACTTGTAATTCACACTTTCCTTAAAACAACTTACAATATTGGTTTGTTTCAGTAACCGAAATATGATTGTGAAGCTAGCAGCACACATTGCTGTACGTTTTATAAGCTCTCAGCAAAATGTATTTACCTCATGGTAAGACTTAACATAAAACCGATTCTGCGACCTGCAATTTTCAGTTTTTTTTTTTTTTTTTAGAATTTTAAAGCAATTATAAAGAAATAATGAAATAAACGTCACTAACTTAGCTTGTGATCTAAATAATTTTCAGATAATACATATATACATGTTAGATACCAAAAAAATATTGCAAAATGTAGACACACGTTTTTTATAAGGAAGTTTTGGGGCATAGTATTTGATATTATTAAACTTTTTTTTAATTAATTGTAAATATATAGCTTATAAAGTTGTGCCTCAGCAATTTAATTTAGAAAATATTGTTAAATAGAGTACTTTTATGAATTTAACAATTGTGTGCGTTGGTAGAAACACTGGAGATCCGTGGACGTATATATACGGCATTGAGCATCAGGGGTTAAAGAAGTCATCCAATCACTTTTTACATGCTTCATGACACTGGACATCCCTTTTGTAATATATGTTGATAAAGAGATAACTAAAAGTATTTTTTCAAGGTGAAAAATGGTTTTGAACAAAAGTCTTGAAAAAATAAAAAATATTCGGAAAATATATCCAGTTTGCAAATACTCGAAGCAATGTTTATCGTGAGAAGCAATAATTGTCGAGGTAATTTTAAGGTAATTGTCGAGGCTGCAGCGGCTGTCGTGGCTTCACTGTTGAAAATAGGTACTCAAAAATAAGTAAAATATACTTAATTTTGATTATATTCCGTGCTTCCAAAAGGACTGTATTCCATGCTCATTATAGATTTGAGAACATGTTTCATTTTTGAAAAAGACATGTACTGAATAATGAGAACAATGAATAAAAATAAATAAAATAGGAAGCTGCTTGCCTATGAAGGCTGCCTTAATAAAACACTTTCAATAAATATCAACAATTACAACCAAGACTCATCGGTAATCGAACCTATATCCTAAGGAACCGCAGTCCAGTGCCGTATCCGTTGTACTACCAGGGCGACGTAAAGAAGTTTTAAACAGAAGAAATGTCGAAAAAGATGAGCCAAAAAAATCGGAAGTAATATAATTAATTGAATTGCAATAACTCAGTTTCCATTTAAGCAATCGCCATCAAATAATGTAGAACACAATCTTCTGAACAACTATTATAAGTTTGTCAGATTGCTTTGTTAAGATTACTTGAACAGAAGCTGAGATTAACAATGTTTAAACATACTGCTCGTTTATGAGAAAGTAGGATTACTTACATTTGAGTACCTCATCTCTGATTTACGATGCAATTGTACTAACAAAAAGGAATACGTCCAAGGAACTCATTTTTAAGCACCTTTTTTTCGTACAGTGTGTGTTAAAAGAATGGGATGTAAGATAACTGAGTTATAATAACTCAGTTTCCATTCCAACGATCGACATCAAATCATGTGGAAGACCATCATCTGAACATCTATTTTAAGATTGTCAAGTTGCTTTGTTAAGATAACTAGAACAAAAAATGAAATAATCCATATTAAATCGCGCAACTCATTTTCCAGAAAGTACGGTTATTTAAATTCTAGTACGTCATCGTTCATTTACGATGCAATGGCACTCAAAGAAAAACGAGTACGTCCAGATACTCAATTATAAATACTTTTTTTTACAGTGTTATTTCGTGCCCTGTTTTGATCTAATTCACCGCACTACAAGACCATTGATGGTGCAGTTTTGAAATGCAAATCAACTAAATATTAGGCGGGATGTGTCTATTGAGGTGTGCAACGTCAAACTCAAGTGAGTGACACTATTTCGGATTCCGATCACATCACTGCACGTTTTGAAGTGAAACTTATTTCTGTTTGGTCATGAGCTTACAAAAACCGAATGTAACGTTGCGCAACTAAAACTTGTAACACTAATATCGGTTGTACCAAACATTCTACCCACGCGTCTTACTTTCGTATCGTTGTGTAGAGGAAGGAAGCCATCACTTTATCACGCATGTGTAGCGTGCGCAGAGAGGAAATTAGTCAATTTTCTGTATAATATGCATCTTTAACTGTTGCATTGCCATGCAGCGTTTTAAGGTATTTCCTTCGGAATGTATGTCAGATGGTCGTATTGCGTAAGGTAAGTTTAATACCGATTATTAAAATATACTAAAAATGAATTTTTCTCATTTAATATAAAGAAATTATACTTTAAATTATTTTTTTGAAATTTGTATACTTTGTAATAAAACTAAACTACTAGACTAAACTACCAGTTTATAATTTTTAATATATTAATTATTTTTTTTTAATTCTGCCTATTTCACACAGTTGTTAATTACATAATTTTTTTTAATATAAAAGCGTTTTTATTAAATGTAACGCTTATTCCAAGAAGAGTGAAAGAAACCGTCTCTGCGTGGTAGATGCTTTGTGCACGAAAAGCTTAAAAGCATTTTTTTATTTTGAAAAAGGGGTTTTCATCCTAATAAGAATAGGCATAGAAAAAAACTGGATAAGCCTAGAAAATGAAATACAAATCCAGAAATGAAATAAAAGTAACCTTTCTAAAATTCAGGAAAATAAAATAGTGAGAGGGAGGGTTTATATGGAGAGAAAGAAATATATAATATATCCATAAATAATTATTCTAGTCACAAATTAATTTTAGAAAGTAATCAATAATTATGTGGAATTCTTTTAATTAATAATTCATATTTCCAAAATGAAATAAAAAAATAACTTTAACAGTAAATATGTTGTTATTATAAAGCGGGGTATACACAGATACATTATTGAAAGTGACATATTTTCCTAATTTTTATTTTCACTGTTGCGAATAAAGTTTTTTCTTTTAGAAGCTTGTGCTTAAGCCATAGTTTAAGACATTTTTCTAAATGTTAATTAAAATAAATTCACTAAGAAATTCACGCGAATTCAAATAATCTTCGGATTTATAATCAAAATAATTAAATTGTTAATAACTTAATTTCAGTTACTTTATTAAACAAATATATTGTTTGCATTCAAATTAAATTTTTCAGGGCATGCATTTTCAATGAATGTAAGTTTTATTTGTATAATTTAATGTAAAATTGTTTGTGATCGAAAATAATTCAAATATTATTTGACACTGCATTAATAACACCTGTCGAAATGACACCTGTCGGATATTTACACAAGAATAACATTGATATCGGGGACATATTACTAATTTTATAAAATTTTAAAAGAAATGTATTAATGAATCCCGGGTAAAACACAAATACTTCTTTTATTAGTTGGTGAATAAAATATCACATGCCATATCGTCGCCTCGGAGCAACAGTAAGACATCTAAAAAAAAAAAAAAAACGAAAATGAGTTTTCGGTCTTACTAATATTACCAAATGTGCCTATATTTAGTGGAACACTCGGACATTATTATGTCTTCTTTGAAATCCCTGAACGACAGCCTTGGATGTTCAGCATTGAAAAAACAGCAAATTTTAAAATCAATTTTATAGGCAACTCTGTTTTTTGCCCATATCCTACTGTTGCTCTGAGGCGACGATATAGGTTTGATTTATACGTGTTCTGGCTTCTACCCTCGTATTGAGTATTATCACAGCCACAAACACATTGACATACATGCTTGCACCACGTTATTTTAGATGGTTTGGTTAAAAAACGTCGCACTAGAGCTGCACAGTAGGCTATTGATGCCGGTTCGGGGCCTATCTCGAAGGAAAGACCCGGGAACGATGCCTTGTATTTTTGATCCGTGGTCAGATGACAAGGATAACACCTGAGCTGGCACCCAACGCCTTCAATAGTCGTCGGGACTTTGGACCCCATTAAGATTTATCGTGCACCAGTCCCGTATACACGCCGTTAATTTTTTGTGGATGTTCTGGACGACATTCTAGTATTTTGGTAACAAAGTTGGCAACCCTCCGATCGCTTTTTACTATTCTTTAGTCTAGTCCATCGCAAGGTTTGAACCGGGGACCCTTGGATTCCCAGCTAACGCCTTAATCCATTCGGACACGGAGGCCTCCGTTATTTTAAAACCAAGGTCAAATGACGAGGAAGCGCCTGAGCTGCCATCCCACGTCTTTAATAGGCGTCGGGAACCCCATTCAGATTTAATGTACATCAGTCCCGTATACCCACCGATATAATTTGTTAGATGTCCTGGGCGACTCACTAGTATTTTTGTAACGAAACTGGCAACCCTCCGAACACTTTTTCCCTTTTCTTTGTCAAGTCATTCGCACGGGCACGAACTAGTAATCTTCTAATTACCAGCTGGACGCCTTTATACAGTGGGTAACCGAGGGCCCTCGTCATGTCATATAGAGAAATCAGCAATAATCTATTAGGTACAGTACCTATTTTGTAAACGATAAATGGTAAGTTCATAACTTGTCATGATAAGGGATATTATGATATCCCATATATGATAGTGATCGGAGATTTGCGAGTTCGATTTGCGGCGGCAGAAGTAAGTTTTTCGGCCACGCTGTTGTTGACTCCATTCAGTTTAAATTCAGAAATTATGTTTAAAGATAATAAATAAGTTGGTGAGTGACATTTAGAAAACAAATAAAATTTAATGATAAAAGCATAACAGTTAAGGGCTTACATTTAAGGGTAACATTGCTCTTAAGAATGCTAAAAAAAATTGAGCAGCGAGAGAAACGTCTTTATCCGATGAGGTTTGAGTCTAGGAGTGAGATCTGTTGAGTTGGTGTTTATCAGAATCGGGCGATCCTTGCAGAGGGCTTCTTTGCTGAAGATTTCCCAATTGCTTTGGAGTATAAATATTGGAGAAGTGGAAAAAAATAATTAAAAAAGAACAAAAATAATTCACTAGAGGGTAAAAATAAAGTATTCCGGTTTCTGGGATCGTTTCTGTAGTGTGAGTAGATAAATGCATAATATGGAATATAATTATGAAAATATCTTGGTAAAATAACCTTCTCATTTCTACATTTTTAGATTTTCTACGTTTTGTGAATGTATACAATATATTTTTGCTAAAACTATAACATTTCCAAGATGAACTATATATGTTTTTAAATATATAATTTCAATTAATGTAATGCCACATCTAATACAAAAGTTCTGTAAAATATTTTTCATATTTTATTATAAAAATTTGATATTTAAGAGGTTGTCTGTAATGTTTTATGTTGTATGTTTTATTTATATGACAACTAAATTATTTTATGTTATACAACAATACGAATTTTGTATGGATAACAGTTTTTGCTCGATGAATTCTTCTAAAACAAAACACACCTCAATAAGTCACAATTCAGACACGAAGAAATCTTCCCCTGCCATACAAAAAATTAACGTGAAACCTAATCATTAAGCCATTGTCCTACACAAGACATTAATCACTAATTCAAGCCAATTTTTGCCGCATCATCAGCCCCCAAAAATAACAACTTCCAAAAGCGAAACTTACCAGCTTGTAAAAATAAAACTTGGTAAGAAGAAATGGCAACCCGAAATATCGCCCGAAAAGCTGGATTTATAAGCGAGTTAGGACATCTTCATTCTCACACTCCATTGAAGGCTGTCTTGTAGATAGGACGTCTTAAGAGTGGCATGCCTCATTAAATGCATTATTAGTCTGTCCAAGTCATTCTGTGGAGCTAGTTTGATAATGAGTTGTAAGATATTTAACCGTGATGGGATCAATTATACGTGATTCAGCGATATGTACACAGCAACTTTGACGTAATGGAGTTAATTAGGAAATGGGATAAGGTAATATTTACTTGATATTTATTGTACATATTGAATAAAAGATTTACTTTTGGGTGTAAATTACTATTTTGTAGGATTTGGGGTCTTACATGTTTGGAATCAGAATATTATATAATAATAATATAATATTATCAGAAAAATATAATATTATCAGAATATTTTCATAATATTAAAATATTTTTTTTTAAATAGATTTAAAATATTTACCAGTATTTTAAATAACATAAATAATATATAGAATTGTTAAAATGTATTATCAAAGTGTTAAAAAATGTTACGATCTTAAACCAAACTTTGGTACACACTTAGCTGCAACCAACATTTGGTGCTTTGTTTCAACATTTTACGGTGGTTTAGTGGTGAAACGATGCATAAAAGTCAAGTTTTCTTAGTATTGTAGTAGTAATATTTTGCAGTGAAGATGACAACCCTCCGATCGAAAGATGACAACATGTCATTGATCCTGCTCGAACTAGAAATCATCTGATTCATAGCTGAACGCCTTTACCCACTGTTCCACGGAAACCCATGTTTGTCGTTGTCTTTCTTGGTAGTTCTTGTTGATGTAGCGACAGCGAAAATTTTGGTTGCAGTTGAAGAGGTTGAACCAACTATCGGTCAAACCTCCGCTTTTTTCAGATAAACGATTTCTGGTTCAACCTAGATTCTACAATAATATGGTATAGACCTCTGTTTTGCATGGTACATCGTTGAACTGAAATTTGTGCTGTTGAAGGCATACTTCAAAAACCTAAAAATCCCAATACCATTGCTTACGAAAGTAGGTGTGGGTTACTTAGTGTGGGTGTCATTGTCAAATATTGGGAATGTATGACTACTAAAAATGTTTGGTTATGACAATATACCTCTTCAAAATCAGCTACGTGTTTGTATCAGGATAGACACACCATATTACACATTTAAAGGCATACATTTCGATATTATAATGCAGCGACAAATTGATATAAATAAGATTTTGTTCGGTAAATCCAGTATCTTTCGGTAGCATATCAGGCACCGATGCACACAAAACCTTCAAATAAAGCATGTACGGGACGAACTACAACTTTAAGTGTGTGGGCTAGTTGGGAAACTTTGTTATGTGTGCTGTGGCAACGTCTGCATTGTTCTACGATTTCTGTTTTTACTTTTATTTCGTCTTTGCGAAAGGTTTTTAATCTCTGTTTTCTGATGACCAATTTAAATTACTGTCGATTATCAATTGCTGTCGATTAAATATATTTATTTTGAATGTGACATTTTTACTCAATAATCTATTTGAAGCGGTCCATTGTAAAGCCAAAGTGATGCCACAAAGTCAGACGGATCATATTTTTTTCTTCCTTTTGTTAGTAACATATTTTGTTATAAACAAATAATAAAACCAAGTCAGTCAGACAGTTATTACTTTTCGAATTATGTGTCGTATATTGAAATAGTTTACGCTTAACACTTTTTAGTATGAAACAAACACAATATGTAACAAAATTAAAAATTACAATATACGGCAAAATAAATTAACTACCAATAATGTTGTAAAAATGAATTATATAGAATATTTTTATTATTAAAAACTAATATGGAAAAACAACAATTTGTATAATTTTAAAAATGCCGCCAGGTAATCAGTACCCCAAAATCTAGAAACATCACACATAATAATATATGTTGAATGATACATGGTGATATTTTAAGATTTACCAATCTCAACAACTAATTAGGATACGGAAACCGAACTTTCAAGACAAAATACTGATTATTTAATGAAACAAACGAGTTATAATAAAATTATTAGTAATAATTGTTAAATATAAGTGTAATTTTTTTTAAAATACTATTCATACATTTTTATTTAAAAAAGTAGAAATAGGAATTTGTGCAATTCATTTACTTGAAAGTAAAATAAAACTTATAGCATAATAAAACATTATTTACTTAATATATTAATTTTATTATACTACAATTTCTGATTAAGTATGGTATTACATTACAGAAAATTAAATTTTGTTAAAATTCTGATCTGCATGATGGGCTTTATACATTTGTTACTCTGTAGATTACTGCCGAACTATTTCTTATATACAGAGTTTAAATATTTTTTGCTTTTTATCTGTTTTATAATGGATAATAGTTATTTTGTTCTAATAATTTTAAATAATTATTCTAATACAGTAAAAACTAAGAAGTACATAAGTTGTGGTTGCCAATTTATTTCAACGGAATTTAATATATTCCTTATTAATTTATCTTAGAAAAATCTTCTTTTTTGCCCTCTCACAAACACCGTTTTAGAATACGCAAACTTTAATTGTAAAAAAAAAATGTACTCAAAAATAAGTATTTGAACCTACACGTATTTCTGTGCGTGGAATTTCATCGTAACGGTACCTAACGTTCTTAATTTTAAGTAATCGTACTTTCTCAAAAATGATCAAAAATGAATTTACTATTGCTAATTTCAGCTTCTGTTCACGGTATCTTAACAAAACGATGTGACAAACTTAAAACAGTTGTTCTTTATATTTTAATGGTTTTCTCTTAACACTTTTTAGTATGAAACAACATTGTAGATCAAAATATAAAAAAAAAACTTTTAAAATAAATTAAATTTACCAGTAAAGTTATACAAACATATTGTATAAAGTAATATTAATTATTAAAACTTTGTAGTAAACACAGTGCATGAAATATTGACGATGCCGCTAGGCATCAGTATGCGAAAGTGTAAAAACATAACATATAATAATATGTAGGGGAAAATACTTGGCAACGAGGGTTTCATTTCCTAAATTGTAGTCAAAATTTAGATGTTTAGTTTTTGCTGTTTTTATATTTCTGAATAGTATATCTCAAGAACTATTGATGATGATGATTAGGACGTCCCTCAATATACACTCGACTTAAAACAACACTTACAGAAATTCATTTCGTTTCCCTGCAATTTATTCGTCTCAAATATTACAAAAACACTAAATAAAATCCGCATCTACTTTTGTGTCAAAAATACAGATAGTTACAGAACTCCTCGGAGAAATAGTTCTTCCATAAATTTCAAGTTATCTAACTTTACACCTCTCTGTGGAAAACTGATATCCAAATGCATCGCTGGCAACTGAAGATTTGGGTTGAGATTCAACTCGTTCGTATTTTAGTAACGGAAACTTTGATACGGCATATCGCAGAGTATGAACCGTTATTATTTTAAAAAACAGAGCCTCTTGACTCATATACAGTCCAATTCTATTCGCTCGTATTTTTAGTAACATACACTTTGATACCACATATCGCAGAGTATGAACCATTATTATTTTAAAAATCAGAGCCTCTTGACTCATATACTTTATATATAATAAACGTTATACACATAAAGTTATTCCTTTATAGTAAAAATAAAGAGCCATTTTTATTTTAATGAAATTCCTTTTAAATTTTGAGTACTATATATATTTACAAGCAATCCCCTGAAATTTAATTTAAAATAAAAGAACAGAAAATAATTCAATTCATTTAATAAAAATAGGTTCCTTTCACGCAAATAAATTGTAAAAATATCTTTTAGAGTATTACTGTTTATTCTTTCAGTTTCAACTATTGTATTTCCTTCGTTAGTCATAAAAAGGAAGGAAAAAAAAACATACAAAGTGGAATAAAGGCTAAAGCAGTAGCTTTTAAAATTACAATCCATTCTTCTAAGATGCACTTAAAGAAAATTTAATCAATTGCTCCTTGTTTCTTTTGCGCTTTTGTGATTTCTAAAAATCAATTCTGCTTAGTGTGTATCTGCAAAGGTAACGAATTCGTTGCTGAACTGTGTGGGAGATTGTGTGTGTATTTTTTTATGCTGTCACTAAATGGTAGAAAAGCCAAATTGCCAATTAGTATATCCTCGTTTATTCATTAGATCATTTTTAACATTCTATTCTAATATTAAAACTGTTTTCTAATTTCCTTACTAATACTTATATAATACTAATATCCGTGGAAAGAACGAGTGATATATCATATACTCTCAAACCTGTTTTTGTGCGGAAGATAGTGACCGCATAAAAAAACGCATAAAAAATCGCCCAAAACTTTACGAGTAGCTATAAAATACAGTTTTCGCAACACAATTAAACATTATTTTTTATGCGGTGGATAGGGAACGCATAAAAAATCGCACAAAACTTTACGAGTAGCTATAAAATATAGTTTTCGCAACACAATTAAAAGAGTAAAAACCCTTACACCGCATAAAAAAGTATCACGTAGAAAATGACTCAAAACCTTACGAAATAACTAGGAATTCCTTTTTTAGACGAAATCAAGAAGGCTTAACAGCTACTTGGAATATCGACAAACCTTTTTGAATGTGATTCAGAAAATACACATGCGAACATTTTTAAATATTTTATTTACATATGTACTTATTTTACACATACAAATTTTTTTAAAACGTATAACCATTATCCTTCGCAGTCTGGTTTTATTGTGGGAAACTGGTTCAAAATCGCTTTCGTCACTTGAAGATACTACCTCGCACTCGTTTAGAGTTGACATTTTTTTAGTTACCATGTAGTCAGTGATCAGTTTTTGCGACGACTGTTGTTTCATTAGAAGCTTGTATATGTCTCGGTAGCCAGATAATCAATTATGTTCCAATTTGATTAAAATTTTCGTACACCTCACAAAAAAAATCGTACAAAAAAAAAGCTCAGAAACAGGTTTGAGTGTATATTAGTTGCAATGGAAAATCTTTTTCAATTCTCCATTTTTTTTCCGAACTGAAAAAGAATGACTGGTAATAAATTTAAATACGTATTATTTTCACGTATATTTTTAGACGCGCGTACACGTCTTTAAATTCGGCACGGGTACATTGTATCAGAAACTTGAGCGACATAAAATACTTCAAAAACACATAACTCTGGGATAAACCACATTGTTTAAAATAGGCATTCGAAAATAAGTAAAATTTAGGCATTTTTTATTACATTCGATGCTTATCATGGCTCCAAATACATAAGTCTCAATTTTGAAAAAGATATGTACTCAAAAATAAGTAAAATGAATAAAAAGAGCAGATACTAGCCTACATAGGCTGCCTTCATTAATCATTTTCATTAAATATAATTACAACTAAAACTTACCGGGAATCGAAACCAGGTCCTCAGGGATCGCAGCCTTGTGCCTTATCCATTTTACTACCAGAGCCACGTGAAGATGTTATAAACAAAATAAATGTTAAAACTCCAAACGAACGATCATTTACGATGCAATTGTACTCAAAGAAAAATAATGAAAAGTAAGATAATTGAGTTGTAATAACTCAGTTTTCATTTAAGCAATCGACATAAAATAATGTGGAGAACCATCTTCTTAACGATTATTTTAAGATTGTCAGGTCGCTTTGTTAAGATGGCTTGAACACAAACTGATATTAACAGTATTAAATCACATTGCTCATTTTTTAGTAAGCACGGTTGCTTAAGTTTGTGTAGGTCATCGCTCATTTACGATGCAATTGTACTCAAAGCAAAACGAGTTGGTTCAGATACTCATTTTAAGTACATTTTATTAAAGAGCATACTTACTATTTAATAATGGCATTTTTTAATAAAATATTAAATTCTTATTCACAACTTGGTAAAATGAAAAACTTTCGTTAATATTAAGCGTTGATGTGGTGAATTAAACAAAAAGCCTTCCACGACATTTCATACATGTATTATTCGCTAAATAAAGTATACTATTTCACATACTATCCCTTACTATTTCGCTTAATAAAGCAAATTTTTAATGTTTACAAACAATATATTGTAGGCAACATTTCCTTTTAGTGGCACGTATTTTAAGTAAATTTGGTTATCCTGTTCATGAAATTGGAACGTTGATGTTTTGTGAGCCAAATAATGAAACATTTATAAGCAATTTATTTATTGAGTGGACACAATGGTGCCTCAAGGATAGATAGAGATTTTGATTATGTTCAGAGTACCCGGGGCCGTAGGCCCCACAACCTCTGGATCATGATTGCTAATGCATGCTGGTAACATCAGGTAAGATGGCTTTCCCTGAAGTGGTCAAAAATCTCACGGCATACCATTCTGGACGGAACGGCACAGGAAAAAGCGAAGGGGGCGGGCCTAGGTAGAGCTCTTCTCCGATTGGCCAGTGGGCGGAGCCATCGCTGCATTTGCAAAAAAGTCAAAGAAGACTTGTATTTTTTCGATCGGTGAAGATTTTTCACGGATTTGAAGTATCAATCCTTTGATTCCTTCTGTACCCGAGAAAATTTAAGTGACTTCTCTGCATAGATCCAAGAACAGGTGGACTTCACCGGTGGTCTGGACTGCAGGGAGTGGGATGGTTGGGCGTCTATTAGCTCGGACGGCATCAGGCTTTCTGTAGCTGGGGGCCGGTTTCCTGCATCGTTGGGGCCTCGAGAACATAGGACACTTGCGACTTGAGGCAAGATGTCCTTCCGTAAGGCAGCTTATGCATTTGGGCGACTCAATCCAGCCTAGGGTGCAGTCCATGGTTTGATGAGTGGCATCACCGCACTTTAGACAGCGGGGGGTCATAAAGCAATTGGAGGCAGTATGATTAAAAATATTACAGTTGAAGCACTGTATCACTCCGCTGGGCTTCCTAAATGGCTCCACGCGGACAGTGAGGTGCTGCAAAGACCGTATTTTCAGGACCTTGTTGATTCCCGGTACTTTTGGGAACTCGGCCAGAAATAGGTTGCTCTTGATTTTAGATGACCGCCTGGTGAGTTGCAATACTTTGCTAACGTCATAACCCAGGTCGGTCAGTTCATTGCGAATGCAGCTGGTGGTCGTCTCCGCCGGCAGCCCCTTGACAACATCTTTGAAGGGCATGTCGTTGGTAGACGGCGCAATATAGAAATCATGCTTGGCCGCTCTGAGAAAGTTCATAATCGTGAAAATTTTAGTTTCACATCCTGGTGAAATTTTGATAAAATTTCCGCATGACTGGTTCGATATTAGCCCGCCGATTTTTTCACTCAAGTCACTGAGGATGCCAGCGTAATCATCTGTAGCTTTTAGAAAAATTACGCTAGGGCAAGTCGGCTCGATCTGGGGCTCAATAATCGGGAGGACATCAGGTTAGAGAGGAGTAACCGCTGGACCCGAGACTTCCGTGGTTGGCGTAGGGCAACTTTGCGCCCCATTGTAGCCAACTGGGGCGATACAAAGTCCACCGGTATCTGATCCATTCAGATCGTGTTGGCGCTTTCTCCTCTTTTTCCTGGCAGTTTTGGGCTCCGGGTTGATGATGGGTTCCAAGTCCATTGAGGAATCAACATCGCTAGCAGGCAGCGGCAGTCACTTCTGGCTCCGTGCTCGAGCTCACCGGAGGGGTAGTGGTATCCATGGGTGGAGTGGCATTCGGGTCAAAGAAATTGTCAAAAAGTTCAGGGGTCTTCCCAGACTTCTGACATTCGAGAGCTGTTTCGGTCAATTCGAAAACCGCTCTTTTAAATTCTTTAGACCTCCAAGCATCCTGAAGCCGAAATACTTCTTGGTACCCAATTTGGTATTTCAGAAGCAGCGGGTATTTGCATAGGCTGGGGTTGCTTAGCGCCGGAAAATCCGGTACTTCCAATGGCATCTTAGTTTTTGATCCTCGCGCGAGAGAGCTCGTGTTAACTTCACAGTGTCTCTACTCGAAAATAATGAAATGGTGAAGACCTCAAGAATATCGTACCATTATAAAATGACATCAGATCACTTGAAAACAAAAAAGTGGTATCCTTTTTTTAAAAAAAGTACCACTTTTAATTTTTATGGTCAATTATAATGTTAAATTTTATAAATACGATACTTTCTAAAATTGATTGTTACATGTCTTAATATTTTTGGTTATTGTGGTATAAGAGTTAGAAGATATTATTTTTAGATCTAGGGAAAAATTGGCAGAATATTGCCTTAACACACACGTGTCTTTACAATTGACTCATTTTTCAATAATCTTCCAACCAAGGCACATCTGGCCTAAAAACTTTAAATGAAACAAAAAATAAGTAAATATATTATTTTAGTTAAGATAAGTCATCGAAATGTATTTTACATATTTATAATTCTTTATTTTTCTTTTAAACAAAAAGGGAAGTTTCAATTATGGGGGTACAGTAGTTTTGGACTACAAAAATCAGTCGGTCCTAATTATTTAAAATTTTATTTTTTATAAAAAAAATTTAATACAGTCAATAATTAAATATTTGTGAGGATTGTTACACCTAAATAATTTAATTTCGTATAAGCAATTTTAAATAATAATATTTTCTTTTACACGCATAGAATTTTAAATTTTACAAATTGATAACGTTTGGCTTGGTACATATTTTCAAAATAAATATCCAATAACTTTACATAAAACTAAAACTTTTATCAAATGCAAGTAAGCACGAGGATTCAAACAGCGAACCTAAGTTTTTACCGAATATTATTTAAAAAATATCTGAAAAAAAAATATTTTACATATACAAACATTCATATTTTTCGCAACATAAAATGTCACATAAAGAATTTATTTTTCATATTTCAGGAAATATTTTAGGTTAACAATAAAAACATATATTTTTTTTATTATTGTTAAAAAATTTAAATGAAAATATTAAATAGAATTTCAAAAAACTATACCAATGTCCTGAAAATATCAGTTTTGCAAAAAACACAAAACACGTTTATTAATTAAAATTGTTTAGACAAAACTAAATTTTTGAATTGTAATAATCATAATAAATATTTGGTTATTAACTGTATTTAATTATTTTTTATAAAATATTAAAGACAAAAAAAGTGGGAGCAATTTTAAGTTGAATGAAATACGACGGATTCTTGTTTTCTATGACTGTCTCACCTTAAATATTAAAGAAATATATGTCTATATTTTGAATGTGACACAGGAAAATATTCTAACACTTGCGTCCTAGAAAGAAAGCGACAAGAAAATCCTATAAAAAAACAATTCTTCTATAGCACTTCTGACAGAAGATATCACTTTCCAAGAGATCATTGTACTTATCGAGAAGATCTCCGATATTTTTTTTGGAGATGAGTGTTTTGATAAGAAAATACGAAGAGTTATGTCTTTTGTGTCGATCTGGTTTTTTGTTAGAGTTGCAATGGAAATCCTTTTTATCTCATTTTCTTTTCAGAACTAAAGAAAGGAATGAGTGTCAATAAATTGAAATACGTATTTTTTTTTCGACGGGTACATAGGCAGAAACTTGAACGACGTCAAATATTAATATTTCAAAGCCACATAACTCTGCGAGGAATCAGCACTTACCACCATGTAGAGAAAAGTGAGACGCGGTAAGCAGACGGATTATTAACCCACTCCTTCTTCTGACCTTTGGGGGGGAGAGTACGTTAAATTTCTGGTAATTAAACGCAAAATCTTTAGTTCTAATCGATGGATCGTGGCGAGTCGTCTTTAAAATCTGCACAAGTATATAGGCAGAAACTTGAGCGACATCAAATATTAATATCTCAAAGGCGCATAACTCTGCGCGGAATCTGCATTTGTGGGACATATGATTTACCAACATGTAGAGAAAAGTGTGACGCGGTAAGCAGACTGATCATTAGACACACCCTCCTCTGACTTTTGTGCCGCGTGGTTGGGGGGGGGGGGGGGGGGCGGACATAAATGAGTTAAATATCTGGATCGAGGTGTGTTTGTGCTTAACTGGAAGAAAACGATGTTATTATACAGTTTAATTTGTCTAGTTGTCAGTTTAAACTAATTGTGTGGAAAGTGGCGATTTGTCGAAGAGTTCATTAAGAAGCCAAAATTAAAAATCAATTGCGGGACGGGAAATTTAGATAGGTTCAAAACGAACAAAATCATATCAAGAAGTCTAAATTTATGAAAGGGGAGTCTGAAATTGGAGTTGCTGGAGCTTTTATACAGCCCGATTAAGAGCAGGCTTGAGTTCGAGGTATTCAAATTATTCATTAATCAAACCTTCAAGTTTCAGCGACTAACTGATTTAGTTGTTGCCTATATTATTCTATTTGCCTCTATCCCTTTTTATATGTATCTCTTCCTCTCTCTCTATGTCTATATCCCTCTCTATATCTCTCACTTCCTATCTCTCCATCAATCTCTCCCTCTATATCTATCTCTCCCTTTTTTCCCTCTCTGTCTCTCTCCCTCTCTATCTCTCTCCATTTCCCTCTATGTCTCTCTCTATGTCCCTTTATTTTTATGTATATTTCCCTCTATCTATATTATATCTCCCTCTATATCTCCCTTTTTCTCCATCTATGTCCCGCTCCCTCTCCATATATATATCCATTTCTCTCTATGTGTCTCTATATGTCCCTTTATTTTTATGTATATCTTCATCTCTATCTCTCTCTCTCTCTGTCTCACTGCCCCCCCCCCTTCTTACTCTATACCTCTATTCCTCTCTGTCTCTCTCTATATATGTCTCCCCTCTCCTTCTTACTCTATACCTCAATGTCTCTGTGTATCTCTTCCTCTCTCTATCTATCTATCTCTACCTCTCTCTATGTTATCTCCCTACCCCTCTGTATATCCCTTCCACTCTATCTCTGTCGCTGTCCTTCTCTTTATGTCTCTCTCCCCTTCTATATATCTGTCTCTATCTCTCCATGTATCTCGCCCTCTCTCTCGTTATGTATCCCCCCTCCCCCTTTCTGTCTTTCTATCCCTATCTATATATTTCTCTATCTGTCTATCCCTCCCTATCTCTCTCTCCATTTCTCTCTATGTTTCTCTTTATGTCCCTTTATTTTTATGTATATATTACCTCTATCTATATTATATATCCCTCTATATCTATATCTCCCTTTTTCTCCATCTATGTCCCGCTCCCTCTCTATATATATCTCCATTTCTCTCTATGTGTCTCTATGTGTCCCTTTATTTTTATGTATCTCTTCATCTCTATCTGTATCTCTCTCTCTGTCTCACTGCCCCCCCCCCTTCTTACTATATACCTCTATTCCTCTCTGTCTCTATCTCTATATATGTCTCCCCTCTCCTTCTTACTATATACCTCAATGTCTCTGTGTATCTCTTCCTCTCTCTATCTATCTATCTCTACCTCTCTCTATGTTATCTCCCTACCCCTCTGTATATCCCTTCCACTCTATCTCTGTCGCTGTCCTTCTCTTTATGTCTCTCTCCCCTTCTATATATCTGTCTCTATCTCCCCTTCTATATATCTGTCTCTATCTCTCCATGTATCTCGCCCTCTCTCTCGTTATGTATCCCCCCTCTCCCTTTCTGTCTTTCTATCCCTATCTATATATTTCTCTATCTGTCTATCCCTCCCTATCTCTCTCCCTCTGTCCCTCTTTAGCTCTACATATCAATCTATTTCTTTCTCTACCTCTCTCTCTATCTCTTTTTCTCTCTCTGTCTCTCTCTCAAACGTCATTCTAGAAGTAATAGCTTTCAGTGAGTTACAGAAAAATGTTACACGAAGAAGATTTTTGTCGCTGAACATATAAAAATAACTATTTTTTTTTTATAAAGGTATTAAAATTCATTGTGCAGCTAATTGACTATTAATTTCTAAAGTATAATAATACTTTTATATGTGATTAGTATTAAGAAAAAGTGCGGTTTCCGATGAACAAAAATTGATATTTTTTTATGGTTATAAAAAGCAGTGCAACTACAATACTATTAATCTAATTGGAATAAAATTGAGTATACTTGTAGGGAAAACAATATTTCACAAGATTCAATCACAATATTTTCTGCATTTAGTATAACTTTCTATGAAAAAAGTAATTTTACAAACATGAGATTTTAGATTAATGAGTTTGTATAGAATATAGAATCATCAAATTTTATTTTTGCGTAGAATACATTGTAACTAAACTACTAATCCTAATTTTTTCTGGTTTGGACTAGAAAAAAATGACCATACTTTTTTTTTGAAAATAGATAATTTTTGTTCACTTTTGATTCGCATTTTAGCACATATATTTTTCTAGTAAAACAACTAAAATTTAGGTTTAACATGTAGATTCTGCACTAAACTAATGTTACATAATATTCCGTTTTGATTGGAAATATTCTTTTTGATAAAAGTGTACCAAAAGATGGCAAAAGACCATTACTTGAAAAACTGTAAAACGTGAATTCGCTGATAATTATAAATTGATCTTTTGGTCATCGTGAAAATATTTCTCAATTATTTAGGATTAGTGAATGCACGAAATAGTTAAGGGAGACCCGAGCCCCAAATCCTAATTTGTTTATTAATGAATTCAGAAATACCAATTTTTTTATATTATTAGAACATCTTTTTCTGAACAATAATCAAAAACAAAAATATGTTTAAAAAAATTATTTTTGATATTTTTGGAATTTTTTAAGCTTAAAAAGACGTTTTTTAAAAACACTACTCCTTTTTTAATTTTTAATGTTTTTAAATTTTTTTAATTGATTAAATAACATCAAAGTACACACTACAATCGTATGTATAGACTTTTGCAGATTTGTGTTTTAATTGTTTTGAAAAACTTATTTTAAGTTCAAAACCCAAAATATATTCAAACTTTTAAGTTTAATAATTTGTAAAAAAATAATTTATAACTTAATTTAAAAAAGCTATACATACGTTTATAAAACAAATATTAGAGCTTCAAAAACTATTAACAGTTTAGTTTTAAGTTAATTATTTACAAAGCCTTAGCATTTTAAACGTGACCAGAATTAAAAAAATATATTTTGAGTAAATGACGATTGTTGCAGACGAACAGTATGTAGAAAGATTATAAATGGCATATAAACATCTAAAAAAACATATGTTCTGTTTCTTTTACTGTTTTGAAATTTTGTATACACCTTCTCAAGTTTGTTTAGCATCGTTTTATGAAGAAAAAAAATTTAGCAATTTTTCCGGATTTTGGGGCTCGGGTCTCCCTTAAGCAATTAAATTTTCCAAAATAATAACTGCTTCCAAAAGAGTCCACTTTTTATAAATTTTAATTTCGACTTTTCATAACTTAATATGTGAATTTTTTCAAAAGCTTAGCATCAAACGGTAGATAATGACATTATATACCCCATAATCTATAAATTGAAAATCGGATTTTTTGGAGGTTTGTAACATTGTAGATTACAAGAGCATCCTGGGAAATACCAGACACTCATCTAATGGTTTATTAAAGCAGTAAGGGAATGAAGTTAAGGTGTACGTATACACTTGAACATTTTTTTTTTATTTATGAATTTAAAAATCTAGTTTTTTCGTGTAGGAAAACACCTTAAAAATAGTGATGAATCATTTAAAAAAATTCTGAAAAATATAAAATACAAATTACCTAATTAGCATTTTATATGTTAATTAGCATGTTTTTTCAAACGTGATTACGCAAGTTGTAATTAATCTAGAAGCATAATTTTTGTTGGAAATTACTCGCAGTATCTTTCTTAATGTTATGACCCTCCAAAAAGATTACAGCATTTAAAGTGTTTTTTTAAATAATTTTTTACCTCGACAGTCCCTAAAAAAACACTTTTTTATTCAAATTTTCAACTTTAAAATTCTATTAAAAATTATTTTTTGAACGACTCGTTTTGATAGAGGGTCATAACATCTTACAACTAATATAAATTTAAAAGAAAACATAATTTTCTCAAAATGTTTAAGCAAACTTGAGTTATCATGTTTCGAATGAAGGGACATATGTTAAAAATACAATTCTTCAGAAATCAAGTGTAAAATTTACAAAACATATTGCCATTGCAAGCGCGGCCATAGAATAACTCTTTGTAAATAAAAAAGTTTTTGGAATATTTATTCAATTTTGGTATCATCTGAAAGATACTGAATAGGGGAATACTATAGAACCAAAAAAATATTTTGGAATTTTTGGCCGATTTTCGTTTTTTATAGTGTGTATGTACACCTTAAACATAGCAGAATGCCCAATTGGAATAGTCTTAATGTATTTGCAATATTCTTCCACATATCCGATACGTTACGTAGTGGTCATTGATTTCCTACTTCAATAACCAATACTTTAATCCTGAGTCGTCGATTGACTTGCCTAAAACCAATACTTCCAATTGCAGTGTCCAATTGGCTATTTCCAGAACTAATATGTCAAGAGGAAGTCTAAAGTCCCCTACCCACTATTGAAGACGATAGACGCAAACCCATTTTCCAGCTGACATTCGTACCAAGTGTGTGTGCGGGGGGGGGGGGGGGTGCAGTTTGCAATTCCGACTCCATAACTCCACGTGGGATAATCATGTAAGGATAAATGGCATACCATCATGTAAAATAAGGTGGGCTGCATCAACCAGGCTGATTGTTAACCCATTGTACCCGCTGACTTTTGTAGTGTGTGGAGGAAAAAGTGCAGTAAAAGTCTCGACGATTGTGTAGAAGGAAGCAAATTCTTATTTTTCTTATTTTTAACTTTAATAAGAGAAGATAACTTGCTTCAAATTAGCTTTATTGTGTACTGTGTATTTTAAGTTTCTCTACTTCAAATAACAAAATGTAGTGAGTATATATGAAAGTTCAATACACATTATAATTTTTATCTTTTAACAATAGGAAGGGTGGTCAAAATTTGTACTAAAGCCCATCCCATACACACACTTCGGGTTTCCTCTTGATCTTGTTCTCCCACCTCCCCATGTTTAGCACCCAATCGCCGTCTCTAGCTGCTAGGAATATATTCAAAACAGTTTGCAGTACTTCTGGCGGCGGTTGGATAGCTGGGCTACGCCATGCTGTTAAGTTTGGCGAATTATCGCTGCAGTGGCAAGTTAATTAGAAACATTCATATCTTTAAATTGACACTCCACATGATTATATGTATAACAGTCGACAATTGATCAATATGTAGTTTTAGTCAGGCCGGTCGCACCAGAGGGGTTTGCCCCCCCCCCCCTCTCCAATAATCTGGAAACCTTAAAAGTTGAGGATTTCGAGTTTTAAATATCCAAGTGTTGGGAAAATGTATGCCATAAGTAAATTAATGTTATTAGCAAAACAAACAGAGGGATGATTAAAAATTTTCCAACTTGTATAATTAAAATTAAATTAGACTTCTTGGAACATGCGTGCAACAAATCAAGAATTTTAAGAGAATTGTATAATATTACCTAATCTATAAAAATGTTTAAAAATGACGATAAGACTAGAGCTGTATATTGGGTTATAGGCAGCAGTTCGGGTCCCATCCCGAAGGAAAGACTCGGGAACAATGCCTCGTATTTTTGAACTATTGCTGGATAATGAGGACAGCACCCACCTAAGCTGGCACCCGACGCCGTTAAGTTGGAAATTTCAATTCGTTAAGTTGGGAATTTCGAATTGTTAAGTTGGGAAATTTATTGTTTCAACTTTCCCCAAAACAATTTTGTATGACGACACTGGCTTTAGAGTAACGGTATTTCAACCAACCAGCTATAAACTTATCATGCAACTTTTAGTCGATTCCACTACGCCTGCTGTGAATATACCAGAGCTACCTCATCCAAATATTAGAAGGCTTACGATCGCACTGTGTGAACGTCAACTGCTCGGAACTCGATGGAAATGCGCCACACAGAACTAATCTCTTATCCACTCGCGAAATCGCGTTCCACAGGCACCATAAATCATTAATGACATTTAGTAATGAATTGGATCCGCAATGCCCGATATCGACATGGCACTCTGAGCTAACCATTAAGTCGAACTAAGGCGATGAATTAAATAGATCTGGTTTGTTGGGTCATTGTTTGGCCTTTGGTGACTGGTTGATAGCATTGGAATGTGGCAAGGTATGTGGTGTGATTTTGTTTTCATAATTATAACAAAATATCTAATGCGCGGCAGTACACTGTAACAAAGGGGGCCGGATAGCCCAGTGGATAAAGGTGTCGGCTGGGAATCAAAGGATTCGCGGTTCGAACCTGTGCGAGAGGAATAGACTAAAGAATAGTAAAAAATAAAAAAGTAGTGATATTGCGATCGGAGGGTTGCCAACTTCGCTACCAAAATACTAGAATGTCGTCCAAAACATCCACAAAAATAATTCGGGGTCCAAAGTCCCGACGTCTATTGAAGGGGTTGGGTGCCAGCTCAGGTGTTGTCCTCGTCATCTGACCATTGTTCAAAAACACGAGGCATCATTCCCGGGTCTCTCCTTCGAGATCGACCCCGAACCGTCGCCAATAGCCCACTGTGCAGCTCTAGTGCGACGTTATTTAACCAAATCAAACCAACACAAAAATTATTGGCGTGTATACGGGACTGGTGCACGATACATCTGATCGGGGTCCAACGTCCCGACGTCTATTGAAGGCGTTGGGTGCCAGTTCAGGTGTTGTCCTCGTCATCTGACCATGGTTAAAAAATACAAGGCATCGTTCCCGTGTCTTTCCTTCGAGATCAGCCCCGAACCGTCGCCAATAGCCAACTGTGCAGCTCTAGAGCGATGTTGATTAACCAACCAACCGACACTGTAACAAAAAGGTACTAAAAATGAGTACCTGGACCTACTCATTTTCTTTTTAATACAATTGCATCGTAAATGAGCTTTGTCGTTGTCAAAATTTATTAACCGTACTACTTTCTCAAAAATAAGCAGCAATAAAAGTTAATAAGCCCTTTGTATTATTAGCATTGTAATATATATTTTATTTTTTTAATTAATTAGTTTTGTATTTATTGTATGCACAGCATTGTAAAAAAGTATTACATAAAAATTTGTACCTGAACGTACTCGTTTTCCCTTAAGTATAGTTGCATCGTAAATGAGCGATAACGAACTCATTTAAGTAACTGTACTTTCTCAAAAATTAACAATGGGATTTAATATTGCTAATTTCAGCTTCTGTTCAAGCCATCTTAACAAAGCGACCTGACAATCTTAAAATAGTTGTTCATAAAATGTTTTTCCTACATTATTTGATGTTGATTGCTTAAATGGAAGATGAGTTATTACAACTTAATTATCTTACATCCCATTCTTTTGGCACACCTTTTTAATAGTTATTCTATTTAGAAATTACTCACGTCACCCTGATAGTACAACGGATAAGGAACTAGACTGCCGTACATGAGGATATGGGTTCAATTCTCTGTTAGTCTTGTTTGTATTTGTTGATATTTATTGAAAATGATTTATGAAGGCAGCCTATGTATAGACAAGCAACTGCCCTTTTATTAATTTTTACTCATTTTTAGTACGTCTTTTTCAAAAAGGAAATATATGGAAGCTATGATAAGCATCAAATGTACTAAAAAATTAGTATATTTTACTTATTTCTGAGTACTTATTTTTAATAGTGCATATATATGTCTTTGTATGTTCCATATATATCTAGAGGAAGGGGAAGATAGATAATTATATGGTTATGGTGAATACAATTAGTTTATTTTAAATTGGTATTTATAATTAGAAGAAAAGTCACGTTTTAGAAACATGTGAAAAAACTTCCACCCTCAGTTATTGACCGAGCGTCAACGAGGTGTCTAATTTAACTCGACCTTTTAGCATTTTGACTGTTTGTCAATTTGTGTGTTGCGCCGTTACAACCAAACACGTTGGTCGGTTTTCTTCATTTTTGTCACGAATGTTCCTTAAGGGGGTCCGATACCTTCGAAATTTTTTTCTTTATTTTTATACTTGTACAATCCAATTTTTTTTCTCTTTCTAAATATGCATAAAAAACCATTTTAAGACGCTCAATTTTTTTTTTAAATTGCACATTTATTTTTAAATTAACATTTTAGTAAATTTTTTAACGATTTTAAAATTCCTACTCCTTTTTTGTTTTTCAATATTTTGAAGCAATTTTTTTTATTTAAGATCTTGAATAATATGTAAATAGATGTATGCATTCAAATTTTGATTCAGATACATCACTTTAAAAAAATAAAATATATTAGAAATTTTGGAAAAAAAATTGACGAAAAAAAATAAAATTCCATTTTAAGTGGTTTTAAAAAACAAATTATGGTAAAAATAGGAAATCTGAATGCATACATCTATTTAAAATATATTTATCTTGCTATACACACAAAAATTATGATTTTAAGTATAATAGTAGAAAAGCCTTAGCATTTTTAGTGTTCATTAAATTTCAAAACCACGAACAGAGATATTTGCTTTTAAAGTTTACATATGATACAACTATGTTATAGGAGCACATCATTAAAACATTCATAACTAAAAAAGTAATAGGAATTTTTTGAAGCAGTTTTTTGTGAGTTATTAAGATAAGTTTCAATATTATTTTTTAAATATAAAAAAAAAAATGACTTTTTTTGCGAATTTTGGGTATCGGACCCCCTTAAAGTCATTAAAACCTACTTTTTTAGAAAAAAAAAATAGGATTTTTTTTTTAATTTAAAAATAAAATTAGATTTTTTTTTATTAAAAAAAATTAAATTTTTTAAAACTTTTTTTTTTACAGATTTTATTTTTGCGAAGTATGTTGTTTCCTGAGCTACTAGCGTACTGAAAGTCAGTAGTATTTAATTTTGTGAAATACCTATAAGAAGGAGAAATCTACTACTCTGATGACAATGATTTGTAAATTATGATGGCGTTTCTAGCAAATAAAAGTTAAATAATAAAATTCTTTTTTTTTTAACCCAGTTTTAGACACAAAACTATTTAAAATTGATTGATGCTTTGCGATATTGCGACTAACTGAGGGCATATAATAATCCAGTACTCGAATCAACAGTAGACAAATCCCAATGTTGCAGTATGTATCACGACTGAAACATGAACCAATCCCATCTACACGAAAATATTTTTTTGGATGACAAAGTTCGAACCCACAATCCCCCGATTACATGCTCGTAGCTTTTTTTTTCTGCGACGTGACACACTCAACTCATCTGAACTGTATGCTATTTTATTCAAATAAACCATGTTAAAATTCATGTCAACCGTGCTATTATTCTTTACCTTATATTTAAAAAAATGCATTATCGAATTTTGTACTCTACTCATCATCGGTGCGTGTAAAACATACCGTTTAATGGGAGATATGCATCTACAAAATTTGTTATAAACACATAAACGTTTATTCAGAAGTTTATTATTCGTATTACATAAACTATATTTTTGAAAATTAATTTACACTTCTGGAGACGTGCCATGGACTAACAAACGGTAATTTACAAAATACTAATACAAGAAAATCAAAATGGCATTTATGAAGAATAATAAGTATTTTTTCCCCTATTAGTTGTTATGAAATCCACCCTACCCTTTTCTAAAGCATAATTTCTAAAAAGGGTAAATGTTCTTATAATTTTATTTGGTATAATAATATTTGTAAAAAAATATATCAAAAATAACCTTGTAACTATAATTGGAACCCCTCCCCCCAAAAAAAAATATAAACAAACTATGAGTTATAGTCACTAGGTAGAATCTCTATTTGGCCTTTGAACCTGCCTATATATATATGGAGTTATATCGTATTTCAGTATAAAAAACAACAACTTATAGTAAGCATTGTTCATATACTCTAAAAGCATTTCTAGATAAAGAAATGGATACAGTAATTTCCTTCTCTACTAATGTACCAATATTGGAGAAACCAGGCATTTTTACTAAAAAAAAAAGCAAATGATAATTCGCAAAACAACAAAATGCATGGACTTACACTGATTAACCTCCGATTCTACGTGATGAGATACTTTCTTAAAAGATATTGGCCCACGTGGAATCTTCAGGAAATCACGTAGTTCAAAGATAAAATGAGACAGACTGCAATGCAACTTCTTTATTAAGAAAATGGATAAAAATAAACAATATTTCCATCCGTCGTACTGATTCTCTTCCACTCAGGCTGATTGCTACCATTATTGAACGCATGTGAAATATTTATCATCCGGAATACGAGTAGATTTTTTTTATTGTCCTATATTATAACACAATATCTTTAATGATTATTTGTGTTACATTGTTGATTATATTCATCCAAATCGCCATTTATGTATTTAATTACTTGGATACAAATTAACATCAGAAATATGGCGTCATTGTTTCCGATGTGTCCGCCAATAGTAGAGGGAATATGACGTCATTGTTTCCGATGTGTCCGCCAATAGCAGAGGGAATATGACGTCATTGTTTTCGATGTGTCCGCCAATAGCATAGGGAATATGACGTCATTGTTTCCAATGTGTCCGCCAATAGTAGAGGGAATATGACGTCATTGTTTTTGATGTATCCGCCAATAGTAGAGGGAATATGACGTCATCATCGTGACGCAAACATATCACACCAGATGGCACCAGACACGTGACTTCCTTTCAAAATTAATGAATGAAAAAACGTTCGCGGTTGACTCGTGATTTGGAAATAATAGTAAATGTGTTACTTCATGAAGTACAGGATATTTTTATGAATGCACTAGAAAAAATGTATGAATCGATGACGTAGTACACCACGTGTCTGAGGCCATACATGTTGGCCTCACTTTGATGAGAGCGAGATTATAACCTTATGATTTATCTACTATGAGCGATCCATGCTCGAAGATTCAACATCGCACTAGATACGCACAACATATATTAGCGTATTTCTTATAGCCAAAATCATAAAAATTTAACGTTTCTTCTCATTCATAGATGGCAGCATTATCAACGGTTTGTTTTAAAAAAAACATTTAAATGAATTATTTTAAAAGAATTTTAAGTAACACCACCATTTATATTTATGAGGAGAATGTACGATTTGCCAACGCTCCTCTAAATTATCTTTCTTTTGATACCTCACGTGTTAAGATATATTGAGTACAAGAGCCGTAAAAGATATCTTTACAATATAAATAATATATATGATTTTAATACTATTAATAAATTATTATTGGATACATATAATTGTCAGCTGTAATATAAAAAATTACACAAAAATGTAAAAAAGTATTTTCCGTTAAAAAACTTTCAGGGCAAGGTATATAGAAAAGCAAATGTAAAGGAAAACAATTTTTTGAAGAGGGAATATTTTTATTACAAACACATTGTGTAACTGTTTTTATTGGAATACATATCAATGCGATCTATTTTCAGTTGACTTGAAACTTTTAAATTCACATTAATTTGAATTTTTCAAAAGCAACCGAGATGTAAAATAAAGACTTTTTTTTTGTTCTTTAATCAGTTAAATATTTTATCAAAAATTTAGTTTTTTTAAGGATGATCTTATGATCATCCTCACGCAAATGAACCTTGTTCTGGTAACTTTTTAAGAAAAAAATACTTTTTGGAAATTCCCACTTTAGAAAATCCTCAATTTTATTACACAAGAACACTTTGATAGTGTTCTTTTCATTAATAAGAAGAATCATTGGAATCTTGACATTAGAAAAAAAACTTTTAAATATAATAAAAAAAATTAATTTTAAAAATAGTGGTAGTTTAATTTTTTCCAATTATTTTAAATGGATTTCCTTGTTCTAACTTCATGAAAATTTATATTTGGATGCTTACATCTATTTGAATTTTAATATAAACGCATTTGAATTAGTTTATATAATCAATGCTTATTTAATTCGGAGTGAAGATCATTATATATACATATAAATATATATATATATATATATATATATATATATATATATATATATATATATATATATATATATATATATATATATATATATATATATATATATATATATATATATATATATATATATATATATATATATATATATATATATAAAATCCTTTTTCTATGCAGTATTGTTCATGCATTCATTCAGAAACGATAAAAAACGATACGATAAACAAAATTTTATAAAATAGTGAATAATGTCATTCTTTTCAATATTAATATATTTATCTTTAATATTGATAATAACAACTTAATATAAGATAAATATCACTTTTTTTTAAATATATCTAGTTTAACGGGTATGAGGTACAAAACTATCAAGAATATTTTATAACTTTAAAAAAAACAGTTCATTATATTTTGAATATAATGACACAAAATAATTATTTTTTGCAAATAAATATTAAATTTCGGTAAGAGATTGTCATGTTAGTTATACCTTTAATTATATAACTTTAAACTCATTTTTCTTAGTGATGAATTTAATTATGTAACTTTAAACTTATTTTTCTTCGTGATGACTTTAATTATGTAACTTTAAACTCATTTTTCTTTGTGATGACTTTAAGTATCTTTGATCAAGGTTAATTTGATACACGTTCAGATCTATCTGAAGAAACTAAAAAAAATTTGCTACATTGTATTTTCAAACATATTACTTTAATTTGACTTTAGGGAATAATAATATATATTATATTTATTATATTTTTATATTAGTTATATTTTTATATTAATTTTATTTTTTATATTTATTATATTTTTATATTTATTATATTTATTATATTTTTATATTTATTATATTTTTATTTTTTATATTTATTATATTTTTATTTTTTATATTTATTATATTTTTCTGTGTATTATATTTTTATTATTATTTATTATTATATTGATTATATATTTTAGTAATTTTTTATTATTTTTTTAGTACTACAAGTGAATATAGAGATGTTTTTGCAATAATTTTCAAAACTATTCTTTTGCAAATACCAAACATGTAACGACGACACATTCTTTTGTTTAAAATAATGCAAAATTATGAATTTTCAAATTATATTGACTTGACTTAAATCAAAAATTATAAAGGGTACATTTTTTGTAATTTTTTAAAGTTATACATTTTGTAAGTCATATATTTAATATGCTTTTAACACATATATGTATATACTTTTTCTTTTTCATCGACAGTGAGCGTGATGAGTGGTATAAGGTTAACAAAATTGGCAGGATTTCGATTTAGATTCGCTTAATGAGATCAAACCAGTATAAATGAAACATATACTTTTTATTGCTCTGTATTTGCCTAAGTAAATCAAGCAGATACGTACAATTTTCAGAGGCATATGTACTTAAAGCTGTCATCTGGATCGAAAATATACTTTATCAAAACAGTTAGATTGTCTCTTCTTCCACTTGCTTCTTCATTTGATAAATAATCGAATATATTCTTTATATAGTTGACTTGAAGCTCACTAAAGCCCTCACGCACTGATATTATAAACCAAAATTTAAAGAAAACATAATTTTCCAAAATAACACAAACCTCAATACGTTGGAACTAATATACCTAAACTTGTTTAATCTCAAATATGTATTCATTCTTTTAACATGGGATGAAATACTTATATCTACTGATATAGTTATATTGTTATCGTTAATAATCAGGGTCGATTCGTGACGACCAAATAGTAAGGGGTCTATAAGGCTCTTTAAAGTTTGTAGAAACTGATAATTTCTATTGAATTGGTCGCCAGCGGAACCTTTATTTGTGGGCTGGGAAAACATGTGCCCCATAGAGTATCTAATGGTCGTCTTGGGATACTTTTTGATCTATGCTATGTGGGAAGCATTTTTGAAAGGTGTGATTTAAAGTATTCTGTTTTGACATATACTGTTTGGGGCATAACAGATAATAACACCTGTTTAGACAGGTGACATTTCGCTAATGGTTTCTGCAGATCATCTTCAGTTTGGATTTTCAGTTTTCAACCCCAATCTACGAATCTGCCTGCTTTGAGGAAGAATTGTTAATGATCCGTCCGTTAGACAGATACGCGCCCCTTATTGCAAGGCCTCTAAACAATGCTTTGATAACTCTTTGTTCTGCCTCCCAAAATGACATTTTCTCCCCCTGTTTCGGAGTTGGGCCACGGACCGGGCAACCTTTCTTTTACGGGGCCCACGTTAAAGGTTAACATGTAATCTTTGCAGACTGAACCTTAAACCCAACATGTAACATTTGTTGACTAAACCTTTAACCTAACATGTAAACTTTGTTGACTGAACCTTTAACCTAACATGTAACCTTTGATGACTGAACCTTTAACCTAACATGTAACCTTTGTTGACTGAACCTTTAACCCAACATGTAACCTTTGTTGACTGAACCTTTAACCTAACATGTAAACTTTGTTTGTAAACTGTTTCATAACATATTTTCAAAAGAAATATGCTTACTGTGCTACTCATATTCACTGTATCACAGAAATAAAAGATTAATAAGGTCCTTTGAGACCTCAGTTAAGCATTTTCAAATACTTGATTGCCTTGTATATGGCTGTTTGCAATGTTCCCCATTATGACAGGGAATACAGTGTATCTATTGTATATAGAATATTTTTCCTTCGTCCACTTTTTCAAATTGTTTGAGTAATTCGCTGATCCCTTTCTTACTACCGATCCATTAAATCCTTTTAGTTCGGCCATTTTCCCCCTGTTGTCCAATCTCGCGCTCTGCCGTTGCCAAACAGCAAAAAACAAATACACAAAGAGCAAATAAAAATGTACGGATGGGACAGTATCCCAACCCTCTCTGGGAGTCTTAAAGCTTCTAGTCTTTATAACGATATTTTTTGTTAAGTCCCCCAATTTATATTTTCTTTGTTCTTCTTTAAAATGTCCCAGCTTTGAGCTAAGGATCTCGAACAAATAAGAACATACCAGTTATATAAATAAAAACATCGTTTGTGTTTTGTCGAATTGAGGCATTTGTAAATAATTGCTATCCATTGCTTTCTGGCAATGATATCTTGGATTTGAAGCTGTTTATCTTGATCAGAAGTTATTGAACAACGGCCAAGGTTGTCGTTACCAAGATTAACTTGATGTCGTTTACTTAGCCTAGAAGTTTAGGAACAAAATGAGTTATATCCATTACGAATCCTGGGCTATCTGGATACATACAGAATGGAGCCTTTTAAATTTGTTATTTTGAAAGATGCTTTGAACCTAACTACACCTAATCTAATTTAGATGAAGACTGAAACCATCTATCTTATGTATACACACTTTTATTTACGTTCCTGATGTTGTGACCTGAATTCTTGCAACTCAATTTTAACTTATATACACAAGCACTGTTACAAATAGATACTCAAAAATAAGTAAAATGCAATTATTTTTGAGTACATTCGATGCTTATCATGGCTCCCAATACATAAGTTTCAATTTTGAAAAAGACATGTAATTAAAAAATTAGTACAATGATTAAAAAGAGCAGATTCTTGCCTACATAGATTGCTTTCACAAATCACTTTCAATAAATATCGACAATTACAACCAAGACTTACCAGGAATCGAAGCCAGATCCTCTTTCACTGCAGTCCAGAGCCTTATCTGTTAAACTACCAGAAAAAACTATCAATAGTAAAAAAATATCGCATTTTTTTTGGTTTAAAATATTTTGCTTCATAAAATTCATGATATCATTTAAGATATATTGATATCGTTAACTTTTATAGTATAAAAGTAGGGGACGAACTATAATAGCCAGGTGATATAAAGGTCAAATGAAAAGGTGTTTTGAACTGTTTCTACTTTTTGTACTCTGGAAATTGGATTTTAGATTTTGAGGTTATTTTTGTTTAGTATTTCTGAAAGTTACGGTGCTTTGTTTTGGCTCTTAAAGTCAAAATAAAACGGGCATCAGATGATAGTGTTGAAGTATTTTCTGGGAAGGAGCCAAGGCATTTATCGCTATTTTAAAGAAAAAAGAAAGCTTGTAACTTTGTCTCAAATAAGCTTTATTATATGTAACCTTACGATTTCTTAAAAAAAAAAATATGCTATTAAACATTTTTTTACTATGTATTTTAAGTTGGTATACTTCAAATAGCACAAAATATTGAGTAAATATAAATGTACAATACACTAACTTTCTTTCCCACAGTAGGAAGGGTGGTCAAATTTTTAGAATCCCCCCCCCCCCCCTTATTACATGGGGACTTCTTGTTTCCTGTTTATCTTGATTCCCCACTTTTAGCACCCAATCGTCCCCACTGCCTTAATGCCCATACACTTATACTTCAGTATGTAAACTAAGTTTTTTTACTTTACTGCGACTGCGTGCCCGGTCCGATTCTCAATTTTGGAAATTGTATTTGCATTTTACACCACTATCGTCTGTGTTTTCAATGTTTGCTTCTTAATTATTGTAATTTAAACCTAATAGATTTGTATTTATTAAAGTACTAATTATTTTGTACAAAACTTCTAAATATATGTTTAAATTATACTTGCGATTGGACTATCCAATTTTGCTGAATATTGCTCTCTGCAAGGCTGTTTTATAAAAGAAATGGCCAGAGGATATAACAATAATAGAAGCCATACATCGGTCGAACAAAAATAGTATTATCATTTTGCATCAATGAGAAACAAACACATACAGTTAATCAAGAAATAAAGAAGTATTGCATTGCCAGGCACCCTTGGAGACATAATGATATATATATAATTTTTCTACTTCACATTTAATTTTTAAACCCAAATCTCCAGTCGAAGCGTTTCACATTTTTAGCAATATTGATTCGATTGCTCATAATACCTTTGCTGTTCCGGTATATCGCTTGTTGGCACACAATAGTTCATTCTAACCTATTGATTGAAATAGTTTTTGTTCTTTGGCAGTACTTTCAATTCAGAGTTTATTTTCAGTTTGTTGTGCACACAGACTTTTCATTTCCGCTGATGAAGGGAGATGCCTACGCATGCGTACAGTTTATGTATTTTTATTGCGTATTTTAACTTTACATTTGTATTTTAATGTTATTGACCCAATATTTAAATGTTAATAAAACGAGTTTTGTTTTAGTAACATGGTACTCATATATAGTCGTAGGGTTGCGAGTTCGAATTTCAAATTTGAAAGTGCAGAAAAATCGTGATCGGAAAGTTCGCAGTCTCATTACAATTTATTCGTAAAAAACAATCACCGTGTATAACGGATTTGAACACGTTAAATATGCCGTGGTCTAAAGTTGCTCATCATCACTATGTCCGGCGACTGAAGTGTCACAGGAAATACTCCTATCACGGTCTCCCTGCACCTTCAAAGTTGAGATTCAAACTCGCAACCGTCCATTATACAACAGTACTCTATCATTGATCCATACGCTGGTCCTTTCTCTTAATAAACACCTTGCTATAAACTTTTTAGAACCTTTTTATATGAAAAACTCTATGATTTCTCGCTGACTACTCATTTTATGCCATCTGTGATTTAATAAAGATATATATTATATATATATATATATATATATATATAGTTTTTTGGACTGAACTTTTAACATAACATGTAATCCTTTATTGACTGAACCTTTAACCTAACATGTACACTTTGTTGACTGAACCTTTAAATTAACATGTAACCTTAGTTGACTGATCCTTTAACCTAACAAGTAAATTTTGTTTGTAAAATGTTAGATGAAGATATCTGGCGTATAAATATATATGTCCTTTGTTGACTGAACCTTTAACCTAACATGTAAACTTTGTTGACTGAACCTTTAACCTAACATGTAAACTTTGTTGACTGAACCTTTAACCTGAAATGTAACCTTAGTTAACTGATCCTTTAACGTAACAAGTAAACTTTGTTTGTAAAATGTTAGATGAAGATATCTGGCGTATAAATATATATGGCCTTTGTTGACTGAACCTTTAACCTAACATGTAAACTTTGTTGACTTAACCTTTAACCTGAAATGTAACCTTAGTTAACTGATCCTTTAACCTAACAAGTAAACTTTGTATGTAAAATGTTAGTTGAAGACAGAAACCATCTATCTAGAGTATACACCCTTTTATTTACGTGCCCGATGTTGTTGTGACCTGAATTCTTGCAACTGAATTTTAACTTATTTCCACAAGCACTGTTAAAAATAGATACTCAAAAATATGTAAAATGCACTTATTTTTGAGTACATGTAAAGCGTATCATGGCTCGGAATACATAAGTTTCAATTTTGAAAAAGACATGAACTCAAAAAAAAGTACAATGAATAAAGAGAGCAGTTGCTTGCCTACATAGACTGCTTTCACAAATCGCTTTCAATAAATATCGACAATTACAACCAAGACATACCAGGAATCGAACCCAGATCCTCAGACACCGCAGTCCAGAGCTTTATCTGTTAAACTACCAGGTAATACTTTCAATAGTAAATAAAATATCGCATTTTTTTTTTTTTTTTTTTTTTTTTTTTAGAAATTTTTGCTTCAAAAAATTGTTTTGCTGGTATCATTTAAAATATATAGATATCGTTAACTCTTATAGTATAGAAGTAGGGGACGAACTATAATAGCCAGTTGATATAAAGGTCGATTTAAAAGGTGTATTGAACTGTTTCTACTTTTTGTACTCCTGGAAATTGCACTTTAGTTTTTTGAAGCCTTTTTGTTTAGTATTTCTGAAAGTTCCGGTGCTTTGTTTTGCCTTTTTAAGTCAAAATGAAGCGAGTACCTGTTGATGTATTTCCTAAGAAGAAGCCAAGGCATTTATCGCTATTTTAAAGAAAAAGAAAGTTTGTAACTTTGTCTGAAATCAGATTTATTATATGTAACGTTATGATTTCTTAAAAATATGTTAATAAACATTTTTACTGTGTATTTTAAGATGTTATACTTCAAATAGCCCAAATTATAGAGTAAATACAAATGGGCAATTCTAACTTTCTTTCTGACAGTAGGAAGGGTGGTTAAATTTTTTTGTATCCCCTCCGTCCTACATGGGAGACTTCTTGTTTCCAGTTTATCTTGATCCCCCACTTTTAACACGCAATCCCCGCCACTTATCTAGTGCCCATACACTCACTACGAAGTTTTTTACCTTACTGCGACTGCGTACCCGGCCCGATTCTCAAGTTTGGAAATTGTATTTGCATTTTACACCACTATCGTCTGTGCTTTCAATGCTTCTTAATTATTGTAAACTTATATCTAATAGATTTGTATTTATTAAAGTACCAATTATTTTGTACAAAACTTTTAAATATATATTTAAATTATACTAACAATTCAACTGTTAAAGTTCTCTGTATGTTGCTCTCAGCAAGGCTGTTTTATAAAAGAAAAGGAAAGAAATTGGAAATAAGAATAAGAAGTCATATATCGGTCGAACAAAAATAGTATTAATATTTGGCATCAATGAGCAAAAAACACATACAGTTAATCAAGAAGTATTGCATTTCCAGGCACCCTTGGGGACATAATGATATATATAATATTTCTACTTCACATTTAATTTTTAAACCCAAAACTCCAATCGAAGCGTTTCACATTTTTAGCAATATTGATTCGATTGCTAATAATACCTTTGCTGTTGTGTTATATCCTGCTTGTTGGCACACAATAATTAATTCTAACCTATTGATTGAAATTGTTTTTGTTCTTTGGCAGTACTTTCAATTCAGAGTTTATTTTCAGTTTGTTGTGCACACAGACTTTTCATTTTTGCTGATGAAGGGAGATTAAACCAACGCATGCGTAGAGTTTATGTATTTTTAATGCGTATTTTAACTTTACATTTGTAGTTTAATGTTATTGACTCAATCTTAAATGTTAATAAAACGAGTTTTGTTTTAGTAACAGGGTACTCATATATAGTCGGAGGGTTGCGAGTTCGAATTTCAAATTTGAAAGTGCAGAGAAACCGTGATCGGAAAGTTTGCAGTTTCATACGACTTTATTCGCAAAAACCAATCACCGTGTTTAATGGATTCGAACACGTTAAATATGCCGTAGTCTAAAGTTGTTCACATCCCTATGTCCGAAGAGTGAAGTGTCACAGGATATCCTCCGATCACGATATCCCTGCACCTTCAAAGTTGAGATTCAAACTCGCAACCGTCCATTATACAACAGTACTCTATCATTGATCCGTACGCTGGCCCTTTCTCTTAATAAACACCTTGCTGTAAACTTTTTAGAACCATTTTTTATGAAAAATTCCATGATTTCCCTCTGACCAGTCATTTTACCCAATAAGTGGTTGAATAAAGATATATATAACAAAAACTAAAATTTTTAGAAATTTAAAATTAAATATATATATATATATATATATATATATATATATATGAAACATATTCAAAGACGAAGTCAAGTAACCCATTTAAAAGTGAAAAATAGATTTGAATAAATATATTGCACTTTCCATAGCCATTTACCCCATTAACCCTAAAGTGCACAGTGTAGCATATATGCTACACAACTTTATAATGACCACTAGTGGCATCTATTGAGTTTTATGTTAACTATCATAATATAATATTGTCACGCAGATAACCATGTGTCTAGTTCTTATAACCGCTGCTAGATCCCTTAACTTTATAAAAATGATTGTGATAAAGGAATTCAATTGCTTCGAGGTATGTTGTTGTAAAACTGGCTCGTGAAGGTGAAGTTTTCGAAGATTGTTTTATTACTTATAAGTATAATCTGGCTCTACAAAAAATCCTAGCTAATACCAGAGGTATGTAGATTGTATTTAACTATATTTTCATACTTTTTGAAAATTACTTCAGTAATTACACATGATGTTGCATATACGCTACACAGCGGTTTTAATTAATTATTTAAATAAATAGACATTTAGGATTTTTTTTTGTTTATTTTTTCAGCGATCCAGGCGCAAAAAGAAAACGAAAACAAATTATTTCATTTAAAATTTAATTTTAAATTAAAAAAAAATCATGTATTAGAGGATTAAGTATAAAATATAAATCCAAATAAAAACAAGACAACACTAAACAAACATTAAAAGTGATTTTATATCGATTCAAAATATTCTTTTTAGAAAGTATGACGTTTCAAAAGTCTCATGTTTTCAAACCAATTCCGAAAATGGTCTGTTTGCTGACATGAATACATTCATTTTTCTAAAAACGAAAACTGCCATTGAGGAACTAGTAGGGTACCTTTAAAAAACATGTTACAGACACCCACGCATTTTGTTTTATTTTACTTTCCTTTTGCATTTCAGAAAGAAAAGTTTTAAGAATATTTAAAGTAAACATGCAGTTTTTTTTAAAATTATATTTTTGATAATGGTTGCTTTTCTAAAGTTAAAATTTAGTATGCATATGCATATTCACGTTAAGATTTTTAACGTTAAAATTTTATTTTGATTAAAAAAATTAAAATAACTGGTACGGAATTTAAAGATTTTTTCTTTCTATTTAAAAGTAATGTATTATATTTTTTAAATATTCTAAATATATATAAAATAGTAAATAATTATAAACATGTTTGTAATGCGTTTACTTAAAAAAAAATGGTTTTCGTTTAAAAAGTCAAGTATTTTGGTATATTTTTTCGTTATTATTTTGAATACTCAAGTATGAAAAGGTTATTTATAACAGTTAATAAATAACTGTTTGTATAAATTATACATATTTTAATAACGAAAGCCAAATAAGCATGTTAAATGACATATTTTTGTTTTTAAAAAAAATATTAGACTATCTATATGCAAATTAAAAATAAAAGTATTTTGTTTTAACAGTTCCGCTGGACGGTGAACTACCTTATCCACTAAATTGACAAAGGGTACTATTATCCATTAGTACTGTACTAAAGCTTATATAATTAAGTTAGTTGTAAGTGTACGTAGTTAAAATTGGTTTTACTATTTACCCTGTGATACAATATTTGCATAGCTCCATAGTCTGTGTATTAATTTGAAATGTTTGAAAAAATAGATTAGCCAAGTGGTAAGATAGTATTTGATTTTACAATATATTTTTAATTTAATAGCGCATTACTAATGGTTAATATCACATTAACTTTGTAAAGTACACTTTTAAAAATTATTACGACCTTGCACCACAATCTCGTACTCTTTTAACTGCAACTAAAATTTTTTTGCTTTTTTCACCATTTACGCTGCTACCACGGATTTCATTTAGTGGTGAAACGTTGCACCAAAATTCGTAAAGTTGCATACAACTCAAAATTTAGCATCAAAACTTAGTATTTTAGTAGCAGTATTTTTGTAGCGATACTGACAACCCCGTTTTAAAGGAAACAGGTGGTGTTTGAAATATTTCCCTTTAATAAGCAAATCCAAAATGATAATTAAAATTTATTTTCTATGAAAAGAAATAAAATGGTATCCCCATTTTAATCCTTTCATATGCTTGCTTGAATTATCAATTGATTAAAAAAATTAGTTAAATGTATTTTGTTGAAAAAAGTATCGCATTTTATTCGAACGTCACTATTGTCACACTATTAAAAATAAAATTTACGATGAAATTGTACTCGAAGAACACGAGTAGATTCAGGTACTCATTTTTAAGTACTTTTTTGTGTTTGAAAAGAAATATATAATAAATGGAATCCTTCAGTTTGCAGCTTGGAAAGAGTGTTCCTTGGATAGCAAATGGTTTGCTAAAATATGCTACATTTTTATTCAATTGGAGATTTTTTTTTATTTGGCGACATTTTTAATTAATTTGGCAACATTTGGCGACATTTTTAATTCCTTTGGCGATATATGGCTATTGATATTATAAATATGACATACATGCGCATTTTCTATACGTCAACTTAAAAACTTATTTTTAATTATTAAAATTATTTACAAAATAATTACGTCAATTTTTATCTTTAGTTCTTAAATTATATTCAGAAAGTACCTAAGTATGTTTTAGTAATATTAAAAATTAGTTGTCCACGCCTTTTCAAATGTTAGACTCGGTGGTAAGCGACTTGTTGAATTTGGGACTAAGTGGTCCGTGGACATTTAGAGGATGGGAATCATTGGTCTAGAGCGAGAGTTATGTGATGTATTCAATCTTGAAAATGATTCTGAATCTGAATATGGTTCTGAATCTGCTTTTTGAAGATGGCTTGAACAGAAGCTGATATTAGCAATATCAAATCACACTGCACATTTTTGAGAAAGTACGGTTACTTAAATTGGAATACGTCATCGCTCGTTTACGATGCAATTGTACTCAAAGAAAACTACGTAGGTTCATGTACTCATATTTAAGTATTATTTTTTTACAGTGCAGAGAGTAAAATATTGTCCTGGGCAACCAACGCTTTTACGCTAATAAATTGTATCAGATACTTGCCGCTGTCCAGTTTTTGAATCATACGATTTATACTAAAGTAGTTATTTTACTTAATTAAAAATATAGGTTTATTATGTACTGTTTATGCATCCCCGGAAAAAATAATCATTTTAATTTCGTTAATTCTGCTCAGCACGAGCTTCTAAACTAAGGTTAATCGAATTGGAAGAGAGACGAATTTGAATGATTCTTACTGCAATGACATCACTTACTATTTCGGACCGTCACTTATTACGCCTGAGAGGTTCGCAAGAACTAACAAATGGTCGACCAGATGATTTCGTTAATAAAAAGAAAAATGGTGGCTAGAGGTTCAAGTGGCTGTTGGTTTGTTTTCTTTACTGCTATTGAACCGCTTGAGAAAGAAAGATAATTTTTACTTCGAGTGAAAACAAGGTCCTCGTGGCCCAATGGATAAAGGCGTCAGCTGAGAATCAGGGGATAATACCTGCTTCGATCCTGTGCGACGGACTTGACAAAGAAAAGTAAAAAAAAATAGTGATCTTACGATCGGAGGGTTGCCAGCTTCGCTACAAAATACTTGAAAAGTTGTCCAGTACATCCACAAAAAATAACGTGGTGTATACGGAACTGGCGAACGATAAATCTGATCGGGGTCCAAAGTCCCGACGTCTATTGAAGGCGTTGGGTGCCAGCTCAGGTGTTGCTCCCGTCATCTGACCATGGTTCAAAAATAAGAGGCATCGTTATCGGGTCTTTAATTCGAGATAGGCCCCTAACCGTCGCCAATTGCCCACTGTGCAGCTCTAGTTCGAAGTTAATTAATCAAAACAAAAATTGAGTGAAAACATGAAAATTAGAAAATAGCTGTGCAATATGTAAATATTTTTCTGTGTTAAGATCATTTATAATTATATTCTAGTCGAATGCGTTCTTGGCATGGTTTAATAAAAAAAAGCGGATTAAATCGCGATGCGTGGCGTAACAAGTAACGATTTTTAACAAGAATACGCTATCCCAGTCCTTATTATTCCTATTTCGTCCCACCTCCAATTCGATTCGCCTTTGATTGTGTCTGTTAAGCACAGCGCATGGCTCTGCATTGCTAAAGTGAGTTTGTTCAAATCTAGCATGCGTTCGATATACTAAAAAACAATAGTTGTAATATTTGGTCCAAAATAATGTCTATATTCAACTTTGACGTTAAATGGCTTTAAAATAAGGTACAGGCATATAAAATTTTAAATGCTATGAACGCGTTTGCGGTAGTACATTCTCCTTTGCAAATAGAATAATCGAAATAAATTTGGTCTCGTTAGATAGGCCTAAGTGTCGATACATGGTTTGGATTTTTTATGGAACCATCCTTAGTAATTGGACTTTGTACAAATGTAGTGTTTTAATTTCGGATTAGTGTTAATCGCTTTCTTTCGAAGCGGTATCAATAGATGTAGAAGAACATGGAAATAACTTTTTATTTTTTTCAAATATTTAAATAATAATATTTTACTTCAAAACTGGTAGATATTTAAAACTATTAAATAGCCATTTAACGTAACAAAGTATTTGATTTTATACATGCATTCTGTAATTTTTGATTATGACATGACATGACGATGCACGATCACAAGGGTTTTACGAAACAAAAACATCCGATAAGAAAGAATATATACGGTAAGTTACGTCTTACGCCGCCGGTTCACGTTCGCTTTGTATGCAATATTAGTTTTATTAAAACCATTTTCACCATCGAATTCTATACTTATCGAACGGACTAAACTTTTGTCAAAATTAATATAATATTTCGACGTTAAGGAGTTATATAAGACTTATATACTTCCAATTTATTGAAATAAGCATGCATATTAAAAGTTTGAAAGTCGGAACATAGAAGTAAACATATGTTAATGTTTAAAAATATAAAGAGTGTAAATGAACAAAAAATAAGCTTAATTTAATCTATTTGACTTTTATGTTTTTCCCATTTTCTCTGTTGAGCGCGGGGGGTTTCTCCTGTCGTATCCCACCAAGGTTAGATTGATTGCAAGTTATCATAAATTAAAATAATTCTAAATTAAAATATAATTAATGTTAATAATGCTTATAATTAAGGCACTTGAAAATAAATATTACCTAGTTTTAAATTACTACCAGTAATAGAGTAAAATATTTTTTTATAAATTAAAAAAAAAAGAAAAATTGAACATGAAACATGTTTTCACTCCTATTATAAGAATGCCCAGCTTCGAAAGAAAATGGGAATATTTAAGCCGAAATCAAACACCACACTAAAATGTATGGCCAAAGACCAATTGTTGGTAAGAGTTCCATAAAAAAACAATATTTTGATGTGTCAGCCGTCCAAAAAGTTTTTATAACCGTTAAACTTGTTTTTGTAGTTCATTTTAAAAGCGATTAGGTTATAGCATTCAACACCAAAAACTTGCCTGACATAAAAGTGTTGATATCTCATGGATAAACAACCTATGGGTGTATATGACTTACTATTGTGTAGAAGAAAGTAGGTCGCGTGATCTAAACCGCCATTAACACAGTCACCCCTGTGACTTTTGTACCGCTTGCAGGGGGGGAGAATGAGTCAAGTTTTGGTGTCATACGCTGACCTGTTTAACTACTGTAAGTTCAGTTCGAATCAACCAATCGTGGCGAGTGCGTGGTTAAATAAAAGAGAACGACAAATTTCCTGGGTCTTTCCTTCAAGATAGGACCCGAACCGTCGCCCATTGTGCAGCTCTATCGTGACGTTAATTAACCAAACCAAGCATGATCTGCAGTGTTAAAGTGAGTTAGTTTAAATCTAGCATGCGTTCAACACTTCGAGTATGGATTTGGTTTGGTTAATTAACGTCGCACTACAGCTGCAAAATGGGAGACGGTTCGGGCTCTATCTCGAAGGAAAGACCCGGAAACGATGCCCCGTATTTTTGAACCATGGTCAGATGACGCGGACAACACCTGAGCCTTCAATAGACGTCGGGACTCCTTCGAGAATGGAATCTCATTGTAGAGAAAAACATAAGGTTGGGTTTGGTTAATTTACGTCGCACTAGAGCTGCACAGTGGGCTATTGGCGACGGTTCGGGGTCTATCTGAAAGGAAAGACCCGGGAACACATACACATTCACACACACGGTCATACATGCACCTCGTTATTTTAGAACCATGATCAGGTGACGAGGAACCACCTGAACTGGCACTCAACGCCTTCAATAGACGTCGGGACTTTGGACCCCGATCAGATGTATCGTGCACCAGTCCCGTACACACGCCAGTATAATTTGTTGGATATTATGGACGACTTTCTAGTACTTTTGTAGCGAAGCTGGCAACCCTCCGATCGCAAGATCACTACTTTTTTACTTTTCTATGTCAAGTCCATTGCACGGATTCGAACCACCAATCCTCGGATTAGTAGCTGAACGCCTTTAACCGCTCGCCCAGAAAAAAACATCAGGATATAATCTCGCTGACATCAAAATGAGACCAACATGTATAGCCTCATAAACGTAACTTACTATGTCATTCCATTCATAAATTTTTTCTAGTTCATTCATGAAAATATTCCGTACTTCATGCAAGAATTTTATACTTAAAGCATGGATCCCTCATAGTAGAGGAAACATCGGGATATAATCAGAGAGTCTCGCTGACATCAAAGTGAGGTCAACATGTATCGCCTCATACACGTGACTAACGACGTCATTCCATTCATAAATGTTTTTTAGTGCATTCATGAAAATATACTGTACTTCATGAATGAATTGTATACGATCCTACTGCTTTTTGCAACAATTTTCTAAATGATATTTTTCGTATAAACGTTGTATTGCTTAGGATGAGGTGTAAGTGAATTTTCGAGATGGTAATATAATTTTGGGAAGGTTTTCTTTTGTTTTTTGTTAATAAACGTCGCACGAGAGCTGCACCGCGGGCTATTGGCGACGGTTCGGGGCCTATGTCGAAGGAAAGATCCGGGAACGATGCCTCGTATTTTTGAACCATGGTCAGATGACGAGGTTTTTGTTTGGTTTTGGTTCATTAAAGTCGCACTAGAGCTGCACAGTGGGCTATTGGCGACGGTTCGGGCCTATGTCGAAGGAATGTCCCAGGAACGATGCCTCGTATTTTTGAACCATGGTCAGATGACAAGTTTTTTTATTTGGTACATATCGTCGCACTAGAGCTTCTAATCGACATTGTTGTTAATTGACTTTAAAATAAGATACTGGGATATACAATTTGACATACAATGAAGCGTTTGCGGTGGTCCGTTATGATACTATTACTCCTTTGCATATAGAATGATTGAAATAAATTTCGTCTCGTTCGATATTTGTCGATGCATGTCCAAACATGATTTGGAATTTTCATGGAACCTTCCTTACCAATTGGTCTTTGTCCATATATTTTTTGTGGGTGTTTGGTTTCGGATTAGTATTAATCGCTTTCTGTCGAAGCGGTATCGGTATATAATGAAAGAAAAGATGGATTAGATTAACAGTATTTGATTTTATACATGTATTCTTTAATTTTTAATTATGACATGACATGACGAAGCACGATCAAAAGGGATTTACGATATAAAAAAAATCCAACAAGAAAGAATATACGCGATAAGTTACGTCTTACGCCGCCGGTTCAAATTCGCTTCTTATACAACATTAGTTTTACTAAAACTTTATTCACGATCGAATTTTATACTTATCGAACGGACTAAATTATGTCAACATTATAATAATATTTTGATATTAATGAGTTATATAACACTTCTATACTTCCAATTTATTGAAATAATCATGTATATTAAAAGTTTGAAAGTCGGAACTTAGAAGTAAACATATGTTAATATTTAAAAATATAAAGAGTGTAAATGAACAAAAAAATAAGCTTAATTTAATCTATTTGACTTTTATGTTTCTCCCATTTTCTCTGTTGAGTGCGGGGGGTTTCTTCTGTCGCACACCCCCAAGGTTAGATTGATTGCAAATTATCATAAATTAAAATATTTCTAAATTGAAATAGCATTAATGCATTAAATTATGTGCTTGATATATTTTTTTTACAGTTTTAAAGTACTACCAGTAGTATAGTAGAATAGTGTTTTATAAATTAAAAAATAAATAAACCCTAAACATGGTTTATATTCTAACTCCTTTTATAGCAATGCCCAGCTTCGAAAGAAAATGGGTATATTTAAGCCTAAATCAAACAGCACACGAAAAAAGTATGGCCAAAGACCAATTGTTAGAGCAAGTTCCATTAAAAACCAAAATTTTGATGTGTCAGCCGTCCAAAAAGTTTTTATGTCCGTTAAACTTGTTTTTGCAGTTCATTTTAAAAGCGATTAGGTTACAGCATTCAACACCAAAAACTTGCCTGACATAAAAGAGTTGATATCACATGGATAAACAACCTATGGGTATAGATAGCTTACCGTCGTGTAGAAGAAAGTAGGTCGCGTGATTTGAACCGCCATTAACACAGACACCTCTGCGACTTTTGTACCGCTTGCAGGGGGGGGGGGGGTAAATGAGTCAAGTTCTGGTGTCATACGCTGACCTGTTTAACTACTGTAAGTTCAGTTCGAATCAACCGGTCGTGGCGAGTGCGTGGTTAAATAAAAGAGAACGGTAAATTTAACAAATCCAGTTAACAGTTTAAACAATTTGTAAAAATTGTTTTGAGTGCAAAGTGACAGATTCGTTGATTCAGAAATATATCTCTTTCTCAACAATTACCAAAGAAAAAAAAATAACATTAAAATATTATTTCTATTTTTTTAAGTTTAAATATGCTTTTTTAAAAACACTACTTCCCTTTAATTTATAATATTAAAAAAAAATTAAATTGATTAAATAACATCCAAATTGTGTATATACTACAGACGCATGGATAGATTTTTGCAAATTTGTGTTTTAATAGTATTCAAGTACTTATTTTTAGTTCATTTTCTGAAAAATATTCACATTTTTATATACATTAATTCGTTAAAAAAATTATTTTACGTTTCTAAAACAAATATTAAAGTTACAAAAAGTATCAACAGTTTAGTTGTAAGTTAATTTTTTCACAAAGCCTTAACATTTTAAAAGTGCCCAAAATTCAAAAAATAATACTTTGAATAAATAACAAATGTTACATACGAAAAGTAGGTAGTCACACGACAAATGGTTTATGAGCATGTAAAAAAAATATATGTTCTCTTTCTTCCAATGCTTTGAAATTTTGTGCAAAAAAAATTAAAAATTAGCAATTTTTTTTTTAATTTTGGATCAATTCAAAAGAACGAAATGATCCCAAGACGCAAGTAAACCTGACAAATATGTGAAGCACAAAGCAACCTATAAATGATATTAATTTAATTTCGACATGTTGGTGATATTTTTAAATATAGTACCGTATTTTAGTTTATTCGGCAACATTTGTATTCATTTGGAAACATTTTAAATTGAATTATTGGCTTTCTTATTAATTTGGCGACATTTTTATTTGCTTGGCGACATTTTTATTCATATAGAGATATTGGCGATATTTACTCACCAGCCAATCAGAATGCATCGCTTATCCATCATAATAGCTGATTAGGTAAGATATGTTGCTCTTTTACAACGTTGAAATATTCCAATTTTGCATTTTTGGAATTCTATTCTAGAAAGAAGTCAATGGAGTTAAGGGGTGAGAGTTGTTGTTCGAAATTTCATGTAGACAGTGACCTTCTACTTGCTTTGAAGGTCAAGTGAGCATATTCCATCAATATCAAAATAAAACTTTAGATTTATATAAAAAAAAATAAACAAACACACATGCACTCTTCTATATACAAAGAGATTATAAACCATTAGGAATATATATAATCGTGTTTTCAACTACCATTAAAAGGCGAAAACAGCTTCAAAAACAACAATACTCTTTCTCTGTAGATTCCCCAAAGTCATGCATATAATCCTAGCACTACTTGCAGTTATCGCAACATCGCTGTAACAACAAAATATCTAATACTCCTGAAAAAGCAGAAAGAGAGAGAAACAAATAAACTTCTAGATTTCGGAGTAAAAACATTAGAGTCATAAACAAAACACGTTATTTATTCTAACAAATATTTATTTAAGTATGCAAGGAATGGAAAATATACAGAATCGTGAATTTATTGAACGTTTCTAGTATTAGATATTTTTCTTTGTATGTTGTTGTACTTTAGAGATTCACTGAATAACGAAACAAAGTTTGCAAATACAGGACTATGACAAATTGACAAATTCGATGGTAAGTTGTATCGCATTAACTGTATTAACATAATAAAACATTTCCTTCAATTATTTCGCTTATAGTTTAATCAAGTTAATTAGTAACAAAGTACACTTTTAAAAATAGGCACTCAAAAATGACTATAATGTTCTCAAAAATAAGTAAAATATACTAATCTGTTATTACATTCGGTGCGTATCATAGCTCCATATACATAAGTTTCATTTTTGAAAAATACATGTATTCAAATATGAGTAAAAATTAATAAAACGAGTATATGCTAGACTTCGTATGCTGCCTTTATGAATCACTTTCAATAAATATTGACAATTACAACCAACACTTAACGGAAATCGAACCCATATCCTCAGGCACGCCAGTCCAGTGCCTTTTCCGTTCTACTACCAGGTAGAAATGAAGATGTTGTAAACATAAAATTTATAAAAAACGTGTGCCATAAGATTGGGAAGTAAGATAATTGATTTGTACAATCAATGTGGAAATCTGTCTTCTCAGCAACTATTTTAAGTTTGCCTGGGCGCTTTGTTAAGATGGCTCGAACAGAAGCTTAAATTGGCAATATTAAATCACACTGCTTATTTTTGAAAAAGTACGACTGCCTAAATTTGAGTACGTCATCGCTCTTGCGATGAAATTATACTCAAAGAAAAACGAGTATGTTCATGTGCTCATTTTAAGTACCTCTATTCTTACAGTGTTGGTAAAGCACAACTAAAAGAATGGTTTATTATGTATAGTGAAGCAGCCAAACAATGACCATTACCTAATAATTTCTGACCGTACTGTAGGTGGTCATAAATTATATCAAACCTGCAGATTGCCAAAGCTTATACAGAAATATCGTTTAAATTGCAATTTGTCCATACAGAAATATCGTTTTAATAAAAATTAGTCCATACAGAAATATCGTTTAAATAAAAATGAGTCCATACAGAAATATCGTTTAAATAAAAAAATGTTTATACAGAAATATCGTTTAAATTGAAATTTGTCCATACAGAAATATCGTTTTAATAAAAATTAGTCCATACAAAAATATCGTTTAAATAAAAATTTGTGCATACAGAAATATCGTTTAAATAAAAATTTGTGCATACAGAAATATCGTTTAAATAAAAATTAGTCCATACAGAAATATCGTTTAAATAAAAATTAGTCCATACAGAAATATCGTTCAAATAAAAATGCGTCCATCCAGAAATATCGTTTAAATTAAAATTAGTCCATACAGAAATATCGTTTAAATAAAAATTAGTCCATACAGAAATATCGTTTAAATAAAAATTAGTCCATACAGAAATATCGTTTAAATAAAAATTTGTTTATACAGAAATATCGTTTAAATAAAAATGTCTGCATACAGAAATATCGTTTAAATAAAAATGTCTGCATACAGAAATATCGTTTAAATAAAAATGTCTGCATACAGAAATATCGTTTAAATAAAAATTAGTCCATACAGAAATATCGTTCAAATAAAAATGCGTCCATCCAGAAATATCGTTTAAATTAAAATTAGTCCATACAAAAATATCGTTTAATAAAAATGTGTGCATACAGAAATATCGTTTAAATAAAAATTTCTGCATACAGAAATATCGTTTAAATAAAAATTAGTCCATACAGAAATATCGTTTAAATAAAAATTAGTCCATACAGAAATATCGTTCAAATTAAAATTAGTCAATATTGTTTAAATAAAAATTAGGCCATACGGAAATATCGTTTAAATAAAAATTAGTTTATACGGAAATATCGTTTATATAAAAATTAGTCTATACAGAAATATCGTTTAAATCACAATTAGTCCATACAGATATATCGTTTCAATAAAAGTTAGTCCGCACAGAAATATCGTTTAAATAAAAAAAATTGCATACAGAAATTTCGTTTAAATAAAAATTTCTGCATACAGAAATATCGTTTAAATAAAAATGAGTCCATACAGAAATATCGTTTAAATAAAAATTAGTTCATACAGAAATATCGTTTAAATAAAAATGAGTCCATACAGAAATATCGTTTAAATAAAAATTAGTTCATACAGAAATATCGTTTAAATAAAAATTAGTCCATACAGAAATATCGTTCAAATTAAAATTAGTCAATATTGTTTAAATAAAAATTAGGCCATACGGAAATATCGTTTAAATAAAAATTAGTTTATACGGAAATATCGTTTATATAAAAATTAGTCTATACAGAAATATCGTTTAAATCACAATTAGTCCATACAGATATATCGTTTCAATAAAAGTTAGTCCACACAGAAATATCGTTTAAATAAAAAAAAATTGCATACAGAAATTTGGTTTAAATAAAAATTTCTGCATACAGAAATATCGTTTAAATAAAAATGAGTCCATACAGAAATACCGTTTAAAAAAAATTAGCTCATACAGAAATATCGTTTAAATAAAAATGAGTCCATACAGAAATATCGTTTAAATAAAAATTAGTTCATACAGAAATATCGTTTAAATAAAAATGAGTCCTTAAAGGTACTGTTTAAAGAAAATATTTTTGTATTGCTGCCATTTACTGATTACCTTGAGAATCTCAAAATTATAAACGTTTTATTATAAAATTGAGTTTTTTAAACAAATAATTTATGAATGGTACAAATGGACTCTTTGAAATCTAAGAACGCCTTTGATATTCGACTTATTTTGGGGGAACAGTTATCCTCTTTGTTGCTCTTCTCCCCATGGTCTTCAAAGTCCTTGGTAAAAAATAATAGGATTCGTTGAAGCTATTGACATAACAATAATGTATTTTTAACTAAAAAAAAATGTTGTTCTTGTTCATTTCGAAGAACAAGAATAATAGAACAATCTGTTATTTTCTAACCAGAGGGATGCCAGATAATAAGTGCAACGGCAAATACGGAGGTACGGTCTAGAAATTGCTAACAAACTGTTTCTGAATTTACGATTTAGTTATAATTACAATTACAATGTTGGTACCTGAATTTAGAACCCAATGTTGTATTGAAGATATTACGGTTGAATAGTTTTCTACCATGAGTTCAGCCGCTACCCTCCGGTTATGAGATCGGTTCTCTCCTCCGAGCATGGATTCCTCATAGTAGAGAAATCATAAGGTTATAATCTTGCTAAAATCAAAGTGAGGCCAACATGTATAGAATCAGACACGTGGTTTATTACGTCATCCATTCAAAAAAAAATTCTAGTTCATTCATAAAAATATCCTGTAGTTCATGAAGTAACACGTTTACTATTATGTTTATGTTACGTTACGTTTTTTCTTTCATAAATTTTGAAAGGAAGTCACGTGTCTGGTGCCATCAGGTCTGATATGTTTGCATCATGATGAAGACGTCATAATCGCTCTACTACGGGTCCATTCATGCCCGAAGGTTCTCTCTGACCTTTAACTGTAATTTCCGGATTGGGCAAGGCAGTTTGTCAACTTGAAGGTTAAAAAAACTGTACATCATTTTCATTTCTACTTCTATGTTTCTTATGTTCATGATAAAGTATGCCGAATTGTAGTGCTTTTTTCTGATTTTTTTTCTTTTTAATTGTCCTTTTAAACCCATTTTGAATGATAATTCTTTGAAATCCATGTTAACCAATAAGTGGTTGGTTTGGTTTTATTAATTAACGTCGCATTAGAGCTTCACAGTGGGCTATAGGCGACGGTTCGGGGCCTATCTCGAAGGAAAGACCCGGGAACGATGCCTCGTATTTTTGAGCCATGGTCAGATGACGGGGAAACACCTAAACTGGCACCCAACGCCTTCAATAGACATCGGGACTTTGGACCCCGATCAGATTTATCGTGCACCAGTCCCGTATACACGCCATAAAATTTTTGCGGATGTTCTGGACGACTTTTCTAGTATTTTTTAGCGAAACTGGACACCCTCCGATCACAAGATCACTACTTTTTACTTTTCTTTGTCAAGTTCATCGTCTGGCATCGAACCGGGAATCTTCATATTCCCAGTTGACGCCTTTAACCGCTCGGCCACGGAGGCCCGAACCAATATGTGGATAACAAGCAAAAGCTTTATATTTAGCGATATACAAATTAATTCTATAACCACAAAATCACTTTTAAAAATTAGTTTAGTTACAGTATGGCTTCAGCCGTGCTCGTGCAAAGAAATGGTTATGAGCGTTCCAGAACTTAAAGCTCACTGTCTATACTCCACTGATGAGTACGATGAGGTCATATCTAGAGAAGAAGGTAATAAATTACACACTCTACTCTTTTACTTGAAGACAAGTGAATAAAAGAGGCCCATAGCTTAATTTTCAAAAATAAATTTATTAATATGTATTTTTGTTTAAAAAAACTGGTATTAATTATGTTTAGGTTAAACCCCTATTTTATGTCTAACTGTTCTTATGATTTTTTTAGGGTATGTATCAGTATATTGTTTTCAATGCCGATTACACCGTATATCGGTATATCGAATAAATGTACATTTTATAGATGTTTTTATTATTAAAAACTTCAGTAGATGGGACATACTCCAAAAAATTTGATAATTCAACTTAAAAAAATTTAAATTATTATTTTTCAAGTTATTTTTTACGTAATTGTATTAAAAATATTTTAAGTTATTTTCAAAACAATACGTGATATGGTACTCTACCGCTTGGGCCACTGCTGGCCATGAAATGTTCCTGGATCAAAACCATTGTATTGTTGATCAGCAACAGTGCCTTGTAACTCTGAATCACTTAATTTGTTTAAACACTTGAATACTGATACTCTTGAATTATTTCAATAATCAGCACAAACTACATTCACGCACTGAACATCCATACTGAAATCAACGTGAGTACATTCGTATCATGAGAGATTTAACGTGCAGTTGTCAATCTACACAGCAAATCTTTCGGATACAGCAAGGAGGAACTCTTCAGGCCAATGCTGGACTTTATTTTTAGTGTTTATAAAATAACATTGTGTAATTCGTCTATTTCATTAACATGTACTCTTATACCTTTCGTTTAGAATGAAATAAAGGATGGCTTGTTGAAATAACGTCGGACTGGAGCTACACAATATGCTTTTGGCGACGGTCTAAATCTATAAGTAAAGACCCGGAATCATTTTTGAAAAAGACATGTACTCAAAAATGAATACAATGAAGAAACTTGAATAAAGAGAGCAGTAGCTTGCCTACATAAGCTACCTTTATAAATCATTTTCAATAAATATCGACAATTAACACAATACTTACTAGGAATCGAACCCATATCTTCTGGTACCTCAGTAGAGTGCCTTATCCTTTGTACTATCAGGGTGACGTGAAGAAGTTATAAACAGAAGAAATGTTAAAGAGGTGTGCCAAAAAATGCGAGGCAAGATAATTCAGTTGTAATAACTCAGTTTCTATTTAAGCAATCCTCATCAAATGTTGAAAAAAACCATCTTCTGAAAAACTATTTTAAGTTTGCCATGTCGCTTTGTTAAGATGGCTTGAACAGAAGCTCAGATAAGCAATATAAAACCATACTTATCTTTTTTTAGAAAGTACGGTTGCTTAAATTTGAGTACGTCATCGCTCATTTACGATTTAATTGTACTCAAAGAAGAACGAGTATGCTCAGGTACTCATTTTTAAGTACTTATCTTTAAGCCGCTTTTACATTTGACGACACGACACCGATAAATCGTATACGATTTCAGTGGCACGATATCGGGGTAACGCAAAATACACATACGAAGCCGGGCGCTTTTTCACTAGCCGATACGATAACGATATTGCCGATCAGACGATACAATTTATCGGAACGTTTTATCGTGGGCACGCGCATTTCCTACTTCATCGTGACGACATTTTGTGTTTGTTTTGGGAAAACTTGTTACCGTCTGCTGTAGTCTACTGTGGTTTTTTTAAAGTTTAATTGTCGGCATGGCTTTTAAATTCTATATTGTAAACTTGTGTGATTGGGTAGACGGATTGGCCTTGCTTTTAGCATTAGTGGATGTGATTGTGGCTAAATGTGGGTGGGGGGTAGTAAAAATTGTGACCACCCATCTTACTATTGAAATAAAAAAATATATTATATTAAATATTACACATTTAAATATTCTCACTATTTTGTGTTATTTAAAGTATACCAAATTATAATACACAATAAATAAATATTTAATAGCATTATTTTTAAGAAATTAATACAATAATTGATAATTTACAATAAATTTGATTTGAAACAAATTATATTTTTTTATTAAAGTTACGCATAGGAAGTTAAATTTACACATTATTGAATGTGTGTTCTTCGGAATTATATTTTTGATATGAAATACGTAGTTAAAATTCTTTTCGCTCGTTCGAAAATAATTAAAAAATGTGTCCGTATCCCTTTATAGTCACTCAAATAAAACATAAAAAACGTCTTCAGGGTGTCTAACTTGTATGATTTCATGCACCCACAAGTGTTTTGTTATTGTTCTCCTTTTAATTCTTCCCAAATACAGCGAATACAACAATCGCAATTTGTTTCAGTGTATAATTTGTTGCGATGCGCCATGTCGGGAACGAGAATAGGTGTGCTCTCGGCAAAAGACGACCGCGAAATGAATGTAAAAATTATTGTTTTCGGTGAACGATATCGGTGCAATGAAAAACTGACCACCAGACGATACGATAAAACACTGTGTCGTTCCTTCCAAATCGTTCACGGTTTATCGGTATCGTGTCGTTAAATGAAAAAGCGACCTTACAGTGTGATTTTGAAAGATGTGTTTATTATATCACACACAAGTGTGTTATCATGAAAGGCCGCTTTTACATTTAACGACACGACACCGATAAATCGTGAACGATCGCAGAGGAACGACACAACGTTTTATCGTATCGTCTGATGGTCAGTTTTTCATTGCACCGATATCGTTCGCCAAAAACGACAATTTTTACATTCAGTTCGTGTTTGTCTGTTGTCGAGAGCACATCTATTCTCGATAAGGCGCATCGCAACGCATTACATTATAACAAACTGCGATTTTTGTATTTGCTGTATTTAAGGAAAAATAAAAGATCAATAACAAAACGATTCTGGGTGCATGATATCATCAAAGCAAGACATGTTGAAGGAGATTTTTATGTTTTATTTGAACGTCTACAAAAAGCTAGAGCTAGAGCTAACCACTAGAGCTGCACAGTGGGCTATTGGCGACGGTTTGACTAAATATTGCCTCCCATGCCTTTTCTCTAACAATCTTGTTCTTGTAAAATTCATCTCGCTTATCCCAAATACAGGCTTTACTTCCACTAATTCCCACAAGTTCACAATATAGAACTTAAAAGCCATATTGATAACATAAATTTAAAAAAAAACAGTAGACTATAGCAGACGGCAACAAGTTTTTCGGAAACAAACTCAAAATGTCGTCACGATGAAGTAGGGAAGGCGCGTGCCCACGATAAAACGTTCCGATAAATTGTATCGTCTGATCGGCAACGACAATATCGTTATCGTATCGGCTAGTGAAAAAGCGCCCTGCTTCGTATGTGTATTTTGCGTACCCCAATATCGTGCAGCTGAAATAGTATACGATTTATCGGTGTCGTGTCGTTAAATGTAAAAGCGGCTTAATAAATTCCATTGTTCAGTGACGATACTCTAACTGATCAATCACTGGCTGTTCTCGTATGCTGAGGTCATAGCGGAGCAGGTGAAACTTAACGCACGTTCAGTAAATCTAAAGAAGAAGGTAATAAATTACACACTTCTACTCTTTTACTTGAACCGAAATAAATACCGAAGTACGACATTTGATCATCAAAATAAATTTAAATAAAAATATTATTGTTTTAAAAAACTTGTAGTAATTATGTTGAGGTTTAAACTCTTTTTTGTGCCTAACCATTCTTACGTTTTTTATTAGGGTATCAAGGAATTGTTTTCAATGGCGAGTACACCGTATATTAAATAAATATACATTGTGATATAATGTATATGGAAACTATTTTAAATTATTTTCAAAACAATACGTGATATGGTACTCTACCGCTTCGGCCACTGCTGGCCGTGAAATGTTTCTGGGTCAAAACCATTGTATTGTTGATCAGTACCAGTGCCTTGTAACTCTGAATCACTTAATTTGTTTAAATACTTGAATACTGATACTCTTGAATTATTTCAATAATCAGTATAAATCAGTAAGTACATTTGCATCATGAGAGATTTAACGTGCACCTGTCAATCTACACAGCAAATCTTGTGCACTTTATTTTTAGTGTTTATATAATAATATTGTGTAACCTGTCTATTTCGCTAATGAACACAGTAATAATTTTAGTTTAGATTGAGATAAATGATGGTTTGTTTAAAAACGTCGCACTAGAGCTACACAATATACTCATGACGACGGTTCGGGATCATTTCAGAAGTAAAGACCCGGGAATACTACCTTGTGCGCTGTTAAAAATAGGTACTCAAAAATAAGTAAAATATTCTAAATTTAGAGTATATTCTATGCTTTATTATAGCTCCAAATACATGTTTCATTATTGAAAAATCATGTACTCAAAATTGAGTAAAATTGAATATAAAGAACAGTAGCTGCCTACATAGGCTGCCTACATAAATCATTTTCAATAAATATCGACAATTACAACCAATACTTTCCGGGAATCGAACTCATATCCTCAGGCACCGCAGTCCATTGCCTTATCCCTTGTACCACCAGGCCGACGTGAAAAAGTTATAAACAGTAGAAATGCTAAAAAGTATGTCAAAAACACGGGAAGTGAGATAATTGAGTTGTAATAACTCAGTTCCTATTTAAATAAAAACGACAACAAATAATGTGGAAAACCATCTTCTGAACGACTATTTTAAGTTTGTTAGGCCGCTTTGTTAAGATGGCTGGACCAGAAGCTGATATTAGCAATAGTAACTCCCATTGCTAATTCTTGTTACTTAAATTTGTATATTTTTTACAGTGTTATTTCGAGCCCTTTTTTGGTCTATTGCGCCGCACTACAAGATCATTAATTTGTGCATATTGGAAATGTAAATTCAACTAATAATTAGAGGTGGGGGGGGGGGTCTCTATTGAAGCGAATGCAGGAGGGTTGTGTAAACTTCAAAGTCAAGTGAGTGGCACCATTTGGGATTCCGATCAAATCACTTCACGTTTTGAAGTGAAACGGGAAATTATTCAAATTTCTGTATTATATATTATCTTTAATTGTTGCACTGCCATACATTATTTAAAAGTATTTCGTTTGGAATATATATCAAATGGTCGTATTGCATAAGTTAAGTTTAATACCGATTATTAAAATGTACTTACAATTAATTTTTTTTCATTTAATATAAAAAAATTATACTTTAATTTTTTAAATGAAAAAGATATAGTTTGTAAAAAAATGAAACTACCAGTTTATAATTTTTAATTTATTAATGTTACATTTTTAATTCTGCTTATTGTACATTGTTTAATTACATACATTTTTTTTAATATAACAGCGTTTTTATTAAATGTAACGCTTATTTCAAGAAGAGTGAAAGAAACCGCTAACTCTCTGCGTGGCAGATGTCTGTTGCACGAAAGTATCGAACTCGCGACCTTTCCTACTAAAATGAACTCTTAGGCGGAAAAATAATAGGTTTTCATCTTATTTATCCATGCAAAATTATCACACCATTTGAGTTCATCATTGAATATTCCAACAGTTTCTAGCCTGTTGTTTGTAATGATCAATGGACCTCCTCTTCGACTCTTTAACTCAGCTAAATATGTTGACTCTTGGACTGTGTGTGGACACCACTCAGCACTAGTCGACAAGAGTGAGGATAGTTCAAGAGACAGTAAGCATGATCAAAACAAGCTGAAGTTTTGGTTCATCTTTAAGGCAGGTCAGACAACTTAAACCATCATGAACATGTATTTTTTATTGCTTTTATTACTTTAATACAACACATTTTTTTAATTGTTTTGCGAAATAAAATTTCGAATTAAATAAAATGTTAAAATTTTTGTATAACTAAAGATTTTTTATTTCAGGCCAATAATTTGGAATAGTCCCACATATATATATATATATATATATACATATATATATATATATATATATATGTTTTTTTAAAAAAAACCCCACTACTTCCCTTTAATAAATAATATTAAAAAAAAATTAATTGATAAAATAACACCTAAATAGTGTATATACTACAGACGCATGGAGAGATTTGTGTTTTAATAGTTTTCAAAAACTTATTTTAGTTCATATTCTAAAAAATATTCATATTTTTATATTCATTAATTCGTAAAAAATGGTTTATACGTTTCTAAAACAAGCGTTAACATTTCACAAAGTATTAACAGTTTAGTGGTAAGTGAATTTTTTCACAAAGCCTTAGCATTTGAAACGTGCCCAAAATTCAAAAAATAATGCTTTGAGTAAATAACAAATGTTACATACGAAAAGTAGGTAGTCACACGACAAATGGTTTATGAGCATGCAAAAAAATATGTTCTCTTTCTTCTACTGCTTTGAAATTTTGTGCAAAAAATATTAAAAATTTGCAATTTTTTTTTTTAATTTTGGATCAATTCAAAAGAACGAAATGATCTCAAGGCGCAAGTAAACCTGACAAATATGTGAAGCACAAAGCAACCTATAAATGACATGAATTTAATTTCGACATGCTGGTGATATTTTTAAATATATGACCATATATTTTATATTAGTTTATATATATTTTATTATTTATTTATTTATATTATATATATTTACAAATATTTTAGTTTATTTGGCAACATTTGTATTCATTTGGAAACATTTTAAATTGAACATTTTAAATTTATAATATATTTTAAAATTTATAATATTTTATACTTTCTTATTAATTTGGCGACATTTTTATTTGTTTGGCGACATTTTTATTCATATGGAGATATTGGCGATATTTACTCACTAGCCAATCAGAACGCCTGGTTTATCCATCCTAATAGCTGATAATGTAAGATATGTTGCTCTTTTACAATGTTGAAATATTTAAATGTTGCATTTTTGAAAGAAGTCAATGGAGTAAAGGGGTGGGAAATGTTGTTCGAAATGTCATGTAGACAGTGACCTTCTACTTGCTTTGAAGGTCAAGAGTGCAAATTTCATCAATATAAAAAAAAATATTTAGATATATATAAAAAAAATAATCAAACACAAATGCACATTTATTTATAGAGAGAGAGATTCTGAATTATTAGGAATATAAATAATCGTGTTTTCAACTGCCATTAAATGGCGAAAACAGCTTCAAAAACAACAATACTCTTCCTCTGTAGATTCCCCAAAGTCATGCATATAATCCTAGTACTACTTGCAGTTATTGCAACACATCTGTAACAACAAAATATATAATACCCCTGAAAAAGCAGAAAGAGAGAGAGAAACAAATAAACTTCTAGATTTCGGAATAAAAACATTACAGTCATAAACAAAACACGTTATTTATTCTAACAAATATTTACTTAAGTATGCAAGGAATGAAAAATATACAGAATCGTGAATTTATTGAACGTTTCTAGTATGAGATATTTTCTTTGTATGTTGTTGTACTTTAGAGATTCACTGAATAACGAAACAAAGTTTACAAATACAGGACTGTGACAAATTGTTGGGCTATTGTAAGTAGCATCACATTAACTGTATTAAGATAATAAAACATTTCCTTCCAATTATTTCGCTTATATTTTTATCAAGTGGCTTAGCTTAAATAGCAACAAACAAAGAACACTGTTAAAAATATGTACTCAAAAATAAATATAATGTTCTCAAAAATAAGTAAAATGTGCTATTTTTTTTTATTTCATTCGGTGTTTATCATAGCTCCGAATACATAAATTTCATTTTTGAAAAAGACATATATTCAAATGTATGAGTAAAAATTAATAAAAAGAGTAGAGGCTAGCCTACATAGGCTGCCTTCATAAATCACTTAAAAAAATATCGACAATTACAACCAACACTTAACAAAAATCGAAACCATATCCTCAGGCAACGCAGTCATGTGCCTTATCCGTTTTACTACCAGGGCGAAGTGAATATGTTGTAAACATAATTTAAAAAAATAACGTGTACCAAAAGAATGTGAAGTAAGATAATTGATTTGTAATAACTCAGTTTCCATTTAAGCGATTGACATCAAATAATGTGGAAATCCATATTCTAAACAACTATTGAAAGTTTGCCAGGTAGCTTTGTTAAGATGGCTTTAACAGAAGTTGAAATTAGCAATGTTGAATCTCACTGCTAATTTTTAAAAAAGTACGATTGACTAAACTTAAGCACGTCATCGCTCATTTACGATCAAATTATACTCAAAGTAAAACGAGTAGGTTCTGGTACTCAATTGAAGCACATTTTTTTTTACAGTGTACTATGATTAAGTCATCGCTTTTCAAGGTTTAGAATCATACCTCTATTTTTACAGTGTTGGCAAAGCACAACTAAAAGAATGGTTTATTATGTATAGTGAAGCAGCCAAACAATGACCATTACCTAATAATTTCTGACCACACTGTAGGTGGTCATAAATTACATCAAACCTGTAGAATGTCAAAGCTTATACAGATATATCGTTTAAATAAAAATTAGTCCATACAGAAATATCGCTTAAATAAAAATTACTCCATAGAGAAATATCGTTTAAATAAAAATTAATACATACGGAAATATCGTTTAAATAAAAATTAGTCCATACGGAAATATCGTTTAAATAAAAATTACTCCATACAGAAATATCGTTTAAAAAAAATTAATACATACAAAAATATCGTTTAAATAAAAATTAGTCCATACGGAAATATCGTTTAAATAAAAATTACTCCATACAGAAATATCGTTTAAATAAAAATTAGTTCATACAGAAATATCGTTTAAATAAAAATTAGTCCACACAGAAATATCGTTTCAATAAAAATTAGTTCATACAGATTTTCGTTTAAATAAAAATTAGTCTATACAGAAATAGCGTTTAAGTAAGAATTAGTACATACATTAATATTGTTTAAATAAAAATTAGTCCATACAGAAATATCGTTTAAATAAAAATTAGTCCATACGGAAATATCGTTTAAATAAAAATTAGTCCATACGGAAATATCGTTTATATAAAAATTAGTCCACACAGAAATATCGTTTCAATAAAAATTAGTTCATACAGATTTTCGTTTAAATAAAAATTAGTCTATACAGAAATAGCGTTTAAGTAAGAATTAGTACATACATTAATATTGTTTAAATAAAAATTAGTCCATACAGAAATATCGTTTAAATAAAAATTAGTCCATACATTAATATTGTTTAAATAAAAATTGGTCCATACAGAAATATCAGATATGCAGGTACGATTAAGAAAATGATAACCAACTGCTATATGAAACTACGAAACCAGCATTGCAATATTGGTTGCTTGAATTTAGAACTCAATATGCTATTGGCGACATTACGGCTGAATATTTTTCTCTATCAACTCACTTACGAGAGCGGCACTCCAGAAGGCGAAAATTTAAAAGCAAAAACTATCCTATTTGGTGATATTCAAATTAATTCTATAAGTAGAAAATACAATATCTAAACACATTTAACACTTCTATAACGATTTGACATTAAAAATACCCCACAAAATCACTTTTGAAAATTAGTTTGGGTTACAGAATGGTTTCAACCGCGCCCGTACAAGCGTTCCAGAAATCCGCTGGTTAGTAACTCGTTGTCTTTGTACAATGACGAATTTCAGCAGAGCAGGGGTAAATTAACTATAAATCTAAAGAGGAAAAATTAAATCCATAACTATAAATCTAACTTTTATAAATATAAAGAGGAAAGTAGTAAATTACATATTTTAACTCTTTATTTGAATTCAATATAATAAATATTTTTTGAAAGTTCATTTTTAAATAAATTTATATATATATATATATATCTTTATTTAAAATACTGGTAGAAGTAATATTCAGGTGAAACATTTGGTTATGCCAAACCATTGACAGTTTTGTTTAGTATGTGAGTATATCGTTTGCAATGGAGATAACACAATACATTGAATAAATGTAGTTTCTGTCACTGTTATTTTTAATAAGAAAATTATTTTTTTAAAAATTCAGTAGACGGATAGGGGGGGAGTGGGGGGGGGGGGGGGGGATTGATATTATACTCCAAAAAATGTGGTAATGTAAGTTTCAAAAATTAAAAAAAAAAAAAATTATTAGTTTTTAAGCTTTTTTTTCTTCACAATTGTATGGAAAATATTTGAAATTATTTTCAAAACAATACGTGATACTCTACAGATTTGACCACTGCTAGGCGTGAAATGTTTCTGGATCAAAACCATTGCATTGTTGACCAGTAACAGTGCCTTGTAACTCTGAATCACTTAATTAGTTTAAATACTTGAATACCGATACTCTTGAATTATTTCAATAATCAGTATAAACTACATTCACGCTCCAAACTTCTACACTGTCACCAACGTGAGTACATTTGCATCATAAAATTTAATGTGCACATGTCAATCTACACAGCAAATCTTGTGGGGCACAGCGAGGAAGAACGCTCTAGGGCAAAGCTGGACTTTATTTTTAATATTTATATAATAAAATTGTGTAACTTGTCTATTCAATTAATGAGCACAGTAATACTTTTCGTTCAGAATGATAAAAATGATGGTTTGTTGACTTAACGTCACACTAGAGCTACGCAATATGCCTTTGGCGACGGTTCGGGATAAATCTAGAAGTAAAGACCCTGGGATACTTACTACCTTGTGCACTGTTAAAAATAGGTAGTCAAAAATAAGTAAAATATACTCATTTTTGAGTATATTCGATGATTATTAAGCTCCAAATACATGCTTTATTTTTGAAAAAGACCTGTACTAAAAAATAAGTAGAATGAGTAAAAATGAATTAAAAGAGCAGTAGATTGCCTACATAGGCTGCCTTCATAAATCACTTTCAATTAATATCGACAATTAACACAATACTTACTAGGATTGGAACCCATATCTTCTGGCACCTCTGTACAGTGCCTTATACTTTGTACTATCAGGGTGACGTGAAGAAGTTATAAACAGAAGAAATGGTAAAAAGGTGTGCCAAAAAATCCGAGGCAAGATAATTCAGTTGTAATAACTCAATTTCTATTTAAGCAATCCTCATCAAATGATGAAGAAAACCATCTTCTTAACGACTAGTTTATGTTTGTTAGGTCGTTTTGTTAAGATGGCTTGAAGAGAAGCTGAAATTAGCAATATTAAAGCACACTGCTCATTCTTGAGAAAGCACGGTTGCTTAAATTTGAATAAGTCATTTCTCATATACGATGCAATTGTACTCAAAACAAAAGGGGAATGTTCAGGTACTCATTTTTAAGTACTTTTTTTACAGTATGATTTTGTAAATGTGAAAGGAAAAGGGACATGCGGTAATAATAATATTTTTTGTTATATGCCTTTAATAAAATATATTAATCTTTCATATCATATCCTAATCTTTAATCTAAAACAATATATTGCCATGTTAGATCTCTCCGAACTAATACGAGTCCTTTTTGTGTGAACACATGGCGGAAACAGTCACCAAACGTCAAAATTTATTTAATATTTCCGACATTTTATATTATTTCACATTTCAGGATATTTTCTCAAAAAATTTCATACCAGCTGATCGGATTACGATGTTTGAGTTAAAGTACCAACTCAAAACACACACACACAATACTGAATTGTGAAGTTTTTGTTTTGTTGAAAATCGAGTTTTCTTTAAACAATGTTGAAAGGTACTTGAGATAACTGTCATATTGTTTGTGGTAGATACCACTTGGCACAAGATCGTACGTTGGGGGTACAAGTTAAAAGGCGTTACGTTAGCGTGTGAGTTGGATGGCCCGAAAATGATAAATTACACAGTCAAATAATAACAATAGCATAACTTTTATTATTTATTAACATAAATACGCCAGATAAGCTTTCGGAACAATAATGGTACACACAAATCAATCCAACACGGAAGCAATGTCCAACTAGAGTTCGAGCTGGTTGCAGAGGTTCGATAATTACAATCACTTACGTGAAGACTGCTGGGAACAGCAGAGGACTGTGGACAGACGGAGGCGCACCCGGACAAATGACGGCGCCGAAAGATCTTCAACATTCGGGATACCACAACTCCATAAGAAACGCCGTATTCTTTCTATTCTCAATATACAACCACTAACCATGCACAATTGATACGCTCTACCTCAAATATTATGACAAGACTGGTAGGGTGAAACTCTTCGTACATTATTTTACTGCTGAATACGTGACCGCCTGCATAAATAATGGCCACTCTTTCAAAACCACTCAAGCGTTTTATAGCTAACCTGCACCGCGGCACCGCCGCCAGGTGCGCAAATCACGTCGGGCGCAATCACCTGGCGCGCAAATCAGGGACAACGTCACATACTCCCCCCAGGCACAAAAAAAATATATGCATATTTTTAAATTCTTAATAAATATATCACTGTAAATACTCATCAAACTACGTCCACAGTCCAGAGTTTCCCAACACTTACATTTTTTTTTATATAAAAGATACACATCAGCATAACATACAAAAAGGTGCCATACTATTGCACATATAATCATATCTAAACATTAGTATAAAAGTATTATTGTAATTACATATAAACAATATACACAAACGCAATCAGTATACACATACAACAATTTAAACAGTACCTTAAATAAACTCGGTTCACACTCGTTGCACAACAGAGTCACCCCGTGTTGACACATCCCGATAACACTCCTCTCGAACCCTGTTACCTTCCCAATCTATTCCGAAAATTGTAGGAATGGCCAGGCTGACTTTTCGCACCCTCTACCTGAGTAAGGCGCGAAAACCTAGCTAGAGCAAGCCTAAGCCTATTAACGTGAACCCTAATTGGTTTGGAGTACTGATCATCAAGAATAGCTATCGTATAATTCACTTCACTATCTTTTGAGACCACAGAGTAAGGTCCGGAAAATCTGGGTTTAAAGGTATTTCTCGACTGAAGATAAACAATGTCCCCAACCTTGAACGTTCTTAGTTTAGCCCTCTTTGTCTGGCGACTATTTTGCTGCACCTGTTTACGCTCGAGGGCATTGAACGCAGTATCATACGTTTCTTTCAACTCCCTTAAAAAAGCTTAACAAAGTCCTTAACAAAGTGTGACGTGTCTAGTTGCATTGGCCGTACATTAGAATCATAAGTATCGAAAAACAGAGACAAATTTCTACCAAAATGCAATAAATTGGGTGTAAAACCCGTTGAAGAGTGCACCATTCCATTATATAAATTCTGATGGACCAGCAAAGAATTCTTAAACGAAACACCCTTTTCATTGAGAATCAGTAGCGACGATTTTATCGAACTATTAATCCTTTCACTTTTGCCATTAGTCTGAGGATGGTTAGACGTGGAGTGAACCAACTTAATACCCAAAGCTCTATTAACTAAATCAAACACCTCTGACGTAAACTGAGTTCCTAGGTCCGACAATATCACGGAAGGCCTGCCATGCACGGAAATGTAACTAATGAGGTGGCCCGTGACAGTCTCTGCCTTTATATTACTTAAAGGGTACAGGGAAAGAAACCTTGAAAAATGATCCAGGATAGTCAGTAGATAACCACAATTCCTAATCGGGCCCAAAATATCCATCGAAATGAAATCTCCCGGTACCCTAGGAATTCTCATAGACACAAATGGGGCCTGCACTGGGGAAAAAGGTTTATTCCTGATACAACTATCACACGATAAAACAAAATTCTTTGTGTCCCTGTAAGCACCTTTCCAAAAGTATCTCTGAAATAAGATTTCGTACGTTTTCTGGAGGCCAAAGTGAGATGTATGACAAATACCCAGCACCTTAGCCTGCAGAGTAAGAGGAACCACTATAACTTCAACATTGTTACTCCTCTTAAACATCAACAACCCATTATCATTACTTATAAAAAAATCCTGAATTTTACCAGCGTCTACCAGGGAGGGAGACGTTATAGCTTGAATAATCTCCGTGACATGTGGATCCTTAGCCTGTTCCATGACAAAGGTTGATATAGATATTTCACTCCGGGGATCCTCCATTGTAACTACATTTACCTGGACAACAGACTCTTCAGTATCTACGAAAGGTAATAACGTCTTACATCGAGTCTTATCAGATTGGAGCAACGGAACGGTTTCCCTATTGCCAGACTGCTGCATACGCGATAAGTAATCTGCCAAAATATTTAACTTTCCAGGTATATGCTTACACTCAAAAGTGTATTCGAAGAGCTCTAGCAACCAACGCGTTACAATATCCGCAGGTGACGTAGTCCTTTTGTAATGTAAAAGCGGCTTACTATCCGTCAATATAGTAAACCTGCGATTGTACAAATACGTTTTAAACGATGTCACTGCTTTATATATTGCATATAGTTCTAATTTTATGGCCGGATAATTACGTTCCGAGGGAGACAAGGCCCTACTATAATAGGATACCGGATGGAATGCACCATCAACCTCCTGCATTAATACTCCCGAAATGGCTGAACCACTAGCATCTGTGTTAAGAACAAACTCTTTGTCCCAATGAGGAAGGGTAACGAAAGGACCAGAAATTCTAGAAAATTTATTATTTGACTGTGTAATTTATCATTTTCGGGCCATCCAACTCACACGCTAACGTAACGCCTTTTAACTTGTACCCCCAACGTACGATCTTGTGCCAAGTGGTATCTACCACAAACAATATGACAAGACTGGTAGGGTGAAACTCTTCGTACATTATTTTACTGCTGAATACGTGACCGCCTGCATAAATAATGGCCACTCTTTCAAAACCACTCAAGCGTTTTATAGCTAACCTGCACCGCGGCACCGCCGCCAGGTGCGCAAATCACGTCGCGCGCAATCACCTGGCGCGCAAATCAGGGACAACGTCACAATAACATAAATTTATTAAAAGGGGTATGGGATGTAATATTTGTTAAGGGTATTGTAATATTTATATTTTATAAACGTAATTCCGGATAATAACTTGCAATATTTTTGTTATATAATATTTAAGCGAGTTTTCAAATTTTTGTTTTAAGATGTGGTACACTTTCAGGTCACCCATTTATTTTTATACGTATCGCTCTTGCACGAACAGGGTCAGGTATGGTTTTTTGCTGGGCTCATGGGTGGATAAAGTTGCTTTTGCACGATTATTATAGGATATGGTTTTGCGCTAGGCTCATGGGTGGATAAAATTGCTTTTGCACGAATATTATAGGTATATGGTTCTGCGCTAGGCTCATGGGTGCATAAAATTGCTTTTGCACGAATATTATAGGATTTGGTTTTGCGCTAGGCTCATGGGTGGATAAAATTGCTTTTGCACGAATATTATAGGATATGGTTTTGCGCGTGGCTCATGGGTGCATAAAGTTGCTTTTGCACGAATATTATAGGATATGGTTTTGCGCTAGGCTCATAGGTGGATAAAATTGCTTTTGCACGAATATTATAGGATATGGTTTTGCGCTAGGCTCATAGGTGGATAAAATTGCTTTTGCACGAATATTATAAGATATGGTTTTGCGCTAGGCTCATAGATGGATAAAATTGCTTTTGCACGAATATTATAGGATATGGTTTTGCGCTAGGCTCATGGGTGGATAAAATTGCTTTTGCACGAATATTATAGGATATGGTTTTGCGCTAGGCTCATGGGTGGATAAAGTTGTTTCGCACGAACATGATATGATGTGGTTTTATGCTGGGCTCATGGGTGGATAAAGTTGCTTTTGCACGAATATTATAGGATATGGTTTTGCGCTAGGCTCATGGGTGGATAAAGTTGATGTTGCACGAACATGGTAGGATATGGTTTCATGCTGGGCTCATGGGTGGATAAAGTTGCTTTTGCACGAATATTATAGGATATGGTTTTGCGCTAGTCTCATGGGTGGATAAAGTTGTTTCGCACGAACATGATATGATGTGGTTTTATGCTGGGCTCATGGGCGGTTTCGTCGGACCTTCTCATACACTGTAAACAGCAAAAAATATATATATTGAAAATCACATAATTTTTGTGGCAATTTCTCTTCTGCATGGTTGGTTGAATAAGCGTCGCACTAGAGCTGCACAGTATCGACGGTACTAGCTACAGTTCAGTGTCTATCTTAAAGAAGAGTCCTGGGACCACTGCCACTTATTTATAACCATGGTCAAATGACGTGGCCATCACCTGAGCCGGCACCCTATTCAACTAAACTCCAATTGTAGAACACTTTATCAAAGAGTATTAAAAATGAATTGTAAAATTTCAGATGGGGTATTGAGAAGATACTAAAAAACTTTCAAAGCCCCTTTATATTCAAAACACTAAATATGGAATTCCTTTTCATATCCAGATATAAAAAAAAATAAACTGAAAGAAAACAAAACATCGCTTTCCTCTGCGAAGATTTATGGCTGTTTTAAAAGTTCCTTCCCCGATTCATGCACACAAAGGAAAGACTGAACGTAAATGTCCACCTCATTTAAATTTTAAAGCGGCGAAAACAATTGTAGGCGGAATAAAATGCTTTCGCCCAAAGAAAAGTTTCGACCTTTTGTTTCAACGGTGATGTATTTTCGCCATTGGAAGGGGACATAAAATATTGGATGTCGTATTTCAAACTGTGCAGAGTTGTTTGGAGAAAGGGATTTTAAAGTCTTTATAGAGAGAAAGTGATGGGCATTCAATTTCTTGGTGTTAATTTTTGTATTTATCTGGTATTAGGATTATACTAGAAGCCGAATGATATCACTGTTAAAAATCGATACTCAAAAGTAAGTAAAATGCACTCATTTTTGAGTACGTTTGATGCTTATCATGGCCCTGAATACCTAAGTTTCAGTTTTGAAAAAGCCGTACAATGAGTAAACATGAATAAAAACAACAGATACTAGGCTGCCTTCATAAATCCCTTAAATATAGACAATTGCAACCACGAATTACTGAGAATTGAACCCAGATTCTCAGTCACCTATGTAATATATTGCAGTGAATATTAATAAAATAATTTTTTGATAATATATTAATATTTTATCAAACATTTACTATTGTATCCATGGAAAAAGGTGGCTTAGTTGGAAATATACAGAGCTCATAAACAGGGGGGGGTATAGGATTAAAATGTTGTCTTCTGAGTGCAGCGAACTCGTAATCAGTAGGTTGTCAGTTGTGTTCTTCCTTATTAGTCGAATAATTCGCAAAATACGGTGTTATTGTTAATGCAAACCAGACACTTAAACAACCCAAAAACCAATTATGATAAACATCGAATGTATTAAAAAATGAGTAAATTTTACTTATTTTGAGTATCTATTTCTAACAGTGTATAGATGTAAAACACATATGTTCCCTTTCTTCTACTGCTTTGAAATGTTGTATACACCTTCTTAAATATGTATAGCATCGTTTTATGCAAAATAATGTCTTTTTTTTTCGGAATTTGGTGCTTGGGTCTCCCTTAAATAAATAAAAACCAAATATATGTACTCGGTACTCTTCCCACCACGCCACAGCGGGACTTGTGCAGCAATTGGATGATTTACAAGTTATTATTTATATATAAGTTTCTTCTATGTATCTTGTTCTCAGAGAAACTAGCTTAGGGCATTGTGACCAGCTTAACTGAGCCATTCATCATAGGGTCAGCATTATCATTTATCAGTGGATCACAGTTTTTGATGTTAATCTCCCTACACAGAAGTGCTTTCACCCAGTGAGTCATAATGAGGAATTGGAGTATCAACTATAGTAGAGTGGTTTTTTTATGTATTAAGTTGACTCCGTAGATCAATTTCTATTTCATATTTTTGTGCTTACGAATGTAAAAATTATTGAACAATGGCTGAAATTTATTTAGAATAGGTTCCGAGAAGCGAAGCTTCTATAACCCTTACAATTGATATTTTTACATGAGATGGTACATGAATGGCATTTAACATTGGATGGACGACACAAAACAGCACAACAAACAAAAACCAAAAATCAAACAGCAACACAAAAAACACTCGCAAGGCACCAGCCAGGACGAGGAACAGAAGGGTAGACAGTCACAAATTGCATCGACAGTGTCGAGAGAGTCACTTTGAAGAAAAGAACTTCTTAATTGGTTGAGACAGAATTTGCTTCATCCTCATTGGAGGGGAGAAAAAATGGCCTAAAAGTTAAAGAGTCCGCCGTATCACTCTGCGAGCGGAGTTTCCTAAATACTAATAATATTCTGTAAAAAACAAATTCTGGTATTTTTTAAATTTCATTTTTAATAAAAAAAATAATGATTTTAAAAGCTTACTTTTTTTAAGCACTTTTAAAGCACTAAAGATGTTTACTTCGTATGAATAAATTGTTGGCAAAAAAATAGCTTGAAGGTTTTTAAAGATAGTTAAAAATTTTTGGGAAAAATTATTTGGGTGCCATTAGCAAAATTTTGCAGATAATTGAGCCTTTTCTATTTAAACATATTTAAAAAAAAACATACTATTATTAAAAATACACGACGATGTTTTGTTTTTCAGAATATGGCAAATGTACTACAAATAATAATAATAATAGTAATCAGTAATTTAGCAAGTTGGCATCACATTCCAAATTTGGCGCTATTACAAACAACACAATTTCCATATACACAGACACTCATTCCGTTACACATCAATATATAACATGCAAAACTTTAATTATAACATCAGTACTTTTAGACGTGTCTTTCAGCAAATTCCAGAATTTCCAAGTAAATTCCTGTATTATTACCGCATTCATGATACATTATTCATATAAAATCCCCACTCAGAATCTTTCATTGGAAATTTTAATACAATAAGGAATTTATTAAAATATCGAACGTACAACACAAATGCATTAAAAACAAGACAAATAATGAATAAACTGAACACAGGACAGGAGAAAACCCTATTTAATCTAATTTTAATTAAAAACACTTTCCAATCCCTTGCAATCCAAAACATGGCATTCCAGCTCGTCAAGAAACTAACGGCTTAGCAATTTTCCTCTTTGAAAAGATTCCATAGCCGGAATTATAGAATCCTGTACAAATATTGTTCGATATCTTTATTGAATTAACTATTTTTGAAATCGATAATTTATTTCCACACACTTTCCTAAACCAAACACCGTACTTTGATTTTCCCAATTTAGTGAAAAAGGAAGCTATTACAAAAGCAAAAGTTCTAATTGAAAGTGTAATGAAAGTTTTTAGAATCATATCTAGCCTACAAACTGAAACTGATATCTTTATTGAATTAACTATTTTTTCAATCGATAATTTATTTTCACAAATTTTCCCAAACCAAACACCGTACTTGGGTTTTATCAATTTAGTGAAAAAGAAAGCTATTACAAAGGCAAAAGTTCTAATTGAAAATGTAATGAAAATTTCTAAAGGCATCTCTAGCACACAAACTGAAACTGATATATTTATTAAATTATCCTTCTGACAGTTACAAATGTCTTTTTGCGTCGTTGTATCTCTAGTTTTTCTAGAAATACACACCATTTTTAAATTATATAAAAATACTTTTTTGTCTAATATTTTCCAATTTTTTCTTAATTGGGGTATACATTCAAAGCTATCTATCTCTTTAAGAATAAACGGATTTTTTTCTTAAAAATTTTTATATATGTATTTATAAAAATCTTTAAAAGAGAAAACAACTTTGTAATTTTGTTAATTTTCTTAACGTTCATAGGATTCTATTTAAGAAATCGATAATTTATTTCCACAAACTTTCCTAAACCAAATTCCGTATTTTGGTTTTGTCAATTTAGTGAAATAGGAAGCCATTACAAAGGTAAAAGCTATAATTAAAATTGTCGATTTGAGCCGGAAAGCACAGGAACGGCGCTCCGGTATCTCTCATTAGAGAAAAAAAATTGCGATTCCAGAATTGGGTTTGATGGCTGATGCATTGCACTCCCACACCCCAAGGAAGGTTACAGTTCTGGTGCCTCTATTTCTAGAAATCCAGTACAATTTTTACTACAAACACATGAATAGATTTTTGCAGATTTGTATTTTGTTTTCAAAATAAAATAAATATTAAAGCTTCAAAACTTTTTTAACACTTTAACTTTTAAGTATTTTTTTACAAAGCTTTAGCAGTTTACTCGCTAGCAAAATAAAAAAAAAATATTTTGAGTAAAGGACGAATGTTGCAGACGAAAAGTAGTTCGAAAGTGTTCTACTGTTTTGATATTTTGTACACATCTTCTTAAATATATATAGCATTGTTTTATGCAAAAACAGCAATTTTTTTTCGGAATTTATGGCTCGGATCACCCTGAAATAAATTTCATTGCAGAAAAGTAAAATTTTACGTCCAATAAAACTATAATATTAAAAATAACACATTCAATTATTTTTCTTATACTCTTGGAACAAAAATCAGGGATATATCCTATTTCCCATACAATCCAAAAATATACAGTTACCATGATAGATAAAAATCAATCCTACACATAAAAAACTATTTCAATCAATTTGAAATACACTTGATTTTGTCACAGCTTTCGAGTAAATAAAACGAAAGTCAATCTTGATTCTATCCAACACATCTCGACGAAATTTGCCCTGAATAGAATTGCGCTTTATTGAATTTAAGTCGCAGGAAATCAGCGGGACACGAAGCGATTCAATTCAGATGTCTCCAATACTCGAATCAAGTTGAAACGCGAACGAAATTTTAGCCCCGGCGTTTCGGGGATTTCTGTATTTTTTGTTTATAGTGAATTTCACATTGTTACAGGTATAGAAATCGAAGGCGCATTTGGTGACGAGATCAGAGTCAATTGATTTGGGGGGGACTTCTGATACCAATAAAGATGAATTTTTGGTGCACTATTTTTACAGTGTTATTGAGAAATAACAAAAATTGGTCTGGTATCAGCAATTGCTTATGTGAAGTGTATGCGAAAATAGTATTGTTTTCGGATAAATTACCAATGATTTTATCTATTTCAAATGAACGATATTTCAAATGAATGCGATATGAACACTCTTAAAAATAGGTGCTCTGAAAGGCATACAAACTAGTACTAGTTTGACCTCTTCTGAATCGCACCTGAATACTGTTGTATGCAACTGAATACTGCCAATACGCAACTGAATACTGCCAATACGCAATTGAATACTGCCAATACGCAACTGAATACTACCTATACGCAACTGAATACTGCCAATACGCAACTGAATACTGCCAATACGCAACTGAATACTGCTAGTTATTTTAAGGAAATGTACATTTAAATTTGAAATGTACATGGATTCTACAAAATCTTTAAAATGTATACTTGATCCACCGGGCAACAATAATGCGGTTAATTACTTTGGGGGATTTTATTCGGGCAGAAAAAACTGTAATTTTTTTCCAATTCCTTGAATCGTGCCTGAACTCTGCTGGTAGAGTAGTTATCTTAAGTAAATCCACATTTAAATTTGAAATGTACATGGATTCTAATTCAATCTTAAAAATGTATACTTGATCCACCGTGCACCAATAATGAGTTTAAATTCTTTGGGAAATTTTGGAAAACTAGTATAATGTGGGATTTTCTTGAATCGCGCCTGAACTCTGCCGGTAAAGTAGTTAGCAATTATTTACAATAGCAATTAAAGTAGCAATTATTTACCTTAAGGAAATGTACATTTAAATTTGAAATGTACAAGGTTTTTACTAAAAATTCAGTAATGCATATTTGATCCATAGGGCAACAATAATGCAGTCAATTCTTTTGAGGATTTTTCGTGCAGCCAGACTTATATTTTAAAGACTATTCATGCCCCTTGACTGAATACAGTAGATAAGGCACTTATTTTCATAAAATGAACAAACAATTTTAAATGTACATGGAGTCAACTAAAATTTCAAAAATCCATACTTGATCCACCGGGGCCCAAGAACGCAGTTAATTAGTTTTTATAATTTTTTTCGTGCTTCCAAAACTAATATTGTATCGGCTATTCATGCTCTAAGCCTGAAAAAAGTAAGTAAGGTACTTATTTTAATAAAATGTACATTTAAATTTGAAATGGACATGGATTCCACTAAAATCTTAAAAATGCATACTTGATCTCCCGACCCCAAAAATGCAATTATTTAGTTTATGGATTTTTTGGGGGGCATCCAAACTGATAATATATCAGTTATTCATGTCTCGAGGCTCAATTAGTTAGATAAGGTACTTAATTTAATAATATGTACAATTAAATTTGAAATATACTTGGATTCCACAAAAATCTTTAAACCCCATACTTGAATCACCGGGCGAGAAGACCGCAGTTATTTAGCTTATATAAACTTGTTCATGAAGCCTAACTTATATCGTATCGGATATTCATGCCCCACGGTTAAATAAAGTTGATAAGGTACTTATTTTAATAATGTATACAATTAAATTTGAAATATACAGGGATTTCACAAAAATCTTCAAACCCCATACTTGATTCACCGGGCCCGAAGAACGCAGTTATTTATTTTATTGAATTTTTAGGGGGCAGCCAAACTGATATTGTATCAGTACTTTATGCCCTCCGCGTGAGAAAAGTTAGCAAGGTACTAATTTTTAGGAAATGTAGATTTAAATTTTAAGAATAGAGGGATTTTACTGAAAATTCAAAAAGAGATATTTGATCCAATTGGCACCAATAATGCTGTTAATTGTTTTGGGATTTTTTTTTTTCTGGCAGACAAACTGATATTGTATCGGCTATTTATGTCTCGTGGCTAAATAAAGTTGAAAAGGTACTTATTTTAATAAAATGTACAATTAAATTCGAAATATACAGGGATTCTAAAAAAAATCTTTAAACCTCATACTTGATCCACAGGGCCAAAAAATAATAATGGAAGCCTGCACTTAACCCTCTAGTGCATAGTGTAGCATATATGCGACAAAACTTTAAAATGACAGCTAGTTGCATTTATTGAGTTTTATATTAACTATTTATTGGCACATAGGAAACCATGTGCCTAGTTCTTATAACAGCCTCTAGGACCTGCAGCACTGTGCACTTTTTGGCTGCCATCACTCGGTATCGAACCGATGAACTTCGGCTTGTTCTAATTACATTTTGATATTGTTTAAGAACACTTTGATAGATTTTAAGTACACTTTGATAGATTTAAGTTCACTTTGATAGTTTTTAAGTACATTTAGATAGTTTTTGAGTACACTTTGATAGCTTTTAAGTACACTTTGATAGTTTTTAAGTACACTTTGATAGTTTTTAAGTAATTTTGATATTGTTTAAGAACACTTTGATAGATTTCAAGTACCCTTTGATAGTTTTAAGTACACTTCGATAGTTTTTAAGTACATTTTTATAGTTTTTGAGTACATTTTGATAGATTTTAAGTACACTTTGATAGTTTTTAAGTACACTTTGATAGTTTTTAAAAACACTTTGATAGTTTTTAACTACAAAATATTACTCTAATTTAAGTACATATTTATACTCTACTTGTCAGGCTAAAGGGATCACTACCGCCTAAGTGAGAGTATCGGGTATTCATGAGTTGATGTTTGGAAACAAACACAACTCGCCTGTGATTGGTCAAAAATTTCGCTGCTCCAAACACTTCCGGTTTTGAGTTTCCGATGATTATTTACGTTGTTGTTTTCGCTTGCAGAATAAGATGACTAGTTTATATTTAAAAAAATTATAGCTTTTAGCTCAAATGCGATATGAGTAAAAACTTCGAATATGCGGGGAAATTGAAATTCCAGATCCTCTGAACATGGATTTGCGAGAAAGTGTGTTTGCGGATGACACCAGCAAATAGCCGGATCTCACTTTCGGAGACATTTATATGTACCTCGTTGAGAGAGTGCGCTGGTATACCAAAGAACAATTCAAAAGTTATAAGATGCTAGATGGATATAACTTTTTTTCGAACGGTAAAATGAAAAACATTTATACATATTGTGTTCCCAACAGAATTGCTTGCGTTATTACAGCGAACATCGAAGCTGGACAAACCTTGGGCAAAATATACAATCCGTGGATTATTTTAGACATAAATGGAGCAGTTCTAAGTTCTCACTGCACTTGCATGGCAGGGTAACTAAACTATATAATATTTATTTTTTCAGTTATAAATGTAACCGTGTGGTTATTTGCTTCGATGTCTGTTGTTCTAAAACTGGCTCCTGAATGAAAAGTTTTCGAAGTTTATTTTATTAATTATAAGAATAATCTGGCTTTACAAAAAATCCTAGCTAATACCAGAGGTGTGTAGAGTGTATTAACTTTCATACTTTTTGAAAATTATTTTAGTAATTACACATGTTCTTGCATATACGTTACAAAACGTTTTTAATTATTTAATTAAATAGGCACATAGTATTTTTAAAAATATTTTCTTCAGGGGTCCAGGGTCAAAAAGGAAACCGGACAAAAAAATTATTTAATTAAAAAAGAAAAATCATGCACTTTAGAAAGATCTAGAGCTTTCCGAAAAAAAAAAACGAGTAGGCGTGCTTAATCATTCTTATCGAACCGTATCTTTACGGTACAATGCGAACTGTGCCTACACAATTTTTTCAAACCCAAACTACATTACCAAATATCTAATTAGCAAATTATTTGGTCTTAGAGAATATCAAAACACATTTTTTTATAAACATATCATCGAAATAACAATTACCCAATATTTATTATTTTACACGTACAGAGTAATGCAAAACAAAAATTACTAAGTTAGCTAGGGAGGCTAATTGGAAACAACAGCAACCTTAATTTTTCAGACTTTATTTAAAGAAATGACTAAAATAATAAGCACTTCAAATTGATGAAAAAAAATACAAAACAGTCATTAAGAAAATAATTGTCTCGGACAATAATAATAATCATCATTATTTTATGAAAGCAATTACATCGCTAAATTTTAGAATCATATCTCGAATTTTAATCGGTTTTTCATTTTTACAATAGCAATTATTCCCGAATAAAGTTTACATTGCATTTTAATCAAGTTTTTATGACAATCGGGCTGTGGTATTGAGTCGTAATTCTCCAACCTTTTAAAAATTAATTTCTCGAAACGGCTTTAATTAAATTTCATTTCAATATTTTTCATTGCATCTGGTAATAATTACGCCTGAATTTTAATTAAAACCACGGAGCTAAAGCTGTAAATACACGGAAGTTTAAATTGCTTTTTGGCTCGATTGTGTTTAAGTGTTGGAAGCAATGACTGTATTATATTTCCACGGTGATGTATACATAAATTATTCTTTCAACTGTCTGTTTGATATATACAGGTGCACATATTTTCGATGCTTGGTTTCAGGGTTGGCTGATTTGATTAACGTTTCATTACAACAGCAATAGATCTGCCTGCAACGGTTTGGGATCTGCCCACATAAACTAGAACCAACGAAAAGTCTACCTTACACTTTTAAAAATTTCAGTTCAACGATGTACCATATCTAAATGCAAAGCAGAGGTCTGCAGCAAATTACACTATATTATAGTGGAGTCTATGTTGAACAAAAAATCCTTCATCGGGAAAAAGCGGTGGTTTCACCGATAATTGGTTCAACCTTTTCAACTGCAACGGAAATTGCCGTTGTCTCTACATCAACAAGCCGAAGAATCCCTTCCAAGAATGACAACAACGTACAAGGGGTTCCGTGGTTTATTGGTAAAGGCGTTCAGCTATGAATCAGCCGATTCATAGCTCGAGCATGGACGGTGAAGTTGACAAAGAAAAGTAAAAAAGTTGTGATCTTGTGTTTGGAGAGTTGTCAGCTTCACTACAAAAAAAATACTAAAATACTAAGAAAACTGTCATTTTGAGTTTTAAGCAAGTTTTTTAAGACATATAGTGTAACGTTATATGTTTAACGTTATACAAAGCATATAGTGTAACATTATATGTATAACGTTATACAAGACATATAGTGTAACGTTATATGTATAACGTTATACAAGACATACAGTGTAACGTTATATGTATAACTTTATACAAGACATATAGTGTAACGTTATATGTATAACGTTATACAAGACATATAGTGTAACGTTATATGTATAACGTTATACAAGACATATAGTGTAACGTTATATGTATAACTTTATAAAACACATATATTGTAACGTTAGTAAGCGGTAGGTAACTCACATACTGCTTATATAACTATATAAGCAGTATGTGAGTTTTGGTGCAACGTTTCACCACTAAATGGTATCCGTGGTAGTACCGTAAAATGGTGAAACTAAGCACCAAATGTTGGTTTCAGCTAAATGGACACAAATTTTGGTGCAAGGTCGTAAAATGTTTTAACAGTGTTCCGACGAGGTTTTTATACTACTTCTCCAGTATTAATGTATGACTCTTGGGATCAAACTAAACACAATAAAAATCCTAAATCACTATGGTATATACATATGGATATGGTAACGTTACACTATATGTCTTTGTCCAATACATTTCACAGAAATTGAATTTAGTTGTAGTTGAAAATGCGAAATCGCATGGTGTTTGATGCATGGCAAAATAAAGCCGAATTTATTTTAATATCCATAAACATTCTATGAGAAACCTTTACTGAATTTCTAAGTTACTATCAAGGGTGGTGTACATTCTCAACCTTACAAGAAAATATACGTGAAACTGAATTGAAATCAAAATCTAGTTTATGACTGCGGTAGGTAATGGGATTTTTTCTGAATATCAAAGAACTCAAGAAAGTAGCATTTTATAAGTAAGATTTATATTATTATTTACCGAGAAATGGGCTTTTCATATTATATGAAAGTGGATTTATATCAATGAAAACTTTTTGGAATAAAAGTTCAGCAGGGCAATTTGGAGTGTGGTATTTTTTCGATTTTTTCTCAAGTATTAAATAATGGTTACTGTAATATAGATTGGACCTAAGTGACGGACCGGTGCTATAAGATAGTTAAAAATTATTATTGGAATGAAACTGTTAAGCAGTTTAGTTAAATGGGGTGAGGGTTGCTAGTTAAGAACTAGCTAAACTTTTTTCCATGAAATGGGAATGGATTTAAATACTGTTTAAAGCTTAGTTTTGTATACGTATTATATACTTATATATTAACCGAATGTTACACTGTTAAAAAATTCAGTTCAACGATGCACCATACCTTGCTGCAAAACAGAGGTATACACCATATTATGGTGGGATCTTGGTTGAACCAGAAATCCTATATCGGAAAAAAGCTGAGGTTTCACCGATAATTGGTTCAACATCTTTAACTGCAACCGAAATTTTCGTTGTCGCTACATCAACAAGCACCCCCAAGAAAGACATCGACAAACATGGGCATCCGTGGCCCAGTGGATAAAGGAATTCAGCTATGAATCAGATGATTCCTAGTTCGAGCCCGATCGGTGACAAGTTGTCATCTTGCAATCTGAGGGTTGCCAGCTTAGATACAAAAATACTATTACTACAATACTCAGAAAACTCGAATTTTGAGTTTTATTCAACCTTATAAGTTTTGGTTCAATGTTTCACCATTAAACCACCCGTGGTAGCACCGTAAAATGGTGAAACTAAGCACCAAATGTTGATTGCAGCTAAATGGGTACCAAAGTTTGGTGCAAGGACTAAATAATTTTTAACAATGTATGTGAAGAACATAAAGGTGTCTGACATGTAAAATGCCTTAAAGGGTCTTGCATCTTTATCTTCTCTCAGTATTTCAAACTAAATGTAACTCTTTAAATCCGAACGTTTTTCTTGTTGTATTTGGTATTGATCTTCTTATTGAGCAATAAAAGTGGTCAAAGTAACGATTTGAAGGTCTCTATGAATAAGGGTGTCCCGAACATATCGTTTGTGCGTTAACCAGCTCTCTTAGAAGTTAGTTTGGCATCACTCTCCAATTTAAGTAACTGTACTTTCTCAAAAATTAGCAATGCTATTTAATATTGCTAATCTCAACTTATGTTCAAGCGATCTTAATAAAACCTGACAAATGCAGAAGATGATTTTCCACATTATTTGATGTCGATTGCTGAAATATAAAATGAGTTATACAACTCAACTGTTATTTACTGACTTCCCCTTCTTTTGGCAAACCTATTTCTAAAAATGCTTATTAATGTTCCCCTAAACTTCACACCCTGGACTTCGCAAACTGCTGTGCTGAGAATCTGGGTTCGATTCCCGGTAAGACTTGGTTGTAATTGTCAATATTTATATAAAATGATTTACGATGGTAGCCTATGTAGGTTAGCATCCACTCATCATACTCGTTTTTGACTACGTGATTTTTTTTTTCAAAATTGAAACTTACAATCATCGAAAGTACACAAAAATGAGTACAATTTATTTATTGTCTCTCTCTCTCTGTCTCTCCTCTCTCTCTCTCTCTCTGACACAAAGAATCAAACGATACCCTTTCAAATAAGGGCAATAAAAAACGCGACAGTCTCCAATATCCACAAACTGATCCAATAAGCACGGCATGATTTGAGGATAATAATAGGATCCTCCTTCAGCAGGTAGTTCGATCCTATCGATTATTTCTATAGATGAAACGATTTGCTATATGGGACCTTAAAGGTCTTTCGATTCTCAATCTAATCTAGATGAACATTCGAGCAATCACCTTCAATCTGCCGTTGATATCGAGAAAGGTAAGAAAAAAAGAATTTTATCGGCTAAAGGTAACGTGGGACATGGATTTGTGGTTGAATTTGTGGGCTGCGGTTATTATGTGTCCTGATGGAATAGTTGAAGTTTTTTATTGTTTTTAACGTTACATAGTCGCAGAATTGGAACGAGGAATTGAAGTATATGTAGCTAGATGATGCTGAAAGAACTTCAGGTTAAAGTAACTATAAATGTAAAAAAGTGTTTCATGTGACGATTTTAAACAATACGTTTCAAGTTGTGGGATTTTTCCGCATATATTCATTTAAAATTGGTTATTTTATTAATTCGTAAGCACTTATTTTGACCAATTAAAAACTTATTTTTACTAAATACATTTTTGACTACGTAAACACTTATTTTGGCTAAATACCTTTTTGACTAATTAAATACTTATTTTGACTAATTAAATACTTATTTTGACTAATTAAATATCTATTTTGATTAATTAAACACTTTTGACTAATTAAACACTTATTTTGACTAATTAAATACCTATGTTGACCAATTAAACACTTATTCTGATTAATTAAATATCTATTTTGAATAATTAAGCACTTATTTTTACTAATTAAACACCTATTTTGACTAATTAAACACCTATTTTGACTAATTAAACACTTATTTTGACTAATTAAACACCTACTTTGACTAATTAAACACCAATTTTGACTAATTAAACACCTATTTTGACTAATTAAACACTTATTTTGACTAATTAAACACTTATTTTGACTAATTAAACACCTACTTTGACTAATTAAACACTTATTTTGACTAATTAAACACCTACTTTGACTAATTAAACACCAATTTTGACTAATTAAACACCTATTTTGACTAATTAAGCACTTATTTTTACTAATTAAACACCATTTTTGACTAATTAAACACCTATTTTGACTAATTAAACACCTATTTTGACTAATTAAACACCTACTTTGACTAATTAAACACCTACTTTGACTAATTAAACACTTATTTTGACGACTAACTAAACACCTATTTTGACTAATTAAACACCTACTTTGACTAATTAAACACCTATTTTGACTAATTAAACACCTACTTTGACTAATTAAACACCTACTTTGACTAATTAAACACTTATTTTGACGACTAACTAAACACCTATTTTGACTAATTAAACACCTATTTTGACTAATTAAACACCTACTTTGACTAATTAAACACCTACTTTGACTAATTAAACACTTATTTTTACTAATTAAACACCATTTTTGACTAATTAAACACCTATTTTGACTAATTAAACACCTATTTTGACTAATTAAACACCTACTTTGACTAATTAAACACCAATTTTGACTAATTAAACACCTACTTTGACTAATTAAACACCTACTTTGACTAATTAAACACTTATTTTGACTAATTAAACACTTATTTTGACGACTAACTAAACACTTATTTTGAAATTCATGGGTAAATATAACCAGACCATGGACATAAAAGATCTCATTTTAGCATTCCTGGCGAATTTTAATAAAATTGTATTGAATTTGCTGACGATTTCGAAAAAGTTCGCTTTTATAGAAATAAAACAGTTATCTAACATTTGAAGGTTCTAGTCAATTTTTTTCAACAAACATTTTATTAATGGAATATATAAAACACGTCGCCAAATTTAATTTTGAAAACAAAAGGCTAAGCTGCTGTAAAATATTAAAACAAAAAAACTTTGCAATAAATAAATTATACTCAACTAAAGTAATAAAAAGTAGGCTATTCAAATAGGATAATTAAAAGAAAAAAACTATAAAACAGCATTAAAAAAAACGAAGATAAAGAAATCTAATTTCCAATATTTCAAAAAGTTATGTTTGCTTAATATTTTAATATACATACAGTCATATAAAAAAGAGACATATAGAAATAGGTCTAGGCACTTCATACTTTTTTTAGGGTACCACAATTAAATCTAGCCAAATAAATTAGACAAAGGCAAGTTATTATTTTTGCATTGTTAAAACAAGTTTATAATATTAGATTAATTTCATCAATGGATACATAATTTTATTTGCGTTATATTTTAAAAAATTCAATTTTATTAAAAGTAATATCATTCTTTAATTGTTTATATAGTTATGATACACATTTAAATAAGATATAAATAATTATTCCGCTATTTAAAAATTAATCTGCAATATAATATGCTGTTTAGTATTTATTAGCAAAGTACTATATTCAAATTAAATAAAACAAAATAATTATCTATATTTTTTCATGTAGCTGAATAATTTCGTAATGAAAATACTAATTTGTATACGAATGGTGATTGTATTTATTAAATTGAAATATAATTTCTCATTCAGTTATTCATTGCAAGATTGTTTTATTAGAGATATTTTTTGTAGTAAAATACTAACGTTAAATAGTAAAGTTTGCCTGTCAATTTTTAATTCAATATTACAGTTTAATATTATTTTGTTAAAGGAATACAATTCATCGGATAAAACAGATAATGCGGAAAATATTTCATTTAACGTGATAATGAATAGTTTTGTAAACATTAAATGCCGAATATATCGAAGAATTGTGACTATTGAATAAAATATGGTACATCGTTGTTCAAAAAAAAGGAATTGGTTAAAGTACCAAATTAAATTAAACGTTACTACCACTAAATACAATATTCTTTGCAAAACATAAATTTTGATTTAAAATAATTTGGTAACTTTGAAAAGCCTTTTAAACTTAAATTTTTTTTTTTTTTATATTAACCAGTTGTAGAAAGTTAATGTTATTGGTAAAACTATCCGATTGCTGTGACCTTGGAAGAGCAAAAATCATATAATGCTTCTTGATAACAAACTCGTTCTGTTGTAAACGTTCGGAATGTTTCTTCGGATAGTTTATCCAGCTCTGAAGCTTTAAATATCACTCTTTTCTAAACCACGCTTAAAACTTTATGCTAACCATCGCACTTATAAGATTAATACGAATTTTCAATTGTAAGTCCTTCGTAGAATTTTATACAATCAACATCCACCAATCCCCGCTTCTAAAACCTTTCTATTGTCCTAGATCGTGTTGTTCAATCAAATAAATTCCACATACTTATTACGCCTACTTTACAAGAATCCCAACCTTCAGATTTAATATTTCTCTCGATATTTCCAATTTAAACTGCCTCAGATTTGTTTGAATCTTTAATGTATTCCACGGATTGGTTTGACCGTGGGCGGATGCGTATAATTTCTCTGCATTCGCGTTTAGACATTGAATCCCAAATTCACTGGAAGCAAGAATCGCGTGTAAATTTTAATGAGGTATAATTCTGAAACTTGAGCTTACTTCGTTCGCTCTAGAGGCATATATTAATTATCAACGCTTTCTATATGCATATCGGATTTAATTAACTTTTGTAAATATGTATAACTTTGGTCATGTAAGAAGAATGTATACAGTAAATTTAATTGGGTTCTTGAAAGGTATATATATATATATATATATATATATATATATATATATATATATTCGTTATATTTCATTTGATTAATTAATAAGGTGACAAGATATTCAACAAGTTTTCTTTTAAAAAAAGTCCTCTAAATATATGGTAAGAATACCAGTATTTTAAAGTAAAATTATTTTTAAATAATTTAGAAAATAAAACATGAATATACAATTCGTCCGGACGGTATACTGAGAACTTCTTTATCCCAGGGAACATCCAGTTAACCTCAGGTGTTTCAAATGCAATCTTGCACTCATGATGGAGGTTAGGGGGCCTTCGGCCCCAGGTACTCCAGAACATCTCGAAATCTCTCTGAATATACAACATTTTTCAAATTTATATTATTTAGATAGAAATATATATATATATATAACAAATAATTAATATATTTATCATATAACTTGAAATTTCTTTTGAAACCCGTAACATTTAACATGCAAGAGTTTTTATTAAAAAAAAATTATAAGCCTAGTATAAAAATAAAGATTTATAAAAATTCTTATAGTATATTATATATTTTACAAACTGGTATTAATTATATTCACCGTTTTAATATTAGATTTTGACACACTCAATTTTTAAATTCATCTTAATTCACATGCAATCAAGCAACATAAGCAGAATACAAAAACATCAACAACCATCAACCAATAATTATTCTTGGCGTTGTGCAAATTAAATTGTATTGTATCCTTAAAACACGATAACACATTTAGGATTATTAGATTTTACTCTGAAAAAGAAGTCGCACAGTAATTTTATAACAAAAATATTTGGTGATGCAAAGTAACGAAACAATTTTCTAATTAACTGACATTAATTGCATTGTGCACACTACATTAACTCCCGTATTTAACTCAATAACATTTCATATGAGTCGGATATATCTTCCTTTCAATTAGCAGAATTACTTTTTTTAATATAACTTACTTCTAGATAAAAATATCAAGTTTTCTCATTTTGATATAGACACTTAAGGCACTTGGTTCGTTATGCTAACGACAACTCATAAAGGAATACGAAGTAAGTTGTGGGTAATTAGTTCTTAAGTGAAAAGATATTTATGTTGAAACATCTAATGCATTATACGTTTAACTTGTATCTAACTTTACTATTTATATATGTATCTAACTTTACTATTTATATTATATGTATTTAGCTTTCCTATTTATATTATATGTATTTAACTTTCCTATTTAGATTACATGTATCTAACACTTTACTATTTATATTATATGTATTTAACTTTACAAATATTATTATATGTATCTAACTTTACTATTCATATTAGATGTATCTAACTTTACTATTTATATTATGTGTATATAACTTTACTATTTATTTTATATGTATCTAACTCAAGTAAACTATACTAATCTTTGAGTACATTATATGCTTATCATAACTCCGAATACATAAGTTTCAATTTTGAAAAGACATGTACTTAAAAATGAGTACAATGGGTAAAAATGAATAATCAGATCCGATGCAAGGCTACATAGGCTGCCTTTATAAATCATTTTCAATAAATATCCACAATTACAAACAAGACGTACCGGGAATCGAACCAAGATCTTAAGGCCCCCCACAGTCCATAGCCTTCTACGTTGAATTACCAGGGCGACGTTAAGAAGTTATAAACAGAAGACTTGTTTAAGAGATGTTCCAAAAGAATGGGCAGTAAGATAATTGAGTTGTAATAATTCAATTTCAAGTTAAGTAAACGACGTCAAATAATGTGGAAAAACATCTTCTGAGCAACTATTTTAAGTTTGTCAGGTTTTATTAAGATCGCTTAAACAGAAGCTGATATCAGCAATATTAAATCTCATTGCTCATTTTTGAGAAAGTACGGATACTTAAATTTGAGTACGTCATCGCTCGTTTACGATGCAATTATACTTAAAAGAAAACGAGTACGTTCAGGTACTCATTTATATCTACTACTTTTTTACAGTATTGGGTATACAATAAAGACAAAACTAATTAATTAATATATATATATATATATATATATATATATATATATTGCCACAGTGATTGCCTACCAACAGAAAATCCACGCTTCGATTGACACTACACTTCGGGTAACAGTGCACTTCGGGTATCAGCCACCGTAGCCTTGTGGTAACGTCGCCGCCTGGGGCCCGTCAGGTTGCGGGTTCTGTCCTCTGTGGTGGTAACTTCAATTATTCTTGCTTATGTTAATTTATATTTAAGTTACCTATTCTGTTGAGTTACGTTATGTATTATTTCTATATAAGATCGCTCCGTAGAGCTGGCGGAGTTAGTTTGTGAGTTTACAATTTGTAATAAACTTGCTTGCTTAGAAATAGCTTCTGTTAATTCTAATAACATCTACATGACAATATTACACTGCTAATAATACAAAGTGTCTTATTAACTTTTATTGCTTTAAAAACAATGATTGTAACTTTAAAAAGTAAATAAAGTAAGAAGACAAATATCGACCCTAAACCTACATTTTATACAGTTAATGAAAACGTATAGTTCAATACACAACTAATCTGCCAAACCACATCTCAAAACATGTCTCAAACATGGTCAGACATGTTCTTTAAATTTTGAACCAACCGCATCTTTTCCTATTTTTCTTTTATCAGTGCTGACCAATCAGATCCAAATAAATCTAACTGAAAGCTATCCCACTTGAAGCCATAAATTCTTATATAACGTTTTGTCCGATATCACAACACAGTTTTGCCATTCGAAAATTCTTCGATAAAAGGACTCGACACTGTTGCATTATGGGATTTGTTTGGCTTGCGGCAGTCGCAGTTAGGGAGATCTTCGATTATTCATGTGAGGTTTGAATTCCAAATGAATCGTTTGCTGAGAGGAAAATTAGAATTTAAATGTTAATGGGGTTTGTTCGAAACCGTGGAACGTTTCGATTGCTTGAGGAAAGAATATCGGATCGTTCATCTGATTTACATTTTTATGATGCAAGTGATATGATAATGACACTACTAAATCAAACGATAATATATATGTTTAAATTAGAAGTACCCTTTAATCGTCTGAAGTATATGAAAACGATATTTCCCAGTTTGGAAATCTAGCTAAACGGAATTTGAACGGAATTTAATTCGTCTAGGTACCTAGAAGCGAAGCTTCTTTAACCCTTACAACAAAATTATATCTACATGAGATGATTCTTAAATTGACAAAGTACAATGCATGGACGACACAGAACAGCACAACACAAACACAGGTTCAAAATCCGCAACACGCTCAGAAATTACTCGCGAAGCACCATGCCAAGACGAGGAACAGAAGGGTAGTCAAATCACTAAGATAGTCAGAAAATGGCATCGACAGGGGCCGAGAGAGTCACTTTGAAGAAAAGAACATTCGGATTGGTTAGAACTGAATTTGCTCCATCCGGAAATCTAGCTAAACAGATATTTACAATTTAGGTACCACTAAATATTTTTAAAAATATGGTTTGTAAAAAAAAATATTGTGAGTGTAGAAACATCTGTATAGATTTTTCATGGAAGGGGTTCAACCCCCAATCCCCCCAAAAAATTCATAACTCCTCCTCATCCCAATTTTTTTTTAAAACTTATTAATTTTTTTTATTGAAGTACACAGGAATACATTGGCAGATAAATATCGAAACATCATTTATTTTTTATGAAATCGTTACCAATATCAGACATTACCTATTTTTAAAATTATTATATATCACTCGTAATTAGTAAATAAATGAGATAACAAATTTAAATTTTGAGGACCCTTGTTTAGAATAATATATGTTTGGAGCATTTTGGTTATACCGCCCAGTTTGACGATATTTTCCCTTTGTAGCATAAACCCAAATATTAAACAAGAAACACGATGACGTCATGTTAGGCTTAGTCTGAGATAAAAAGGACCTCAAAACATGTTTTTGACGCCTTTTGTAAACTATTTTCCGACCATACCAGGTTTTCCAGGTTTTAATACCAGGCTTTCCCTTATGTTACTCAGCAAGAAAAGTTGTACGAGAAATTGAAGTTTTCTAGTTTTTTAATGTATGTTTATGATTTTTACAGTAATTAGATTTTTTAATTTTTTATTCACTTTAAATGGGAGGGGTTTGAACCCCCTCAACCTCCCCTTACCTACGTGTCTAAGTGAGTATATGTATTATGTGTGTATATGTATTATGTGTGTATATATGTGTGAATGTATATGTATATATATATCGTGTTCCCCCCACTGATTTTACCTTATGACATATTATTATATATCTCGAAATTAGTTGCCTTTTGGCACTATCTTAGATTTTGTATTTTTCGATATAAATGTTACTTTTTATTTGTTACTCTCTTTACCAGAATAAAAAGCCATTTTCAGTTTTGATATTTTTCTTGTATATGTTCTGTATTTGTCACTTGTTGTCTTTTTACCCAGAAATCTCAGAAATTTAGTTGCCTATAAGCCCAAGTTAGATGAAGAGGAAAAATACCTTCGGGTTGGTGCTTCGAACAATTTCTATTCAAGTGAACACAATTGTTATTTCAATACCTAGTTAAAAACGTGCTAATGCCTTTTAAGAAACTAAAGTACTTTACCAGTAAATTACCTTTTGAAGCGAGATATTTGACTTTGAATCGTTCCGATAAAATGAAATCTAAATATACATAAAACACCATTTAAATTCGAAATATTCAAAAGAAATAATGTAACGCTAACCACGTAATCGAACTAGAAATAAGCTAAATTTAGAAAATCAAATTGCTTATTTTGTTTATTATTATAGGTGTACCAGATGAGGATATAGCACTGGTTATTTTTTATAAATACATTTTAATCTAATTTTAAACAGGAAAAGTATTCAATTTATTTGCAATCAAAATAAGGTCAGCGCCCGGATTGATATATTTCTGCGCATTTCTAAGACATCCTGTTCTACTCGCAAAAATACCATCCCCTTCTACTCGCAAAAATACCATCCCGTTCTTCTCGCAAAAATACCATTTCTCAAAAAGAACAGTGTACAAAGCGTTTTTTTTAAATGGGAATAACTGTTCTCTTAAAACAACGTAGAATATCCTTATAGATCGTGAATATCGGTATTAAATATTTGGCTTTCGAACTGTAAACCGCTGCAGTTCAAGTATGAGAGCTGAAAAAGATACAGTTTAATAGTTTTTTTCTATAGCTAAAGAGTTATATATAACTAAGTATACAATTGCAAAAATTATGTTTGTTTCCTATTTCAAAATGATCTTTGTAAACAATGACGAATAGTTACTTTCATTTACTATTCACCTTTTTTCTAGAAGTTCAGAAACTTTGCTTAAACTCCAATTTCCTTGTATTTAAAAAACATAAATATATATATTTATTTTAAAAATACTGGTATTAATTAAAATTGAAAGGATTTTAAAATGGAAAAAAAATATGTCAAGAATTTTAAAAGATCGATAAGTATAAAACACTTTCTGCTTAGAATTAAGAACAAATAATTATTATGAGCCTCAATTCAAAACAAAGCGACCTGATAAATTTAAAATAGTTCTTCAGAAGATGATTTTCCACATTATTTGATGTCGATTGCTTAAATGGAATTATTACAACTCAATTATCTTACTTTCCATTCATTTGACACACTTTTTAAAGTCTTCTATTTATAACTTTTTCACGTCGCCATGGTAGTGCAACGGATGTTGATATTTGTTGAAAGTTATTTATGAAGGCATCCTACGTAAACTAGCATCTGCTCTTTTTATTCATTGTACTCATTTTTGAGTACATGTTTTTTTTAAATTGAATTTTTTGTATTCGGAGCCATGATGAGCATCGAATGTAATCAAAAATAAGTGCATTTGACTTATTTTTGAGTACCTATTTTTGACAGTGTGGTGAAGTGAGATGTATCTCCCGAAACATGTCTCGATTTCTTTGTATTTTTATTGTATAATTTTAAAGTTGTTGCAATGTTCTATAAGACGAGTTTTTATGTTAAACTAGATACTTATTTAAGATAAAAACTCCATTTATAGAACATTGCTTTAAGAATATTAAAATACAACGTTAAAATACGAGATCCAAACATCATTCAGATTTCGCATTAAGGAGCACCAATCACATACTGTCAAATAAGAAATATAGAAGTTCTTCATTGCCAAGCACTCTTGGGAACATAATCATATAGGTGTACGTATACACTTGAATTTTTTTTTTTTTTTTTAATTATGAATTTAAAAATCTAGTTTTTTCGTGTAGGAAAACGCCTTAAAAATAGTGATGAATCATTTTAAAAAACCCTGAATAAAATAAAATACTAATTACCTAATTAGCATTTTATATGTTAATTAGCATGTTTTTTCAAACGTGATTACGCAAGTTGTAATTAATCTAGAAGCATAATTTTTGTTGAAAATTACTCGCAGTATCTTTCTTAATGTTATGACCCTCCAATAAGTTTATGTCATTTAAAGTTTTAACACTTTTTTATTCAAATTTTCAACTTTTAAATTTTATTAAAAATTATTTTTGAACGAATCATTATGATGGAGGGTCATAACTTCTTACAACTAATATAAATTTAAAAGAAAAAATTATTTTCTCAAAATGTTTAAGCAAACTTGAGTTATCATATTTCGAACGAAGGGACATATGTTAAAAATACAGTTCTTCAGAAATCAAGTGTAAAGTTTACAAAACATATTGCCATTGCAAGCGCGGCCATAGAATAACTCTGTAAATAAAAAAGTTTTTGGAATATTTATTCAATCTTGGTATCATCTGAAAGATTCTAAATTGGGGAATACTATAGAACCTAAAAAATATTTTGGAATTTTCGGCCGATTTTCGTTTTTTATAGTGTGTATGTACACCTTTATTTTTTCTAACCAACATACAATTTGCAAACCCAAATCTAAAGTCGAACTTGACTTCCTGGAGGCGTATCATATTTTTAGCCATATTGATTCGATTGTCAATGAAACATTTGCTGCCCAGTATTTCCTGCGTATTGGCACACAATGGTTAACTCCAACCGATTCAGATAGTTTTTGTTCTTTGGCAACACTTTCAATTCTGGGTTTATTTCCATTTTATTGTGAGCACAGACTTTTCATTTCTGCTGATGATGCGAGATGTATCTCCCGAAACATGTCCAGATCTCGAAGATTTGTATTGTGAATTTTAACGTTGTATTTGTATTTTAATAGATATATATTTATTAAATACACTTTATTTCAAAATAAACTATTGAAAAGCATTGAATAGGAAAATAAAAACATACTTATTTCCATTACCAAGCTTCTGCCTAAACGGACATGCAACTTATTTCAGTTACAATGTTTCTCTTTCATAATGTCCACCTTTCACCAGAATAAAACGATTTCCAACCATCACTCATAAGTTTTCACTGCGTCAAAACTATGGCTTTAGCTAAAGAAATCCAAGTCTATTATATTCTTAGTTCTCTCGAAACAGGGTCAGTTCCCGATCACTTTCCAAGCAATTTAGCCTCCATGCACTGCTTATTTCTAACAAGAAATCGATACTTTCTTGTAGTTTATCCAGAATAAGACGTTTGAAGGGGCTATTCTTATATCCCTCCATAACTCCCATGTACTATAAATAACTTAAAAAAGAAAAGTAAGTTATTTTCTATTCAAAACTTGTAGTGATAGGCTACATCGAGATTTATAGTATCTGCGGATACGAATGGAGAACTTAGAAAATTAATGACTTTTATATGGTTTAAAAAATGTCAGACACAACAACTAAAAAGTAACAAATAATAATTAATGTCTTATAGAAGTTGATATTTTCAAGGGTGACCCGAGCACCAAATTTCATTTTTTTTCTTCATAAAATGATGATCTACGTACTAAAAAAGATGTGTAAAAAATTCAAGAGCAGTAAAAGAAAGAAACCATACGTTTATTTAGATGTTTATATACCATTTATCATCTTTCTACTTACATTTTGTCTGCATCATTCGTCATTTAGTCAAAATATTTATTTATTTTTTTAATTTTGGTCATGAGCCCCAACTCCTAATTAGTTTATTAATAAAATCACAAATGCATTTTTTTTTATATTATTAGAACATCTTTTTCTGAACAATAATAAAAATATATATATATATATATATATATATATATATATATATATATATATATATATATATATATATATATATATATATATATATATATATATATATATATATATTGTTATTTTTTGCGTTTTTCAAGCTTAACTAGACTTTTTCAAAAAAAATACTCCTCGTCCTTCAATTTTAAATCTTTTTAAATTTTTTTAATTGATTAAATAACGTCAAGGCATGTACTACAGACGTATGAATAGACTTTTGCAGATTTCGGTTTTATTAGTTATCGAAAACTTATTTTAAGTTCAAAACCAAAAAAATATTCAAATTTATATGTTTAATAATTCGTAAAAAATAATTTATAACTTAATTTAAAAAAGCTATTCATATATTTATAAAACAAATATTATGGCTTCAAAAACTATTAAAAGTTTAGTTTTAAGTTAATTAGTTACAAAGCCTTAGCATTTTAAACGTCGTCAAAATGTAAAAAAAAAATATTTTGAGTAAATGAGATTGTTGCAGACGAAAAGTGTGTAAAAAGATGATAAATGGTATATACACATCTAAAAAAACATATGTTCTGTTTATTTATTGTTTTGAAATTTTATACACACCTTCTTAAGTATGTATATTATCGTTTTATAAAGAAAAAAAATAAAAAAATTTCGAAATTTGGGGATCGGGTCTCCCTTAAAAAGTTGAGGCTTTGCAGAAAATTAACTTAAAACTAAACTGTTAAAACTTTTTGAAGCATTAATATGTGTTTTATAAACGTATGAATAGCTTTTTATATGTTATAAATAATTTTTTTACGAATTAATAAACATAAAAATTTGAATGCTTTATAGTTTTTGAACTCAAAATAAGTTTTTGAAAACAATTAAAACACAAGTCTAATCATACGTATGTTTTATATACTTTGGTGTTATTTAATCAATCTAACTTTTTTAAAAACATTAAAAATTAAAGGAGGATTAGTGTTTTTTTTAAAAAAAAAAAGATTATGTAAGCTTTAGTAAACGCAAAAAAACAATAATAATTTTTATTGTTCAGAATAAGATATTCTAATAATGCAAAATAAAATGGTATTCCTGAATTCAGTAATAAAAAATTTCATTTTCGGTACCCCAAAAAATATTTTTTATAACTTTAAATAAATATAATTTTAATATTGGTCAGCTAAAGACAAAAACACCTGATCTGCTCCCCCAAACCTGATACTGAGCACAAATTGCTTACCACAGACTTATCGTGCACCAGTCCCCCCTACACGGTGGAGGATTTGTAAAGGACGATGAGGAACGAAACAGGTAACTCTTTGATTTCAAGATCGCAACACTTTCTATCGAATCACAGCCTACAGAATCATCGGTGCTCTAACACTTTGACCTATACTGGGCATAGTGTGATAGAGGTGTATGAATAAAGAACACAAATTTAAAGAGGAAAACGTAATACATTACGCATTTTTAACTATTTTACCGAGGAGTGATAGAGATAGCTATTTACTTAATTTTAATTTAAAAATTGAAAAAGAATATAAGAAAACCTGGTAGTAAAGTCTATTTTTTGATTTTTTGAAGTAAATCTCCAAATTGCTTTTTTTATATTATAGTGTCTGGTTTGTATTAACAATATCACAGTGCTTATAATAATGTGCTTAACAATGAGTACGGTTTTCTTTGAGTATAATTGCATCGTAAATGAGCGATGACGTACTCAAATTTAAGTAACCGTACTTTCGCAAAAATAAGCAGTATGGTTAAATATTGCTGATGTCAACTTCTGTTCAAGCCATCTTAACAAAGCGACGTGACAAACTTAAAATAGTTGTTCAGAAGATGGTTTTCCACATTATTTGATGTCGATTGCTTAAATAGAAACTGTGTTATTACGACTCAAATTATCTTACTCCCCATTCTTTTGCAAAACCTTTTTAACATTACGTTTGCTTATAACTTTTTCATAGTCGCTCTGATCAAAGCTCCGGTAGAACAACGGATAAGGCCCTGAGCTTCGGTGCGGACGACATCAAATAGACCTATTGTGTTTGATTCACGGTCAGTCCTGGTTGTAATTGTGGAAATTTATTGAAAGTGATTTATGAAGGCAGCCTATGTAGGCAAGCAACTTCTCTATTTGAATCTTATACCCTTTGTTTAAGAGCTCTTCATGTTTTATAAATAAGCCACATTAGTTCCCATGGAAACAATGATGAAAGTTTGATAAAATTTTAATATATTATCAAAAAATATTTTATCGATATTATAGTTGTCAAGTATTCACTGCAATATATTACATGGGCTTTGCAATTTATTATAAATAAATTGATATCGGTCTTTAAAAATTATATTAAAAACAATTTTATTTATAACAAAAAATACGCTATGGTTGCAAATAAGAATGCTTAACCGAAAATTAAATCAAATATAAAAAATATTTAAAAAATAAATGAAACATGAAATTTTTCTACAGATTGAAAAATAGTGTATTTCCCAATATAATACATTTCAACATATCTCATTCCGCTACATTCTAAACATAATATCTCAAATTTCGTTAATCGTTTTGAGAAAATAACTTTCCCAATCAACTTTATATTAAGTGTGGGATGTTATTGACCTCAATCATAAAGATTCGTTAAAAAAAAAAAAAATTGTACAATTTTTGAAATTGGAAAAAATAATTTGCTTTTTTTTTAATTTTGAGGTATAGAATTATTAATTAAAAAACCTATTAAACTACAAACTTTTTAGAGATCGTTAACATTAAAAATCATATTATGAGTAAATCCAAAGATTTGGTTTTACATCAATTACAACTGATGTAAATTGTTTTGAAAAAATATGCTAATTAGCTAATAAAATGAAAATTATATAATTAGCATTTGAATTTATTTAGAGGTTGTTTTCTATTAAACATCACGAATATTAAAGTGGTATCATACATGAAAAAAAAAATATATTTTAAGACCATCATTTTTTTTAATGTCGTGTGTACGTACATACATCAGCTTAAAAATAATCTTTAATTTAATTTTTTAGCGATACATAGTTTATAAGATTATTACTCTTTTGTTTTTAAAATAAATTTAAGTATCGTTATTTTACGAACCACAAAGCAGATACATTTTACACAAGGGAAGCTTTTCACATACTTAGCTCCTATCCCCAACGATCTTTTAATAAAAGTTTAAACGCGAAAACTCTAGAAAACTTCCAGAATGAAATGAACTGTCGCTTCATTAAATTGTATAAGCTCGTGAAATTTCATTTCCATTTATTTTCGCCTCAAAGATTTAATTATTTTACTTTTTCGGATGAATGCACTTATTACTGTAATCTCAAAATCGAATGGATAAGAGAATAATCAAGGTGAAGGTATTTTATTTTCAAAGAATTTTGGAAGGATTTTATTAAGTTTTTCCAATAGAATTACTTTGAACTATTCTTGTATTGGTTATCCTGAAATAGCATACACTGTCTAATAAACATTTCTATTTTATTCCATATATACTTTTGACTTTTATATATACTTTTGTATACTTCCATATATACTTTTGACTTTTATATATACTTTTGTAAACTTCCATATATACATTTGACTTTTTTATATACTTTTGACTTTTATATATACTTTTGTATACTTACATATATACTTTTGTATACTTACATATATACTTTTGTATACTTACATATATACTTTTGACTTTTATATATACTTTTGACTTTTATATATACTTTTGTATACTTACATATATACTTTTGTATACTTACATATTTACTTTTGTATACTTACATATATACTTTTGTATACTTACATATATACTTTTGTAATCTTACATATATACTTTTGTATACTTACATATATACTTTTGTATACTTACATATATACTTTTGACTTTTATATATACTTTTGTATACTTACATATATACTTTTGTATACTTACATATATACTTTTGACTTTTATATATACTTTTGACTTTTATATATACTTTTGTATACTTACATATATACTTTTGTATACTTACATATTTACTTTTGTATACTTACATATATACTTTTGTATACTTACATATATACTTTTGTAATCTTACATATATACTTTTGTATACTTACATATATACTTTTGTATACTTACATATATACTTTTGACTTTTATATATACTTTTGTATACTTAAATATATACTTTTGACTTTTATATATACTGTTGTGTACTTACATATATACTTTTGACTTTTATATATACTGTTGTGTACTTCCATATATACTTTTAACTTTTATATATACTTTTGTATACTTCCAAATATACATTTGACTTTTATATATACTTTTGTATACATCCATATATATTTTTCACTTTAATATATAATTTTGTATACTTCCATATATACTTTTGACTTTTATATATACTTTTGTATATATCCATATATACTTTTTGAATCATGTTGCGTGCACTCTAAAAGAAATGTCCTTAAAAATGAGTACATGGACGAATTCATTTTTTTTTAGTACATTTGCATGGTATATGAACGATGGCTGGTATATGACATGGTATATGAGCGAAAGGGACTGGTGCACGATAAATCGGATCAGGGTCCAATTTCCTAACGCCTAATGAGGTTGCGTCGAGTGCCAGTTCAGGTGTTGTCCTCGTCATCCGACCATGGTTAAAAAATACGAGACATCGTGCAAGGGTGTTTCCGTCGTTATAGGCGACGAAACGTCGACAATAACTCACTGTGCAGCTCTAGGTCGACGTTATTTAACCTAAACCAAACCAAAAACCTATCTTACCTTGCATTTCAAGGTTTGTATAAGGTTTGTTTTGGTTTTGTTAATTAACGTCGCACTAGAGCTGCACAGTGGGCTATTGGCGACGGTTCGGGGTCAATTTCGAAGGAAAGACCCGGGGAACACATACACATTCACACACACATTCATACACTCATTCATACATGCACCTCATTATTTTAGAACCATGGTCAGATGACGAGGAACTGGCACTCATCGCCTTCAATAGACGTCGGGACTTTGGTCCCCGATCAGATTTATCGTGCACCAGTCCCGTATACACGCCAGTATAATTTGTTGGATATTCTGGACGACTTTCTAGTATTTTTGTAGCGAAGCTGGCAACCCTCCAATCGCAAGATCACTACTTCTTTACTTTTCTATGTCAAGTCCATTTCACGGAATCGAACCACCAATCTTCTGATTAGTAGCTGAACGCCTTACCAACTGAACAACTGGGGCTTGGTTTGTATAAGGACTAGCGCACGTTAAATCTGATAGGGGCATAGTGCCCTGATTCCCTGAGGTTGTGTCGTGTGTCAGCTCAGGTGTTGTCCCTGCCATCCGACCATGTTTAAAAAATATGGGTCATCGTTCCCAAGTCACTTTAATATATAATCCCTTCGAGATAGGCCCCAAACCGTCGCCAATAGCCCAATCAATATCTAGATGTAGTGCAACGTTAATTACCCAAACCAAACCAACCACATCAGACTTAATTTGCAGAATTCCTCTCTAAAGAAGATATTTTTGCCAGACGACGAGCTTCCCCCTATTATTTCCCCGCTGTTCTCTTCTTCCTAACATGTGGCTTGGCAAGAAAACGAAAATATTGCAATATCGTTTGAGATATTCCAAACTCTATAACCCCTATACATATTTGCCTTTATATTATTCATCCAAACCCGAACAGCAATCAAAAGAAAACACATAAAACCCAGGAAGTCACACGGCGAACAATAACCTTCCATTTTTTCCACCAGAACACAAGTCCGAAGAATACACCTTGTAATTTATTCAAACACCCATTGATTCCCGAATGAAATATGCAAAAAGACGCCTTGCTTCCAAGCAGCATTTATTGAAGTCCCCCAAGATGGGACATTTCTTTGCCTGTAACTGTATCCGGAGGGAAAGCCCATTGAATGGAGTAACGAAGTTTCCTTACGTGTTGCCACTGCACGTGTAGTAATATCATGTTTGGGTTGAAGTAATGGGAGATCTCTGGAGGATTGCAGGGTATTGTTTGGCGGAAAAAAGTTTCAAAAAAAGTTGTTCTTGGAAGTTGTTCGATAAAGGGAAAGGTTTGGGGGAAATATTGTTCGATTGCTTGTGAGGGACGGGAAGTTCGTAATAGGTAAATTTAATTAGTATTTGTTTCAAAATGAAAGTAATTTTATGAAAAGTACTTTGAGCTTATTTTTTATATATATTAATGCATATTCAATGAATTGTTTCTTTTGCAATACAATTAGGCTTGGGGAGCCCCAGTTGCTCAGTTGATAAGGCGTTCAGCTACTAATCAGAGGATTGGTGGTTCGAATCCGTACAATGGACTTGACATAGAAAAGTAAAAAAGTAGTGATCTAGTGATCTTGCTTCGCTACAAAATACTAGAAAAATCGTCTGAACATCCGCAAAAATTAACGGCGTGTATACGGGCCTGCTGCAAGATAAATCTGATAGGGTTCCAAAGTCCCGACGTCTATTGAAGGCGTTGGGTGCCAGTTCAGGTGTTTCCTCGTCATCTGACCATGGTTCTAAAATAACGAGGTGCATGTATGAATGTGTGTGTGAATGTGTATGTGTTCCCGGGTCTTTCCTTCGAGATTGGCCCTGAACCGTAGCCAATAGCCCACTGTGCAGCTCTAGTGCGACGTTATTTAAGAAAACCAAACCAAACCAAACAATTAGGCTTGGTTTGGTTTGGCTACTTAACGTCGTACTAGAGCAGCACTGTGGGCTATTGGCGACAGTTCGGGGCCTATCTCGAAGGAAAGACCCGGGAACGATGTCTCTATTTTGGAACAATGGTCAGATGACGAGGACAACACCTGAGCTGGCACCCGATGCAATCTCAATAAAGGTCAGGTTTGGTTTATGACTTTTGGTTAATGAACGTCGCACTAGATCGGCACAGTGGGCTATTGGCGACGCTTCGGGGACTATCTCGAAGAAAAGACCCGGTAATGATGCCTCTATTTTTGAACCATGATCAGATGACGAGGACCACTCCTGGGCTGGCACCCGATGCTACATCAAAAGGAGTAAGAACAGTGCACCCCGATCAGATTTATCGTACACAAGTCCCGTTTACACGTCAGTGTATTTGTTGGACATTCTGGGCGGCTTTCTAGTATTTTTGTAGCGAAACTGGCAACTCTTATATCGCAAGATCACTACATATTTACTCTTATTTGTCGGCGTCAGGACATTGGACCCCGATCAGATTTAATTTGCATTAATCCCGTATACAGACTGTAGAAATTAGAGGTAAGTTCGAATGACGTTTTGTTGCACCGCAGCGAATCTGGTAAACCTCCAATCACAAGTTGACTGTATTTTAACATGTTTCTCAAGTCTCTTATATCAACCGTATTCGAGTTCTCAACCCTCTGGCTACTAGCCGACGACGTTACCTCTGGGCTACGGGTCTTTCATTAAGATGATTTTATAATTTTTCAAAAAATACCAAAATTCTATGTTATGAAAGGACAGAAAATGTCACTTAAATCGATAATTCATATAAAATCAGAACTATTTTTTTAAATAAATGAAAATATAGTCTTCAATTGTGATGAAAGTTAAAATTTTTTATATCTTACTTCACTCTCTTTTTTTTTTAAACGGTTATTTTCTTTTTTTCCTAAAATAAATATCTCGAATTTCAATACGATTTTTCAGAGGCATTTTGAAATAATTGAAAATATTATATTAAATCCTAAAATATATATATATATATAACATTCCTTCATTGTACTCATTCATTCCGAATTATTATAAATATATTAAAATAAAAACTGTAAAACAAAAAATACCAATATTTCTAAAATAATATTTTATTTGAAAGATTTTGAAAATTAATTTAATGAATGCAATTTCTTTTTGAAACGTGGTTGAAAGAAAGTCAGTCTACTGGAAAGAACTGATTTAATATTTTGTAACTATTTTAACAGAAAAAACTTTTTAATAGATTATATCTCCAATAATGTTTTAGGGTTTATCTTATAACGATGTTTAACTGAAAACAGAAACCTTGATTGTAAGTGCACTTTGTTCTTCTTGGCCTTCCTAGAAATTGATGAACTGGAAATAGAGTTTCCTTTTGAAAGTGGACGTTAAGCTAAGATCATACGGATTTTAAATTGTCACTAAAAATACCGACTGACGTACGATACTATGGATCACTTTGGAGATGTGATGTTTGTCACATGTGTATATTAAACATAAAATTATATTGCCTTTGTACATTGTAGATAATTGAACAGGGGTTGGCCGATAAATGTCAATTTTTTTAATCGATGGATTGGAAGTAGATTTTCTTTTTCGGAAGTCAGCGTTAAGCTAAGAGCATACGATCCTTATGATGTCAAAATCAAAATCAAAAGTTATTTTTTAAAACGTTTTTAAACAAAAATATTTTAACGGTTTGTTTAAAAAAAAACATTGATTCTGCTACCATCTGTGAGCAGACCGTTAAATTTTTTGAAAAATAAAAATTTGATATAAAAGATTCGCTAATATATGTCCAAAGACTGGGTGTGTGGGAGGGGAATTAAAAACTATAAAAGGGAAACATAAAATAATCTGCTTATAAAAAAGGAAGTTAGAAGAATACTGTCCACACAAACAAACATACAACAAAAATTCATGTGATATTATGAATCAGTGTATCTCAATTTATGTAGCGAGCTCAAAATGAGTGGTTTTGTTCGATTCCACAAACATACACTCCATTCTTGCATATATATATATATATTGATAGTTATTCTAAGTATTTAACACTAATCCTACCACGCGCGGTCAAATGACCGTTTCTGAAATTTCGTTTAGAATTTCTTGTATACAACGTTACCATGTAACTCATTGACTTTCAATGACAAGTGATGTTCTTTATATCTAAAGAGACGAAGGTACTTAAGTACCGTTTCTTATTCTACATAATTAATGACTCATGATACCGAGAAATGTGTTTAGGTTTTTAAATATATTTTTGAAATTATCTTTAAAAAATACTGGTAGTAAAAGTATTATATTTAAATCCCTTAAATATCTTAAATTAATAAATATCGATTAACACTAGAACGACGAAGTGGGTCAATTTGACCCAAATCTAATTTCGTTTCTGTTTTTCTCAAAAACTTACCAGCCGAATTAATTGAAATTCCTTGACTTTTCCTAAAGTCATGCATATAACAGCCTGAAAAAATATTATTCGTCTGGCAGTTATTATAGTTGGTGTTTTTAACACTTATACCTAGAACGACTGAATGAGTCATTTTGACCCAAACACCCTTTTCCTATACAGCAAGCAGATAACAACGTTTTATAGAACTAAAACACATTGCACCCATGTCGTGCACATTCGGCTTGACTCATCCAGAGGGTGAGTAACCTTGACCTACATATGTAATGTCACTGGTCGAACAATATTGGATTTTCATTCGTTCAAACTGTTTTTATATGAGAAAAAGCGCAGATGGTATTTTTTTACCCTGATGGAGACAGGACTGCATCTGAATAAGTACAGATATGATAAAGTTTGAGTAAAATGTCTCGGAAACTTACTGTTAGTGAATCATTAGAATACTTTCAACAGTTTTCGGAATAAAAAATTTGAATATAAAAAATGAATAAAAAATTTACACATCAATGACAAAATGCCTCAAAAAAGTTCAAATTGAATATAGTGTAAACAGTTTTTAAACATAATTTTTTGTTTATTTTTAAGGTTTATAATTTAAATATTCTATTTTGTACTCTTAATATTACTGTCAATGATATAATTGTCATTACTGAAAAAAAAAGTTATATTTTTAAAACTTTAACACGAATTTTCGTACTCTGGGTCAATTTGACCCATCCCGTCGTTCTCGGTATACCGAAACTGCCGTCGTTCTAGTGTTAAAAAAATTGCCAATAGAAAAATTTTTGCTTTGCTTAGAATTGTGAGATTTCGGTAATAAAGACTTGGTAACAAAACCCTTCGTGCAGCTCCAGTGCGACGTTAGTTCCACTAACCAATCAATAATACAATCACTATCGCGTATTCTGAAAGTATATAACACAACAATGTATACTTTGTTATGACATCCCACAATATACCATCTCCACTCCAGCATAAAAATACCATCCCCAGCAATCCTCCCTAGGATTTCTTCTGATTAGATTAACAGACACCTTATTCCCATCAAGACACGACCGAGGAACTAGAGCATATCAAAGAATCCCTACCGAAATCCCTTCTTTTATATTTATCCCGGAATCATGCAGGCGTACGGGCATCCCTTTTCCCCCAGTCCTTCCCCCGGAATCGATACAAGGGGAAACAGGGCGACTGCAAACACGTCGGCACGCCCCCATTATATATCTTCTTCCATTGTAAGGGTGCTTGACTCCCTGAATAATGCCTCTTCGGGCAAATTGAATGGCCCCTATCTTACGGGGAAGGCTCTCATGATACTGTCGTCGCCTCACTGGATTGTGAGAGTAACTCAATTGTATTGGGGAGTAAAGGGATCGGTCGTATGACTGATATCGATGTGTATCTTGTTTGGTTTTGATTCGGCGTTGACCGCAAGAGGTCGTTGTATATTGTTAGAAGATATTGGTGAATTAATTGAAGATATAATTTATATGTGCATTCTATTGTATTACAAAAGGGTGCAGAGGCTTAAATCATATATATTATTTCAGTAATAAAGATCCCTTTTGCGGGTCTCACACGCAACGAATCTTAACATGTGAGATAAACAAAAATTGGAATTTCTCGAAGAAGTGACGATTCGTACTTTTATCTCACAAATCTTAACATGTTTGATAAAAAAATTTGGAATTCTCGAAGAAGTGACGAATTATACTTTTATCTCACAAATCTTAACATGTGAGATAAACAAAAGTTGGAATTTCTCGGAGAAGTGACGATTCGTACTTTTATCTCACAAATCTTAACATGTGAGATAAAAAAAAATTTGGAATTTCTCGGAGAAGTGACGATTTGTGCATTTATCTTATGAATATAACCGGTTTTCTTTTTTAAAAAATGGGTTTCAAAATAACTAGTTTCCGAGCAGTTTTTAAACGAGCCGTTGGTAGTGCTGCCATCTATGAGTAGAACCATTAATTTTTTATATATTTGCTATTAAATGTATCTAATATCTCAACTAATGTGTGTGTCCGGCGGGGGGGGGGGGGGGGGGCGTTCATGTGATAATTTATTGCACGGGCATGGGTTTGCTAGTGGCAAGCTAGTTTATGCTTCTTTAAAGGATTTAACGGTTGTCAAACAGTACACCTAATATAATAATGTACCTACCCAAATAGTGTACCTAATGTATCATGGTCTAAATAATAATATATTATACCAATTTTGAAGTTAATTTGTGGAAATTAGAAAATGTGTTTGAAAAAATGAAAAAAGATAATGTGAATTAGAATATTAGAAATGTAGATATTCAAATATAAGTATATTGTACTCATTTTTGAGTACATTCGTTGCTATTAATGCCTCCTAATACATAAGTTTCAATTTTGAAACAGACATGTGCTTAAAAACTAGTACAATGCGTAAAAAAAGAGCAGATATTAGCTTAAATCGACTGCCTTCATAAATCCCTTTCAATAAATATGAACAATACTATCAAGACTTACCGATAATCAAACCCAGGTCCTCAGGATGACTTAAAGAAGTTATAAACAGAAGAAATGTTAAAAAGGTGTTCCAAAAGAATGAGAAGTAAAATAATTGAGGTGTAATAATAATCCAGTTTCCATTTAATCAATTATAAGTGGAAAATAATCTTCTGAACAACTATTTTAAGTTTGTTTGGTCGCTTTGTTAAGATGACTTGAACAGAAGCTGATATTAACAATATTAAATCACACTGTCCATTTTTGAGAAAGTATGATTACTTAAATTTCAGTACGCCATAGCTTATTTACGATGCAATTGTACTAAAAGAAGAACAAGTAGGTACATATACTCATTTTTAAATACTTTTTTTACAGTGTATAAGCCATAACAACTCTTTCCGCAAAACTGCTGCTATTCACCCGGCAGCTGATATAGATCCGATTTTACGGTATAGAAAAGATCATTTATCACCAACGATATTATCACCAACGAGAATTGATATATTTCAATTATTCGAATGACCAAATTTAAACTTTGAAGTTTTATCTACCAGTATTCAGTAGGACTCTTAAATTTGGAGAAGCGTAAAGAGTAGGCATTAAGCGGGAAGTCTGGAGGTCATCGGGCCGTTAGGAAGGGGTGACATACATGACAGTTTCCCGATTATTCTCACATTCACTCCTCTTCTTTAAAAATTGTTATTTTATTGATAAAATAAACACGTAAAATAAATGTCTTTTAAAATGAGTACATGGGATTAATACAATTATATCGTAAATGAGCGATGACGTACTCAAATTTAAGTACTCGTACTTTTTAACAAATGAGCAAAATGGTTTAATATTGCTAATATCAGCTACTGTTCAAGATATTTTAACAAAGCAACCTGGCAAACTTAAAATAGTTGTTCAGAAGAAGGTTTTCCACATTATTTGCTGTCGATGGCTTAAATGGAAACTGAGTTATTACAACTCAATTATTTTACTTCTCATACTTTTGCCACGCGTTTTTAATATTGCTTCATGTCAATTCTGGTACCTACATAGTAAATTCTGGTTGTTCCTAGTTAATACTGATGCTAATGATAAAAGGGGGGCTACGATAAAACTAATTCTAACTAGGAAATTCTGGTATTGACTGATTTCGATTTTCACGGTAACATATATATATATATATATATATATATATATATATATATATATATATATATATATATATATATATATATATATATATATATATATATATATATATATTTTAGACACAAAAATGTCCCAAATGTTATTGGGTATTTTAGGTGTGTGTTATAACACCTTATGTTGTTGCACCCCCAGGAATGTCATATTTAGTTAAAATTAGAATAATATAACAGAAATTGTTAATTATAATAATGCCTAGTCAATAATGGCATTAACGCAGGGGCTATGATAAAATTAGTTTTTACCCGGAAATTCAGGTATTGACTGTTTTCGGGTTTTCACGGTAACATATATATTTTTATTTTGTTTTAGACACCAAAATTATCCAAACGTTATTAGGTATTTTAGGTGTGTGTTATAACACCTTTTGTTCTTACACATGAATGTTACATTTAGTTAAAACTAGAATTATCTAACAGAAATTGTTAATTCTAGTATTGCCTAGTCAATACTGGTATTAACGAAGGGGCTATGATTAAACTATTTTTTTCTGGGAAATTCAGAAATTGACTGATTTCGGAGTTTTCATGGTAACATATATATTTTTATTTTGTTTTAGACACCAAAATTATCCAAACGTTATTAGGTATTTTAGGTGTGTGTTATAACACCTTTTGTTCTTACACATGAATGTTACATTTAGTTAAAACTAGAATTATCTAACAGAAATTGTTAATTCTAGTATTGCCTAGTCAATACTGGTATTAACGAAGGGGCTATGATTAAACTATTTTTTTCTGGGAAATTCAGAAATTGACTGATTTCGGAGTTTTCATGGTAACATATATATTTTTATTTTGTTTTATACACCTAAATGACCCAAATGTTATTGGATCTTTTAGGTGTGTGTTATAACACCTTTTGTTATTACACCTTCATGAATTTTACATTTAGTTGAAATTAGAATTATCTAACAGAAATCGTTAATTATAATACTGCCTAGTCAATACTGGCATTATTATGGTAAAACTAGGTTTTACTTGGAAATTCAGGTGTTGGCTGATTTCGGGGTTTTCATGGTAACATAAATATTTTTATTTTATTTAAGACACCTAAATGACCCAAATGTTGTTGGGTATTTTAGGTGTGTGTTATAACACCTTTTGTTGTTACACATGAACACAAAGCATCTTATGTTGATATAAGGTTTTAATTAATATAGGTTTAATCTGTATGTCATTTTTTTATAAAAAGGAAACGTTTTCGCTTTATTATATATTTCCTCTTTATTCATTTGTTTATTAACATAAATTACTAACTTCGAAACTTAATGCACTCATTGTTCCATTGTACTTTAACGAACAGAAAACAATGTCACCAAAGCAAATGTATGTTACATAAACAATACAAAAAAAGGAAAACTACATTCAAAACAACAACAAAAATCCGAAAATGACATCTGCGGGTATTTCGATCAACAATAACGGCAAAATAAATTCTGCGCAGCTTTCACTGTCTTGAAGTGAGATAACATAAAAGTTTTCAGATAGGATCAGCAAAGCATTTCAACTTGGATGAATCCCAATGCACCGAGAAAACAAAAGATAATTTTAAAAAATACTACATTGGTGTTCATGGGTCGATATCATATTCAGTAAAGCACAAAAGAAGCGTTTACTGTGATTAATCGCATTTTAATGGTATTTTTTAGGGTTGTAATCGGAAATCGGATTTTCCCTTTGGCGCGACATCAATCGCGAAAATTAGATACATATATAAAAATTATTGACAATGTAACTTGTTTTTAAATACAAACTAAAATATTTTATTTCTTGGATATGATTTATATTATATTAGATATAGATTTTTTTTTTTTAATAATATTTTCGAACGCAAGTTTTGTGTGTTCTTGATTCCGGCCTACCTGAAATATTAAATTCTTGCTCTTATGACTAAGTAGTTCTATCTAATTTAAAAGAACAGACAAACATCAAAGGTTTTATTTGGTTAATTAACGTCGCACTAGAGCCGCACAGTGGGCTATTGGCGACGGTTCGGGGTCAATCTCGAAGGAAAGACCCGGGAACACATACACATTCACACACACATTCATACATGCACCTCTCTATTTCATAACCATGGTCAGATGACGAGGAAACACCTGAACTGGCAACCAAAGTCTTCAATAGACGTCGGGACTTTGGACCCCGATCAGATGCATCGTGCACCAGTCGCGTATACACGCCAGTATAGTTTGTTGGATATTCTGGACGACTTTCTAGTATTTTTGTAGCGAAGCTGGCAACCCTCCAATCGCAGGATCAGTACTTTTTTACTTTTCTATGTCAAGTCCATTTCACTGATTCGAACCACCAATCCTCTAATTAGTAGCTGAACGCCTTACCAACTGAGCAACTGGGGCTCACAAACATCAAAAGACTTGTGGGTGAATTAAAAAATTTAAAAAACTGAAGATGGAAGAAAGTTACGACTCTTCAAGTTTAAAACCTGGAAATTTCGCATTTACATTTCTTTATCAGGTTATCTTAATTCCATACAAAGGCCTTCGTGGTTGAGTGGGTTAAGATCGTCAGCTGGGTATCCGAGGGTCCCCGGTTCAAACCTTGCGATGGACTAGACTAAAGAGTAGTAAAAAGTAGTGATATTGCGATCGGAGGATTGCCAACTTCGCTACAAAAATACTAGAATGTCGTCCAGAACATCCACAAAAAATTATCGGCGTGTATACGGGACTGGTGCACGATAAATCTGACCTAGGTCCAAAGTCCCGACGTCTATTGAAGGCGTTGGGTGCCCGCTCAGGTGTTGTCCTCGTCATCTGACCATCGTTCAAAAATACGAGGGATCAAGGGCCTTTCTTTCGAGATAGGCCTCGAACCGTCGCCAATACCCGACTGTGCAGCTCTAATGCGACATTAGTTACCAAACCATACCAAGCGACCACTTCCGCTAGGATCAACTAACGTATTGCCTAGAAACGCCTCTAAGAACACTTTGTGAAGCAACATTTAGCTCCGATTGCGTCATGCGCGGTGCGACACATTTATGATGGAGTAACGGTCTATTTCCTTTACACAACGATACCTATGTAAGTCGCGTGGGTAGAATGGTTGCCAATATATGTGTTACAGGCTTCCTTTACTGTTACATGTTTTCGTTATATGCGGTTCTAACAAGCGCCCTCCAAGGTTCTTTTGGGACGTGAAATGTGAATACATTGTATGGGCGCCTGATTCTTCTTTCGTCTTCGGTAAGCCCTAGATCTCGCCGCTGTTGTGATAAGTTTATTATTCTTGATATACGATTTTGTTTATTTTTAAATGCTCCTTCAAACAGTAAAATTTTCAAATGTCGCAATTGTATTTTAGATTGATATTTTGGCAGCATAGTGAAATCTTCGTTAAATTGTCCCCTTCTACTCTACGCAATGTTCTCTCGAATAGTTTAAATTGTCAGCTGGTCAAATAGAATTATAGAACACGCCGTTCCCTACAATTTAAGCACTCACCATCCACGATCTGTCGATTAGAATTGAAGTTACAGTGATTAAATTAGGTAGAGTACGCCGGAAATTTGAGTCGTCGTCTCTCCATCCATTCCCCGTAATAACAAGATCAGATAGGGGAATGGACAATCTTATCTTATACAGGTTAATAGTATGTCCATGTGATAGCGACCTGCTGAAGTGTACATTTGCTAAAACCCGCTGAACCTGAAGTAACAAAATTTGACCTGCTGAATTAGCATGTTCCTAATTTAGGTTTGAATTATTTTTTATAGAATATCAGAAATGTATTCAAATCTATATTTATAAGATGTTGGAACTTGGATCTTGTGTAGAGGCATGGTGTCTGTTCGAAAGCATTTACACCTATATCAAAGTGAGTGCCCGAAGGCGCCGGACATTAAAAGAAATCGAAGGTTTGGACAGAACATAGACAAAACAGGGCAGATAAGAAAACTTAAAGAAGCATACAATAAGTAGCAACGACAGTACACGTAACAACAAAAGCACACATAACAACAAAAGCACACATAACAACAAAAGCACACATAACAACAAAAACACACATAACAACAAAAGCACACATAACAACAAAAGCACACATAACAACAAAAGCACACATAACAACAAAAGCACACATAACAACAAAAGCACACATAACAACAAAAGCACACATAACAACAAAAGCACACATAACAACAAAAGCACACATAACAACAAAAGCACACATAACAACAAAAGCACACATAACAACAAAAGCACACATAACAACAAAAGCACACGTAACAACAAAATCACACAAAAAAACAAAAGCACACATAACAACAAAAGCACGCATAACAACAAAAGCACGCATAACAACAAAAGCACGCATAACAACAAAAGCACACGTAACAACAAAATCCCACATAACAACAAAAGCACACATAACAACAAAAGCACACATAACAACAAAATCACACATAACAACAATAATGTTCAAAATAATACAGTTCGTCTCAGTGTAGGAGTTAGCCCGCTTTTTCTTCATCGCAGATTAGGAAAGGCGTATGTGGTAGAAATTGTTTTTTTTATATCAGTTTTTGTGATTATCAGAAACGGAAACATTGCTGCTTATGACCGTCTCTGCTACCTGGCTTAAAGAGTTATGTAGAGGGCGTCTGATGGCATAAATGATGCGAAGGATCTGATATTTGCATTTGATTACAGGATTTCATTGAATAAAATGTCATTAAAAGTTTCTTGTCTAAGCGCTTGGCTGTAGAACCTTGCATTTAACTTGCCATTGTGCACTTTCATATTATCGATTTCTAGATATCTATAAATCAGATCGATTTTCACATATCTGGGTGCATCCAAACTTTCTCTGTGGATCTTGTTCTGACATTTTTATAAGATGCTCTAATCACCAGCAGTGTGTGTAGCCCATGCAGTCGACGCATATGTTAAAACTGGTTGAAATTGCTGCTTCATAAAGTAGCTTTTTCAATCAAAGATTCATTTGCGATTTCCTCCCAATTATCTGTCTGAGGCAGTTCATGACACCATATGCATTTCCTGTGACGTGCTCAAGATGGTTGGTCAATTTGAGGTTTTGCTGAATTTTTACTTTGCATTCGTAACAATAGGGATTTGTTCTCCAAAAACAGTTGCTTCTTCTGTGATGACATTTTTTGTTTTTCTAATGACAATAATGCTTGATTTTTAAGCATTTATTTCCACATGCTATGTAGTGCACCAGTTCTCAATTTCACTATTTTTTTTCTTGTAGTTTTGCAACTGCTCGGTCTTAGGACTGAGGACTTAGTTATAATTGCGGTAAAGACAAGTAGATGAAACAAGTAGTTATGATTTGTAGCAAGTAGATGCTACAAATCATAAATTATAAATAATTATAATTTGAACAATAACATTTGAAAAAAAAATGCACTAAAAGTCCATTCATAAAATTATCCTTATATAAGTTAGTATAATTATTTTTAAAAAAAATTCCCCACTACTTTTACCTTAATGACATATTATTATATATCTCAAAACGAGTTGAGTTTCGGTACTATCTTTGATTTTGTATTTTCGATCTAAATGTAACTTTTTATTTGTTACTCTCTTACCAGAATCAAAAGCCATTTACAGTTTTTATATTTTTCTTGTATATGTTCTGTATTTGTCCTGTCCTTTGTCTTTTAAACCAGATATTTCAGAAATTTAGTTGCCTATAAGCCCTAGTTAGATGAAGAGGAAAAATACCTTCGGGTTGATGCCTCAAACAATTTTATATTCAAGTCAAGTTTGAAAAATATATAAATACATATTTATAAAAAAAATATATAGAGAGATTACGCTATGCACAGCTATACTTAACATCTATACTTACACATCAGATTTGGATAAAAAAAATTACCTAATCTTTTGTGATCAAGTTTTTATATGTGAAAATGATAAAGTAACAAAATCTATCTCTTATCGTCAATGAAATTTAAAAGAAACAGAGAAAAGTCACGTGATAAGATCCCAAAGGAATCGCTTTTCTTCAACTACATCAATCTAATCCCGGTTTCTTTGTTGTTTCTGTTGACCACTCAACTTGCAACAAAGCCATCACGTGGTCTTCCTTAATTAAATTACGTCAGACTTCGTGACAACCAATCAATTGCCCGAATCCGCTGGACTTCTGTTGGCCCGTTCAATCTTCCGGCCCGTTCAATGGTGATTTGCTCCGATGAGCGCTATTTATCAAACATGAAATATTTTGCAAAATGCTCTGATGTTATTGGTGGGTGAGGTTGATTGCGTCGAAAACAAAAATAAGTTTTCGAATAGAAAAGAAAGTAAACACAATTGGTTTATATGCGGCTTATGTATTATCATAGATTGAGTAATAATCAAGTATTGTGATATTGCTAATATTTTAATGGAATGTTTACAAATATTGTGATATAGCTAATGTTTTTAAGGGAACGTTTACAAATATTGTGATATACCTAATGTTTTGAAGGGAACGTTTACAAATATTGTGATATAGCTAATGTTTATAAGGGAAAGTTTACAAAAATCGTGATATACCAAATGTTTTTTAAAGGAACGTTTACAAAAATCGTGATATAGCTAATGTTTTTAAGGGAACGTTTACAAATATTGTGATATAACTAATGTTTTTAAGGGAACGTTTACAAATATTGCGATATAGCTAGTGTTTTTAAGGGAACGTTTACAAATATTGTGATATAGCTAATGTTTTTAAGGGAACGTTTACAAATATCGTGATATTGCTAATTTTTTAAGGGAACGTTTACAAATATTATGATATGGGTCATTTTCAAATTCCGGTGTCATTTACAGTCCTAATCAAAAATATTTTCCCTATAGGTTGTATTTATCTTTTCAACTTTTTTCTTTTTTTGTACAGATGTTGTCAAACAGTTGTTATTAAAGAAATACAAAATTGGATTAAAATAATTAAATAAAAATTATGTATTTAAACAAATGTGGTGGAGGAATAAAAAAAATGGCTGTTCCAAACAGAAAGTATGATTTTAATTCTGCAATAGAATTATTCCAATGCCGGATATTTTTGTGGGTAGCATTTACAATTGTTTAAAATATTCTATATTTTGCATTAAAAAAGGTTTTTTATAATATTTAAAGACAAATTAAGCTTTTAATATATTTAATTATTTTGTCCTGAAATTTGTGTCATGTTTGTTACCATACACTTTAAAACATATTTTTAAATCAAAATTTATATTTTCCGACTGGTAAAAGGTGTTTATCAATGCAGCAGGATTAGAGATATAATTACAAGCAGCCATCTTGAATTTCTTGTTGTTAATAGATAAAGAAGGATACCTTTTGTAGAAAGTATTTTTATTAAATGTCATGTATGACACCTTAATTTTTTATATAAATCATTTATATTTTTTTAATTTCTCAATAGATTTAATTAGCTAACAAGGTTATTTATCCAAAATAAATGTGTTGTTTATGTTTTGGTTTAGGTATTCCAAGAAAATAATTCTTCTATGAAATGTCATGTCTGTTACTTGTCATGTCTGTTACCGTCTTTGGTAACAGATATGACAATGTGTTGTATTTTTTATAATAAAACTTAATAACAGATATTTTAAAAGAACTGCATGAAAAACCTTAAAATATAGTTAATAATATTCAGTTTAATGTTTTGTTTTTTTTTAAATTCAAAAAATGAAATTAATTTTTTTTCCATAACTTCCCGTTTGTCACTGGATTTTGAAAATGACCCATATACCTAATGTTTTTAAGGAAACGTTTACAGATATTGTTAATGGTGAAATTCATAATTCATCATTTTAAATATTTATATGTTTATGAGGTTTAATACAAATGACCAGAAAAATACTCCCATAACCAGAAACGTGTAATTTATATTTTTAAATAAACGTTCATCGCATAAAATGTACTTTTTTTTTTGTATATAAATTATTATTATTTTATTTTATCTTATTTTATATTATTTCTTCTTCCAAACAAGAATTATAAATGTTAATACTTTTATTAAATAAAATGGTCGAATAAAAATATAATTTTTACTTTTTTGATATTTACAATAGAATTTCATCTGCAATGGTTAAGCTTTTAAGTTTGCTTATGAACAATATAATAAAATAAAAATTTTAATTTACTAAATTCCAAGAAATTGAATAATTGATTTGAATATGCTTCCTACACAGTTTTATTTAGCTTATGGAGTTATATCCATTAGAACATGACTATAAAATTGTTTTAAGTTTGAGAATACTTATTAAAATTATACATATGCTATTTCTAAATATTATGTTTTTCAATTATTACCTCCACATAGTGGTACATGTTATTTTTTCTATCTTTGTATTTTAAACACGAAAAAAAAAAGAAGCAAAATAAAAAAAAAAATCGAAAATATATTATACTGTATGTTGTACAACTCCTTATTTAAACTATTTGCTTAGTGAATGTTATTTTTAAAAAATGATTTTTTTTTTCGCATGTAAAGCACAGAAATGAAATTGGAAATTAGATATGTTTCTAAGTAGAAACATTTGTGTTTTTTTTAAATTTAAAATCTATAAAATGTGTAAATAAATCTTTGAAATGTGATTTTAATCATATATGTACAATTAAAAAATCTAAAATTGTATCTTTTTTTAAGTTTATATTAATTAATAATTATGTTTTACGAATTATTTTGTATCTATGTATAATTCAGAGAGTAACGAATGTTTGCAAATCAAGAATTGTAGTTATTCTGTCGATGATTTTTTAAAAATATTATTTTCAAAAATATGTTAAAAAGACTTAAATATTTTTTAAAAAAAAGATGTTATCCACACTATTAATTATAATAATAAATATAATAAACTTTTAAAATTAACAAAACCATTTTCAGGTTTATTTTATGCTGTATTTAATAAAATATACTCAAAATACACACACAATTAAAACAACGAATCATTAAAAAGTATGAGCCCTTGCTCTTATTAAATGTCAAAATACATGAAAACTGCTGTGGAAGTTTTAAATTTTAAAACTCTGATTATAAAACATACAAAGCAACAAACTCCGACATCTAAATTTTGATTTGAATTACTATACTACTTAATATGAAAATCTCATTTCCATGTATCCTACCTAAGTGACACATTTTGTTATGCTGTGTTTGTATATATTGTATGTTTTGACATTTTCATGCCCGAATTTAAATTCCTGCCAATATGAATTTCCATACTACTTAGCGAGAAGGCTGTTTTAACAAATGTCCATATAAAATAATGTATAAAAAAACTGGTAGTTAAAAATTATATAAAATATTTTGTTATTTAAAAAACAAAGTTTAAAAGTTTTATGGTATTTTGATTATAAATTTAAATTACGGTTTACGTTAAATCTGTTTGCCTATATTAAAAAAAATATTTTTATTTTATTTTATGTGTATTTAAAAAAAGAACGATTTTTTTTTCCGTTTAGTCGTCGATCCTTGGCATTTCAGTTTTTGTTAAATTTGTTTGTTTAAAAACCATGGATCTTATATCAATAAAAAAAAGGAGATAAGACCCCAATATGGAGTCGCTATCAATGTTTTAAATAATTATTTAAATTGGCAAGCACAATCCAGACAAACGTACAAAACAAAATACCAAATAATTAAAGTAAGATTAATTCTAATAACTAAGTTACTTTCTAACATATCTACGCAAAATAAAGTAAAAACCTTCTTCTGGGCTTCTATTATAAGAATATCACGTTTCTTTAAGATAATTCTGATATTACTAAAATAACAAATACGGGTTTTGATGTTGGCTGAAAAAAAACATATAGTAAAAAATAATAGTTCTAATTAATTATTTTATAAATATATCTTATTAATCTTAAATTGAGAATATTTTCCTGAGTAGAAACTATCATTTACTTTATTTATTAAGCAACAAAGCCAAAAAATGTGTCAATTTGAATATTTTAAGGTAATATTGGATACAATCATCAAAAATATCCAAAAATATATATATATTTTTTAAATAGTTCGTTTTATTTTGAATCTAACGACGGAAAACTTATGTTTCTATGTAAAGTACAACTAATTTTTTTTTTGTAAATAAATATTAAGAATTTATACAAAATTGCCTGAATAGGTAACTTTGAACTCATTTTTCATAGTGATGACTTTGTTCATGTTTGATCAAGTTTAAATTGATATAAGCTCAGATCCATTTGACAGACTGTTAAAAATGTGTGCTAGTGTTTATTTTCAAACATGTTACTTTAATTTGTCTTTAGGTATTAGTTAAATATTTAGACTAGCTGAAATACCCGTTCTGCGCACGGAAAGGAAATAAGTTACAAAATAGACACAGATAGAATATTTATAAGCGAAATAAATAATATTTTTTATTTGTCACCCATCAGGCAGAACGAAATAAAGTATTAAAAGTTCCAATTTGTAACGGAATTTTATTATCAAGAACTAGAAAGATTGATATTATGGAGAAGTTGACTATGCAATAATATGGATATATATGCGTAACTCCCGTTGATTAACATCCATACTTTAACCTTTAGTAACATCCCAGAAATGTAAAGTGAACAATTCGTATAATTGTGTAATAATAACTATTATAAGAAAGGCGACATTTTTATTTATTTGGCGACATTTCTTATTTATTTGACGACATTTTGGTGATATTTACTTATCAGCCAATCAGAATGCTGCTCATAGTTTACATACTATTAAAATGTTCCATTGTTTTAATCTTGAAATATTTCATTGTTACATTTTCTCCATGTTAATCCTATAGAAAGATTTTTAAAAAATCTTTATATTGGCAGTTGGAGTTCGAATTTTTAAAAATCCTTTCGCAGTGTACCTCTACGGCCCAAGATGAATCTGTGCTCCACATTTCCGCACTCTAGGTCTTTTGGATCTGTAGATACCCAAATTTACGTACTACGAACATCGAAAAAGGAGTTTTGCACTCCCTTAAATACGTTCGATCGGAACAAAAATAGCTCACTTTTCCTATTTAAGGTATGAGGAACAACTTTGCCAAATTTCTTCCCCATCGGTATACGGGAAGTTGGAGAATTAGTGATGAGTGAATGAGTGGGGTTTTTCGCATTTATATATATAGATAATATATTTTGTGTAATGTTGTTAAAAAAATGTTTGATCAGTGAAATGAGTGATTTTTTAAAAATTATTTTACAAATATATATATATATATATATATATATATATATATATATATATATATATATATATATATATATATATATATATATATATATATATATATATATATATATATATATATATATATTGCTAATAACAAAAATCTATAAAGGAAGTTTGTTTGTTAAGCACATTCTATTGTTTTTACAAAATTCAAAAATTTAATTTTTCAGATGATATTTTCTTGATTTATATCAAATTCGAGAATGGCCAATATTTTGTAAAATTGCATTTTTATAAAAGAAAAAAATATTGCACACATGTGTGTAAAAATTATAACATCTGCAAAATTAAAGAAGAAAAATTAAAAAATATCTGTACCCCCTTAATAAAATTACCATTATATTTTGCTGAAATCTTCGAGACGCCCATTTATTCAAAAATCACATAATCTGTCAATTCATGATTATTATTGGAATCTAACACAAAAATCTGGACACTTTAAATTCAATTTTTGCAAGAATGGAAGCAATTTCTAAATTTGAAAAAAAAATCTTACATTCTTTCAATAAAATATCTCACTTTTTTACATTAAATTCGAACTCAAAAGAAATGTCTATTTCTAATTCAACAATATTTTTAAAAACACATATTGGAAATACAATTTAAAGTTCCTTTCCGTGAAAATAAGTTCGGGATTTCGTATTTTCCCTGGGAACTCAGCGGGTAAAAGCGCATCTGCTTTTAAAACCATTAAATGTTCCAAAGGCGCAAGAAATCAACTACATTGTAAAACTGATTGCTTTTTTTGAAAAAATTCTGTAAGAATTCTTTAACATCTAGAGACTTGTTCAAGTTTGGTTCTATATCATCATATTTAGTTTACTTATGTTTTTTTTTTGTTTCGTTTGCAATAGAAGTATATTTTAAAACAGATCAGTTAAACATTTAAAAAAAAAATAATCTTATTTTAAGTCTTTTGATTACCAATTGCAATTAAGAAAATAATATAATTTTTCATATTTATCTTATTCTTCACTCAGGTACTTTTGGATTTTATGAACAACAAATTGACGAAATGTAGATGCATTTTGGCTAAAACAAATAAGTTAAACTTAATGTTGGGACATTACAGGGTAGTCACAAGTTGTTGGAAAAGGTCACTGTTTGGATGTATCCCATTTAATTGTATTGGCATAATAAATATTATTTTTGCCCGACTATAACAATATATAACCGGCCTGTATATACCATTAGTATATGCTAGCTTAATTTACCTAACTAAAAAAAATTATATATCTTAATTGATGATACTGAAAACAAGCATTATCTAACAATGCATTTTAAGAAGACAAATAATGACCATCACCCAACAATCTATAAATGCCCTGTATATATCATTAGTAGATGCTAACTTAACTTACCTCATTAAAAAGTAAATTGATGATACCGGAAAAAAGTATTATCTAACGTTTCAGTTTAAAAAGACAGACAATGACCATCACCCGGCAATCTGTAACCGTCCTGTATATATTATTAGAAGATGCTAACTAACCTCACTAAAAAAAAGTATATCTTAATTGATGATAGTGGATGAAAGTATTATCTGATATTGCAGTTTAAAAAGACAATCAATGACCATCACCCGGCAATCTGTAACCGTCCTGTATATATTATTAGAAGATGCTAACTAACCTCACTAAAAAAAAGTATATCTTAATTGATGATAGTGGATGAAAGTATTATCTGATATTGCAGTTTAAAAAGACAATCAATGACCATCACCCGGCAATCTGTAACCGTCCTGTATATATTATTAGAAGATGCTAACTAACCTCACTAAAAAAAAGTATATCTTAATTGATGATAGTGGATGAAAGTATTATCTGATATTGCAGTTTAAAAAGACAATCAATGACCATCACCCGGCAATCTGTAACCGTCCTGTATATATTATTAGAAGATGCTAACTAACCTCACTAAAAAAAAGTATATCTTAATTGATGATAGTGGATGAAAGTATTATCTGATATTGCAGTTTAAAAAGACAATCAATGACCATCACCCGGCAATCTGTAACCGTCCTGTATATATTATTAGAAGATGCTAACTAACCTCACTAAAAAAAAGTATATCTTAATTGATGATAGTGGATGAAAGTATTATCTGATATTGCAGTTTAAAAAGACAATCAATGACCATCACCCGGCAATCTGTAACCGTCCTGTATATATTATTAGAAGATGCTAACTAACCTCACTAAAAAAAAGTATATCTTAATTGATGATAGTGGATGAAAGTATTATCTGATATTGCAGTTTAAAAAGACAATCAATGACCATCACCCGGCAATCTGTAACCGTCCTGTATATATTATTAGAAGATGCTAACTAACCTCACTAAAAAAAAGTATATCTTAATTGATGATAGTGGATGAAAGTATTATCTGATATTGCAGTTTAAAAAGACAATCAATGACCATCACCCGGCAATCTGTAACCGTCCTGTATATATTATTAGAAGATGCTAACTAACCTCACTAAAAAAAAGTATATCTTAATTGATGATAGTGGATGAAAGTATTATCTGATATTGCAGTTTAAAAAGACAATCAATGACCATCACCCGGCAATCTGTAACCGTCCTGTATATATTATTAGAAGATGCTAACTAACCTCACTAAAAAAAAGTATATCTTAATTGATTATAGTGGATGAAAGTATTATCTGATATTGCAGTTTAAAAAGACAATCAATGACCATCACCCGGCAATCTGTAACCGTCCTGTATATATTATTAGAAGATGCTAACTAACCTTACTAAAAAAAAGTATATCTTAATTGATGATAGTGGATGAAAGTATTATCTGACATTGCAGTTTAAGATGACAAACAATGACCCTCAACAAGCAACCTGTAACCGTCCTGTATATATCATTAGTAGAGGCTAGCTTAACCTACCTCACTAAAAAAATTATATCTTAATTGATGTACTATTAATGTTATATATACAGGGCGGTTTGAGATTGTCGGGCGATGGTCATTGATTGTCTATTTAAACTGCAATATTAGAAAATAACAACAAGCCTTATCCATCATTGCAGTTTAGAAAGACAAACATAGCATCACCCAACAATCTGTAGCAGCCCTGTATATATCATTAGTAGATACTAAAAAGCATGTCTTAATTGATGATAGTGGAAAAAAGTATTTTCTAATATTGCAGTTTAAATAGACAATCAATGACCATCGCCCGACAATCTCTAACCGCCCTGTATATATAACATTAATAGATGCTAACTTAACTTACACCACTAAAAAAAGTATATCTTAATTGATGATAGTGGATGAAAGTATTATCTGACATTGCAGTTTAAAAAGACAATCAATGACCATTGCCCGACAATCTCTAACCGCCCTGTATATATAACATTAGTAGATGCTAACTTAACTTACACCACTAAAAAAAAGTATATCTTAATTGATGATAGTGGATGAAAGTATTATCTGACATTGCAGTTTAAATAGACAATCAATGACCATTGCCCGACAATCTGTAATCGTCCTGTTTATTTCATTAGTAGATGCTGGCTTAATTTACCTCAATAAAAATATTATATACCAATTAATGATATTGGAAACAAAGTATGACGTATCTAACATTGCAGTTTAAGAAATCCAATGGACACTATCTTTATTATGTGTTGAAATCCCAAGCGATTTCATCAAACGCATTTCAAATATTTCTCGTATTTTATCTCAAGTATTCCAATAGCATACGCGACTTATTGAATTTAAGATTCCAAAATCAGCGAAACAATGCGATTTTTATTTCGCCACTATCGGCCGAATCAGACGGTAACGAAAACAATATAGCAACGCCTACGTTTCTTGCTCTTCGAAATTTATATTTTTATATGTTAAGGGTAGAGCTTCAATCGAGTAAATAGAATTAGAGCTCAAGCTCCTTACAGAAGTTAATTCGTTGAACGTATTTGTAGCCAGAGAAATATTCAATATATATTTGATAGAAGTGTTACAGAATTTTATTTTGAAGTGATCTCGTTAAGTTAGTATATCAGATTGATTTTCTATTTCAACGTAGAGGGGAAATATGTGGACAATTGAGGGGTTTGCTGTAAAAAGGAGGTAGCTCAAATTCTTCAAGTTTGCAGAAAGCCGTAAAAAACGTTTGAAAATTCAAAAATTCCAAGTTGTGTGGAAGATATTATTTTTGATCAATCTTCTTAATTGTTCTTACATATTGTGACAGTATTTCCAAAAAAACATATATTCCAAATGACGTGGCACATGTTGGATTGTTGGAGCTACCTCTTTCTTGCAACCAAATAGATGCTCTGTCTACCTCTATGAAAAATATTTCGCAAAATAAATACAATTTACTATAATATTTTTTTATTTAAAGAAAACTTCAATTGAAATATAGCATATAACTTGGCTTTAAAAACAGAAAATTAAATTTTTAATCATCACACTCCCCCTTTGTAACGTCCGGCTCATCTTCTGCGTTGCCTGGGTGTAGTCCATCGTAGAACCACAAAAGTAAAAGGACCAACAACTCTACTGTTTATAAGTGATGTATAACCTACCTGTAAATAAAGCACGTCAGTCGTTTGGGGAAAAATGGCGGTAGCTCCAGGAGCTACCTCTATATTGCGACAGACTAATGAGACAGATAGCTCCATTTCTTGAGTAACGCGAGAACTAACGATTGGAGCGACATCTTTCTGGCACCAAACGAACAACTTTTTTTTTTACCACACGATAGTACACGCAACTCCAAATTCCCCTAGATTGGAGCTACATCATTTTTACAGCAAACCCTTCAATTCTTATCCTATGCCAACTTAATAATGAATTTTTTGTTGCAACAATATTTTATACTGTAAAAAAATAGTACTTAAAAATGAGTACCTGAACCTACTCGTTTTTCTTTGAGTACAACTGCATCGTAAATGAGCGATAATGTACTCAAATATAATTAACCGTAACTTTCTCAAAAATGAGCATTGTAATTTAATATTACTAATATCAGCTTATGCCCAAGCCTTCTTAACAAAGCGACCTGACACACTTAAAATAGTTGCTTAGAAGATGGTTTTCCACATTATTTGAATGTCCATTGCTTAAATGGAAATTGAGTTATTACAACTTATATGATTTATTTCCCATTCATTTGGCGCACATTTAAAAAAAAAAAATTGTTTATAACTTCTTCAAGTTGCCCTGGTAGTTTAACGGATAAGGCGCTCTCGACTGCTGATTACCAGCTGAACTAATTTATCCATTTTGCAAATGGAAGCCCAATGTTTAATTTACACCAGTCCTCTATACATGGCGGATTTTTTGAGGACTCTGCACTTTCAAAGTTGAGGTTCGAACCATCATGAATAATTCGCTACTTTAAACGATCGGCATTCGCACACCATGGTAATGGTGATTTGTTTATTCAAAAGTCTACCAAAACCATGCATCTCAGTAACAAATTGCGCACCATAAAAATCATAAATATCTCTTATATACTTTATATATAAAGAAATTGCAAAGTTTGACTATATTTCTTAGTCCAATACAAATTGAATTTTGTTTGGGAACATATACAAAATGTGTGATTGATGAGTGGTAAAATAAAATATAATTTATTTTAATATCCAAATCCATTGTATCAGAAAAAAAAAATCAGAAACCGCTACAGAATTTCCGAGTTACTATAAAGATTGATTTAAATTCGTATTCTTACTAGAAAATACTCGCAAGTCCGAATTGAATCAACTTCTAGTTTATGTATTACTGATGTAATGGGATTTTGTTGAATATCAAATACTTCTCAAACTCAAGAATATAATATTGTATATATAATTACTATTCGTTTATATATTTACCGAGAAATGTGATTTCCATATAATATAGAACTGCATCTACAAAAACTTTTAGGTTTAAAAGTTTATCAATGCTATTTGGAGTGTCGGATATTTACATTATATCTTTTACATTTAAATACGATTTTCCTAAATATTCTAACAGATCATTGTAGTGACCAACAATATTGGAAAGTTATTGATACAGAAAATAAAAAATTATATTTAAATAATATTTTTTAAAAAATCGTGGTACTTTTTGTAAAATCATTTACGGTTTCATTGTCTATAAAATTAATGTACTCATAAAAAAGAGAAGTATATCCAAATAATGTCATCTGTCTGACATACTCATTTGTAGAACTTAATTAAATACTTCAAAACATTCTTTTAGTCGAGTTCGTGAACTTCTTTAAATAAATAATACTACCAAATAAAGAGTTAGAAAAACGATTATGTTCTTTATTTTGTTAATTAAAGATAACAAAAAGTCATGTTAGATACATGTTTGTTCTTTTCATTCAGTATGTTAATTTTGAAATAAGAGTATAGTAAAACAAACTGTTTGATAATACTTCTAATTCATGTAAAAAATTATTTTGTTAAAATTCTATCGTTTAAATAAAGATGAGTCGTTAGATGATGATATTAAAAGATGGTATTGCGCAAAGAAACTATTTTTATTTTACTGCAATTTACAGATTTCCCTAAGAATTCAGAAACTATAAAAAATTAATACAATCGAATTTTTTATCAATTAATTCTCTAGAAGATACATCGATGCGTTAAACTCCAAGAACACCTTTGACATTAGAGTTGTTTTTGGGGAACAGTTATCTCATTTGTTGTACTTTCCTCCAAGATTCATATTTTTATACACACTTACATACCATGACTAACGTGACGACGTTTGGGCAATGTCAGATTTAATGCGCACCAGCCCGGTGTACCGTAAGGTTTGGTTCGTCAATGCTTTACACATTTTTAAAAAATTCAGTTCAACGATGTACCATATCTTGGTGAAAAACAGAGGTATGCCAGCAAATTACACCATATTATGGCTTAATCTAGGTTGAACCAAAATCTTTTATTGGAAAAAAAGCGGAGGTTTCACCGATAATTGGTTCAACCTCTTTAATTGAAACCGAAATTTTCGGTGTCGCTACATCAAGAAGCCGGAGAATCCAATCCAAGAAAGACAACGGCGAACAAGGGCATCGATGGCCCAATGGATAAAGGCGTTCAGCTATAAATCCGAGGATTCCTAGTTCGAGCCCAATCGGTGGACCAGACAAAAAAAAGTAACAAAAAGTTGTGATCTTACCCAGCAAAAAAAGTCAGCATAAAACTTTCATCAAAATTTTGAAATTGAAGGTTTTATGCAGGAAAACTGCAGTTTTTTTGAAGATCTATAAAATTAAAGGTTTTTGTTTCAATGTCCTTCATAAAATCTGTAAAAAACCTTCATAAAAACTTGCAAAAAAGCTTCAAGTTTTAATCATGAAGGAAAAATGCAGATGTTTTAAAGGTTTTATGCAGGAAAATTAAAAACTTCAAAAAAACTGCAGTTTTTTGTTTCAATATCCTTTATAAAGCCTTCAAAAAACCTGAAAATTGACAATTTTGATGAAGGTTTCATGCTGACGTTTTTTGCTGGGTATGTTCGGAATGTCGCCAGGTTCGCTACAAAAATACTAAGAGAACTCGAGTTTTGAGTTTTATATACAACGTTATGAGTTTTGGTGCAACGTTTCACCACTAAATGGTATCCGGTATGGTAAATGGTAAAATGGTGAAACTAAGCACCAAATGTTGGCGCAAAGTCGCAATAATTTTTAACAGTGTACGCATGCCTGTTTGAACCATTAGAGATCCATTAGGGGCGACGGTTTTTTGCGTAATAGATCATTTGGATTGCGGCTTAATCCTGATGAAGGACAAATACAAATAACACCAAGAAATTGTATTTGTGTCGCTTTTTCTCTCTCTTTTAATACTTAAAAAACCCTTTTGCCAAACATTTTCATGTAGTTTGAAATACGACATCCGATATTTTATGCCCTTTGCAATGGCAAAAATACATCACCGTTGATACAAAAGGTTGAAACTTTTTTTGGGGCTAAGCAATTTATTCCACCTACGATTTGCCGATTTAAAATTTAAATGAGATGAACAGTTGCGTGATGTCTTTTTTTATGGGCGTAAATCCGGGAAGGAACATTTAAAACAACCATAAATCTTTAAAGAGTAAAATCAAGTGTTTGTTTTCCTTTAGTTTTTATGTTTGAGTATTAAAAAAGTTATATATTTTGTGCTTCGTATATTAAAGAACTTTCGAAGTTTTTGAATATATATCCGGTACCCCATCTAAATTCTTGCTATTAATTATTAATACACTTAAAACCGTTCTCCAGAAGAAGTTCAGATGAATTGGGTGACAAAAAAAATAGATTTTTAAACTTCATTTGTCCTTGGTTCAAAATAAGTGGGAGCCCCAGTTGCTCAGTGGATAAGCTACTAATCAGAGGATTGGTGGTTCGAATCTGTGCGATGGACTTGACAAAGAAAAGTAAAATAGTAGTGATCTTGCGATCGGAGGGTTGCCAGCTTCGCTACAAAAATACTAGAAAGTCGTCCAGAACATCCAATAAATTATACTGACGTGTATATGGGACTGGTGCACGATACATCTGATCGGGGTCCAATGTCCTGACGTCTATTGAGGTTGTGTCAGGTGCCAGCTCAGGTGTTGTCCTCGTCATCTGGCCATGGTTCAAAAATACGAGGCATCGTTTCCGGGTCTTTCCTTCGAGATAGGCCCCGAATCGTCGCCAACAGCCCACTGTGCAGCTCTAGTGCGACGTTAATTAAACAAACAAAGCATCAAAATAAGTAGGCAGTTTTCCGGATCTTTCTTACGAGTTAGACCCAGAATCGTTACCAGTACCTAAAAGTACAGTTCTAGTACATTTTGTTCGCTGTTTATAGTACACGGTGGAAAGTACACGTAACCTTTATAGTATGGGTCCCAGTTGTCCCCTGATCCGAAGAATGTCGGAGGAGGGGGGGGGGGAGGCTTACAGCCCCGATATACCATCGTCTGCTAGCAACCAAACGGTAGCCAGACCAAAATGAAGACAACCAGACCAAAGGTTTGGAGAACGGAGTACCAGCCAAGACGTTGCCCTCATTATCTGACCATAGTTCAAACTTACAAAGCATTGTTCTCGATTTACCTTTAGGGTTAGATAGAGGACCATTTCCTATTGCCCATTGTGAAGATGGGTTGATTAAAAACCATGCACTAGAGCTGCGCATTGAGCTATTGGCGACGGGACGGTTCGTGGCCTCTCGAAGAAAAGACCCAGGAACAATGAATAGTATTTTTGAACCATGGTCAGATGACAAAGACATAAGCTGGCGTAGAATTATAGGTAAGTTCAGACAACGCATTGTTACTTCACATAGACCCTGGCAACTCTCCGATCAGAAGTCCACTGCATTTTATGGATTCCGTGGCCGAGTGGATTAGTTGGTTGGTTGGTTTGTTAATTAACGTCGCACTAGAGCTGCACAGTGGGCTATTGGCGACGGTTCGGGGTCAATCTCGAAGGAAAGACCCGGGAACAAATACACATACACACACACATTCATACATGCACGTCGTTATTTTAGAACCATTGTCAGATGACGAGGAAACACCTGAACTGGCACCCAACGCCTTCAATAGACATCGGGACTTTGGACCCCGATCAGATGTATCGTGCATCAGTCCCGTATACACGCCAGTATAATTTGTTGGATATTCTGGATGACTTTCAAGTATTTTTGTAGCGAAGCTGGCAACCCTCCGATCGCAACCGAGTTGATTAGACGTCAGCTGGGAATCCAAGGATCCCCGGTTCAAAACCTTGCGTTGGACTAGACTAAAGAATAGTAAAAAGTAGTAATATTGCGATCGGAGGGTTGCAAACTTCGCTACCAAAATACTAGAATGTCGTCCAGAACATCCACAAAAAATAACGGCGTGTATAAGGGGCTGGTGCACGATACATCTGATCGGGGTCCAAAGTCCCGACGTCTATTGAAGGTGTTGGGTGCCAGCTCAGGTGTTGTCCTCGTCATCTGACCATGGTTCAAAAATACAAGGCATTGTTCCCGGGTCTTTCCTTCGGGATAGGCCCCGAACCGTCGCCAATAGCTCACTGTGCAGCTTCAGTACGACGTTGATTAACCAAACCAAACCACTGCATTTTAACATTTTTTGGCAGGTTTCTGATACCAGCTGTATTCGAACCACTTACTGTAACTGCTGGAAGGCTCAAAACTTGCTTCCTCTATGGGCGCGTTGAAGCCAATTAAAAGCAGCCATGATGTGCCCCAATTTTTTTTTTTTAAAGTGATTTAGTGGTGTTTTTTAATACCAAAGTGTTAAGTACTACTTCTAGAGTACCGGCGCTGGATAATTATAATGGACTGTATAGCTTTTTGGTAACAAACGATTTATTATAAAGAGATTATGCAAGCAACCGGTCATTCTGAGCCGGGAAACGGAGAGACGGTGAGTTTGGTCATCCTAGACCCATGCTAAAAAACGCCCTAATCTTACGAGCGCAGTCTTCCGAATGAGGGTGTGCCAAAGTGTTTTCAGGAGAAAGAGCGCCAAGCGCGCCAACGAGTGGGAGAAAAGATGCCAATGCTCAATCGCCCTCCGCCTCCGGCGCTCGCATGGTACATAACATTCCGCCCGGCGTTGCAATGTGAAACATTCAAAAAGAGGTTATACATAAACTTACAAGACATAAGATATATACAAAGTTACAAATAATATTATAAAGTTACATTTAACATTACATAGCAGGTAAAATGCACAGTTTGGTTATAGGTCTTTTTAGAGTACCAGTTTTGGTACGTACTAGCACAACTCTAGTTTTCCCATCTACACCTGGAAATAACTGTACTATTCTACCTAATAACCATTTACAAGGAGGCAAGTTTTCGTCCTTTAGTATCACCACAGTGTTCAATTTAACATTTTCCTTGGTGAATTGCTATTTATTTCTTTGCTGCAAATGATTTAAATAATCGCGATGCCAACGTTTCCACACATACTGTGTAACTTTAGTTGAACGTTGCCAACGTGTCAATCTATTGTCTGGGGTTTCAGAAAGATCTGGTTCTAACAATGCATTTAAAGGTCGACCCACTAAGAAATGACCAGGAGTCAAGGCTTCCAACTCATTTGGGTCAGTAGACAAGGGAGTTATTGGCCTTGAATTTAGAATTCCCTCTATTTACACAACTACTGTTAGAAATTCTTCATAAGTGTAACTAGCACTACCCATAACTCTTTTCAAGTGAAATTTAAAGGAACGGACACCCGCTTCGTAAATTCCTCCAAAATGTGCAGCTCTAGGAGGATTAAATTTCCATTCTATGCCTTCGGATGACAAATAGCTAGCCAAAACTTCGTCGGGATTCCCAACAAGATTATGCAAACGTTTAATTTCAGCACTGGCTCCCACAAAATTTGTCCCGTTATCTGATAGTAGTGAGGAGCATAAACCTCTCCTAGCAAAGAACCTCTTCAAAGTTGCAATGAAGGTGTTAGAAGTTAAATCCGAGACTACTTCAAGATGTATAGCTCTAGTTGCCAGGCAAACAAAAACAGACACATAGATTTTGCTCAAAGACCCTTTTCTTTGACCCTTGTACTTAATAAGAAAAGGTCCGCAAAAATCGACACCAGTATTGGAAAATGGGGGAGCAGGGTTAACTCTTTTAGTTGGAAGGTCTCCCATTAATTGATTACCTACAACAGGATTGCTTCTAGTGCAAGTAACACAATCATAAACTATTTTTCTACATAGATTTTTGCCATTAAGTGGCCAGTATTGTTGCCTAACACAGTGTAGTAAGGATTGTGGGCCAATGTGAAGAAACTTTTTATGGAAGTATTCCACAACTATTTTGGTAAATTTGTGACCCTTTGGCAAAAGAGCTGGATATTTTTGTTGATAAGTTAAATTTGAGTGATTTAACCTACCACCCACTCTCAGAATTTTGTCATCATCAAGAAAGGGATTAAGAGATTTCACTTTACTTTGGGGCTTTACTTGTTTACCCTTATTTAAATCAATTAACTCATCATGAAACTCCTTTTCTTGTGCCCATTTGATTAGTACAATCTCCGCCCTTTTAAGCTCTTCAGATCCAAGAGGCCCATTTTTCCTTTGCATAGGATATTTCACATTATTAAAAAACCTAAAGATAAAACTTAAAATACGAACAATTTTAACATAACTATTAGATATACTCATTATATAATCACTTAATGAATTTTCTAACAACACTGAAGATGAAGTTGTTGCAAGTGAACCACTGGTGCTTACAGTAAGAGCCAAATGCCACTCATCACTATTCTTGGGATTTTTGAGCTCGTTGAAATACTCACATGAAGGTGGACCTACTGCATCATTTGGCACATGAGGTTCTCGTAGAAATACAGGACCAGTGAACCACAAACTATTGTTCACTAGCTGTTTTGGATCTAGACCTCTTGAGATGAGATCTGCAGGGTTCTGTTCAGACGGCACATGACGCCATTGCTGGACCTCTGTGAGCTGCTTAATTGTAGCAACTCGATTGGCGACAAAGGTCTTGAGGCGCATTGGATCACCTCTTAGCCAGGCAAGCACGATTGTAGAGTCTGACAAAAGTAGCTCTCTGCTACCTCAAGCTTGATGGATCTTGCAACTTTGTTATAAAGCTGCGCTAGTAATACTGCTGCAGAGAGCTCTAGCCTTGGAATAGTGACGGGCTTGATTGGCGCAACTCTACTTTTACTGCACAGTAAACTGACTTGAATTTCACCACTCGAAGATGAAGACTTAATGAAAATAGCTGCTCCGTATGCTTTTGCAGATGCGTCTGCAAAACCGTGCACTTCATAGATATTCAAATTTTCACCTAAAACACATCTTGGCACTTTAATATTATGCACTGAAGGTAAAGAACACAAAAACTGTTCCCACTCTTGAGCCTTTTCTTTAGGAAGGGAGTCGTTCCAGTCCAGTGGTAATGACCAAAGCTGTTGCATGAAGATTTTAGCTTTTGTGATAATAGGGCCTAGGAGGCCTAGGGGGTCGAAAAGCTTAGCAATGGTTGACAAGACTGATCGTTTTGTTAGCACTGGTGAAGGCTCCACAGTCACTTTATAAGAGAAAAGATCTTTATCTGGGCACCACAAGAGTCCTAGAACTTTTGTTTCTTTCGCAAAAGTATAGCCTTCAGAAATTGCTGAACCCTGGCTAACGAGTTCAGGATGGTTTGCAGACCATTTATGCAGCTCCATGCCACCTCTTTGCATTATTTGAATTAATTGTCGCTGCAATTCCTTGGTTTCCTCTATATTAGAACCACCAGAGAGAACATCATCCATGTAAAAGTCGTTTTTAACAACGTTGGCTGCCTGAGGAAAATCGATCCTTTCGTCGCAAGCCAGTTGCTTTAGTACTCTGGTTGCTAGATACGCAGCGTTGACCAAGCCGTATGTTACTGTAGCCAACTCGAACGTCTTAACGGGCTTGTCAACACCTTCTTTCCAAAGGATTCGCTGAAGACATCTTTGCTCAGGATGCACCCAAATCATTCGATACATCTGTCATCATCGAACATCTGCAGTGAATGCAATTAGGTGCTTTCTAAAACGTAGAATAATTGAGAATAAGTCGTCTTGTATGATTCCACCATTATACTGCAAGGAATTCAGTGAGTTTCCATTAGAACTAGGGTTTGATGGGTTAAAAACTACTCTCAATTTTGTTGAGCTCTTGTCAGGTCTATGGACGCCTAAATGTGGAATGTAGTACTGACCACTTTTTTCGCTATTGTCCTTAACTTCTATCATGTGACCGAGATCTTCATATTCTTTTAAAAAATCTTTATACAAAGATAAGTACTGAGCATCTCTTCCCAAACGGTTCCATAACGAATTTAATCTTTTAAGGGCAATATCTTTTGAATTTCCCAAACTAGTTGGATTTTCTTTAAAGGGCATTTTAACGGTGTAGTGCCCATCCTGCTCTCTTTTGTGTGTTTGCAGAAAATGTGTTTCGCAAAACTCTTCTTCTTGTCCTTTCATTACAGGTTCCTCTAGGGATTCGATTTTCCAAAATTTCTTTAATATTTCATCAAGATTGTCATTTGTAACGGAAAGTCCGCAATGCAATGCTTCATTGGACTTGAAAGAACCTTCTCCGCTAACAACGTATCCAAACTTGGTTTCTTCTTGTAAAATAAGGTTGCTATTAGGAGGTCTGATTTGATTTGATTTCAATATCTCAAAAAATACATTGGCACCCAACAGTACATCAATTTTCCGAGGGATTAAAAATTCAGGATCAGCCAACTCTATATTTGAAGGCAAGGAATGTGCTGGAAAATCAATAAGAGATGAAGGTGTTTTGGCCACAATTCTTGGGACAATTAGAAATTCCATTTTTTGTTTGAAGTCCTCTTTTTTATTAGATACTAAAGAATTAGTTTTAGACTTTATTTCAGTTGTTAGTCCATTTAATCCGTATATTGAAGATTGGAATTTTACTTGAGGTAGTCCTAACATGATGGCACAATCCCGTGTCAAAAAATTGGTTTCGGAGCCTGAATCTAATAGACATCGAACTGGTATTTTTATTCCCTGCGAATTTCTAATCTTAATGATGGCAGTGGGCAATAACGCTGTTTTGATGCGCAATCCTGAACCATCAGAAGAAGCAGCTGTTGTACAAACAGACTGTTGATTTATTTCCCCGGTTTCAGTTGAAGCCTCTTGAGCACGAGTAACCTCTTTTGATGTACTCGGATCGTGCGAAGGTGCGGGATTATGTAAAAGCGAATTATGCATCTTCTGACAATGTTTGCATTTAAACTTAGATTTGCAAGCTGACACTCTATGAGCTCCAAAACAATTAAAGCAAAGCTTCTGCTGTTTGATAAAGTCAAATCTTTCATTGATATTTAGTTTTTGAAATTCCACACATTTGAAGAGAGAGTGCATGTTTTTACAAAAAACGCATGGTTTTAAACCATTGCTGCTAAGCATGAAATTGTTTGATTTATTTACTATTTTGGGCCTAAAGGGATATGTTTTTTCTGGCCGCACATTCTCTAATAACTGACATCTGATTTTTAGAAATTCAATAAATTCATCCCACTGGGGCGGATTATTAGAGTTTAATGACATTTCGTATTGCTTACGCGTTTCTTGATCAACTCTACTCAACAATATATTAATTAAAATAGCTCTACTTAAATCATTTTGCTTAAAATCGATCGACTCTAATGCTCTGACGTTTTTGAGCACTTTATCCAGCAACGATCTAAGTTCTTTCGAAGATTCGCTTGTTAATTTTTGCACATTTATAATTTCATTAATGTGGCAATTCACAATCATGCGTTTGTTGTTGTATCGCTCTTCAAGCGCTTTAAAAAGAGAGTCATACGAATCTTCAGTTGTTTGAATGTCCTTTGCGTTACCCTCCAAGGCCGATTGCAAATAATACAGTTTTTGTTGGGGGGTTAGTTGTTCATTCTCTTCAATTAACGATGTGAATTGCTTTTTAAAATTATTCCAATCAGCGTAAGATCCGGCGTATTTTGGAAGTGGTATTTCTGTTAACTTTACCGTTACCCTACGCGGTGACTCATCACCTATTCTATTTTGAGTGTTAGGCGAGCCCAAAGCATTACTATTCAAGGAATATAAAAGTTCTTTCAGGCTTACCTCAATGTTTTCAGTATCGTCTTCCAAACTGCATAGTATATCTTCATGCTCTGTGAGATCTTTATCATCTTTTATCAGCTGGTGATACTCCAAATGCAATTCTTCCAGTTGAGAGCTGATCTTTTTAACTTTTTCTATCTTGACATTTAAGCCGATTTCACTCGTTGAACTGGCTTCTTCCTTTATAAACGTTGAGAGCTTCGTTATTTGGCCTTTGAGCAGGCCGCGCTTTCGGTTTAGTGCTGATATATCCATAATCGAAACCAAAAGTTCTACGTTTACACTAAAAAGTTCAAAGCTCGAACGAAAAAGTCCAAGGTCCTTACTTTAATAATGACATTTTAGTTTTAAATTCTAAAGCTTGCTTTTTGCTACTGTTTCGTTTCCTCAAAATCAAAACACTCCGGGAGATCGGACCATGTTAAGTACTACTTCTAGAGTACCGGCGCTGGATAATTATAATGGACTGTATAGCTTTTTGGTAACAAACGATTTATTATAAAGAGATTATGCAAGCAACCGGTCATTCTGAGCCGGGAAACGGAGAGACGGTGAGTTTGGTCATCCTAGACCCATGCTAAAAAACGCCCTAATCTTACGAGCGCAGTCTTCCGAATGAGGGTTTGCCAAAGTGTTTTCAGGAGAAAGAGCGCCAAGCGCGCCAACGAGTGGGAGAAAAGATGCCAATGCTCAATCGCCATCCGCCTCCGGCGCTCGCATGGTACATAACACAAAGCATTGTAGAAATATTAAATGTTTATAAATATCATATTTTCTTCTTATAGAATTATTTTTTATATTCCCAAACAAATAGTTTTTGCTTTTCCTTTTTAACTACTTCGACTTTGACTTACAAATGACTTCCTATTTAAATAGCAGATTGCATTTAAAATGGGTTTAAAAAGAAAATAAAACAAATTAACCATAATCAATATATGTCGGCTTTTTTTTACATGATAAATATACGAAATATTGCGGTATCAAGAACAGTGGGGCACATCATGGAGGCATCCACATTGGCTTCAAGTCAACAAAATGTCTTGCGCGATCCAAAAGTTACAGTTAGAAATCAGTGATTCGAACTCGCTATCGTCTGGTTACTAGCCGACGACGGTACCTTCGGGTAACGAGCCCTGCCACTGTGAAGATGTAAGGTGGAGTTAATTTAACCAACCTATCTAAAAAAATAAGACATATTAAATTAAAATAACTATTAAAAAAATATTAAATTAAACTGATTATTAAAAAAAATAATATTAAATTAAAATAATTATTAAAAAAAATAATATTAAATTAAAATAATTATTTAAAAAAAATATTAAATTAAAATAATTATTTAAAAAAATATTAAATTAAAATAATTATTAAAAAGTAATATTAAATTAAAATATTTATTAAAAAATAATATTAAATTAAAATAATTATTAAAAAAATAATATTAAATTAAAATAATTATTTAAAAAAAATATTAATGTAAGGTATGTTGTATAAATGAAAATAATAATTAAATAAAATAATATTAAATTAAAATAATTATTTAAAAAAAATATTAAATTAAAATAATTATTTAAAAAAATAATATTAAATTTAAATAATTATTTACAAAATATTAAGTTAAAATAATTATTTAAAAAAATAATATTAAATTATAATATTTATTTAAAACAAATATTAAATTAAAATAATTATTTAAAAAAAAAGTAAGTTAAAACAATTATTAAAAAAATAATATTAAATTAAAATAATTATTTAAAAAAATATTAAATTAAAATAATTATTTGAAAAAAAGAAATATTAAATTGAAATAATTGTTTAAAAAAAATATTATAAACACTTAAGGTATGTTGTATAAAGATAAATAGTTGACAGGAAATTTTAATACAACTGTAAACAAAATATCAAAAATCCACATAAATATTTTTTTTAATATATTAAGGGATATTTTCCCGAAGTTTTCATTTGTAGACATATAAGTTTAAACTATTGCAATACCCTTATAAAATATTAAATCCCGGACCCGTTTTAATAAATTTCTTTTATATCAAATACTTTATAACACTGTGTTAAGAACACTCCACTTTCAACAAAACAAAAACCCTCACAATCCCGTTTTTTGTGTTGTTTTATATTCTTTGTACTTCAACATCGTAATCCGATCAACAATCGTCTGAAATTGTGAAAGAAAATAATCTGAATTATGAAATGTTATAAAATATCAGAAATATTAAATAAATGTTGATTTTAACATTAATATATTTCCCTATAAAATTGGCTCGGAAGAAATCTAACATATTAATATATTTCTTTATATCTTTATATTAAGGATTAGGATTAATACATGAAATTGGAATGACCGTATGATAATTATTGCGTGAGCCCCCCCCCCAGTCATTCGGGTGAAAGTTGTCAGTGAATATTTTATGACCAAGGCATCAAAACGTTTAACGGTCTGTTCATAGAAGACAGTATCATCAACGGCTTGTTTAAAAAAGCCGTTAAAATGAATAATTTGTAACGAATTTAAAAAAAAAAAAAACGGTGATGTTCATGAGATGACAGTACGATTCGACACTGATCTACATTATCTTTACTTTGATATCTCATGATGTGTTGAGCCCCAGTTGCTCAGTTGGTAAGGCGTTCAGCTTCTAATCAGAGGATTGGTGGTTCGAATCCGGGCAATGGACTTAACATAGAAAAGTAAAAAAGTCGTGATCTTGCGATAGGAGGGTTGCCAGCTTCGCTACAAAAATACTAGAAAGTCGTCCAGAATATCCAACAAATTATACTGACGTGTATACGGGACTGGTGCACGATACATCTGATCGGGGTCCAAAGTCCCGACGTCTATTGAAGGCATTGGGTGCCAGTTCAGGTGTTTCCTCGTCATCTGACCATGGTTCTAAAATAACGAGGTGCATGTATGAATGTGTATGTGTTCCCGGGTGTTTCCTTCGAGATTGACCCCGAACCGTCGCCAATAGCACACTGTGCAGCTCTAGTGCGACGTTAATTAACAAAACAAAACCAACTCATGATGTGTTAAGATCCATTGCGTATAATGGACGTAAAAGGGATCTGAACCACATAAATATTATATATGATTAAATATTAATATATTTTTTTAAGTATACGAAAAAAATAGATTATTATGTCTCTTTAAAAACAGTATTATAAAATATTTGATATCAGAGAAATTTATTAAAACAGGCCCGGGATTTAATATTTTATTCTTATATCCGCATAACGCCTTTTCTTCACATGGTTCAACAGAATTCCCGGGATTTCCTTTCTGGATAGAAACCGAACAGTCGATAAAGTCCATTGTTTTAGCGGTAATGCAACGTTAACTCGACAAACTACCTTTATTTTACTCTAGTGATAGTTAGCGTTGTAGAAAAATTACATAATTATATATATATATATATATATATATATATATATATATATATATATATATATATATATATATATATATATATATATATATATGTATGTTGTAAAGATCCTTTTAAGTCCCTTCGGCGCAATTTAACCTTAACAAATGAGGTATCAAAAGAAAAAGAATTTCAAGGAATAGTGCCGAATCGTACTTTAATCTCATATAAATACCCACGTTTATTTTTAAATACGATTAAAAAATTCATTTTAACTCACATTTTTAAATAAGCCGTTGATGATGGGTATATTCAAGTACTCATTTTTTAAGTACATTTTTTTACAGTGAATAAACCATTCATTTTGCTATACTTTAACTATTTTGGTTGTGGTTATTAATGCTCAGCGACTTGTTTTTAATATAAATGAAGTATTTCGGAAAAAATAATATTTTATTTACAAATGGGATATATACAAAAAATACTTGTAAATTTTAATTCTCAATTCGATAAAATTTATCTTTGAAAGCATAACAACATTCAAAGAAATATCAAATACTAGAAACTTATAATGAATTCAAGAGTCTGTATATTTTGCATACTTAAATCAATATTTGTTAGAATAAATAACAGACTTTGCATTTTAGTATTATGTTCTTACTTCGGTATATAGAAGTTTATTGTTTATTTATCTTTTTTCTCTTATTCCTCTTGCAAGGATATTATATATTTTATTTGACTATTATTGCAGTTGGAGTAACTTCAAGTAGTGGTAGGATTATGTACATCGCTATTGGGAATCTATAGAGAAAGAATATTGTTATTTTTGAAGCTTTGTTTTTGTTACACTAAGGGTATTACTATTTAATGGTAGTTGAAAATACGATTATTTATTGCCAAGAGTCCAATATTATTAGTAAAGTAAAAGTGTGAATATAATAATTTATCTGAGATTAACTTTGTTATCCTTTCTTCTTATTCACGTGCAATATAAAGTAATGAAAGTAAGATAGTTTAAAATTAAAATATCGATGTTATATGTTAATACTCTAAATAAAATATACTTAAAAATGATACCTGAATATACTCGTTTTACTTTAAGTGCCATTAAATCGAAAATGAGCGATAACGTACTCAAATTTAAGTAACTGTACTGTATAAAAAATGTGCATTGGGATTTAATATTTCTAATCTCAGATTCTGTTCAAGCCATTTTAACAAAGGGACGTCGCCAATAGCTCATTGTGCAGCTCTAGTGCGACGTTGATTAATCAAACCAAACCAAACTAAAAAAGGGACATGGTATACTTAAAATAATTGTTCAGAAGATGGTTTTCCATATTATTCGATTAAATGGGATTTATTACTTGATTAAATGGGAATTGATTAAATACCATTTATTCGAGTTTCCATTTAATCGATCGATTAAATTGGAACTGCCAATTATCTTACTTCCCATTCTTTTGGCACACTTTTTTAACATTACTTCTGTTTATAACTTCTTCAAGTCGCCCAGGAAGATTAACGAATGAGGCTCTGGACTGCGATGCGTGAGGATCTGGGATCAATTCTCGGTAAGTATTGGTTATAATTGTCGATATTTATTGAATTTGATTAATGAAGACAGTCTATGGAGGCTAGTATCTGCTCTTTTAATTAATTTTTACTCATTTTAATCATTTTTAAATGCACGTCTTTTTCAAAATTGAAACTTATGAGTTCACAGCCATGATAAGAATCGAATGTACTTAAAAATAAGTACAATTTACTTATTTTTGAGTACCAACCTATTTCTAACAGTGTAGTGTTTCCCTGTTGATGCAAAAATTATAATAAAAAATAATCCCAGACATGAATTCAAATAATAATCTATATAATCTCAGACATGAACTCAAGTAATAATCTATATAATCTCAGACATGAATTCAAATAATAATCTATATAATCTCAGACATGAATTGAAGTAATAATCTATATAATCTCAGACATGAATTCAAATAATAATCTATATAATCTCAGACATGAATTCAAATAATAATCTATATAATCTCAGACATGAATTCAAGTAATAATCTATATAATCTCAGACATGAATTCAAATAATAATCTATATAATCTCAGACATGAATTCAAATAATAATCTATGTAATCTCAGACATGAATTCAAATAATAATATATATAATCTCATACATGAATTCAAATAATAATATATGTAATCTCAGACATGAATTCAAATAATAATCTATCTAATCTCAGACATGAATTCAAATAATAATATATGTAATCTCAGACATGAATTCAAATAATAATCTATATAATCTCAGACATGAATTCAAATAATAATCTATATAATCTCAGACATGAATTCAAATAATAATCTATGTAATCTCAGACATGAATTCAAATAATAATCTATATAATCTCAGACATGAATTCAAATAATAATCTATATAATCTCAGACATGAATTGAAGTAATAATCTATATAATCTCAGACATGAATTCAAATAATAATCTATATAATCTCAGACATTCAAAGATCAAGTAAATTAATCATGATATAAAAAAATAGAGCACACTGTAACATCTAAAGTAGTTTATATGCAGAGTCTGCTATAAAAAAAATAGATATCCCCACTGTACTGGCATTTTTAATTCATTGAATATTTTGTGCGAGCACTTCTGCTCGACATGCTCCTTCGTGCGTCTTCGGTAAGCTTTAAGGCGAGGAGTGCTAGCACCATCTTTCGATTCTAACAGTTTCCGTTGCTAACGGGTGATCACGTGATATTTCTTCCCAGAAACGTCACTCTCGATGAGACGATACAAACATAAAGTGTTGGAATCGATGGATGTTGATGGCGCCCCATGTCCATCATTAATTCAATCCTCGATCTGATCTTTGTAAATTTAGTCTCTCCGCCTTGTCATTGGTTTAGACTTTTTGATTTTTAGTATTTTTTTTTTTTTTCATTTTGAACTGCTTTTTTAACCTGCTTCGAAAAATCGCAACTTTCCATTTAAAACATTCTTCGCACTGCCTGTTTAAACTGTCAAGTTATTAAATGGAATTGTAGTACACGTTGTTTTCTTCAAGTTAAGCATGAATTCTCCACAGCCGGTCGATCGAAAGTACAACTTTAACCATAATTCGATTAGCATCGCTCCCCCTTCCCCCCCCCCCCCAACACGCGGTACAAAGAGGGAAACTGGACTACGTGGCACCACACCAATTTCTACACGATGGTGGGTTATTTATATCAATAATTGTTTCTTTATTGAGTTATATTTCTTTGACATGCCCACACTCACTTTATGTCACGCTCATTTCTGCTGATAACCGCTACACCTGGCAGGGATGAATTTAGGCATAGGCTGCAGCCTAGGGGCCTAGATAACAAAGGGGTCACACCACAAAGGGCCATACACCAAAAAAGTTCAAAGTCAAATTGCAAAATTGATTTGGAAGAATACAAATCCAAATCCTAATGCAAATAGTATACTATAATCTTTTTACAATGGAGAATCATTATTTTTTTCTTAACAGATTTGTGCAATGTAAATATACTCTACTTATGTTATATTCTTTAAAATAAAACATGTTTAATGTGTTATAATTACAATGGCATTATTTCACTTTTTTCTTGGAAATCAATGGTTTTTATATTTCTTACATTGTTATTTTGCTTAGAACCATTTGAGGGTAATATAAAGGCGAGTAATGTCTTCCCACCACGAGATCAACTCTAAGTTGGGTTACCAGCGCAGAACGTTCCAATGATGTGGAAATAGTTGCTATTTTGGCGAGTTATTCGCATATCCTATTAGAATATGAATTACAATTATTTTTGTAAAGTCATCGTAATTTTCAGAGATTTTGAGGATGCTTCATCGGAACAAAAGCTGACGATATTGAAAATAATTTTAATAGCTTGAGATGCAGGGTCTTTCCTTTGTTAAAAGTACATTCCATCTTAGAAAGAACTTCACAAGAAATTGCAAAAAATATCCGTTGAAAAATCAGACAAACGCAAATGAAATACCGAAATCAAAAACGTATTGAAATAATTATATAAGGATAATTAAAGAGCGTAGTTTAGTATAACCAGAAACGGACGAAAATGCGAAGAAAGATGTCTTCAATTCGTCAAATTGAATTATTCCTTTTATATTCCACCCCCCGAATCGAATAAATTCGCCGTTTCCACAGCAGCCGACAGACAACTTAACTTTGGCAAGAGTTCTTCCCGTGAAAGGAGTACAATATTTTTTATCCTTTTCATAGATTCCAGAATGCCATTGTGCCTTGAGATGCATTGGAACCGTTGACACAGTATTGGACATTTACAAAAAACATTGTATCCCAATTTCATTTCTACACTTAAAAATGGTTTAATTTGCATTACTGGAATACATATTTTTCAAAAACATTTCGACCCTTGTTTTTCTGGGGGTGTTCCTTAGACCCCCCCCCCCCCCCCTTGCAGTTGGGGGCTCCGCAACATATATTCAGCTTTAGGGCCCAGTAACTCCTAAATACGGCTCTTTTCATTTGTTAGTCCATTTGATGCTTATCATAGCCCCGAATACATAAGTTTCATTTTTGAAAAAGACATGTACTCAAAAATGAGTAAAATGAATAAAAAGAGCAGTTGCTTTCCTACATAAATCGCTTTTAACAAATTTCAATCAAAAGAATGGAAAGTAAGATAATTGAGTCGCAATAACTCAATTTCCATTTAAGCAATCGACATCAAATAGCATGGGAAACATCTTCTGTGAACAACTAATGGATTGAACAAAAGTTGATATCAGTAATATTAAACCACACTGCTCATTTTTGCGAAAGTACGGTTGCTTATATTTGAGTGCGTCATCGCTTATTGAGGATGCAATTATACTCAAACAAAAACAAATACGCCCATGTACTCATTTTAAGCGCATTTTTATTACAGTGTACATGGGCCAATTTCAGTCAAGGATAGTGGATATATAATAATAGAAGGTGTGCTCGTTCTCGCGCTTTTTAAAGTGGGCAAGGAAAAGACATTTTTGACGTCATTTTGGGTTTTTGATCATTTTCATTGGCTGCGTGTTTCAAGCATTGCTACTTAGGTTTGATCCCCGGTTGGGTAACAACTGGTGATTTAATTTTTAATTAGCAAAATGATGTACATATCTGTAAATAATTGTTTTCATGTAGCTTCACTACTAATCCGTCCTTGTTTTGTTATGTCCCCGTATTTTACTTGATTGAAATTGTAACTTATTTATAATGTCCAATACAAATGCATTGACCGGATTTAGTCTTTCAAAATTCATGGACATGCCCTCGTTGCAGCTAATATTATTTTAATACGCTTAATTTATTAAGCAAAGCTTTTGCAATTTTTACATACCTAATGCAATCCTTAAAATATAATTTAAACTCTTAAAATTCAGCAAATAGTAAACAAAATTAGCGAATATCATTTTTAAATAGTTCACAAAAAAAAATAGATGGCAGCACGTCACGAACCATTGGTTCAAATTGGCTGAAATTGATTTCGGGTTATTTTAATAACTAAACCACTCTGCAAATCGATTCAAATAATTTTTTGAAGCAAATTTGAACTTTTTTCTTTTAAATAAATTCATGATTAGTTAAAAACAAGAATTCTTGTTAAATTAAGTTTGCTCTGTAGACTCCTAAAACGACTGTACAAACGAGAGCATTAGACATACGCACAGAAGGCGGAGGTAGGCGCCACTATAACGTCAAAAATATCCTTTCCCCACCCTCCGTCAGAAAACGCGAGAACGAGCACACCTTATATATATATATAGTCTTCACTATCCTTGGATTTCAGTAACGTAGTCACTTGAAAACAAAGTTTTACTGATAAAAAACAAAAACAATTCCTTCTCTGTCACTTCGAGCATGAATGGACTGCAGTAGAGCGAATATGACGTCAAAATCGTGAAACCAACATCTCAGACCGAATAGCCTCACACACGTGACTTCTTTTAAAAATTATGAATTAAAAAATACTCGCGATTGGCTGAAGAATTGGGAAATGTGTAACAGTGAACATTTATGAATGGAATGACGTAATTAACCACGTGTCTGAGGTCATACATGTTGGACTCACTTTGATGTTAGCGAGATTATAACATTATATTTTCTTTACTATGAAGGATCCATGCTCGAAGCTCTGTCACACATTCCCATGCTTATTATACTACATATGCCCTCACTACTTCAATTTAATGGTAAGCTAGCCACTAACTTCTATGGATCAATAGATCATATTGACAATGAAGAGTTAAATGATCTAGTGGTCTATGATCACACAGATCCCCTACATATTCACCGTCCAAGGGCCGTGTTTTTGCTAGCTCTCGTAAATCCTTGATAACCTTCTGTAAATACAATTATGTAAAGAAACGAAAGGTATTTAAAAAAAATCCTGAAGTAATAATAACCTGCCTAATACTCCTCCTGTTCAACAGTTATGCCAGTTGATTGGACCCTGCCTTAACCGAGATACTCCCTTCAAAGTTCATATTCACAATGGTAAACTGCATTTATGTAGCCTAGAGCTAACGTTATGTTAAATTACTTGTCATACTGGATGCAAAAGGCTTCTACGGAGCCACGACCTTCGTAAACCCTAAAGACTCAAACAAAAGACTCAAAATGTGTTTAACAAAACTGTTTTCACATATTTCTATTATTTTGAGAAAAAAAAATGTGAAAAATATTTGAAAAAAATCCTTCATTTCACTTTTTAAACTATTTTTATAAAATTATTAAGGGAGACCCGAGCCCCAAATCCTAATTTGTTTATTAATGATTTAAGAAATACCACTTTTTTAATATTATTTGAACATATTTTTCTAAACAATAATCAAATTTTTTTTTATTTTTTGCGTTTTTTAAGTTTAAAAAAACTTTTTTTTTAAAAATACCATTCCTCTGTCAAGTTTTAATGTTTTTAATTATTTTTAATTGATTAAATAACGTCAATGTATAAACTACAAACGTATGAACGTATTGCAGATTTGTGTTTTAATTGTCTTCAAAAACTTATTTAAAGTCCACAACCCAAAACATATTCAAATTTTTAAATTTAATAATTTGTAAAAAAAATATTTTATAACTTAATTTAAAAAACCTATACATACGTTTGTTAAACTAATATTAGAGCTTCAAAAACTATTAACAGTTTAGTTTTAAGTTAAGTATTTACAAGGCCTTAGCATTTTAAACGTGGCCAAAATTAAAAAAAAATATTTTGAGTAAATGACGATTGTTGCAGACGAAAAGTATGTAGAAAGATGATAAATGGTATATAAACATCTAAAAAAACATATGTTCTGTTTCTTCTACTGTTTTGAAATTTTGTACACACCTTCTTAAGGACGTTTAGCATCGTTTTATGAAGAAAAAACATTTAGCAATTTTTCCGGATTTTTGGGCTCGGGTCCACCTTAAAATACATATAATCTATATTTTACTTTCCCTAAAGACACATTTAAATAACATGTTTGAAAACAATGTGCAGTAAATTTGGAGCAGTGTCTCCAAATAGATTTGAACTCATATCCATTTAAACTCAACCAAACGTGAAAAACTGAGAAAAATGAGTTCCGAGTTGCATACGAGTTCAGGCAATTTTGTACCAAAACTTAATATTGATTCGAAACATAATTAGCTGTAGAAGATGGTAGAAGTATAATTTTGATGTCGTTCAATTAAAAATAAAATGAACTGCATTTTTAAAAAAAATATTTTTGATGATAATTTGTGATATACCCCTTCCACCTGAGAAATACAAACGTGTATCTTCAGTTTTTCCATTAGTACACATAACATAAAAGGTGATAAAAAAAACTCTTTTTTTTTTAAATAATTTAATGATTTTGTGCATTAGGAGGGCTTTTGAAAACCTTTTATACTGATATAATTTTATAAAATATTTTTGTGAAAAAAATAATGTGTTGAAAATAAAAAATCAACTTTTCTTAACTGAAAACAAACCTACAGATTCCAAATTTTGCTTTTTCGTCAGAGGATTAAAATGCTCTTTGTTATATTTCTTCTAGACTTGACTTTGACATACTTAGATATTGTGAGATATACTAATTAATATAGTTTTGTATAAAATAATATACAGTAGTTTAGTGATCAAAGAACATGCATTTTCTGGTTTTCAATAAAAAAGGAATTTGAAATGGAATTATATATCAAAATAAAAAAGAACATTAAATTAATAAAATCCATGGGCTTAAATGTGTCAAAATACATAGTTATACCCTTATGGCTTTTCGTGAACATGTGGTAGATGGAATTATGTCAGTGCTGAATTTAGCTAATACATTTCATTTTAATATAAGAATAATTTTAATCTTATAACGAATAGAATAATCTTAAAACGTGAAAAGCGATTATAGCATCCATTTCTTTGTAAACAAAATAAACGCCGTAAATGGCTTGACATATTCTATACTCGGGGACAACTTAATGTGAACCTGAAGCGGAAGCTTTGATATGTATAAAATATTCAAATGCTTTAGGCTCCACTTAGGCTGAATTAGACAGAATTGAACCACAAACTCTCAGATTCCCAGCTGACGCTTTTATCAACTCGGCCAGGGATGTCCTCGTTGGTAAAAGAAATTTAAGGGGACTTGGTACCCTTTGATTTGAGAAAATCGATGAAAATATCAATTTTTCTTTTTTTTGCTTAAAATATGCTCTTATACCTAAAGTTCATTATTACAAAGTTTTGAAACGATCTGATAATTATAAATGTAATAAAAATGCGTTTCATTACTTTCACAGCACTTAAAATGCTACGTCCATTTCGATGTTTATGCTTTTGACGCAACAGCTTTTGGTCATTTATTTAAAGAAAAATCAGCTAAGAACAAGTTGAACGTGTTTATCTGTGACTGTATCTATCACATCACGTGTTTGTTTACTTTTTTTTTACCGTGGTTTGATATAATTTTAAATTTGAAGGTACAAGGAGACGTATTTGCCAAAGGCGACGTATTTAACAAATGTAATACATGTTTTTGCTATTGTCAAAGCCCATTCTAAAGTGTTTTATGGTATGGAATATGCATGTTCAATGTATTCAGTTGTATTAGTATGGTTTCACACAAAATTAGTGTAAAACAATATTTTAAACATTATTATTTTGATTTTAACATATTTTTCTCAAAAATTTAGTTTTGTTATCATTTTAAAACTGACTACATAATAGTGATTTAATGTACTCCAATTAAATAATAGAAACCGGAATTATATATGTATGCAAGTAGTTATAAAATTAATTGTGTGTGAAGAAAATCTCAAATGTATTCATCGAGTTATTTGGATTTGAAATGTTTAAACTGATTTATCTCAGTTTGTGTTTTTTGCATATGCCACGGTATTTAAAATAAGAATACTTTCTCAAATATTATTCAAATGACTCGATTTTTTTTCTGAAATTCCTGTATAACCTATTTAAAACAATCAAGGATGGGTTTTGCAAAATAATGAAAAGAAAAAAAATTAAAAATTAAAAAGTAGACTAAATCATGTTTTTTTCCATTTTTTTGCATATACATCGACATTTTATTTTTTTTCTCAAGAACTAAATCAGTAATTTTAAATTCGATCCTTAAAGTTATAAAGTATAGTATAGTGAATGTAAGAAAAAAAAATCTTTACAAAATATTAAAAACTGAAAAAGAAAAACCATTTTTAAAAAAGTTAAATTTTTAAGAAAATAATTAAATTTTGAAAAATATACTCTTAAAAAAAAAATTTTTGTTGCTAAAATCATGTTATATAATAATAACCTTCATTAATATGTGTAAAATATCTATGTAAATTATTTAATAAAAAAGATTATTCCAAGGGTACCGAGTCCCCTTGAATTAGAATAAATGTTTACTCGAAAGGACGTAAATATCCTTATAGAACAGGATATATTTACTACTATTTGCCTTATAAATGCAACTCGTTGTATTACAAATAGAAAAGCATATCTCGTCTCGAATTGCATGGAATTCTATAGCTGCTTCAATCTGGGGCGTTTCTCTAGTCATCCTGCTGTTGTGAAAGAATCAATTCAAGAGTTTTTTCTCGTAAACTTTTGTAAACACGGAATAAAAATCGACATTCCCTGGCTTACGTTAAGTCAGTGAGATAATGGATGTGTGGCCAGAGTTATCGCTAGGGCTGTTAATTTAGCGAAGGGGCGGAGGAAGAGATTTTCTGTAAGATTCAAGAGAAAACTATTTTTAAACTTTACACTGTTAAAAAAAAAAGGTACTTAAATATTAAATCTGAGTATATGAACTTACTCATATTTCTTTGAGTAAAATTGCATCGTAAATTAGCACTGACGTACACAAATTTAAATATCTGTACGTTCTCAAACATGAACAGTGCGATTTAGTATTGCTAATCTCAGCTTCTGTTCAAGCCATTTAAACTAAGCGACCTGCAAACTTAAAATAGTTGTTCAGAAGAGGTGGTTTTCCGCATTATTTGATGACGATTGCTTAAATAGAAATTTAAATTTTTAATTGCTTAAAATAAAACCAATATTCCAAGAACTTATTTATCCTACATACTTGAGAAATATTTGCACAGGAAAGCCAAAAACCCAATTTAGAATTACCAATGATTTTACTTTTTATTTATTATTTCAAGAAATTGTGTTGTTTTCTCTTTTGGTACACTTTTCTTAAAATGTATACTTCCAATCACAACGAAATTGTATGTACCATTAGTTTAGTGTAAAAGCTACACTTAAACCTACATTTCAATTGTTTTACTAGAATAAAAATATATGTGTGCGAAAATATGAGTCACACACACAACACAAAGTGAACAAATATTCTTTATTTAAAAAAAAAAAAAAAAAGTGTGTTAATTTTTTTTCTAGTCCAAATCCAAAATTAAAATTATGGTTAATACTTTAATTATAATGTATTCTGTATTCTACATAAAAATAAAATTTTGTGATTGTATATTAAATACTGTTTTAAAAAAGTGTATCCTTCGAACATATTGTCCTAAAATCATACAATTATAAAATTATCTTTTTCGTAAAATGTATATTAACCAGAAAATTTTGTCCTAAAATCATACAATTATAAAATTATCTTTATCGTAAAAAATGTATATTAACCAGAAAATATTTTCCTAACATCATACAGTTATAAAATTATTTCTTTCGTAAAATGTATATTAACCAGAAAATATTGTCCTAAAATCATACAGTTATAAAATTATCTTTTTCGTAAAATGTATATTAACCAGAAAATAATGTCCTAAAATCATACAGTTATAAAATTATCTTTTTCGTAAAATAGCAATAATAACCAGCAAATATTGTGATTGCATCTTGTTAAATTTTATTTTCCCCCACATAGATACCCAATTGTATTCTACTTGAATTAATGTATTGTAGTTGCACTGCTTTTCATAAGCGCAATTACTTATGTTTGTTCAACGCAAACTGCACGGTCCCCTCAAATAGAAACCTATTAGGTTTTTAAAAATATGTTTTTTAATGAAAGTAACTTCAATTGCGTAAAAAATCCTTTTTTTTAACAGAAAAATCCCTTTGTTAATAGAAAAATCTTTTTTTAATAGAAAAATCCCTTTTAATAGAAAATCCTTTTTTAATAGAAAAACTCTTTTTTTATAGAAAAATCTTTTTTTAATAGACACCCCTTTTTTAATAAAAAATCCTTTTTTTGAATAGAAAAATCGCTTTGTTAATAGAAAATCCTTTTTTTTTAATAAAAATCCTTTTTTTTAAATAGAAAATCCTTTTTTTAATAGAAAATCTTTTTTAATATAAAATCCTTTTAAATAGAAAAACCCTTTTTTCATAGAAAAATATTTTTTTAATAGAAAAATCCCTACTTTAATAGAAAATCTTTTTTTAATAGAAAATCCTTTTTTTTAATAAAAAAATTCGTTTTTAATAGACAAATCTTTTTTTTAATAGAAAAATCCCTTTTTAATAGAAAATCCTTTTTAATAGAAAAATTCTTTTTTCATATAAAAATCTTTTTTTAATAGAAAAATCCCTTTTTTAATAGAAAATCCTTTTATTTTATAGAAAATCCTTTTTTTAACAGAAAAATCCCTTTTTTAATAGAAAAATATTTTTTTAATAGAAAATCCTTTTTTTAATAGAAAATCCTTTTTATTAGAAAAACCTTTTTTTCTTAGAAAAATCTTCTTTTAATAAAAAATCATTTTTTTAATAGAAAAATCCATTTTTAATAGAAAAATCCATTTTTAATAGAAAATCATTTTTTTAATAGAAAAGTCTTTTTTTTAATAGAAAATCCTTTTTTAACAGAAAAATCCCTTTTTTAATAGAAAAATCTTTTTTTTATAGAAAATCACTTTTTATTAGCAAATCCTTTCTAATAGAAAACCCTTTTTTTTATAGAAAAATCTTTTTTTTAATAGGAAATCCTTTTTTTTTAATAGAAAAATCCCTTTTTTAATTGATATGCCATTTTTGTTCATCGCAAAATGCACAGCCCTCTTAAACAACCAAACAAGGACCATCTGCCAACAACCATGTAACCACCATGCATATTGGTATGAAAAAGCTTGATAAATGTTTAAACCATTTATAAACATTAAAAAAATACGTCGAAGTTAATGAGTCATATGACTTAAATTCGGCCAAATAGATTTAATTACTACCAAAAGTTTAGTAAGAAATTTTATAGGATTTTTTTTTCTAAGTACGAATGTCAAGTACTATTTTCAGATATACACATGCATATTAATCACTTGAAAGAGGGATCTCTAAAAAATATATTAATGTTGTAAAATATAAAAAATATTTCATTTCTTTGACCCTTTTGTTTTACCATTTTCTCTATAGAGCTCGGGGCCTTTTTCTATCTTAAACTCCTGACCTGGATGTCATTTTTTTTATATAATTTGAAAAGTAAATTAATATAAAAAGCAAATATTAATGTATGAAATGTATTATTTTAATCACATTAAATGATATTTGAAATATTTTTAATTACTACCAAAATTTTAGTAAAAAATAATAATATATTATAAACAAAATAAATAATATATTTAATTTTATGTTTTCAATCCGGACTTTAAAAAAAATGTCTGATTGGAAAAGAAATCAGGCATTATTAATCCCGAATGTATAATAGGGTGGAGTGAAAAGGGCGAAAAAAAAATAATTTCAAATTTTAGTGTTTCCTGACCCAACGAATGATGCCATTTGGTGAAAAAATCCCTGTGAAAAAATTTAAGCGGAATCATTCATCATCTTCAGGTTCCACATTGAGATATAAAATAAAAATTAAAGTCAAACAGTAAAAAAAAATCATTTTTTTTATTTTAATTTAATTTTTGCAATATTTTATTTTCAGATTAAAAAACGGTTCTAATTATTAAAAAATAGACATGAACATATTAACACACATTATTTTAAGATTTCACACGAGGTCCAAAAAAGTTCATCTTGGTGTCAAATTTAGGAAGTTCGTTTCGTGACTTTATTCCGCTGCGAAGTATCCATCCCCGACGGCTTCTGTTGTTCGGCACATGTTGCCAATGATGCTTGTGTTTCCAGTTTCACATGCCTCACCACTGCTTGAGAATGGCTTCTCTGTTCAAATTGTGAACCATTTCTGATCAATCTTGTTATGTCTTCATTGCTGAAGTTCGTGGTTTGGTGGTTCCAAAGGATTGTCATAGTGAATCATCTCGAAATAGTCATTTGCTTTTAAATTCAAATTGGGAAGAATAAATTATCTTATTTTCCCCTTTGAGTCAGTTTTTCTTGATTTCAGTATTCTTCTGAAGCCAAGTTCTCGAATGTGTGCTCGTTCATTTAACATCGCTAACAGAATATTCTCAGAATGAGCAAAATAACAGTTCCTCTGAATAAATTCGTGAACGATTGTCTTGAAGTCTTCTGGAAATAATGAACTTTTTTTTTATCATTCCATTAAGGTGACGTGTTCCATGAGTGGCATTCGGGATTTTCTTTATTTCAAACCAGGATGGCACATAAACTTTCATAACATATTATACCATGAGCTTAAAGTCTCATGGAGCATCATTATTGGTTTGGCGTTCTATACGTAAAGGCGAAGAATTTTGTTGGCTGAAGTGAGCCATCTTGAGTGAGACATCTTCCCTGGTCTTCTGTTTGCTAATTCTGGAAGGCATACCCCAATGATACTGCCTAGAAATGTCGAAGAGGTATTTTTGGTCTGTACTAAGTTCTTTTTTTGTCAATTTCATGAAAAACAACTGGAATAGAGGCAAAATTTGCCACGGCAAGAGTTTTGCATGTTTTCATAGATTTGCCTATTGTCGCGGAAAACTCTTGTGGTCCAGACGTATTTCGGTCCTAAATAAACAGAACCAGGTTCTGACAAGAGCGTAATATGCTCTACTACAGCTGTAGTCCTGTAGTATAAGAATTCCCTTTCTTCTCATACATAATAGTCTTGTCATTTTTTCCATCGAAGTAGAGGGCATACAAAAATTGCGGTATTTGTGTAGAATCTAGCTGCGACCGTAACTTTAGACGTTCTGTCCCCCGCTTATTCCTGTCGATAACTTTAGCCGGAATATCTTTAGATACAATCCCTACATCATGAAGCACAGATGACGCAATGACAGCAGCTGACCTATCTGATATTCCTGTCCTATCACAAGCAACCGCTAAATGCAGCAAGGATATTTTCATCTAACTTGTCTTGGATGTTAAGGGAGTTTTATCATCAGTTGCTTTCAGACGTTTGGCTTCGAGGCTAATGTAATCGTCATCATCTTCAGGGATATCTTCTAATTCTGAATCAGATCCTAGAATGGCGTTCGCTGCTGAATCTGTAATAGGCTTAGAAGAAGCTTTAGTTTTGCATTATTTTGCTTTGGCCTCATGGTTTTGCCTTTTATGTTTTTTTTTCTTATACGCTTCAATTTTCGGCTTACAGAAATGTCTATCGACCCTATTGCCATTTTCTTACATGCCGTTGACCTGTCAAAAATTTTCGCTCCATACGAGGAATCTTTAAAGAACACTTGCATTGTTCATAATCCAAACATTTGCATGAAGAAATATCAAACGAAGTACTATTTGTCTGGTCGAAGAAATATTTCCTAATTTTGTTAGCCCCCTTTCGAGATTTTGATATTCTTTTCATATTTTTATACTTTTCATTGTAATTTCTTATAAGTCGAAAAATTTCTTGATGACTTATACCACTGGCAAGGAGGCTTTCTTCCAAATTCTTGAAATATCCCAAGAAACAATTTCGATGATAGCTTTGACTGAAGGATCTTTCTTATTCCCCTTTCACAATAAATAATTTTTGATCCAGAGGAAATGCTTTATTAAATCAGCAAACGTGGGTAAAACTGTCCCAGAAAATGGAATCCACGTGACAACTATGTCATGGTAAAAATAGTTATCAGAATAGAACACGTGCAGCCATCTATTAAAATTAAGTAAATTTGCTTTTTATGTAGAGTACGAAAGTAATTTATAGCGCTAACATCTGACAGTAAAGTTTTAATTAAGTAATTTATTGACTATATCATAATTAATTACTATTAATTATCATACAATTAATGTTAAATATCATTTTAATTAACACATTAATTAATTGAAATTATTTATTAAATAAAAGCGCTTTTTTTATATAAAAGGCTATATATAAACATTCTTTTGAGATGTGGAACCTCAAGATAGCAATATTTTGGGCTGAAATTTGGTGACAATTTGTTCTAGTGAGTTTAGCACCATGACTCAGGCAACATGAATTTCAAAAAAAAGTTTTTTCGCTCCACCCTAATATGTAGTGAGTGGCTATGTCGATGTAGCGTACGAACCATTTGGACCTCGTGATGTAGACTCTCAGTAGGTTTCTTTGGAATTTCTCAAAGTTATCAAGTCTGGTTTTACAGGCAAAGGCCCATATGGGGGCTGCGTATGTAATAATAAGTATAAGAATGACTTTATATACCAATAGTTTATTGGTCATGGATAGATTAGATCTGCGGTTCAGTAGCTGCATTAGACTGAATTTGATCTTACGTAATTTAGCCTTGATGCATTTAAAGTGAGGTTCCCATGTCATTCTCTGGTATGGGACCAGTCCTATGTAGTAATATGTAGATGATATGTATTTTAATATTTTTTTGAAAATAGTTTTACCAGTGAAATGAGTGATTTTTTTAAAAAAAAAATTCAATTTTTTTTTTATTTTAAATAACAGAAATATGTGAAAACAATTTGTTAAACACAACCTTTTGTTTATTAAAAAAGCACAAATATAGTTTTTTCAGAAAATATTTTCTTGATTTATATCAAAAATAAGAAAGACCTTTTTATATTTATTTTATTAAATATAATTTTTTTTAATGTTTGATCATATGATTATGTTAATATTCTTTGCACAGATATGCATTCAAAACGTTATAATGATATATGCAAAATTAAAGAAAAAAATAAAAAGTGTCCCATACGGCATTAATAATAATTGCATTAAGAAATATATGGTTTTGAGAAAATAAGAATGACGAATTTTTGAAATCATGTTTGCCAGCCTAAATATTTACAATTAAAGTAATTTAAATATTTCCAGTGTTATTAAGAAACGTAATTATATATTTAGTTCAAATTTACGAAGTTTATGAAAATATACTAACGTTGAAAAATACAAATGTAATTGGTTTTCAAGTGTAGTGGACCTACAGTGTGGATCATAAAAAATAAAACAATTTCCTACAGGGTAGCTGTTGTGCGACGTTAATTCAATTTACCAAACAATCAAAATTATTCTTTCATAAACGGAAAAGCTTATCGGAAAATCTCATTTAATCTTTAAGGGTCGTGAACATAATTAAGGGCAGCTGCAACATTTCCCACGAATCTTGATACTCTCACGGACGGTGAGGACACTGCTTCCATAAAATCTTAGTAAATAATTGGGACTGTAACCTTAAAATCCCAAGTTCCAAAGAACTACGAAAAAACTACAGACAAAAAGTAAAAAAATGCAGTCCAAATAATTGTTTTTGAATACTTTTTAAGTGAAAGTAACAATTTATCTCCGAGGATTCTCGTCTTTCCTTTTATTTATACTTCTTCGGGAACGAAATAGTTTATCTCACTTTTAACGGAAAAGTTCCAAGAAGGGACCGAACAACACAACTCCTCTCGAAAAGAGTTCGACAGAGAACGGCAAATAAACGTCGAGTAAATCCTGGTAGTTTTATACGTGGCAATTTCTTTATTTCTGTGTCCACGCAATGTTTGGCGAAACTTTTTTTTGCAGCTAAGATAACACCGTGGACACTTTTTATCTGTTTCCTTCTACTTTTTCGTATTTTGACCTTATCTTTCCTGAGATACATGCAGGGTTAAAGGGAGGCATTGTAGTATTTATTTCTTGTTGAAATTATGAAAAGTAGTAAGTAAAAAGTATTTGGGGAACACATGCGGTTTATCTCAACCCTAAAAAGTGTTTTTAGTGATAGTGATATTTTGTATTTAATATATATTTATACATAAAGGTTGTATTTTTGTCTCAAATGTATAACATTAAAATAAAGTGTATGTGTACACTAAAACTTTAAATTTGTCGTCGTTTATATTTATTGACGGAGGCCATAAACCAAATTACATTTCTCCGGTATGAAAGTGAAGACCTGTTGTTTAAAATGGTAAATGCATGTGTAAAGTCGGTAATGAAATGAACTTTAAATTTATTAAAATTACTCGATTTAAATAAAGAAAAAAAATCTAAAGAGCTGGGGTGTTCAAGGCAGGTATACCTACCGAAATATTAAAAATCTATATGTTTATGTCACACAAAACTCATACTTCCTCTTTTCGGACATATATAAAACTTTATATATATAGATACTATTGAGTCTAAACTATTGAGCGGGACTTCGAAACAATATGTCGCTGGTTCAAGTCCGAAAGGAGAAAACTCATTTTTTAATGCATAAGCCTTAACAGATTCCCCAGAGGGTACTTAAAAATGTACTTAAAAATAAGTAGATAAACGTAATCGGTTTTCTTTGAGTACAATTGCATCATAAGTGAGGGATGACGTACTCAAATTTAAGTAACCGTACTTCCGCAAAAATGATCAGTGTGATTTATAATTGCTAATCACAGCTTCTGTTCAAGCCATCTTGAAAAAGCGACCTGACAAACTTAAAATAGTTGTACAGAAGACATTATTTGATGTCGATGGGTTAAATAGAAACTGAGTTATTACAATTCAATTATCTTACTTCTCTTTCTGTAGGTACACCTTTTTAAATTTTCTGTTTCTGTTTATAATTTCTTCACGTCGCCCTGGTAGTAATACAACGGATAAGGCACTGGACTGCGGAGCCTGAAGATATAAGTTCCATTTCCGAAAAGTCGGTTGTAATTGTTGATATTTATTGAAAGTGATTTATGAAGGCATCCTACGTAGGCAAGCAACCGCTCTGTTTATTCTTTTTTACCCATTGTACTCATTTTTAAGTACATGTATGTTTCAAAATTAAAACTTATGTATTAGAAGTCATGATAAGCATCGAATGTATTCAAAAATAAAAAAAAATTACTTATTTTTGAATACCTATTTTTATTAGTGTAGCATAGTATATAATTTCTATTAATAAGTGATTGCGATAAATTCCAAAAGCTCCAAACCCTTGAAAACAGCGTGCTCAAACCAATAGCAAAGCACAGATGTTTTTTTACAATTGAAAACATTTGAAAAGCACTCAGAATCCCAAGCTTCAAAGTTTTCAATCAGGAAATTGCTTATAAAATGTTCAACCAGCTACAATTTCATGAAAATCCCGAAGTCCGGAATATTCCGAACTATGATCCCAAGTTACGAATCAACAGGAAAATGCCCAGAGCCTTTGTTACTTGAAGTTTTAAATTTAAAACTTCCTTAACACTCCAATTTTCTGAGCTGTTGGAGGGGGTCTACTGGCGCCCTTCTCTCCTTAGCATGGGGAACTCGTGATTTTTTTTTTATTTTTCACTGTCCTTTAAACAATCAAGATACAAACATTGTCCCTGGGTTGCTGCCTTCCTGGGAACTGACAGGTGTTTTTTGCAAGTCATTTGTTGATCTACTCTTACGGCTGCTTCTTGGCACCGACTCCTGGCATTTCTGATCTCCACTTTTAGTCTGACAAGTTATTGGGAATTTTGAGAACTAATGAACCTGCTTGAGACCGTAATTAAGTCTGTGTCGCCTGTCTCGTCCGTCCTGTGTTTTTGTCCTTTTTCCTTCAAGATTTTAAATTTAAGTTTAAATTTCATGCCTCATAAATCAAGTTTTGGGTAGAGAGCCTTCGGCTCTAGGAACCACTATAAACAAATTAGGTTTCAATTGATTGCGATGAATTAACACGTGGTTATAGCGCTGCCACATTTGGCGTTCAGACATCTGCAGGAGTTTCATATTTGGCGCACTTTCTTCTCTTTTGGTGATAAGGCGTTCTGTCCGTATTCAACTTTTTAACATATATGTACGTATTTACTTATTTTCAAACAATATGCGCTAAATATTTCATCTTCATTAACGAAACGAAAATATTTTATTTGTGTTCAATACTCGAAGAAGCGAAACTCTTTATATTTCTCAGGTTTTATTGTTCATATTTTCTTATTGAACTATACAAATTAACAATTGAAAGAACTTCGCTTATGGTAATTTTTTTACATAAAAACGTAATGCAATTATTTCAAAACTACAAAGTAAGAAAAATATCTTTAATATATCTGTTAAACTCCCTTAAATTGTGCCACTCGTTATAAACAACGATATTTAAATACAAAATTAAACACAAAACCATATTACAATACTTCGATCTCGCTTAGTTCTGAAAGTCGCTAAGGACTGCCAAGTAATATTGGCGCATGAATGAATTGGCATTTCCACAAATCACGTGGTTTCAATGATGCACACACGGAAATCAGCATTTTTATTCCTCTATTTGTATTATTACTCTATGATGTAGTCTACAATCTGCTCTTTTTATTCATTTTTACCCATTGTGCTCATTTTTAAGTAAATGTCTTTTTAAAAGTTGAAACTTATGTATTAGAAGCCATGATAACCATTGAATTTATTCAAAAATGAGTATATTTTCATAATTTTAAATGCCTATTTTTAATAGTGTATTACAATATATAATTTCTAGTTTTGAATAAGTGGTTGCAATGAATTAATAAACCGTTTTCAATACCCTGACAACCAGGCTAATACATAGCCTAAATATGTAGACACTTAACAAATAATGAGGTAGTATTCCGGAGTATTTCCATCTGGCTTAATCCCGAGCCAATGGCAATACGTCATTTTATAGCTGAAGCAATGTAAAAAAAAATACTTAAAAATGAGTACCTGAGCATACGTGTTTTGCTTTGAGTACAACTGCATTGTAAATGAGCGATGACGTACTCGAATTTAAGTAATCGTACTTTCTCAAAAAATGAGCAACGTGATTTAATATTTCTAATTTCAGCTTCTGTTCAGACCATCATAACAAAGCGACCTGACGTACTTAAAATAGTTGTCCAGAAGTTGGTTTTCCACATTATTTGATGTCGATTGCTTAAATGGAAAATGAGTTATTACAATTCAATTATCTTACTTCTTATTCTTTTGATACAACTCTTTAAAATTTATATTGTTTATTACTTCTTCATGTCGCCTGAAAGTACAACGGATAAGGCCCTGGGCAGCGGTTTGCCTGCGGATCTGGGCTCGATTCCCGGTAAGTCTTGGTTGTATGTGTCGATATTTATTAACATTGATTATTGAAGGCAGCCTATGTAGTCTACCATCTGCTCTTTTTATTCATTTTTACCCATTGTTCTCATTTTTAAGTAAATGTCTTTTTAAAAGCTGAAACTTTTGTATTCGGAGCTATGATAAGCATCGAATTTATTCAAAAATGAGTATATTTTCATAATTTTAAATACCTATTTTTAACAGTGTATTATAATATATAATTTCTAGTTTTTAATTAATAAGTGGTTGAAATGAATTAATAAACCGTTTTCGCAACCAGGTTAATACAGAGCCTAAATATGTAGACACTTGACAAATAATGAGATAGTATTCCGGTGTATTTCCATCTGGATTAATCCCGAACCAATGGCAATACATCATTTTATAGTTGAAGTGCAATGCTATTTCATTCGCATACCAATACCATTGAAAATAAATTTAAAATGTTTTTATTTTACGTTTCATATACAACATTCTAAGATTCAAGCCACGTAAATCACTCTAAAATTATTTTTCTTTCTTTTCAATGGCAGTGATAAAAATATCGCATTTCCAAAAAAAAAAATTATATATATATTCTAAGATAAATAGCATATTCCGATCCTCCAAACCTTAAGAGCGTACAAATCCCGAATGTTCGCTCAAAGAATCTCGTTTTGCGTAAGGCCCAATGTATCTCGATCACATATTTTTTTATTTACTATTTTCTTTTAAACGAAATGAAAAACGGAATATTTGATGCCGTATCCTCTTTCGCAGTTACGCGATACACATATAAAAAGTAACAAGAAATTCTTTTCATATTGAAAATGATTCCTTTTAACGCGCGGGGAAACATCTTTCCATGGAAATGAGGCATTATTTCTCCTAGTTGTACTACATTTTCACGGAAAAAGAAAAGATCGCATGGAAATAAACCGAAATGCTTTTGAGATCCGTATTTACAATGAGCCGAAATGCAAATCTTATTGGCTTTCATCAAGAAAAAAAGTTCAAATTAAAGTCCAAAATGTAGATTTTGCTTCTTTTGTGGCGATTTTCGCTGAATAAATTAGTTTTAAATTGGTTCCAGTCTCATTTTATTCGTGTACTTTCATACAGAAAAAAAATTCGCATTGGTTTCGTTTTAATACTTGGTAGATATTTTAATGATTGTCGAATCGATTATTTTATTATATGTACTTCTACGTAAAAAATGTATGGAAATGTAAAAATACGATAAATTATGTCAACAATTCCATGATCCTAATATATGGACTAATAGAAATTATATTCTGGAATTCAAGGTTTTTCCCAGAAGAACTGGCAAACCAGTAAGCCCCCCCCCCCCCCCCCCCCCCCCCCAGATTGTCTACCTGAAAATCAGTTGTGGTCCTCTGTATATATGTACAATTGTTGATTATACTAGCAACTAAACAAAATTTTTGAAGCATTAACAATTGAGAATTTGGACCAATTAACAGACTTATGTGTTTCCTCACCTAAATTTGAAAAACAAATGGGCAAAAAAGTGGGACACAAAAGGATTTTGTCCTATTGTGTCCCACTCTAATATAAGCAATTTAGGGGGAAATTTTGAGGAAGTTAGAGATTTCAACTGCTGTCCTGATGGAATTAATATTCTGGAATTCAAGGGTTTTCCCAGAAGAACTGGCAAACCAGTAAGGGTCCCCTTCCCCCAGATTGTCTACCTGAAAATCAGTTGTGGTCCTCTGTATATATGTACAATTCCTGATTATACTAGTAACTAAACAAAAGTTTTGGAAGGATTAACAATTGAGAATTTGTACCAATTAACTGACTTATGTGTTTCCTCACCTAAATTTGAAAAGAAATGGGAGGAAAAAAGTGGGACACAAAAGGATTTTGTCCTTTTCTGTCCCACTCTAATATAAGTAGGTTAGGGGGGAAATTTTTGAGGAATTTCGAGTGTTCAACAGCTGTCCTGATGGAATTAACATTCTGGAATTCAAGGTTTTTCCCAGAAGAACTATTAGCAAACCAGTAAGGATCCTCCCCCCACCCCGCCCAGATTGATTACCAGAAAATCAGTTGCGGTCCCCTGTAGATATGTACAATTCCTTATGATACTAGCACTAAACAAAAAATTTCGAAGTATAAACAAAAATTTTGGAAGGATTAACAACATTTTTGGAAGGATTAACAATTGAGAATTTGGACCAATTAACCGACTTCTGTACTTCCGTAACTAAATTTGAAAAACTTAAATTAGATCTTTATCTTGTGTTCCATTCTAATAGATGTTGTATATCGGCAAATATTGAGGGATTTATATCCTTGTTAAATTGTTACTTTAAATACATTCATGTTATTGTTCTTTCTGAAATTTGGATACCTGAAAGTGAAATTCAATTATATTTTTTAGTTGGTTATAGAGTGCTCTATAGCTGTGTTGATGAAATTAACATTCTGGAATTCAAGGGTTTTTCCCAGAAGAACTATTGGCAAACCAGTAACGGTTCACCCCCACCCTCAGATTGACTACCTAAAATCATTTGTAGTCCCCTGTAGATATGTACAATTCCTGATGATACTAGCACTAAACAAAAATTTTGGAACGATTAACAATTGAGAATTTGGGTCAATTAACTGACTTATGTGCTTCCTTACCTAAATTTGAAAAACTTAAATTAGATCGTCATCTTGTGTTCCATTCTAATAGATGTTGTATATCGGCAAATATTGAGGGATTTATATCCTTGTTAAATTGTTACTTTAAATACATCCATGTTATTCTGAAATTTAGATATCTGAAGGTGAAATTCAGTTATATTTTTTAGTTGTTTATAGAGTGCTCTATTGCTGTGTTGATGGAATTAACATTCTGGAATTCAAGGGTTTTCCAAGAAGAACTATTCGCAAACCAGTAACTGTTCACCCCCACCCCCAGATTGACTACCTAAAAATTAGTTGTGGTCCTCTGTAGATGTGTACAATTCCTGATGATACTAGCACTCAACAATTTTTTTTGACTCAAACTATTCAAATATTACGCATAAAGGGTTAAGAATAGAGAATTTGGACTAATTAACTGACTTATGTGCTTCCTCACCTAAATTTGAAAAAAATAATTCGTCTTTTAGTGTTCCACTCTAATATAAGTAATTTAGGGGCAAATTTTGTGGGATTTAGATTCTTGTTACCTTAAATACATTCAGGTTATTGTTCTAAACATTAGTCAAATGTGAAATTTCAAAATTTCGTTAAAACAGAAACTAACATAAATCAGAATTAACCTATGTATTTATTCGTGTATATTATATCGTTCAGTATATATATATATATATATATATATATATATATATATATATATATATATATATATATATATATATACTATAACACTTAAAACATACATAAAACAAAAAGTAAAATACAATATACAAGCAATAAACGTACCTATATCATTACATACTTTACTAATACATAAACAAAGCATGGAGAAGTTAAACATTAGTCAAATGTGAAATTTCAAAATTTCGTAAAAACAGAAACTAACATAAAACAGTAAGAACCTATGCATATATTCGTGTATTTTATATCGTTCAGTATATACATTATAACAATTTAAACATTCATAAAACAATAAGTAAAATACAATATACCAGCAATAAACGTACCTATATCATTACATACTATACTAATACATAAACAAAACATAAATAAGTTAAACATTAGGTAAAAATGTAAAATTTTTAAATTTCTTAAAAACAGAAACTAACATAAATCAGTAAGAGACTATGTATTTATTCGTGTATTTTATATCGTTCAGTATATGTAGTATAACACTTTAAACATACATAAAACAATAAGTAAAATACAATATACAAGCAATAAACGTACCTATATCATTACATACTATACTAATACATAAAGAAAACATAAATAAGTTACACATTAGGTTAAAATGTAAAATTTTAAAATTTCCTAAAAACCGAAACTAACATAAATCAGTGAGAACCTATGTATTAATTCGTGTATATTTTATCGTTCAGTATATATATTATAACACTTTAAACATACATAAAACAATAAGTAAAATACAATATACAAGCAATAAACGTATCTATATTATTACATATTATACTAATACATAAAGAAAACATGAAGAAGTTAAACATTAGTCAAATGTGAAATTTAAAAATTTCGTTAAAACAGAAACTAACATAAATCAGTAAGAACTTATGCATATATTCGTGTATTTTATATCGTTCAGTATATATACTATAACATTTTAAACATACGTAAAACAATAAGTAAAATACAACATGCAAACAATAAACGTACCTATATTATTACATATTAAACTAATACATAAAGAAAACATGAAGAAGTTAAACATTAGTCAAATGTGAGATTTCAAAATTTCGTAAAAACGGAAACTAACATAAATCAGTAAGAACCTATGCATATATTCGTGTATTTTATATCGTTCACTATATATACTATAACATTTTAAACATACGTAAAACAATAAGTAAAATACAACATGCAAGCAATAAACATACCTATATAATTACATACATGTACTATACTAATACATAAACAAAACACGAAGAAGTTAAACATAAGTCAAATGTGAAATTTCGAAAAATTTCGTAAAAACAGAAACTAACATAAATCAGTAAGAACCTATATATTTATTCGTGTATTTTATATCGTTCAGCAAACCTCAAAATATCGTTTTTCTTTCCCAAACCAAATTTTAGCTTTTTTCCTTTCCGGTAAATTATTTTGAAGATATGAATAATACGCGGAAAGTTTATGAAAGATTTTCAAACTTATCATCTTGAGTTGTAGCCTTATCAGAATGGCATGGGAGTTACGGCTTTGCATTGACTTTATATTTTTCTAAAAAAAATAACTGATATTTCCAACTCTTGCACCAATTTCTCAAGTTCGAAAAGAGGTTTTACGAATGATTATCGAATATTCGTATTTTGCCGAGTTTGTTATTTTTAGGAAAGCTGCTTGCATGTGTGTCTATGTATGCATTTCTAGATATCTATAAATGTACACGTGTATGTATATGTACATATGTAAATGTGTGCATGCATATATGTAAATGTATGCAAGTGTACATACGTAAATGTGGATGTGCATGCAGTTAAATATATGTGTTCATTATGTAAATGTATGTATGTATATGTACATATGTAAATGAGTGCGTCCATATATGCAAATATATGCATGTGTACATATGTAAATGTGTGTGCGCATATATGTAAATGTATATAAGTGTACATACGCAAAGGTGGGTGTGCATACAGGTAAATGTGTGTGTTAATATATGTAAACGTATGTATATGTACATATGTAAATGTGTGTGTGCATATATGTACATATATGCACACATATGTAAATGTGTGTACATATATGTAAATGTACGTACATACGTAAATGTACTTTGGGCATATATGTAAATGTATGTAAATGCATATATGTAAATCTATGTAAATAAGTATTCATGTACACTGTAAAAAATATGTTAACAAAAATAAGTAAAATGTACTCATTTGTGAGTACATTCGATGCTTATCACAGCTTCGAAGACATAAGTTTCATTTTTGAAAAAGACATGTTCTCAAAAATGAGTAAAATTATTAAAATGAATAAAATAGCAGTTGCTTACCTACACATGCTGGCTTCATAAATCACTTTCAATAAATATCAACAATTACAACCAAGACCAATTGAGAATCGAATCCGGATCCACAGGAACCGCAGTACAGTGTCTTATATTTTCCACTACCATGGCGACATGAAGAAGTTACAGAAGAAGAAATGTCTAAAAGGTGTGCCAAAATAAAAGGAAGTAATATAATTGAGTTGTAATAACTCAGTTTCCATTTAAGCAATCAAATAATGTGGAAAACGCATATTCTTGACAATATTCTAAGTTTGTCATGTGGCTTTTGCAAGACGGCTTGAACAGAAGCTGAGATTAGCAATATTAAATTTCGCTGCTCATTTTTGAGAAAGTACGATTACTTAAGTTTGAGTTCGTCATCGGTCATTTACGATGCAATTGCTCAAAGAAAAACGAGTTTGTTCAGATACTTTTTTTTTAAAGTAATTTTATTTATAGTATAAGCATGCCAATCGTACATACAATCTAAACATAAAATTTTGGAAAATCTATTATTGTAGTTAATTTTCTAAAGTCTCTTAATATTAATGATAATGAAATTCAAAAGTTGTCTACATAATCTGCAACCCATAGAGCCGTAAAGGAATTTAAAGTATGAGCATTTGCCGTTAATACGTAGAATGTTGTATTTTATTAAGACATTAAATGTCAAAAACAAAATGCAGTTGACAATAAAAAAAATAATTTTCGAATTTAAATAAAAAAAGCTAACATATACAGCTCACTTCTAAATAATCATAAAAAAATATATAATGAAAGAATTTCATGTATTTTTGCAAAAGAAAAATAATGAGATTTCAAAACACATAAAAAAATAAAGAACACAACAAAAAAATTATTTGAATAATATATTAACTTTTAAATATTTTTTTTACTGCATTTGGAACTTTCATAAAAAAAAAGAAGATTTTTAGTAAAAAGTCTTCTTTAATCAAATTTCATATAATATTTTTTTGAATAGAAAAACATGAAGTTTGTTTTTATTTTATACCTCATTAAAAAGCACTTCCAAGAAAAAAATCTTAAAACCTTTGATCAAAACTACTTTGAATGCGGTCGAATATGTAAATGCATTTAAGAGGAACTATTATATTTATTTTTTTACGTTTACACAGAGGATATCAAAACTATAAAAAAAAGTGTATTTTACAAAAAATACCGTGTAAAATTAAATGAAATTGATATTTAACTTTTTTAATGATTTATACGTCTATTACATTTGTCAATAACTATTTATAATTATTATTTTATAATTCACAATTTTGTAGCTTTTTAAAGTGTTAAATGTATTTAATTAAAAAGCATAAATAGGGAATTTAATGAAAAGTGTTATTTTTTTGTTAACATAAACTGAAATAAATATAAGCAAGTAACACTGTCAAAACCTTCGAGCATGAATGGACTGTAGTAGAGCGAATATAACGTCAAAATCATGAAACCAACATCTCAAACCGAATGGCCCCAGACACGTGACTTCTTTTCAAAATTATGAATTAAAAAACAGTCGCGATTGGCTGATGAATTGGGAAATGTGTAACAGTGAAAATTTAATAATGGAATGACGTAATTAACCACGTATCTGAGGCCATACATGTTGGCCTCACTTTGATGTTAGCGAGGTTATAACATAATGTTTTCTTTACTATAATGGATCCATGCTCGAAGGTCAAAACTGATTAATTTGTTTATGAACATTTAAACGAATCGAAAATATTAACTTTTAATATTTATCAAAATATTTGTTCAGAATATGGTTTTCTACATTATTGGATGTCGATTGCTTAAACGGAAACTGAGATATAACAACTCAGTTATCTTAATTCCCATTCTTTTGACACACCTTTTTAACATTTCTTTTGATTTTTGTAAATTTCCAATACAAATTTACAAAATATTTTAAATTTCCAATGCAAATTTACAATATTTTGTAAATTTCCAATACAAATTTACAATATTTTGTAAATTTCCAATACAAATTTACAATATTTTGTAAATTTCCAATGCAAATTTACAATATTTTGTAAATTTCCAATACAAATTTACAATATTTTGTAAATTTCCAATGTAAATTTACAATATTTTGTAAATTTCCAATACAAATTTACAATATTTTGTAAATTTCCAATACAAATTTACAATATTTTGTAAATTTCCAATACAAATTTACAATATTTTTTAAATTTCCAATACAAATTTACAATATTTTGTAAATTTAAAATACAAATTTACAATATTTTGTAAATTTAAAATACAAATTTACAATATTTTGTAAATTTCTAATAAATGGCATCGTGGATTCTATGAAAATGATAATAACATATTACTCTCGTCTGTGCACTACCCTCTAAAGGCTCTAAGCAGAATAAAAACAACTAATACCCCCCACCAAAACAAAAAAAAGTAAGACAATGTCATTGTAATTATCACAAATTAAATATATTTTTTAAAGAACGTAAAAGCAATAGAGGGTGTTAGGATTATAAATAACATAAACGTATTAGGGTATATTTATATTGTACAAATCTGCCAAGTAGAACAGAATTTTTTTTCCACCGTAAAAAATTGTAGTATATTTTTTTCATTAAGATTATCATCCTTCCAAGTTGACTGGTTTGTGTGTGTGTATGTGTGTGTGTGTGTGTGTGTGTGTGTGTGTGCGTGCGTGCGTGTGTGTGTGCGTGGTGTGTGTGGTTCGGATTTTAAGGCTGTAGCCGATGTAGCTTATGACTAAATCCGGCCCTGTTGAATATTCATAATTGAAAAAATCATATAAGACATTTACTACAGTCTTTATTTATTAGTATAACTATTACAATTTATTAGTATTGCTTAGTATTATTAATTAGTATTATTTAGTAACATTTATTAGTATTACTTAGTAATGTTTATTAGTATTACTTAGTAATATTTATTAGTATTACTTAGTAATATTTATTAGTATTACTTAGTAATATTTATTAGTATTACTTAATAATATTTCTTAGTATTACTATGTACTATTAATTAGTACTATTAATTAGTACTATTAATTAGTACTATTAATTAACATTACTTAGCACTATTTATTAGTACTATTAATTAACACTATTAATTAGTATCACTTAGCACTATTTATTAGTACTATTAATTAGTATTTATTATTTTAATATCATTATCATTTTTTATTAATTGTCATTTCGTTATCCGACTTATCCGTTGTTATCCGACTTAGCACTATTAATTAGTAATATTTAGTAAAATGTATTAGTATCACTTAGTACTATAAATTAGTATTACTTAGTCATATTAATTGGTATTACTTAGTAATATTTATTAGTATTACTTAGTGCTATTAATAAGTTCTTTTAAATATCATTACTTAGTACTATTAATTAATATTACTTAGTAATATTTATTAGTATTACTTAGTGCTATTAATTAGTTCTTTTAAATTCATTACTTAGTACTATTAATTAATATTACTTAGTAATATTTATTAGTATTACTAAGTACAATTAAGTATTATAACTTAATACTATTAATTACTATTAATTAATTATTATAAGTAATTGGCATTAATTAGTACTATTAATTAGTAATATTGATTAATATTTCTTAGTACTATTAACAACTATTACTTAGTAAGCTTTATTAGTATTACTTAGTACTATTAATTTGTACTACTTAGTACTATTTAGAGAGAATGAGTAGATTCAAGTACAAAGGATTGATGAACCAACATAACGGTATAGTAGCAAATGGGCCTTCCTGATTCTGAAAATAACATCGATGTTATCCAACTTGTTCTTCTTCGATTATTCGTTTCAATAAATTATAACATAGTTAGCTTTTAGCTTTTATGTTAGCTGTTCATGCGAAATAGACATGGTTCCTTTCAGGATATATGTTTCGGAAAAATAATTTTAAAAAAAATATCTAGATTAAAACGAATCATAGAGTTTAATACCGACGAAAATGGTGAAGGTTAATCGTTTAAATATTTGTAAAATATTAGAGCAAATTACGCATTGATGACAAAAGAAAACTCAGGTATTATACTATAATTTCTACTGACATACCTAATTACCGAGGTTTTTGTGCGATGTATTAATACTAAACCTACCACGCGCGGTCAAATGACCGTTTTTGAAATTTCGTTTAGAATTTCTTAGATACAACGTTACTGTATCGCCATGTCACTTATTGACTTTTCCTATAATATACATACGACCCATTTTTCGATATTAACAACTTTCTTGATAGTTTATTTTTCGAAAAAAATTTATAGCATTATCTACAAAATTGTATAGCATTATCTACCACGAGCATTTGAACATTTGAACATTCATGTTATTTACGAATATATTTCTTTGGAAAGCGTATTCTTGAAATTGTTTTACGAGTTCACAATGTAATTGTGGATCTACAGTGTTGTGTTAATCCAGCCATCTGGGCCACAAGCGTCCTGCGGGCGAACCAGGCAACGCTGTACAGACCTCATCGGCCCAACCAGGCGGCACGGATGCAGACCGACTCACGGCAGGCGGCGCTGACGGCAACGGAAAATGTCCAATACAAAATACTGTAATTTGTAAAAAAATGTGCTGAAAATGCATAAATGTAAATAAAACTTTTCTAAATAGAAACAAAATATGATATTTTGATTTTAAAATTGAATATTTTGTTTACTACCCAATTGGCTATAATCTCTTTCTATATTAAGATACATATTTTTTTAAGCGGCATTTTGACCGCTCATGGTAGAATTAGATATACATGAAATGTCAGTAGGTTTAGTGTAAAGTAAGATTTTCTTTGAGTACTATAATTGACTACCTGTTTAGAACAAGCAGCTATCTTGATTATCGAACCACCTTGATAACTGATATGCCAAGTTTCGCGAGAATTGACTGAAAAAGATTTACGTTTTTAATTTCGTGCTAAAAAGTATTTGGATATCTAAATAATTCTTGGTAAATGGTATTTCGATTAAATCGAAAGGTCAGCGATTTTGAACAAAACAAATCGCACGTTTTTAAGGCAATAATCACTATAAAGTTTAAAGGTTTTTTACTACAATTTCAAATTCGAGGATTGCAGTTTTTAAGAATGGAAAAACTAAAAATTGCCATATGCCTTGTTTCAGATAAATAAAATATTCTATATAAATATTACTTTTTAAAATTAGTGGTAGTAAAAATAAATTAAATAATTTGTTTCATGATTCAATAATGGTAAAACTTTGATATTTTTCGCTAGGAACGCCAGTCATTAACGTTTACTTCAGAACAAGTCTTTCTGTGACAATATGTGTGATAGGTCATTTCATACCCAATATAACCACTTAAATGATCGATATCATAAAAATAAGAGTAAAACATGAGTCACAACTCTTAATTCTCCAAATTCACTCGCTATAACGACCCATGCGAGATGACCATACAAATCGGTGTAGCGAATTAAAAACAATAATACCCTTATATCAAAACGCATTCTTACTTATGCATTCACTATCTAATCCATTTAATTAAGGACATTATCATCTTAATTATCGCTATTATCATGGTCATCAATCGCTACACTGTTAAAAATATTCACTCAAAAATAAGTATAATTTTCTCATTTTTGATTTTATTCGATGCTTATTATAGCTCCGAATACATAACTATCATTTTTGAAGAAGTCACGTACTTAAAATGAGTACAATGAGTAAAAAGAACAGTAGCTTGCCTATGTAGGATGCCTTCATAAATCACTTTCCACAAATATCGACAATTACAACCAATATTTACAAGGAATCGAACCTAGATACTCAGGGAGTGCAGTCCAGTTAAACTTTCAGGGCAACTGGAACAAGTTATAAGCAGAATAAATCATAAAAAAAAGTATGTAAAAAAATGGACAGCTAGATAATTCAATTGTGATGACTCAGTTTCCATTTAAGCAATCGACATCAAATAATGTGGAAAACCATCTTCTCAACTACTATTTTAAGTATACCAGGTCGCTTTGTTCAGGTGGCTTGATTATAAGCTGATATTAGCAATTTTAAAGGACATTGCTTATTTTTAGAAAATACTATCACTTAAATATTAGTACGTCATTTTTCATTTACAACGCAATAGTACTGAAAGAAAAACTAGTAGATTCTTATACTCCTTTTTAAGTACCTTTTTTATAGTGTAATTAAAGCAAATTTGTATTTTTTATTTACATAATACTTACAGTATGGTTTATAAGCACACTGATTACTTTTAGAAAATACGATTACTTAAAATTTAGTACGTTATTTTTCATTTACGACGCAATAGTACTGAAAGAAAAACAAGTTGATTCTTATACTCATTTTTAAGTACCTTTTTATAGTGTAATTAAAACAATTTTGTATTTTTTATTTACATAATACTTACAGTATGGTTTATAAGCACACTGATTACTTTTAGAAAATACTATTACTTAAATTTTTGTACGTTATTTTTCATTTACGACGCAATAGTTCTGAAAGAAAAACAAGTTGATTCTTATACTCATTTTTAAGTACCTTTTTATAGTGTAATTAAAACAATTTTGTATTTTTTATTTACATAATACTTACAGTATGGTTTATAAGCACACTGATTACTTTTAGAAAATACGATTACTTAAATTTTAGTACGTTATTTTTTATTTACGACGCAATAGTACTGAAAGAAAAACAAGTTGATTCTTATACTCCTTTTTAAGTACCTTTTTTATAGTGTAATTAAAACAAATTTGTATTGTTTATTTACATAATACTTACAGTATGGTTTATAAGCACACTGATTACTTTTAGAAAATACGATTACTTAAATTTTTGTACGTTATTTTTCATTTACGACGCAATAGTTTTGAAAGAAAAACAAGTTGATTCTTATACTCATTTTTAAGTACCTTTTTTACAGTGTAATTAAAACAAATTTGTATTTTTTATTTACACAATACTCACATTATGGTGTATATATATGCTAGCATTGTAATTACCATTACGAAGTTAAAGTAATGTTCTCTTTCTCGAATTCAATTCTGTTGAAGTTGAACAAAACTTGTATTTTACAAAAACGACACCTGTTGGTTGGAAACAAGGATTGGGGCATTTCCACGCCGCATTCGGTTAACAGCGCCACCTAGTAGATGGGTTCCTCTCTCGTCAAAATCGCCTGATCACACTAGCAGTCAGTTTCTCCAACGAATTCGCTGGATGTAGAACAACTTTCTCTGGGACGTACTTGAGAAATTTTCTTGTGTGGACTTGCTCGTTAAAGTTTCCCTACGTATTTATTAAGTTATTCAAAATGTGATTGATCAGCTTTATGGAATTGTGTTGCGTGAAAATATTTAATTTATTCGCCATGTTGTATGTATTCGGAACTGTGTTTTAGAATAATACTATCCATATGAATCAGAGAACTTGGGATTAATGTAACAAACTGAACTTGTGTTTTGAAGTGTGCTTATTTAGTATATGTGAATTTTAAGTTCGAATATGAATGTAACTTTAAAATTGTACATGGATAATGATTCAAGAAAATACTTTTTCACTTAAATATTATTTCAAAAAGAAATTGATTTTATCCATTTTGTTCTAATTTTAGGAGAAATATATCGATTTTTAAATTTATTCTACATTGTAAAAGGAGAAAATAACAATGTAGATAATCTAAAGAAATTGCAAAAATTCAAAATAATTTTAAATATACAGTGACACGAAATGCAAACATTATAAACTATTTATACTAGTTAATTTCAGTACTGATTATATTATTATAATTACATAAATAATTAGTTTGGTGATTTTTTTTATTTTAACAATCGTACACGTAATATAAACATCGTGTAGGTAACATAAAATTAGAATTCATGTTTTAAAAATATTTGTTAAACATTCTTAATACTAAGACAATAAATTAAATAAACATTAAATATTTCATATGTATGTTAAAGGGCTTAGTTAAACATATTTAATAAAAATATTTTATATTATTATTAATTTTAAAGTTTTAATAGAAGAATAGAATACAACATTTATGCGGAAATTTTAAAACAACGGCAGAAGAATCTTCAACCTTTATGTAAATTAGAAAAAATTATTAGTTTGGAAATACATTTTTTAAATTTTACTATATAAAAACTGGTAAGAACAACTTATATAACTAGAATGCAATAGGATATTTTAAATTAAATAAACTCTGTAATATTCAAGTGGATATTGTTGTGCATTTTATGAGCAAGGATTATTACAGTTTGAACAAAGCGTTTGAATGTGACTTGCAGTTGAAAAGGAACTATAGTAATGTTACCTAACGCCTATTGTCGTTTTGTATTCAAGACTTACATGCTGTGAATCGTTGAAAATCATGTTGGGATGTACGGGCTCATTGTGATTCTGGGATTTCTATTCCAATCGACAGCCACGGGCAGCAATCTTCGTAAGTACATCACTATTTGTTTTATTAAAGTGTATGTTGTTTATAATTTAACAAATTAAGGAATTTTTATTATTGGGTCCGTATTTATAAGGATTTTTTTTTTGCTTTCAATTTCTTATATTTTAAAATTACAATGAGATAAAATTATATTCCAGTTTTACCAAAATCAAAAATCTTTTTTTTAAATAATTAGTATATTGTTTACATAAATATAATATTATACAATTGCGGTGAAACATATTAAAATTGTATTCTAGTTTTACCAATATAAAAAAGTTCTACTTAAATAATTAATATATGGTTTATATAAATATAATATTATAAAATTGCGATGTAACAGATTAAAAATATTTTCAATTTTACAAAAATCAAAAAAAAAATGTAAATAATTAATATATGGTTTATATAATATTATATAATTGCGATGAAACAGATTAAAAATATTTTTCAGTTTTACCAAAATCAAATTTTTTTTTTTAAATAAATAATATATGGTTTATATAAAAATATTATAAAATTGCGATGAAACTGATTAAAATATTTTCCAGTTTTACCAAAATCAAAAAAGTTTTTTTTAATAATTAATATATGGTTTATATAAATATAATATTATATAATGGCGATGAAACAGATTAAAAATATTTTCCAGTTTTATCAATATAAAAAAAGTTCTACTTAAATAATTAATATATGGTTTATATAAATATAATATTATATAACTGCGATGAAACAAATTAAAAATATTTTCCAGTTTTGCCAAAATCAAAAATTTTTTTATAAAAATTAATATATGGTTTATATAATTATAATATTATATAACTGCGATGAAACAAATTAAAAATATTTTCCAGTTTTGCCAAAATCAAAAAAGTTTTTTATAATAATTAATATATGGTTTATATAAATATAATAATATATAATTGCGATGAAACAGATTAAAAATATTTTCCAATTTTACGAAAATCAAAATAGTTTTTTTTTTAAATAATTAATATATGGTTTATATAATATTATATAATTGCGATGAATCAGGTTAAAAATATTTTTCAGTTTTACCAAAATCAAAAAAGTTTTTTAAATAATTTATATATGGTTTACATAAATACAATATTATATAATTGAGATGAAACAGATTAAACATATTTTCCAGTTTTACCAAAATCAAAAAAGTTTTTTTTAAGGATTAATATATGGTTTATATAAATATAATATTATATAATTGCGATGAAACAGATTAAAAATATTTTTTAGTTTTACCAAAATCAAAAAAGTTTTTTTTTTTTAAATAATTAATATATGGTTTATATAAATATAATACCATATAATTGCGATGAAACAGATTAAAACTATTTTCATCTTTTACCAAAATCAAAAAAGTTTTTTTTAAATAATTAATATATGGTTCATATAAATTTAATATTATATAATTGCGATGAAACAGATTAAAAATATTTTCATGTTTTACCAAAATCAAAAAAGTTTTTTTTAATAAGTAATATATCGTTTATATAAATATAATATTATATAATTGCGATGTAGAGTAAAACATTCCCAAGTTTAAACGATATTTAAGGACACAAAATCATCAAAAAATATTTTATTGCTTTAAAAAAAAATTCATTTTATTTTGAATGTAACGACACCAAAATTATATTTCTACGTTAAGTATAACAAATAAAAATTTGCAAATCAATATTAAGCTTTTGTACAAAATTTCCTGAATATTTGACTTTAATATTTGACTCATTAAAACTACTCCAAATTTGCTACAGTGTATTTTCAAACATGTTAATTTGTCTTTAAATATATAGATTATATAGATAGATTATATGTTTTTTAGTAATTAAAAAAAAAACGGTTTAAATTGTGAAAATACCGATTTTTTTTCGATTTTTTTTTAATTGTTTTGCAAATAACAAAAATCTGTAAAGGCAGTTTGTTAACCGCGTTCTTTTGTTTATAAGTGTTTTAGAAAATAAATTCTGGATATATAATAGAATAAATAACTTTTTTGTATATATTAAAAAAACAACATTTGACTGTGATTATGCTAATATCATTTGCATACAAATGTAAATCGAAATTATAATGATACCTCCAATATTATAGAAAAACGTGTCCTATATATACCCCTGAAAAGAAAGCTTGATCCATTTGCTTCCCGTCCTTTTTGATCGAACGTTATTAGTAATCTTCAGAAATTTCGTGTAAATGGAGAGATACATGCTTTGTTAAAGGCAGATTCCAATTACCAATGGATCCTACAACACATAATTTCGTAAAAAATGTTCCTACATTTTGGTTTAGACAATACCTGAATTCGCAAATCCGGCATCTTTAAAAAAAAAAATATTGTATACGTTGATTATTATTGATTTAGTTAATAAATTTATAAATAAAGGAATTTTATAAAACTACTGGTGGATAAAATTAAAAACATATAATTTTAAAATTGAATAATTATTGAATATTTATTGAATTATAAATTGGTTTTCAGTTTTGCCTGTAAGCTATATAAATATTTTTTTATAACATTTGGGTGCATTTTTCGACGTATAAACGTCTTTAAAATTGGTACGAACAGACCGGCAAAAAATTGAGCGTTTATATTTAAAACCCCAAAATAATATGTTATGCCCCCATGTTAATATTTTAAACCACAAGGTCATAGGGTCTCATATGGGGATAAATTACCTACTGATGTGTCATAAGTAAACCACGTTGACCAGACTGGATATTAACCATTTCTTTCCTCTGTCCTTTATACCGCATGGATGACAACTGAGTCAGTTTTCTGGAATAATCTGACCGATTTAACAACTGTAACTTCAGTTCTAACCGACGAATCGCGGCTAGTAAAAGAGCTTAAACTAAACGACGATTTGAATAATTGTATTTTTTTAGTCGACAATTTAAATTGTGAATATTGTGTGGAGTAGGAAATGACGATTTGTCGATGATTTCATTCTGAAGCCACCTACTCGGTTTTTTTTAGTGCAATTGAATCGTAAATGAGCGATGGCGTATTCAAATTTAATAAGCCGTACTCTCTCAAAAATGAGAAGTGGGATTTAATATTGATAGTCTCAGCTACTGTTCAAGCCATCTTAACATAGCAAACTGACACACTTAAAATAGTTGTTGAGAAGATTGTTTTCTACACTGTTATGTCGATTGATTAAATGAAAACTGATTTATTACAACTCGGTTATCTTATTTCGCGTTCTTTTGGTACACTTTTTTAACATATCTTATGTATATAATTTCTTCAAGTCGCCCTGGTAGATTAATGGATAAGGTTCTCGACTGCGGCGTTTGAGGATCTGAGTTTGGTTCCCTGTATGTGTTAGTTGTAATTGTCGATATTATTAACCTTCTGATGCTCATGGGCGTGATATCAGATCCAGGGATCTCCCGTTTTTCCATCAATGCACTGGATTTTTAAATTCATGAAAATGTTTTAAATATTTCAGTATTTTCTTTGGTATAGATGTAATATAGGATATTTGGCGTGTGAGTTGTTTTTGGCGTGTTTTATAGGGAAATAATAAATCATAAATTTTTAATCGATATTATCATATGCGAATTCATAACTGGGTGGTTTGACAAAATCTGTAACGCCATGTGTTGTAACAACTGTCATATCTGACTCTTGCACAGTTGCAGCATATTCGTACATAGAATTTTACCTGAATATTATTCATACTGATTTTATTCTGCTTTCACAGGGAAATACTGTTTACGATATACTGCTTTCGCGAAGAACAGCTTATCTAACTTTAGCTTTTAAACTTTCTCGAAATCGTAAACATTTTCTTCCAGAGGAAGACTGTTAAGGGGGACCCGAGCCCCAAAATCCGGAAAAATTGCTAAATGTTTTTTTCTTCATAAAACGATGCTAAACAAACTTGAGAAGGTGTATACAAAATTTCAAAACAGTAAAAGAAACAGAACATATGTTTTTTTAGATGTTTATATGCCATTTATAATCCTTCTACATGCTGTTCGTCTGCAACAATCGTCATTTACTCAAAATATTTTTTTTAAATTTTGGTCACGTTTAAAATGCTAAGGCTTTGTAAATAATTAACTTAAAACTAAACTGTTAATAGTTTTTGAAGCTCTAATATTTGTTTTATAAACGTATGTATAGCTTTTTTAAATTAAGTTATAAATTATTTTATTACAAATTATTAAACTTAAAAGTTTGAATATATTTTGGGTTTTTAACTCAAAATAAGTTTTTAAAAACAATTAAAACACAAATCTGCAAAAGTCTATACATACGATTGTAGTGTGTACTTTGATGTTATTTAATCAATTAAAAAAATTTAAAAACATTAAAAATTTAAAAAGGAGTAGTGTTTTTAAAAAACGTCTTTTTAAGCATAAAAAATTCCAAAAATATCAAAAATAATTTTTTTAAACATATTTTTGTTTTTGATTATTGTTTAGAAAAAGATGTTCTAATAATATAAAAAAATTGGTATTTCTGAATTCATTAATAAACAAATTAGGATTTGGGGCTCGGGTCTCCCTTAAGACTGTTATATTATGATAAAAGTAAATCTAAAATAAAACCCCATCGCAGTAGACTAAACCAATTTATAGTTTTGGTTTGGGTACTATTATTTTAGAACTTTTATGTTTACGTATTGTGAATGATTAGATAATTTTGCACATGAGTAATTACATAATTTTGCATATTAGTAATTACATAAATTTGCACATTAGTATTTACATAATTTTTCACAGTAGTAATTACATAATTTTGCGCATTACAAATAACATTATTTTGCATATTAGTAATGCCATAATTTAACACTTCGGTTTTGTATAATTTAGTTTTATTTTTATTTACAGAAATTTTGTACATTAAAATTTAAATTAATATTTAAATGAAATTTGTATAATTTAACACATTACTAATTACGTAACATAACACAATAGTATTTCAAAAGTGTACGTAATTTATTATCACATTACAAAAATGTAATAACAATATATCTTTCATCGAGTTGAAATTTATCGATTATTAAACATTCCTTCCATTCCAAATTTTATTTATAATCACAAATTGCTCTCCTCAAATTAAACTTTGTGTTTGAAAATACAAATGTTATATGTATTTTCGGTTACTAAATTCTAGCTGTACGAATTTAATACATTCAACTATATAAATATATACTAAGAAAGTCCTTTAAATACAAAGGAAAAGCAATACAATTTTGTTAATTTACGCTTTGATTATAAATAAAATTTAGACTTTCCAGTAAATTTAAATTACGTTACATGCATAATCTCCCAACTATTAAACAATTATTATTATAACAATCACCGTCAAATAGACTTTCCTTTTGCCAAGTTATAAGCGTCCATGAAAAGAGACGTCAAGTATGTCTCCTCCTTTCAGAACGATCTCCTTACAAAAGAATTTAAATGAGATCGTTCGATTTAAGAATAAGGACAATAAATTTAAAATACGAGTGCCACATTCCAATTTAAATAACAAACGTCATATTTTCCTAAATGAAAGTTAGCTTCTCATAATACAAGTCGCAGCAAATTAATGCATGTCATGTATATCAAGAGGCAGTTAGATATGAAATCCCGATACACTGATGACAATGTGGGTGACTTTGCCCCACCCAGCGGCGAATGTTCAAACTTTATTGAAGTCGGGTTTATCTAACTAGTAATGCGGCCTGGCTTAAGTCACCGGTAACTATGCGAGCCCACAACAGTCAGCTTGGTTTAATAATAGTTTCGTGTAATATCCCAGGATTCAAAATAATCAGTGTTTACGCTAATAAATTCATACTAATAAATTGGTAAAAAAAATTCGGAATATAAATCTACCACTAATCTAATAATTTGCTTTGTTTTATAAAAAATAATAGTTGTAGTATGAAGTAAGTAAGAATTACAAAATCATGAAATATATCCAAAATGTTGTTTAGTACTTGGAAAAAGTAGTTCATTTTATTTTTAATCTAACGATACAAAATTTATATCTACGTTAAGTACAATTAATATTTTTTTGTGAATCAACGTTGGGCTTCGGTACGATATTACCAGAACTTTGAACTCATTTTTCTCAGTAATGACTTTTACAAACTCATTACTGAGTCAAGTTTAAATTGATACAACTACAGTATCAATTTAAGAAATTGATTTGTAGAAACTGCACCAAATTTGCTATAGTGTATTATCAAACATATTACTTCAATTTGTCGTTAGGGATTCGTAATATATTATATATATTGTAGTGTTTTTTTTTTAAATAATAGTTTGACTAGTTAAATCAGTTTTTTTTTCAATAAATATCTGGAAAAAAAAATTGTTCAACACTTTCATTTGTTTATAAAAATACAAAATTATAGTTTTTGAGAAAAATTGTTCGTGGCTTATTTCGAAAATAAGAAAGGTCTCTTTTCTATAAATTTTATTTAAAAAAAAGTTGCATATTTATTTAATGTTCAAACGCGTGTTTATGTTAATATGCTTTGCACACATATGTGAGAAAAAGTACATAGAAATCTGCTAAAATTAAGAAAAAAGGTAAAATGTATCCCACCCCCTGAAACGAATTTGTTCTTTTGTACACATCACCTCTAGGTTTTTGCCCAATTGAATAGTGAGCAGATCCATTAGTGCAACAATTCTAATCAATACAATTAATTTAAAATAAAATATCATAGCCCGACCACTTCCTTCCTACAGTAAATATTTTTTTTAAAATAATTTTGAAAAGAAACTGCTTCCTAAATAAATATATTTACCTGAAAACCTAACAACAAAATTGCATAATTTAAATATAAACATGTGATTCCGATTTTAACAAAATACGTTTTGTGCGAAGTCCACAAATGTATGCAAATAAACAACCTTTCCATGCTAAAAATTCGTTGAATAAAATATAAACCTTAAGAATAGTCAGCATTAAATTTTGGATTTTTGGCCAATTTCATTTGAATATTAAGAACATATTTTTTCATTGTTTAGTGCGCCCCCTAGATGCACGGGCAAAAGCATACTGCCGTACCTGCAGGCCCATTCGTTACGACAATGTGTTGAACGTAGAACAGCAAAAAGTGTAAGATCACACTTTTTGCTGAATACGTAAGTATTTGCTTCCTTGAAATGTGGTCCTTCATGTATACGATTTCGTACTTGTGGTGAAAGTTTGGAAAATGGGATGACATCTAAGTTGCATTTGCAGTTATCTAACCTAGTTTTAAAATTATGATTTAGTGTTCTCTGATCTTTTCTTTAACCCTATTATGGTTTGGGCCTCCGTGGCCGAGTGGATTAAGTCGTCAGCTGGAAATCCAAAGGGTCCCCAGTTCGAACCTTAGCGCGAACTAGACTAAAGAATAGTAAAAAGCAGTGATACTACGATCGGAGGGTTGCTAACTTCGCTACAAAAATACTAGAATGTCGTACAGAACATCCACAAAAAAATGAACGGCGTGTACACGGGACTCGTGCACGATAAATCAAATCGGGGTCCAAAGTCCCGACGTCTATTGATGGCATTGGGTGCCAGCTCAGGTGTTGTCCTCGTCATCTGACCATGGTTTCAAAAATACGGGGCATCGTTCCCGGGTCTTTCCTTCAAGATAGGCCCCGAACCGTCGCCAATAGCCCACTATGCAGCTCTAGTGTGACGTTAATTAACTAACGGGAACCATTCGATTCCCAACTGACACCTTTATCTATTGGGCTACTAACGACTGAACGACTTAAGTGGTCCAACGATTTCAAGTTTTTTTTTTAGTAATATACATAAACTTTCAATTCACAAATAAATTAAAATATTTTCCAAATGTAAAGTATTGGGTTGTTTCTTGGAATCTATGCCTATTAAAAGAATAAAAATTAAAAATATATATATAATACACAAGCACTGTACATATCAGGTAAACATTTTGCGGAGAAAACAACTTTACAATTTTACCCTTTTCTGAGCCAATGCGGTCTACATCCATTCAAACAGAGCGGATATCATTGTTATGTATCTTTCTAACTCAAAACGACTATTATAATCTTAATATAACTTTAATATAATGTATATTATAGGAACGTATTCATATTTGCACAATTACAGAAATCTACCGTTTGTTTGATCAAAGTGCAAAGTTTATTATCAAGAAAGTTGGATAATTTCGTTTATGAATATATATATATATATATATATATATATATATATATATATATATATATATATATATATATATATATATATATATATATATATATATATACGAGGTGTGGCTAGAAAAAAACCGAACTGATGCTATAAAAATTTTTTATTTTCCATTATTTACAATTTGATGTTATCTCCTTCAATGTACTCTCCTCCTCGGTCTACACACCGCTCCATACGAATTTTCCACTGTTCATAGCAATGCTGCAGATCATTTTACAGGCAAGTCCATACTACATTACTTCCGTCGCTTTTTCTTTTACTGCTTCGACACTCTCGAATCTAGTTCCTTTCAAAGCTGACTCGACTTTAGGGAAAAGAAAAAAATCACAGGGGGCCAAATCAGGTGAGTAGGGTGGATGGTCTAAGATGGGAATGTTGTGATTGGCTGAAAACGTCTTCACTAACAACGCATTGTGAGCTGGGGCATTGTCTTGGTGCAGGATCCATGTCTTTTTTTTCCTTTTTCTCCGTACTCGCTCACATAGGGTAGTCAGGACGCTAATGTAGTAATGCTGATTCACTGTTTGTCCCTCTGGTAGCCAATCAATGTGTACAATCCCTTTGACATAAAAAAAAATAATCATCATTGCCTTGAATTTCGATTTTGACATTCGTGCTTTTTTTTGTAGTGGAGAATCAGGAGATTTCCAATGCATCGATTGGCGTTTGGTTTCGGGATCGTAAGTAAAAAACCACGATTCATCACAAGTAATAACATTTTGTAAAAAGGTGGGATCACGTTCAATGTTTCCTAGGATGTCAGAACAAATCATTCTTTGGCGTTCCTTCTGTTCAATTGTGAGACACTTTGGAACCATTTTTGCACACACTTTGTGCATGTTGAAACTTTCATGAAGAATCTGCCTAACACTTTCCTTGTCAATTCCTGTCAACTCAGACATTGCTCTGATTGTTAAACGGCGATCTTCTCGAACAAGTTTACCGATTTTTTCAATGTTTGCATCAGTTTTTGCTGACAATGGTCTGCCAGTGCGAGCGTCATCACTTGTGTCTTCGCGGCCATCTTTAAATCGTTTAAACCACTCAAACACTTGTGTTCGCGATAAACAATCATCGCCGTACACTTGTTGCAACATTACAAACGTTTCACTTGCAGATTTTCCAAGTTTGAAAAGAAATTTGATGTTAACACGCTGTTCTTTCTGTACACTCAACATTTTTCCGACGCACAGACAAAACGTCAACTACTTAGAACAGACGCCACGGGCAGACTGAGTGCAGGAGGCAGATAAAACTCGAGCAGTAGGCGGAGCAAGAGTCACGTGACAGGCCAGGCGACTTTCAGCCTTATTGCATTCGTTTTATTGTTTCACCTGTGCTAGTTCGGTTTTTTTCTAGCCGCACCTCGTATATATATATATATATATATATATATATATATATATATATATATATATATATATATATATATATATATATATATATATATATATATATATATATATATATATATATATATATATATATATAAATGTGAAATCCCCACTCATTCACTCATCACTAATTCTCCAACTTCCCGTATACCTATGGAGAAGAAATTTGGCAAAGTTGTTCCTTATACCTTAAATAGGAAAAGTACGCTATTTTTGTTCCGATCGAACGGTTTTAAGGGGGTGTAAAACCCCTTTTTCGATGTTCGTAGCGACGTTAGTTTGGGTATCTACAGATCCAAAAGACCTAGAGTGCTGAAATTTGAAACAAAGATTCATCTTGGGGCCTAGGGGTGCACTAAGAAAGGATTTTTAAAAATTCGAACTCGAATATATATATATATATATATATATATATATATATATATATATATGATGGTCTAAATTGTTGGGCATTGCTTAACTGTATCAAATATTTTAATATAGCATTTGGTGATTAGTTTCACCATTTTATGGTGCTACCACGGATATTATTTAATGGTGAAACGTTGCACCAAAACTTATAACGCTGCATAAAACTCAAAATTCAAGTTTTCTTAGTATTTTTGTAGCGAAGCTGGCAACCCTTGATCACAACTTGTTTTACTTTTCTTTCTTAAGTCACCGATCGGGCTCAAACTACGAATCCTCAGATTCATAGCTGAACGCCTTTATCTACTGGGTCACGAAGGCCCTTTTTCGTCGTTATCTTTCTCGAAGGGGAATCATCGGCTTGTTGATGTAGCGACATCGATAATTTCGGTTGCAGGTTAAGAGGTTGAACCAAGTATCGTCGAAAACCTGCGCTTTTTTCCGATAAAGGACGTTTGGTTCAACCTAGCCTACATTCATAATATGGTGCAATTTGCTACAAATATTTGTTTTGCACGAAGAAATGGTACATCGTTGAACTGTACTTTTAACAGTGTATTTAAACTGGTCGCTTAAATTTTGTAGCAACAAATGAATTACTTAAACCATATCAAAAAAGAATGTTGTATTATGTGTAGTTAAACGAAACAATGATCTTCGCCCAAAAGTTTATGACCAGTTTTATCTTGATTTATCAAGGTGGAAAATTTATTACCAAGAAAAGTTGGATAAAGTTGGATAATTTTTTAACAGTGTATTTAAACTGGTCGCTTAAATTTTGTAGCAACAAATGAAGTATTTAAACCATATCAAAAAGAATGCTGTATTATGTGTAGTTAAACGAAACAATGAACTTAGCAAAAAGTTTGTGACCAGTTTTATCGTGATTTATCAAGGTGGAAAAATTGATTACCAAGAAAAGTTGGATAATGTCCTTTCTGATACAAACGATTTCCCAGTATATCGTAAACAAAAAAACAATTTTTGGATGTATGCCATTTTAATACTTAGTATTAGATTTAATATACGTAACATAATAACATTACCTTCGAAGTCGATGCACAAAAATAACTTGCTTATTCCCTGTATTGTTCCCAAGTTGTTTACGAATCTTGCTTTTAATCTTTCCCCATATGTTACTACACATGTTAGTACATTAATTTTTTCAGCGTTCGCATCAACATCATCTGCGAAAGGCATTATTCAGTCATGATCATTCCCGTTTTGGGCCCTGTCCAAATTGAGATCGCCTTCGTACACAGGCAAATGGGAATATGAAGAAGATAAAATTTATTAAAAAAAATGTAGATCTAATGAAAAGGGTAAAATATGGCAGGAAGATGAATGGTGGAACTAACATAGAACAAAGAACACATCCTGAAGAGCTCGTGCCTTTCAGCAACGGGAGAACTTTTAAAGTGGACATATTTCAGGAAATGTCCCGAAGTTCTTTTGATGCATCAGCGCCCCCTCGCCGAGTTTTCCTTCATTAATCTTGAGTCTCGTCCAAAATGCTTTCGAAGTTCGTAAGTGGGGAGATATACGATAGGAAATAAGAAACATTTCATCGGTTTTTCTTGATGTTGCTTTAGAAAATGGTTAGAACTTCATGCTACGGATGTGTTGAAGGGAAATAACCAATAAGATTATCCGTCACTTGGAAGAGGCGGCGTGACTCAAGTGGGTTGGCATCAGTTCCAGTAACGGATAGAGCAGGTTCGTTTCCAAGCATGTATGCAGCGATTGGTAATCGAACGCTTGTCCGAATTGTTTTTTTCTTTCACCAAAAAAATCCGTTGTATAAGGTTTGGTTAATTAACGTTAGACTAAAGCTGCACACACTAGTGCTGTACAGTGGGATATTGGCGACGTTTCGGGGCCTTTCTCGTACATCTGATTGGGGTCCAAAGCCCCGACGTCTATTGAAGGCGTTGGGTGCAAGCTCAGGTGTTGTCCTCGTCATCTGACCATGGTTAAAAAATACGAGGCATCGTTTCCTTCGAGATAGGCCCCGAACCGTCGCCAATAGCCCACTGTGCAGCTCTGGTGCGACGTTAAATAACCAAACCAACCAAACCAAACCGTATGCACGCCTATGTAATTTGTTGTTGCTGGACGACTTTCTAGTATTTTTGTTTGAAGATGGCAATCATCCAATGACAAGATCAGTACTTTTTTACTTTACTGTGTCAAGTCCATCGCACGTGCTCGAACTCGCAACCATCTGATTACTAGCTGAATGCCTTTATCCAATGGGATACCGGGCCACCGCGTGTATGAAGAATTAGTACATGTTAAATTTGTTGTGGCATATCCGCCTATTTCGATTGTGCAGCTTTATCGCGGCGTTAATTTAACTAACCAGTCACTTGGAGTTAGCTATTGAATTGGATTGGTTAATTTACGTCGCACTAGTGCTGTACAGTGGGATATTGGCGACGTTTCGGGGCCTTTCTCGAAGGAAAGACCCGGTAACGATTCCCTTGTATTTTTAAACAATGGTCAGATAACGAGGACAACATCTGAGCTGCAAACAAGCCTTCAATAGGCGTCAGGACTTTGGACCCCGAAGATATTTATCGTGCACCAGTCCCATATACACGCCAGTCTAATTTGTCGGATGTTGTGGTTCGGTTTTGTTAATTAATGTCGCACTAGAGTTGCAAAGTTAGCTATTGGCAACGGTTCGGGGCCTATCTTGAATGACAGACTCGGGAACAATACCCCCGTATTTTTTAACCACGGACAGATGGCGAGGACAATACCTGAGCTGGCACCTACGCCTTCAATAGGCGTCAGGACTTTGGACCTCAAAGAGATTTATCGTTCACCAGTCCCGTATACACGCCGATATTTTTTGTGGATGTTCTGGATGACATTCCTAGTATTTTGTAGTGAAGCTGGCAACCCTCCGATCACAAGCTCACTACTTTTTTTACTTTTCTTAGTCAAGTCCGTCGCACAAGATCGAACCGGGAACCCTTCGATTCCCAGCTGACGCATTTATCCACTGGGCTAAAAAAAATATGTTTATTGAATAAAAATAATTTCACATACTAATTATTTAAAGAAAGCTAGTATTTTTAACGGGGAGTTGCTTGTTATTGAAAACGCTTGTTTACTTTACACCTTTCTTAACTTGGGGAGCTGTCTTATTGATACCATTGATATACTCCTCTTTTATTTTTGTCCTTATTGTTCATTATCTGAGTATTTATACTGTGTCATAGATTTGAATATTCAAGTACTTAGAAGAAGAATGTTGCACATAAAAACTAATATATCTTTTCTAAGAGATAAATACGTACCGTAGCGTCACATATATCATTTTCAAATATTAGGGACGCGTTAATTCAACAAACCAATTGAGGGATTTAAATTCCGAAATGAGTTTCATTCAAACAATAATAAAAAAATATGTGTTATAATTATTTTAACTAAGAAACTGTAATTAAATTAAACAGACTAAAATAATTAAGCTAAAATTAATTAAATATTTCTGAAAAATAAATAATAAAGGCATTTGCTTCTTTATTCTGTATATAAATAACTGCATTAACGTTATTACCCTTTCCGATAATGAGCAAAGAAGTCACCAGACAAGAAACGATTTAAGGGGAAGAAAAACGACACAGAATCCGATAAACAAGAAGATTACAAATCTTAGTTTGGAGAAACACTAAAATCCTTTCAGGAACCCCTAATCCTTTTAAGATCCCTGACGCATCGATCTGAGATTAATACGAAGAACCCCAACTAATTAGTTTTAATTTGCGCTAAAATGAGCATTTAATGCTCTCGACCTTTGTGTTGCCTTTATAAAACATACAATGCATAAATGCTGTAAATAATTTAACAATTACTTTTTTTTTATATATATTGGTTTTGTATTAAAAATGTGGTAGTATGTTTTAAAAAGGTCGTTTATCGACTTTCATGCTTTATTGTAAAATATTATTATATACTTATACTAAAATATTTAATTTGCACACAATTTGTCATATAATGTTGCTTATCAAACATACAAGGCTTGAATAACATAAATTATTTTTTTAAATTACATATTATTTAAAAATTTGGAATATTTTCTTTGTATTAAAAAAAGGTAGTAAGTTTTATATCAAAAAATCTTTGTTAGTCGTGTAAGACATTTATTCAGAAAGAATTGTTTAGAAACTCTTTAATTTTACGTTCGTAAATTCTATATAATCGAATTTTTTTCTAGTAAATATCTGTAGAATACTTTTTTTAATTGCATCTTACTGAATTTAAATATTCTACTAAATTTGAGCCGTTATAAAAATGCAAAATCTACATATTCTTTGAAATTTAAATTATATTTCTTAAAATAAATTTCTTTTAAAAGAATTTTGTAATTCAAAAGTTCTTCATTAGTTTGGGAAATGTAGTCTATATTTTCTTTTCTTTATATAACTTTATCAGCATTTAGTTTTTATATATTTCAATCTTTTATAACGAGAAACAAACGCATTTTTATAGATATTTCTTTTATTAATTTTAGGAGATAGTTTATTCACAAATTTAGTTAAACTCTATTACAAAGTGTATATTCAAAGAATTTTTCTTTTTAAAAAGAAAACGAGACTAGTTACTTTTAAAGTAGCTCGTACAATAAAAATATTTTTTTTTAAAGTTGCAGCTGTTGTTGTAGAGTATATTATTTGTTAAAGTGTTCATTTAAAATATTTTACACGAAAAAAAAAGGGTTTACAAAAATAATATAAACAGCACACTTTCCAATTTTGCTATTACACTTACTTTTCGAAATAAAATTAATTGTTTAAATTGTTTATTCAAAAAGAAAATTCTCTAATATATTATGCAATTATAATTAGAACTCGTACAGATAAATAAATAACACGAAAAATGTTTACCCTCAATTCAAATTAAGGAATTGTTATGTTTTCATATCAAGTTAGAATGATTCGAGTAAATATTTATGAGGAATAATTATGCTTAAATCGTTAGCAATCTCGTAAAAAAATATTTTTGAATGGAACAATAAATAGTAGCATTTTAATGGTACATTGTAACATCAAACCTAAATTATTTATTCCACTACCATAATCTCTTTGATGAATAATTACAGAAAGTATTTCATGTAAATTTGTGTTTGTTGCTCTTTCAATGGGCTCATGCAAGGTAACAGAATTACTACTGATTTAAATAAATAATTTATTGATGCCTAAATTAGTTGTCCCTGTGATATCAAACGCGGTATCAAAAATTATTGGTGAAACAGTTCTGTAAATACATTATTTTGATAAATGTTTAACATCTTCAATATTTAAATTACAAAAGTAAAATAAATTATTTGTGTTTCATAGATAAAAATATATATTCAAATGTGAATCTTGATGCGAATTGTAATTCGTTGTTGTGTTTGATTTTTGACCTTTGTTTGTTTCTTTATGTTGTTTTGTCCTGTTTCGTCCTCTTACCTCATGGAATAATTGTACTCATGCACATCTCATGTAAAAAAAATTTGTATTGTAAGGGTTATAGAAGCTTCGCTTCTCGGTACCTAGTCCAAATAAATTTCAGTCAAAATTTCAGATAAAAATATATTAATTTCGCTGTACAGTTTCGAAAAAATTAGGCAAGTGTAATTAAATAGGGAATTAATAATTCATATGTTTTGATTTCGTGTGAATTATCATTATTGTATTGTATATTTTAATTGAAGTTTTCTTAACAAAACATTGAAGGTTCACTGAATGTTTTAATCAGGATCTCAATTCTTTATTTATATGCATGGTTGTGCTTTCTTTACATCATAATTTGCCAAACGAGAAGAACGATAATATTCCTAACCATAATGCCTGGATATACATATAAAACATAAAACTTTGTGTATGTTTCGGGTTTTTTCTGCAAGTGTAGTTAAATAGGTAATTGATCAATCATATTTGATTTTGAGAGTATTATCATTATTGTAAAGTATATTTTAATTGAAGGGTTCTTTAGAAAAACGATGAGGATTCATTTACTGTTTTAAGCAGGATCTCAATTATTTATGCTATACGCATTGTTGTACTTACGTTACATGCCATAATTTGTCAAACGACAAGAACGATAATATTACTAACCAGAATGCCTGGATATGCATATAAAACATACAAGTGTGTGTGTTTCGTTTTTTTTTTTTTTTTTTTGCAAGTGTAGTTAAATAGGTAATTGATAATTCATATTTGATTTCGAGGGTATTATCATTATTTTAAAGTACATTTTAATTTAAGGGTTCTTTAGAAAAACGATGACGGTTCACTTGCTGTGTTAATCAGGATCTCAATTATTTATGCTATCCGCATTGTAGTACTTACGTTACATGCCATAAACTGTCAAATGACAAGAACGATAATAATATCGTAAATAAATCAAAATGTCTGGATACACATATATAAACCTTTGTGTGTGTTCAGTTTATGCTGCAAGTGTAGTTAAATAGTTAATGCACAACTATATCATTTAAATATCATTATTAGTTACAAAGTTACGATCATATTATTATTTCATGCTTTCTTTGATGTTTCATTTCGTACTTGAGTTTAAAGACATTATACGTCACAAAACGTAATTCAAACCTTACTTACTGTTTCAGATATTACAAACCTGATGTCGTACATGCTGGGTTTATTAAATGTTCCTTAAATATTTTGCCTAGTGCATGTTTTTAAACGTTTTCCTTCAAAACATAATTACATTCATTAGTAGACTGTAACTTTGAATTATACCTCAAATTATCAGATTAAAAAACATTTAAGATTTTAAATTTCGTAAAAACTGAATATCCTAAGGCGCAATATAACTGTTAATAGACTATATCTTTATTGACTTTCTTTTTAGCGATTATCTTACTTTCATTTAAGAAATTGAAATTGTTGTTACGCAATTTAAACAATGTTTTTTTTCTTAAACTTTAAAGTTTCACCAAAATAATGTTAACATTTGAAATATTTTCTTTCTTTGAAATGTACTTAAATTCGCATTACTATGAAAATACATGTTTTGTATTAGTCTAAATTCAATTTTGTAAGAACTATATTTTGGCATCCAGCCATTCAAAGTTTGATTTTGACTTATACGTTTGTAAAAATCCTGAAACAATCCTATTTACAAGAGATAGGTGAACGTCATACACCTCTAACTTGGTTTTATTATAAAATGTGACTCCAATATTATAAATGACTATTTTTATTATAATGTTAAATATTTATATAAATGTTACTATATAAAATGTAAACATATCAATGGAAGTTCATTGATATGTTTACTATTTAGCATACCCTTATATTTTTACATTTTAGTGTTAAAATACAATATTAATATATTTTTTTGTTTGTATTTATAAATTATGAGTTCCCATGTTGAAATTATTTTAACTTTGCAGAAAAATAAGGAGGTTTTTAAATTAATTTAATTGATTAACTTTAAAAAAATAAGCGCACAGATAAATTGTATTTCCAAGAAACATTTGGAGAAAATTAATTATATGTGAATATCATTATTTTTATTTATTTGCTTATCTAAAAATAATAATAATATATATGTAAAGAAACGAAAGGAATTAATTTTTTTTTGAAGAAATAACAACCTGCCTAATATATTCCTCCTGTTCAACAGTTATACTATATATTATGAAATCTAAATTTAGCGATTATTTATATATAAATAAAAGTTATTATACATTTATTCAAAGAATTATTTGTTATTAAAGCGATTTAAAAAAAAAAACATTCGAATTATTTTAATACAAAATGTATGATAGTTTTAATTATCATACGCCTTATAATATTCATTAAAAAAAATTTAAATAATCTACTACCAGTTTTTTTTTTAATTTATATTTATATATATTTATATTAATAATAACTTATCGAACTCACCAATTTTACGATTCCTCAATATAATGGAACGTCAAGTTAACCTCAGGTGTTATCAAAGCAATTCATTGCACTCCGATTAGAGGTAATGGGGCCTTCGGCCCCGGGTACTCTATCACTTCGTGAAATCTCTGTTATTGAACTCTTTCTTTAGTTTTCAAATTCTAGTAAAGAGTTGAGATCGTACTAAGTACCATTTCCTCTAAATATATCAAGCTTATCCGTAACGTGTCGCTAGTCATCGAAATCTGTTTTGCATTGTTAATGAGAAGAGCAGTATGTTCCCACCATTACAAGTAAACTACGATTCAGTATTCTTAACAGTGGGATGCAATGAATCACCCTCAGCTGAGTGTTTAACAATATTCAATCTGAACTTTTTGATACTTTCCTTGCTTTTAAAAAAAATATTTTAAAAAAGGGGGAAGTATTACTCTTGTCATTTAGAGAACTAGTTATATTTTAACCTACTGAAAAGCCCGGCAAACAACCACCAAAGCGCGCAAAAGAACACAGGTTATCAATTCTACTGTTACTTATTTTTAATGTATATTAGCGCTCTGTTTGTTTTCTATTTAAGATATTTGGAAAATTATTTTTTGGATAGGTAATGCCCCACTGCCAATAGCCCAATTGCGGCCGAAGGGAGCCGGGTTTGCCACATTCTCAAGGAAGAAAACATTTGTTTATCGCATAGACAAAAGGTTTCCAAGGGCCGCAATTGGAACTTTCCGGTCCTTAGGCAACCTTCCACTTAGGCAACTTTTAAAAATATATATGGAACAATAGTCTCGAATTCAAAATATTGTCCGATTTCGAAGGTTATATATTGTTAAATAGATCAAAATCCACTTTAGAGTTTTTTTTTTAAATCGGATTCCCGGCTTTTATATATCTATATATATATATATATATATATATATATATATATATATATATATATATATATATATATATATATATATATATATATATATATATATATATATGTCAGTGTGTGTTATTATGAAAGCTACACCACCAGCAGTGTACCATGTACACTGTGTACTATGCTTGTACACTGTATAACTATGTCCAAACAGATTTAGACATACGTGTACAAGTTATTACTCGATCGACTAATTGTTTTGTCACTGGGTACCTGGGTCCAGTTACGGACTATAACCCACTAAACTGAGTGAAAATCTGAGTATGTAAATCGAACTTTAAAAAAGAGTAATAATTGCGGACGAACACAAGCCAAACAAACATTCAAACATGCAGCCGCTCACCCAAACCTCCCAATCACGCAGCCTAACAACCAGAAAACCCAATCATCCCCAGAAAGAAAAAAAAAATAGCCCAAGAGGACAGAAATGAAAGCAACACCTGTGGCCTAAATAGAAAAAATCGGATATTAACTAAAACAGGTAAAGTTAACATTTGGTCGAGTGAGTTGCAAAAGTGCAGATCTGAAATTAGTTCCTGAGTGGGAACCTAAATTAAAAACTAGAAATGTTAAAAGTTAAAAAGTAACTTATCAGTGAAAATATGGCAAAAGGGGCAAACTCCGTGAAGAATCTGCGGGCAAAAACTAATTGAGAAAAGCTACAAGGCGCCATATCAACTCTGTAGCTGTGTACTCAATTAACATGGAATTCCTGAGCTGGGAAAACGTAATTGGATTTTCAATTGTGAAAGTTGGAAATGTTGCAAAAGTGCCATGATGTGTAAAGTCTACGTTGTAAATCTTGAAAAAAGGTGTAAATCTTGAAATTCGAGGCAAAAATGTTGAGTTGAAAACTTGTAAGTGTGTGAAGAAAAGAGACGAATTCTGAAGGTTCTGTATTGGCAATGAGAAAGGGCGTCTCAAAGCAGTAGAAAAACCAAGTTCCAAAAGAGGGGGGAGGGGCAGGACAAGCACTGCCTACTCCAGCCTGACCCGCTTGGTGTTCCCCCTTGGTGATGGGGTGAAATTTGGCTGAAATTTATTAAGACTAGGTTCCGAGAAGAACGGGTCTTAAATACCTAAATAAATAATATAACTGTCACGTTTATAATGTGAACGGTAGTTAGCAAACATGCCATAAACGGGAAATTAATTATTTTCATAGACGTTTTAGCAAAGAACATATTTGAAATATTTAAACACAGAACCTTAATTTAAAATTAATTACTAATATAAATAAGCGTTAGTCGTATTTCTCTAAACCATTATAGTAAATTATTCATGCGATATTTCCCGATTTTGGTTTATTTTTTTTATTTTGATGGAATATCTGAAACGAGTACTGAAACTACAAAAATGAAATCAATAGAATGTGTATCTAAGCTGTTTATTAGATGTTCTATATTGTCTTCTATTTAATGTAATGCAAATATTTGGCGAAAAGCTGTTTAATTAAATTTCTTAGTAGGATTATAAATTATTTATATTAATGTTTACATTCAGAGATTACATTATTTAAAATGGCATCGTATATCGTTTTTAATAAATACACGAACGTTTATAAAGGTTTCAAAAATAATTTTAAATATGGAAGTGCATTAATAATGCTGTCCATATTTTTATTATTTAACTTATTGAGAATTGCCAGTAACATGGCTTGGAGGTTAATTTTTTCTAGTTAGTTTTAATAAGTTAATTTTTTCGCCCAGAAATATATAGTCATGTCAAAACAAAATGTTTGCTTATACTTTTAATTATCTATAAGACACCTTTGTTAATTTCAATATTAATATTTGCTATCCAATAACATAACTATAATTTGTACGGACCACTAACATATTTCTCATCACTTTAGATTTTGAATGCTGAAAGCTATAGTCAATAAAATGTTGTATAAATACAGTAAAGAGACTATGCGCTATACGACGAAACCACTTACAGCACCCCTAGTGACAATATACGGAGTTAGCGCGGCTATCTCTAAAATTATACGACATACATAAAAATAACCAATTACAAAGTTGTTGAACAGCATCAATTTAACACAAAAGGACACCTAGTCAAAGTGAACGATATTAATAGGACGCATACAATGCTCGTTTGTTTGATCTACATTTCTATAATTTGTTGTGTACAACTACTGAACTGAGGATTGTGTTATGTGTTACGTAATGTAGTACCACATTTATTTATTATTTTTATTGAGAACATAAACTAGGAAATTACGGGTAAGGGTATTCAGATCATTTAAAAATTATGGGTGCTGTGAATTCTGAGGAAGACATAGAGCAATTGCAAAGCGAATTAACAAATATATCAGAATGGTATATTAAATGGGATGTGTTTTTATATCAGTTTTAATATCAGTAAAAGATAGGCTTTGCACATGCATATCCAAAAATAGAAAGAATGCAAATTTATGCAAGTGGCTAAAATCCAATATACATTCGATAAAAAATTAAATTATACAAATTAATAATAATAGATCGATATTTTTACCTAATCGGAACTGTTTGTCACTAGGGGGTGCTGTAAGTGGTTTCGCCGTATAGCGAATAGTCTCTTTTCTCTACTTATACACCATTTTATTGACTATAACTTTCAGCACTCAAATTCTAAAGGTATGATAAATATTTTTGTGGATCTTAGTGTAAATTATACTATACTTTACATACTATCCTATATATCCTATATATGCTTACTGATATGCAGGATCGTGGGTATGGATGTACATTATGTTGGTAGAAAACAATTGGAGTTATTTAAAAAAGTATCTCCGATTTTATAAAAATAGTATATTAATATCAAATTTTACAGTAAAAATTTAAACATAGATAATTTACTTTCGCTTAAAGTAAAATATCAATCGAAACACTTTACGCAAATAAACGCACTCTAAAAATACAATTTCGTATTTACTTTTTTAATTTGAGAATATCTATAAATACAAAAAATATTCCTAATTCACATTTTCTCAAGCTAATTTAGATAAAAGATTTTTAAGAAACCCATTTTCATTGTATTTAAATACCAAGGATTTTACGTAACTCGTTTGGGAATACAATTATATTAAAAATGATAAAGATATAAAATAGAATAGGATAAATTTAGTTTTACCAAGAATTTTTCTCCTAAATAGGTTTAATGAATATAATGTTTTGTCTGGATTTCAAGCTTTGCTCTTAATATATTTCATTTCATGAAATGATTTTGAGAATATTTCTTTTATTAGAAATTCAAAACTGAAAATGGTGACATTTATTTAATGGTTTTCAATATAATAAAAAAAAATGGATTAAATTTTCGTTATTTAAATTTAATATTGTGATTTAAATATTATTATTACTTTTTGCGTTTTATACAGTTTGGGCGGATCCACATGCATTAGATTGGAATTTTTTTAAACGGAAAGAACCTGTTTAATAAATCTTCTTTATTCTTTATTAAACAGTTAAGAAATTTTTTAACTATGGTTTATGACGAGAATTATCCATAATGTATTAACTTTAACATTTTGACTCTCATTTCCGTATATGTACGTTGAGCGATCTTCAGTTTTTCTAGCAATATGCACCCAATTTTTAAATTCTTAAAAATACTCCATTTTATGATATATATTTTTTTAAATTTAAATCTTTCAGGTACAAAATTAATTCAAATTATATAAAATAACATGCACAGAAAAAATTATTTAAATTTAAAGGCAATTTAAACAACCTTACAACTGCAAGAACCGTGTGAGCACCACTGGGTTAATCTCTTTCAAATGTTATACTGATATGAAACTAGATATACTTACAAGGCATCGATAAAGTGTAGCCAAATCAATGAGCTTTCACAATTTTCTCTACGTATATAAATCCCAATATATATTGGATAGTTGTAGGGAGGATGGCCCAGTCTGCGACAAGTAACTCAGTTGACAAAATGTGTAGGTAAACCACCTACACATTTTGTCAACTAGGAAATTAGGAAACGGTGCGTGTAAAATCTTAAATTAAAGCAAATGACGTATGAGGCGTGGGTGGGGTTTCTTGGCGGTAGTCGAAACAACTGGTGTATCTTTATTCTTTTGGCCAAGCATTGCTTCGGCAGCAATACTTTTTAATAAGATGTCTATAAATTAGAGATGATAATTGAGAATTAGAAATGGAAAACGACCCAAGTCCAAAGAAGAAAATTTTTCAGGAGAGCCGAAAAAATGAAAAACACTCGCATCTGGTACATTCAACCAGCGCGATCTTTCGACAAATTTTTGAACTATTACTACTGGAGTTCGCACTTTGGCGTTCTCCATTTTGTTTAGTTTAGCCCTTAGGACATTTTTCCGTAAAAAAAAGATTTTCGACTTTTTTTTTGTTATTTTTAGGTCGTTTTCCATTTCTAGTCCTCAGTTGTTAATAATTCAACGTTATTTGATCTGCTAATTGAATTTAAAAAAATGGTCCAATAAGGCTTGGTACACAAAATGTTCATGGATACCAGTTTTCTTATTAGTATCACAAATTAACGCAATTTTTTCCGTAAAAAAAAGATTTTCGACTTTTTTTTTGTTATTTTTAGGTCGTTTTCCATTTCTAGTCCTCAGTTGTTAATAATTCAACGTTATTTGATCTGCTAATTGAATTTAAAAAAATGGTCCAATAAGGCTTGGTACACAAAATGTTCATGGATACCAGTTTTCTTATTAGTATCACAAATTAACGCAATCATGAATCGAAGTAGGTGTCTTAAAAAATAATTACTACACATATTCAAAAACATATAAATTATATGAAGGGGGGAATATTTTCACAAGGAATAAATGAGCGTATTATAATTTTACTTAATCGAATTTGGAAGTTTTGTATTCGCCTTAACTTTTTATTGCTTTATTCCCTTTTATATGACAAGTGAGAGGAAAAGGGTGAATTTAGAAGCGTTTGGAGATTTTAATAAACAAATTTCAAAGTATAATGTTCTGGATTTTTGAAAAGATATACATGGTATTTAAGAACTATCTTTGCAACTTTCATACGCAATAAAACTTAAGAAATAATATATCTAAATTATGTTACTTGAATACCTAACTGCTATATATGAGGTTTAATTTGTATGAAGTTTTTTGTTATCCAAAACCATTAGCTAACCATTCCACACACCATATCAAAACCATTAACGCACTGAGCATTCCCCTGAGGACGGCGATATTATGTTCTTTACAACTTTTGCACCGAATAAAACCTAAAGAAAATAAATAGCTAAGATATGTCGCTTGTAAGTGTAACGGCAACAGATACATTTGTATGGGTTAGTAGTATTTTTTAATAACATTTTAATTGCTTTAGTATTTAAAATATTTTAATTGCTTTAATATTTAAAATATTTTAATTGCTTTAATATTTAAAATATTTTAATTGCTTTAATATTTAAAATATTTTAATTGCTTTAATATTTAAAATATTTTAATTGCTTTAATATTTAAAAAAATTAAATTGCGTACAAATAAAATTTTACATGTTGCTGATACATAAACAAGCAACAAAACTCAGTTATCTTAATCCTTTTACGTTTTATTGCGTTTCAAAGTTAATTCTTAAACACCCCTGTATTGAGAAAATATTTATACTAAAACCAAATATCTAAGTAAACTAAATTAAATTTGTAAATGCTTAAGTGAATACATTCATTAATATAAATAAAATATTTGAATAAAAAATTTTATAGAAATATATAAAAAACAAATATTTTAATTCTGGAGCAAATAAATTCATTTATATGAATAAAATATTTTAATGTGAAATATGGTAGTAATATTCATAAAAAAAAATTATTTTATTATATGGTTGTAATTAAAAGTTTTAAAAACATAATATGTCTCTGTTTTTAAGTTATTGAATGCAGGATACAAGTTTTATATTTTACTTATTCCTAACACATAATAAATATCGTGACATTTCTCTTTGTATTTGCATCAATGATGATATACAAAAAAATACCTCTTCATTTGTTATGCATACAAATACTTTAGGAAAACGATATCTTTGTCAGCAGAAAAAGAAATATGACGTTCTCAGATATTCCCCTTTGCGAAAGGGTAAAAAGAACCATATATTTGAAACGTGATCTTTTTTGGAAGAAGAATCGGACACCTGCCATATCTCATGAAGACTGTTCTGTAGATATGGAATCTATTTCGATATTTATTGAATAGCCAGGTATCGATTGTGATATAATGTTAGTAAGATAGCGGACTAAAAAAAGGAATATTTTAATAAGTAATATATGTATGTTAAATAATGGTTAGTCACAATGATAGTGGATACTATATATAAAAAGTGTGCTCGTTTTTCGCTTTTTGAAAGTGGGCAAGGAAAGTAACTATTTGACGTCATTTTTGCTCCGCCTGGGTTTTTGATCATTCTCATTGGCTGTGTGTTTCAAGCATTGCTACTTAGGTTCGATCCCCGGTTGGGTAACAACTGGTAATTTAATTTTTAATTAGCAAAATAATGTAAATATCTGTAAATAATTGTGTTCAGGTAGCTTCACTACTCATCTCTCCTTGTTTTGTTATGTACCCGTATTTTACTTGATTGAAATTGTAACTCATTTAATATGTCCAATACAAATGCATTGACCTGATGGTTCCTAACCTCATTTTACTCTTTTAAAATTCATGGACATGCTCTCGTGACGGCTAATATTATTTTAATACGCTTAATTTATTAAGCAACTATTTTGCAATTTCTACATACTAAATGCAATCCTTAAAATATAATTTAAACTCTTAAAATTCAGCAAATTCTACATTAAAATAGCGAATATCATTTTTAAATAGTTCAGAAAAAATTCGAATAGATGGCAACACGTCACGAACCATTGGTTCAAATTGGCTGCAATTAACATCGAGATATTTTAATAACTGAACTACTCTGAAAATCGATTCAAATTGTTTTTTGAAGCAAATTTTAACTGTTTTCTTTTATATAAATTCATAATTAGTTACAAACAAGAATTCTTATTAAATTAAGTTTGCTCTGTAGACCCTAAAACGACTGTATAAACGAGAGCATTAGACACGCCCACAGAAGGCGAAGGAAGGCGTCACTATGACGTCAAATAGTTGCTTTCCAGGCCTTCCGTCAGACAGCAAATTTTAACTGTTTTCTTTTATATAAATTCATAATTAGTTACAAACAAGAATTCTTATTAAATTAAGTTTGCTCTGTAGACCCTAAAACGACTGTATAAACGAGAGCATTAGACACGCCCACAGAAGGCGAAGGAAGGCGTCACTATGACGTCAAATAGTTGCTTTCCAGGCCTTCCGTCAGACAGCACAAGAACAAGCACACCTTATATATATATATATATATATATATATATATATATATATATATATATATATATATATATATATATATATATATATATATATGTGTGTGTGTTCTTCACTATCCTTGGGTTAGTCCTAGGTATGGAAAATAATTGCTGCTTAATTTCTTTCTTTTTTATTGATATTAAACTTGTTTAGTGTATGTTTTTTTTTATATACGCAATGACTTTTATTAATGTTGTTGGATAAAATTGGCAACGACTGTTTATTTTCCGTTTTTAGTTCTAGCATATGGCAACGCAATATCTTTAGAATTGTAACTCAAGAAAAGTAAAAATGTGTTCGTAGTTTTTCCAAGCGTATTTCTTATTGAATATAGTTCTGTTTATCTTACACTCTTTCGCTTATGTTCTGCAAACAAAAGTTTTGATATATTTATAAAGGCTTTGTTTTAATGTACAATTCAAAATCTAATTTATAAAATAATTATTTTTATTAAAACATTTTTTTTTATTGCAATTAAAAAAATATCATTGAAATAAAAACATTGAATTTAGTTTTTGTTTTAGGATATTTACCTAAACATTGTTTCAATTCGATGTCTAATACGTAAAATTAAATATTTTACTCAGTCAGTCATTTTTTGAATCATTTTAATATAAATTCGGAATAGCCATTTTGCATTAATTTTGTGGTCACACTAAACATTTACGATTTTAGAAGGGGATTCGGTACCCCAAAATGAATAAAAATTTTAATTTATTTTTATTAAATAAATATCATAGCATGTTTTCCCAAAGTTTCAAAACGATTGAATAAATATTAGTCATATGATAAGGAGTAAAAAAAAGTTTATAATATGTGTCACATTTCATAAATAAATCTTTAAATTTATTTATCTCATCTTGTAGTTCTAATAACCATACACCCACTTAAAAGCTAAAACTCAAACAAATATTTATGAATCAATATGATTTTTTTTTTACGTGGACATCAAAGTATATAGAATAAAATTAGGGATGAAATTAGAAAACTATTAAAAAACTTGTTTTAAATATTTTAAATGTTTAAGAAGTAATATTTTATGGAAAAATAAGACTTGATCTATACTTGTTATATTTTTCTTAAACTAAAACACTTATACAAAATCTGATTCAACGACAAAAAATCTTAAATAGAAGAAACGTGTTTTGAAAAATATTTTAAATCTTCGAAAAAATTAACGAAAATTTAATTTTTGAACAAGTTTTATGTAATTTCGTAATTTTTTTTAAATGTTCTTTTCTGAATAACACACAATTTGAATAATTAATAAAAAAAATATTTCAAATTATGGAAAATATTTTTTGAGGTATCGAGTTTTTTAAGAAAATTTAATACCTATTAAATATGGTACTATTTTAGTAATAAAAAAGTATATCTGGTTTATATTACTAATAATAAGTAAAAAGCAAGTAGAATGGACTTAAAATGCAAAGTATTTAAAAGTAATAATAATTTTCTCTCTTAATACCTATTAAAAGACGAAGTAATGAAGTGTTTTTCTATTCCATGTTCATCAAAACTAAAACTAAAGGAGAACATCAAATATTTCAGTTAAAATAAAACGTGAAACTTTCGGTAGATCATTCTCTCACTATTGTTATCCAAAAGAACACAAATAATAAAGAGAGATTTCAAGATGTTCTGGAGTACCTGGGGCCGAAGGCCCCCTAACCTCCATCATGAGTGCAAGATTGCATTTGAAACACCTGAGGTAAACTGGATGTTCCCTGGGATAAAGAAGTTCTCAGCATACCGTCCGGACGAGGAAGGCGCGGGAGCGGTGCAGAAGGGGCGGAGCCTAGGCTGAGCCAGCTTCTGGTTGGCCAGGGAGAGGAGCCACAGCATCGGTGACTTTGCTGGCGAAAAAGTCAAAGAAAACTTGCAGCTTGGCAAGTGGATCTTTTTGCTCGCGAAGACGGAGAATCAGTCTTTCGATTCCGCCATCTCCGGAGAAAATAGAAGCTAGTTCTTTAAACAGCTCAAGCATAGGGGCAGCGTCCTGGAACTGCCGGGAAGTTGCAAGAGTCTTTAGAAGGTTCGGGCGTGGAATCAGGGAAGTTGTTAGGCTTCTGCTAGGAGTGGGCTGGGAGTTGGATTGGCTCGTTCGATGATGTTTGGCCGGCAGTCTTTTGGTGGAAGATCGGCTTGATCTTTTCTTAACCTGGGACCGCTTGGCCGGGGGCTTCGGGAAGGCTGGGCATCTTCTGCTACAGGCGACGTGGCCAGTCTGGCGGCAGTTAATGCAGAATGGAATGGCGGCTCTGGGAAAGGCGCAGTCTCTGGTTGCATGACATCCTTCACACTTCAGACAGCGCGCCTTCATAAAGCATAGTGCACTGGTGTGTCCAAACCAGTTGCACTGATAGCATTGGACGACCCTATCACGATTTCGGAAGGGTTCGACTTTCACATCGAGCAGGAGAAGGGTGGTCAGGGAGAGGATTTTGTTCGATCCCTTTTGGTGAGGCAGCTCCACCAGAAACATTGGTCGTGGTTTGTTGGTGCCTCGATGGAAGAGTGGGACAGCTCGCAGAGGGGGAAATACACAAATAAAAAATTTGAGGAAAAAATATATATGCATATAACTTTAAAAAGTAAAATGGTAGTAATTGAAATATCAAATAACTCTTCGCGCCGAGGTGTCTGGTGCACGTTAAATCTTTCGTACTTCAAACATTTTAACTTGTGGTGAACTTGTCATTGATGTATAATATATACACATTTTTAAACAATAATCATACAGAAATACATCTACGATTATATACAAACCTTATCGGGAATCAGATCCATGACCCTCCCCCTCTACGCGTCACCGGATTTCACTAAAAAAAATAATGTTATCCCTACCAGTAACCCATTCTCTAGCTCTTGAGCGACGTCAAATCAACCAACCCAGATTATACTTAATGAATTCTAGGATCAAACTCGCACTTCGAAAGATAACTTTTTTCCTAAGAAAAGGTTAAACATTACGCCTTTCAAGATAAAATATAAAAAACTAAAATCCGATCTCACATCTCGTCCTTAAAAATGACCACGAGGCGCAGGTGGTTCGTTTCCCAAGTAAAACCAGAAGAAATAACAAGAGAATGGAACGCATAAACCTTTAAAGACTTGGCGCACCGGTTTCTCGTAAAACCTTCCCTCAGCTATTGTTCTTTCCTCTAACTACTTTCTTTAATCGAAAAAGAAAACACTACGTCGTCGGATGTTTATAGCCGTTGAACTTTTCGGGATGGTTGAAGAATTGCTCTTTACATGTTTCGGATGGAATTTTTGCCCGGAAAGTATCTGTTTTTAAAAATAAGGGGAGTATAACATAGGAATCGATACCAAAGTGATCTTTGGTTTTTTTTAAATGTATGTTTGTAGTTTTTTGTAAAAAATGTAGTTTTTTAATAAATTCGTTTATTTTACAACTAAAAATCTTTAAAAAATAGTGGTACTAATAATATTTATATTAAAACTACATTTATCTAAATATTTTGCAACTTTGTTATAAAGAATGGCATGTACGTTAATTTATCATATGCGTGCATGCTTAAAACAACCAAAACATTTTTACATTTGAAATGTTGGTATTCTACAGTCATTTATCAAAATGTTAAGGAGGTACAGGACATAATTTACTTTTTTTTAATTTTTAAGATGTCAATATACTTTTGTTTCTATATTACCTTAACATTTAAATACATTATAATATTTCTTTTTAAAACTAAAAATTTACAAAGAGTGTTTTTTTTAATTATTTTTGATATATATATATAAAATAGTGACTTGGAAAAAAGCCAAATGTACTAAGTTTTTATTAAATTTAATGCTTATCATGGGATCGTCCACCCGGAAATGACGCTTCTACAAAGAAATATCAATGAAGATATCACGTGCCCATCTCGTATCCAACAGAAAGTGCTGGAGTCGAAAGTTCATGCCAGCGTCCAGGGCTCATATACGAGTTTCAATTTAAAAAAATACATGTGCTTAAACATGAGTTCAATGAGAGAAAATGAGTTGATGATTGCTTACATAAACTGTCATCATTACTAACTTTCAATAAACATCGGCAAAATTATAACCAAGTCTTATCGGGAATCGACCCTTGATCCTCAGCACATCAGTTTAGTGCCTTATTCATTAAAACTAACAGGACGGCATTAAGAAGTTATAAATGTAAGAAGTGTTTAAAAATGCCGTAAGGTCAGCTTTGAATGGATAATTTTCTATTCTAGTAAATTGACTGACTGTAAACTGACTGTTCGATAAATTTATGTTCGGCGCCAATGACATTTGTTTCGATGAAACAGTATGGGCGCTCGGCAACGTCAAATTAAATCATCAAAGTGCCAAAAGAATGGGAAGTACTATAATTGAGTTGTAACAACTCAATCTGTTTTAAAGCAATCGACATCAAATAATGTGGAAGCCGTCTTCTGAATTAATATTTTAAGTTTGCCAAATATCATTAAGATCAATTATACAGAAGCCGAGGTAAGCAATGTTAAATCACATTTCTATACTTTGAGGAAGCACGGTTACTTGCATCTGAGTATGTCGTACGCCCGTTCACCATGCAATTGCACTGTAAAAAAGGTGCTTAAAATGAGTACATGGACGTACTTATTTTTCTTTGAGTACAAGTGCATCGTAAATGAGCGATAACGTATTCAAATTTAAGTGTTAGTACTTTCACAAAAATGAGCAGTATGGTTTAATATTGCTAATATCAGCTTCTGTTCAAGCCATCTTAACAAACCGACATGGTAAACTTAAAATATTTTTTCAGAAGATGGTTTCCCACATTATCTGAGGTCGATTGCTTAAATGGAAACTGAGTTATTATCTTACTTTCCATTCTTTTGCTACGCCTTTTTAACAGTACTTCTATTTATAACTTCTTCACATCGCTGTGGTGGTACACGGTTATAGCCATGGCATTTGTTGCGGACGACATCAGGTAGATGGATTGGGTTCGATTCCCGGCAAGTCCTGGTTGTGATAGTTTGAAGTGATTTATGAAGGCAAAGGCAGCCTATGTAAGCAAGCAACTGTGTTTTTTTATTCATTTTACTCATTTTTGAGTACATCTCTTTTTCAAAAATGAAACTTATGTATTTGAAGCTATGATAAGCATCGAAAATAATCAAAATGACTACATTTTACTTATTTTTAAGTACCTATTTTTAACAGTGTACTTAAAGAAAAATCGGTTTTAGTCACTCAATTTTAAGTATATTTTTATACAGTGTATGAAATATTAAGTGCCCGTGGTCTCCATTTCAAGGTTACAGACAAAAATCCATTTTAACTCAATTTATCCGTAAATGCGCTACGCAGTTTTGGCACTTCATGAATAGCGAAAGTGATATAATTCACCCATTCCTTCCATATTTATATCCGCCGTTCTATGTAGTTGAGATGGATGTTCTTCTCGAAAAAGAGGTCCTTTGTTAGAAATGAATAAGGAGACGTAAATGGAAGGACGTGAAAGTCGATACCAAACTGACCTACTTTTTGGAAAGTACTACAACGAGTAAGGAACGAAATTTCGAATGTTTTTTTTTGTTATTTTCCTCGAAAAGAAAGACTCGTATAAGGAATTCTACCCCAAAGGAATGTTCCATAGAGTGCCGTTTTGATAGTCGGTAGGTCGTGATGTTTTCTTTTTGTCATCTGCCGAAACTTTTGCCCTATGGAGGGGATTGGCGTACGTTAAAAATGTCGTTGTCCTTGTCATCTTGACAATGGTTCAAAATTACGATGAAGTGTTTTGTACCTTGTATCACAGCTGTATCAACCTTGTGTCACAGCTGAGATGCAGTGATACAAGGTTTTTCCTTTAGGTTAAATTCCGCAGCGTAGTCAAAACCCCAGTGAGTAGATGTTGTACGGTGATATCTGGCCCGTCACACCGGGGGGGGGGGGGGGGAAGTAAGACGCCCCCACCTTCAATAATCTGGAAACCCTGAAAATTGTGAATTTCAACTTCTGAAAACCCCGAGTTGGGAAAATTTATGCTTGCAGAAAATTAATATTGTTAACAACTGAAAGCTAGGGAAGATAAAAAATTGCCCAACTTGTAAGGTCATATTTAAATTAGACCTCAGAACGGACACGGCATTGGAATATGGGTGTAACAAATCAATGCTTGTTTAATATTACCTAAAATATATATATATATAAAAATGATGAAAAATGTCGATATGTTGGAACTGGGAATTTTCAGCACTGTTGAGTTGGGAATTTCCAATAGTTGATTTGAGAATTTCGAATTTCTTTTTTCAATTCTCCCAAAATATTTTTGGGTGATATTCCAACCAAAACAACTTACCCAAAGGAAACAACTTGCAGTGCTATTAACTTCTACTCCTATAAAAAAATAGTTTTTGTATATTTAAAAAAAGTTTAAATAAGTTACTTTTTTAAAGTCACAATTGTCATATTGTCACAATATGTCATACACAACCATATTCATTATCAGCCAAAATGTTATACTTCAATAAAGCATAGTTTCCGACTGCCGTTAAGGGATCGCTGCAGTTTTCAGAGTGCACTGCAGTCAAGTATTTTATTGCAGTTTTCGACTACTAAACGACTTTATAGATGTAATACACACTCTCTTTAATTATATATACTATTACACTCATTTTACTCAGCCTGGGTATTCATTTTAATTTGTTTTCCAGTTGCCAATCTCTGAGCAAAAACATATTTAATTTTTCTAAAGATTATATATATATATATATATATATATATATATATATATATATATATATATATATATATATATATATATATATATATATATATATATATATATATATAGAAGATTTTGTAAATGATTCTACATACTGGATAACTCACTTTTATATGTTACTGGAGCGTTTTTTAGAGTTGACTTTTGGAACCCCGAGTGTTCCACCGGACTTCAGACCTTTCGTACTTCCGAGTGTACTTTCAGCTAATCGTTAAATCGATTAATCGCCAAATCGAAAGTGACAAAATCGAAATCACGATGATTTTTACTTCTGGAATATCGAGCAATAGCCCAAATCTAATAGAAGCGACATTGTTCCAAGAACTTCTTTATGTAGCACGTCCAGGCACGTAGGTATAGATTTTGCATGGGAGGGGTTTAGTGACTGAATAACGAATTTCTTTAGGTAACTTCAGTGTCCTTAATCAGAGGGGGTAGGTGGGAATCCTCTTCCAAAATCAACCCCCCTCCCCCCCCAAAAAAAAATACCTCCTCCATCTTGTTTATACGGCCCCGTTTAACAATCTTTTTCCTTTGTAGCCGAAATCCAAATACTAGACAATGAAACACGGTGACACCATGTTAGGCTTAGTTTGAGATAAAAATGATCTCAAAACATGTTTTTGAAGCTTTTTAAAAACTATTTTCCGGGACAGGACCCCGGAAAATACCAAGTTTTTCCTCATGCAACTCGGCAAGAAATTACTATACGTGAAATTGAAAAATTTCTAATTTTTTAAAGTATTATTACGATTTTTACAGTAATACGATTTCTAATTTTTTCCCTCTCCTTGATTTTCAATGGGAGGGGTTTGAACCCCCTGAACCACCCCCTTACCTACGTACCTGAGAACGTCGCTTCCAGTAAATCTACAGAAAATGCATTTTGGTTTGCGAAGCATTCAATTTTTTTTTACATTTCTTTTTAGTAATGCGTCTTTAAACATTTGATGACGCCTTCATCACATGGATAGATTTATGGGAAGGTTTTCGGTGGAAGAAACACACATTTTAAGACATTGAGCTCTTGAACACCTACGTAAGCTGTGCAATTGTCCAGGATTAGACAAATATTTAGTTTATAATTATTGATTTTGGAAACTAGGATTATAAGCCATTATGTGAAAATTCCTCCGTGCACCCATGACTTCTTACATGATACTTATTCCTAAGGTAAAGTCTTTATTCGTTTACAGCAGCGACGTTTAACGGACTTTCCCATAACAGACAATAGAATTGTGTATGTTTCATCCTTCGAGCATGGATCCCTCATAGTAGAGAAATCATAAGGTTATAATCTCGCCAACATCAAACTGAGGCCAACATGTATGGCCCCAAACACGTGGTTTACTATGTCATCCATTCATAAATTGGTTTTAGTTCATTCATGAAAATATCCTGTACTTCATGAAGTACCACATTTACTATTATTTCCAAATCACAAATCAAACGCGAACGTTTTTTCATTCATAAATTTCGAAAGAAAGTCACGTGTCTGGTGCCATCACATTTGAGATGTTTGCATCACGATGATGACGTCATATGCGTCTTCTACAGTCCATTCATGCTCGAAGGTTTCATCCATATTACCTGCGACCGCTGTCTTTACTGGATTTTTATCCGAAACATTTTCCCCCTCCCATTATAAGTGGGCGTCAGTACTGTCACACAAAAGATATTTAGGGGGGGGGGGGGGGGGATTGAAACAAGAAATTTCCCAACTGAACGGATTCGAAATTCCAAATTCAACAGTAATGAAAATTCCCAGTTCCAACTTATCGACATTTTTCATCTTTTTTTAATATATTAAGTAATATTAAACAACTCTCTCACAAGCATTGATTAGTTGCACCCATGTTCTAATGCAGTGTCCGTTCTGAGGTCTAATTTAAATGTAATCAAATAACTTGCCCAATTTCTAAGCTTCCCTAGCTTTCATTTGTTAATAATATTCATTTTTTTCAGGCATAATTTTTCCCAACTAGTGTATTTTTAGAAGTTGGAATACCCAACTTTCAGGGTTTCCAGATTATTGCCCCCCGGTGCGACTGGCCTGGTGGGCGTTAAGGATGTACTTTACAGAAAATCCCCGTTTCATCTGCATTCAACATATATTGGGGTACATACTGTTTCGCCAGGCAGGCCATTTTTCAGCTTAACACAAAACAAACTACAACACCAGCTCCTTCGCCACAAATTGGTTTGCAAACGATTCCACGGCGCTCTTTAATTTTCGAGAACCTACCATTAGAACAAATGAAGTTATCCACACCAAGGGCATTACCGTATAAGTTTACTTTCTCTTGCAAAACCGCACTTGTGAGAATAAAGTTATGGCTCCTGAACCAACGCAAGAGGGCAATTTCCAGGTCTTCATTCTTTCCAGTCCTATTAACTGGGGATGTATTCAAAGGAACCTGAAATAAAGTTTAAGCGTTAGGCTATTTTTGCAATGTTTAAATGGCAACTAATGTACAAAAGTTCTATAACTTTTGAACGGTTGCAGATATTCATATGAAACAAAGTGCAGATTTTAAGATGAGAAAATATTGTTAAAATGGCGCATAAAAATCAATTATGTCGTTTTTGTGTTAAAATCGGACAAATAAACAGACGCACAAAAACATGAATATGATTTTCTGAATCAATGTATCCTAATTCATGCAAAAAAAAATCTCAAAAGGAAGGGTTTATATATATTTATATATATATATATATATATATATATATATATATATATATATATATATATATATATATATATATATATATATATATATATATATATATATATATATATATATATATATATATATATATATATATATATATATATATATATATATATATATATATATCTTATATATATAAATGCGAAATCCCCACTCATTCACTCATCACTAATTCTCCAACTTCCCGTATACCTATGGAGAAGAAATTTGGCAAAGTTGTTCCTTATACCTTAAATAGGAAAAGTAAGCTATTTTTGTTCCGATCGAACGGTTTTAAGGGGGTGTAAAACCCCTTTTTCGATATTCGTAGCGACATTAGTTTGGGTATCTACACATCCAAAAGGCCTAGAGTGCTGAAATTTGGAACACATATTCATCTTGGGCCCTAGGGGTGCACTAGGAAAGGATTTTTAAAAATTCGAACTCGAAATGCCAAAATAACGATTTTTTAGAAACCTTCCCATAGGATTAACATGGAGAACATGTAACAATGTAAAATATAAAATTGAAACAATGGAAAATTTTAATATTATGTAATCAGGAGCATTCTGATTGGCTGATGACTAAATATCGCCAAATAAATAAAACCTACGCCAAGTTAATAAAAACATCGCCAAATAAATTAAAATTTCACCGAATGAATAAAAATTTTCGCCAAATGAATCAAATATTGCCAAATGAATTAAAATATGATCATATTTGTAAAAATAACATAAAAATGGCGAAATTAGTGTCAAAAAATAATAAAATATATGTCAAAATGGTGAAAATATGATTGGATAACGGGATATTCCGTACTACAACAACTATGAAAATTAAATTTGGCATAGAGCATGGCATTTTAAGCCAAAATTGCTCACTAAGAAAGGATGTTCATTTTCAAAAATTCAAACTCTAATTGCCAAAAGTAAAAATCCTTGCCACTTATCCACTGACTCATCACTAATTTTCTAACTTTCTGTATGCCCAGGAGGATGAATTTTGACAGAGTTGTTACTTATATCTTACACAGAAAAGTAGTCTATCTGGTAGGTAGAAGCCACTCTGTACCGTAATAATTGGTTCATGAATACTTTGGACCCCACGTGGTAGGAAGGTCAGAGGGAGAGTGTATGAATGGTCAATCTGATGGATGCGGCCTACCTTCCTCTACTCCATGTTATGTCATTTATCCACGAAGGCTGATTTTCCATAGAATTATTGGAGTGGAAGTGTATACTGCCTGTCACCAAGGGTGACATTTTCCTTCATGCGGTATAAAGATCAGAGGGTAAAATGGGTTAACAAACGACCTGATTGACGCGACTCACTTTCCTATACCATGGTAGGTCATTTATAGCCCATAACACGATTCCCCTGGGAGTAATGTAAAAGAAATAGCCGGCAGTTAAGGGCGACATTCCCTTCACGGACAGCGGCGGAATGGGTTAATAATCGGCTTGATCGATGCGGCCTACCTTTCTTTATATGAAGGTATGCCTATGCGAGTAGTTATGTGGCGGAATCGAAAACTGTTGTTATAGACTCTGCCGCCACGTGGTACAAGTGTCAGGGGGGGATTGGGTTTGCGTAAATCTTCTGTAGTAGTGGGTAGGGGATTGATACGATTTTTTTAAAAAAATTGATTTGAAGTTCAATGAAGTAAAAAATATGATTTATTTTTTATTTAAAAAGTTAAATATTTAAAAAGTGCGGGGACAAAATCTAAAAAAAGTGCTGGGGAACCATCCCTTCTCGCATATTGATAAGGTTTACCGTACAAAAGAAAAAATATGAAAATCTTGAATTTGGCAAATGAACCTTTTAAAATTCTTTTTCGTTTTTTTTTTCTTCTTATATTTTCACCAATTTGTGAAACTTAACGACAAATGTTGACATAGGTGTCTAATAAAGCTTTTTCAGATAATTTTTATTAACATTTATAAGAGTTCTTCCCGTTAAAATCTTTGGGATGTTACTAAAGGTTAAAATATGGATGGTGATCAACGGGAGTAATGCATATATATCCACGTTATTGTGTAGACAACTTCTTATTAGCAATCTTTCCAGTTCTTGCAGGACCTTGCCAATAAAATTTCGTTTCAAATTAGTACTTTTAATACTGTGGTTCCCCCTCATGGGTGACAAATTAAGAATATTATTTATTTCGCTTATAATAATTGTATTTGTATCTATTTTGTAACTTATTTCCTTCCCGTGCGTAGAACGGGTATTTCAGCTAGTATATATATATATATATATATATATATATATATATATATATATATATATATATATATATATATATATATATATATATATATATATATATATATATATATATATATATATATATATATATATATATATATATATATATATATATCTTATTTTTTAATACATTTTTTTGCATAATTGTTTTAAAAGATTATGATTTAAATTATACTTTAGGAGCATTTGTTTGCATAATTGTTTTAAAAGATTATGATTTAAATTATACTTTAGGAGCATTTGTTTGCATAATTGTTTTAAAAGATTATGATTTAAATTATACTTTAGGAGTATTTGTTTGCATAATTGTTTTAAAAAATTATGATTTAAATTATACTTTAGGAGCATTTGTTTGCATAATTGTTTTAAAAGACTGTGATTTAAATTATACTTTAGGAACATTTATTTATATAAGCTTTTTTTTAATTTATTTAATAATAATATTAATGCGTTCAGTCCTAAACGGATAATGGTGTATAAACCTCTAATATAATCGTGTTTGACCTATCAGCTTATTCACAGACAGTCACTGTAGAAATCAAATTCATAATATTTCACAAATTAAAAATAATTATAAATTGTCTTGTGTTTGTTTTTAAATGTAATATTTTTCTTGGAAATAAATATTCTATTTTATGCCTAAATTATATGTGGAAATTATTTTAAAAGTATCTATTTTGACGAATACAATATTTATGAATAAATGTTAGGAAGTATTATGCCTGTTAAAAACCCTAAGTAAGCATAAATATGTTTAATTTAAACACACATATGTCAGCTATGTAAAACAAAATTAAGCATTTTATTTTGCAAAAAAATAGCTTTGAGATGTCAACGCATTTCAAGATTTCAAGCAGGATAGCCGCTAGGTATGTGATAGATATGTGTTATAAACCTGACAATATAATATAAATAATAATGTTGTCGTATAGTTTATTGAACCTTCCACTGAATCATTTCACATTATTTGTGGACATAATTTATTAAAGAAATTGATTATTAACATTTTTTTTCTATATTGCTTTGAAGAAAAGGCTAAATAGTTCGCATATTATTCTTAGCTATTTTTAATTAAGAGAATTAATCTTGCTGAAAATCAAGTTTGTCATTTTTTTTCATTATCAGAAATGAAGAACCGAAATTTTTCTAATCTATGAAAAAAAATTCCGCTATCATTTTTATAATGTCCAATAGATGGCGCTGTAATTTTTTTCATACTTAAACGTTCTTGAAGTTATTTTTTTTACAAACGTTTATTAACCTAAGTAAATTTATATTTTCTTTTACTCTATATCGTTTTTTTAGTTATTAAAGGAATATTCTAACCAGCAATTCTGAAATGTTGATGTAATATTTTATGTTGATAGTTTATTATTTAGAAATATGTATTTTATAACTTAAAAACTAATTATGCTTAAACAATTCAAAATAGTTTCGATTTATATAAATTTAATACGTCTGTGGTATTTTTTAATTGTAGAAAAATGTTAATGCTTTTAAATCTTCTTATTTTTAATAACTTAACATTGAGTATACTATATTAAATTTATTAACAATATTTAAAATTTTAATACGTGTTTATTTTTAAATATTTAAATTTTTTTATAGTTTGTATAATTATAAAACATGAAATAGCTCATCAAATTTAAATTTGTATCTGTAAATTTAAAATAAATTAGAATGGAAATGGTTTTCTGTAATAGAAATACTTCACTCTAAGTAACTTATGCATTCAAATATAAGACCAATATATAAAGTGTGCGTCATAAAAGCATTCAAATTTTAATTTTGCCAAGAAAAAAAATTAAATAAATTGGTTTTTCAACAAATTTAATTTCCTTCATAAATAATAACTGATCTGATAATAATATGCTCCCAATCTTGTTATAACACATTAAGTCGATCCAGAACCGAAGCTAAACGACTTAAGTCGTCCATGGATTTCACAGTTTTTATAGCAATAAATATAAAATTTACACTCAAAAATAAATTCGATGTTGAAATCTATTCCAATTCTAAATGATTCAGGTGTTTCTCGTAAACTACACTGTTAAAAATAGGTACTCAAAAATAAGTAAAATGTACTCATTTTTCAGTACATTCGATGCTTATCATACTTCCGAATACATATGTTTCATTTTTGAAAAAAGACATGCATTCAAAAATGAATAAAAGGATCAGTATCTTGCCTACATAGGCTGTCTTCGTAATTCACTTTCTATAAATACCAACAATTACAACCAAGAAATCGATCCCAGATCCACAGACACCGCAGTCCATAGCCTTATCCGTTAAACTACCAGAGCGACTTCAGGTAGTTATAAACAGCAGGCATGTTAAAATGGTGTGCAAAAAAGAATGGGAAGTAAGAAAATTGAGTTGTAATAACTCAGTTTCCATTTAAGCAATCGACATCATATAATGTAGAAAACCATCATCTGAACCTATTTTAAGTTTGGCCAGGTCGCTTTATTAAGATGGCATGAACAGAAGCTGAGGTTAGTACTATTAAATAAATCTTCTCAACTTTGAGAAAGTACGATTACTTAAATTTGAGTACGTCATCGCTCATTTACGATGCAATTGTACTGAAAGATAAACGAATAAGTTCAGGTACTCAGTTTTAAGTAACTTTTTTTTACAGTGTAGTTTCTTACTTTCACCAATTTGTGTACCAGACCTTTCTCAAAGTGTTAATTTCTTCCTTTGTATTTCATTATTATCAAGGAAGAACAGGAAACAACCTTTATCAAACCGTTCTTGATTTTGATAGAGAACGTCTGATATTGAACATTTCAATATTTCATAAATACATACATAATGAGTAATACATGCAATCTAAATATTTCAAAAATAGTTTTTTTTTAACTTTTTTGTGTGTTAATAATAACTTAAAATGACAAAAAATTTATCAAAATGAAGTTAAATATTTATTTTTAAATTTTAAAGCATTTATATTTTATTTAAGTCTACCAGTAATAAATATAATTTATTTTATATTTAATACAAATATAACAATTATGAAATACTGGCTTTTCTCCCTACCTTGCGTTAAGAGCTACAAGTTAATTCTCTTAATGTATTGAAACCAGAATCAATTCTGGTCTACCCCATGATATTGAGGAAAATCACTTTTCGCTCATTTACCACTTTACAAGTTACCTTTTCTACGGGAAGTTGTTTTTCCTGGGAATTGGAGATTTGAAACCTCACTTCATTTGTTGTCGCCAGACACCATCTCCCTGACCTATCGCTTGTCTCATTCCACGTCCTTACTGATTCTCTCGGGAATTTGTTAAGCAGACTTTTGGCCTTTATGTATGTTTTTTTTGTTGTTTTGTCCTGTTTACGTCCTCTTACCTCATGGAAAGCTTTAATTCATGCACAATTCATGCTTTAAAATAATGAATTTGAAAGGGTTATAGAAGCTTCGCTTCTCGGTACCTCGACGGAATAAATTTCTGCCAAATTTCTTATGAAATATTGGCTACATGTCTAAATATTCCAAAAATAGCAATAACACATTTGATATCTTAAAATATTCCCTCCCGTAATTAAAACGACTGATCAGATAAACATTTAAAATGCATGTATTTATATGCCAGAACAGACATAAACCCACTTGCCGTAATCAAATTTCAAACGAAAAATGGGGAACGCTACTCAATATCTTAACTTCAAACCTCCAGCAAAGTTATCCATCTGCATAATTTGAAGTGATCCATTACCCATGGATTTATTCATAAGTTTAGCCGCATGTACTAAATCCTATTTGGCAGTGTCCAAATGATGCATAAACGTTAATTTGGTCGGAAGGTAATTGTAAAGTTTGGGGGGGGGGGGGGGAATGGGGGAGGGCTTCCACTACCTTTACAATACTAAACCCATAGAGAATGAACATACGGTGACATTGTTATTGCCGATTGTAATCTGTGTTTCCGTAATAGCCCTATTTGCATGGTGCCAAATTAGCCCGTTTCAGTTATTCCATAATGGGCGCTATTAATGAGGACACAGATATATTAACTGATTGCAATTAGATAAACCGTGCTTGGGAGTGTGGGTGATGATGAATGGTATTTTGCATATGCATCGTAATGGGGGTTTAAACAGGTTAAGTTTGTAAACAGATGAATTTTGAATGTGGTCATTAGTATGTATGTATATTTTTTAAATATTATATGTAAGGTGATAATTGTGCATGTGGATATTTATATTTGTATATTTATTTTAAAATGACTTATTGAGATTAAAATTTGAAAGTTAAAAATTGTAGAAATAGTGTTTCTACTACACACATCACCATGTACACACACTGTAAAAAAAAAAGGTACTTAAAAATGAGTACCTGAACCTACTGTTTTTCTTTGACATAATTGTGTAGTAAATGAGAGATGACGTACTGAAATTTAAGTAATCGTACTTTCTCAAAAAGGAGCAGTATGATTTAATATCTCTAATCTCAGCTTCTGTTCAAACCATCTTAACAAAGCGACCTGTCAAACTTAAAATAGTTGTTCAGAAGATGGTTTGCCATATTATTTGATGTCGATTTCTTCAATGGACACTGAGTTATTACAACTCAATTATCTTACTTACCATTCTTTTGGCGCATCTTTTAACATGCATGATGTTTATAACTTCTTTATGTCTCCCTGGATATTGATTGCACTGGGTTGCTTTGCTGTTGATCTGGGTTTGATTCCCTGTGAGTCTGGGTTGTAATTATCGATTTTTTCTTGAAAGTGGTTTATGCAGGTAGCCTGTGTAGGCAAGTAACTGCTATTTTTATTAATTTTTACTCATTGTACTCATTTTGAGTACATTTCTTTTTCAAAAATTAAACTTACTTATTCGGAGCTATGATAAGTACCGAATGTACTCAAAATTTAGTAGATTTTACTTATTTTTGAGTACTTATTTTTACAGTGTAGGGGAATTGGAAAAGTCCGAAACTAACGTTATTAAAAAAAATTATCAACCACTTTTTGAAGGTTCCACATTCAAATTTCTTAATTTTCACGTTTTCTCCTTTATTAGTATGGTCATCCCTATCAGTAAGCGGAGTTTCACTATTCTAGGAAAACCCTGAAGTATCTAAAACTAGTGCTTCTAAAAAAAATCAAAATTTTTTTTTAAAGATACCAGTAATAAAAATCTAGATTTTCATTTTCCCGCATCATCAGTCCGCATAATTTCACGATTCTGGGATAAACGGAATTAATTATCAGAAATTAACTTCGCAACTAACTACAAATAAGTGTTTTTTCACCGTTTAAATATGGTCGATACGAACAAAAATAGCTTACTTTTCCTATTTAAGGTAAATTGAACAATTTTGTAAAATTTCATCTTCCTGGGTATACGGCAAGTTGGTAGAATTAGCGATGCGCCAGTGAATGTGTAGCGATAGTTTTTGCAGTTATATACAGAGAGTGTAACTGTTACCATCTACCATTACATATTAAAACAAATAATAATAATTTATTATGAAGTTAAACTAATCAAACGATAAATTCTCCATTCATATTTATAACGCGCGAGAAAGAATTTAATATGTTTTAAATCCTTTAAACTTAAAAATGCGAAATTAAAGTATGCGCCATGTTTATCATAAAATAACAAAAAATCTCTTTTGAAATTATTTCGTTTTAATTTGAAAAATTCATCTGAATTGTTAATAAGTTTAAATACAATTCATTCTGACTCTATTCTGGAATTATTTTTTAACATTTAACGTTTCCGGACAATTCGTTTAAGTTAATTAGAAATATTTTCAGAACTTAAGCCCAATGGAACTGAAAAATGTTCGCATGACTTACTAAGGAAATTCTTAAAATTTTATAATTGAAAGAGCCGTACTTCTATGAAGTATTTAGAGAATTCACAGGAAATATTCATGATTTGAAGATTCATGCATTGAGGTTGTTCGTCTATAAAATTCTCCAAATACTTTTATTTAAAAATGCATTGTGTATCGAAGATGAGCAATTTAAATAATTAAATTTATAGTATCCTTTAAAAATCTTTTTACGTCATTAGTTTTGGTTATAATGCTTAAAGATATATCGCATTATAAAGTTATGCGACTTTAATTATTACGACTCATGTCACGCTGATGTTATGTAAGCATCGTCGTTTTTAAAATTTAATGAAGTCCATAAAATTAATTATATAACTCCGGTAGAATAATTGAGATATGTTGCTTATTAATGGCAAATACATGAGTAAAGTGGTTTGATTTGAACAGGTGTGATGATAGGTAATGTTATGTAAGCATATATTTTAAATTTAATTAAAGAAATATCATAAATGATTTTACTGGTAGTTTAAAAATTATAAAGCTGAATTTCTGTCAAAGAAGAAGAAAAATAGGGATTTAAATATTAACAACAAATATATTTATAATTTTTACTTCAGGAATAATAAACATTCGATTTGATATTTTGAGTGACTTTACGAATATGTCTTTAAGAATTATAGAAGTTTAGAATAAATGATTACATATTTAAAGTTGATTTTTAAAGTTCTTAAAACATGCTTCTTCTAAAACAAGTCTTTTAGGCAAGTAAAACTATGGGAAATACAAAAAACTGCCAACATATTATTATAATATTGTTTTATAAATTGTTTTTGTCTCTGATAATACAATAATAAACTTTTCAGAATAACGTATGATTATTATTTCTCAATGATACTAAATAGCAATACTGCAATTTGCCGTCTCCTTAATTTCAACCATGTATGTCTTTAAATAAAGGAAATAAAAATAAGTATGTTATAGCAATGCATTATATGTGGAAATGCCATAGTTGTTTTACAACAATACGAGTTTTTATGTTTTTATATTGAAAACTTGCACCTGTTACTGAATGCATATACATTTCTATATCAATATATTCTATGTCATATTTCTATGATATTATATAAATTTTTATATCACATTTCTATAATTGAATAAATTTTTATATCACATTTCTATAATTGAATAAATTTTTATATCACATTTCTACATTTGAATATTATTGTATACATATAATTTTTGGTAGGTAATTTTGGATGTCGTAGATAAATATAATGGGTTTATGACATAGAGAAGGGGTGGATTTTATGTTAACAGAAAAGTACAATTAAGATGGTTTAAAAGTAGTATTGATATTGTTTTCGGAATAAAGTTCACTTCATTACTGTTTTAAAATCAATTTCACAAACTCCTACAATGTTTTACGAATGGAAAACGAAATTTAGAATGCATTGTACCCATTTGACAGAATTATCGTGATCAGTAAATTTGAATAAAAACTAAGTTATTCCACTGAGCAAGAATATAATATAACTATAAGCACTGGAGCGAGGACTAAGCGTGGCCGATCACTTTACACCTTTTTGAGTGAACGTAGGAAAAATAGTCCTTTCGCATATGTTTGCGTAGATTTAAAAACGCATTTCTGGCTTTCGAAAATACATTAAGTGTTACATATTTAATGTTTTTCCATACTTACTTACAAGAAAAGAAGATAAAAGGCACCAAAAAGAACAGTTTTAAATATTTCTGTGACGTCACGTGAGAGACCCGCATAGGCAAGGAGGAATGTTTTCTAACCCATTGTTCCGAATTGTATTCATCCGCGCGGTATGGCAAAATACATTGTCGTCAATGAGAGTCATCGCTCCAGTTATAGTTATATTCTATTCTAGCTCAGTGAGTTATTCTGAATTATTTTCATATTAAGAATTTATATAATCACTTTTTATTATTGCCATTAATAACTAATCAGACTACATATTCTGACGTATGAAAAGTGGCTGTTCGAAAAGATGTTTAAAAATCCATATACGTAATTTATATCGATACCAAAAACTGAATCCCCTGGGAAATCTGAATGATTTGAAGACATGGACAACATGAAGTAGTTTCCTCTTAAAAAATAGAACACTGTCCATGTCAACCTACAATCTAGATTGACTTTTGAAGTTTCTTATCTTAATAAATGGTTATTTATACATTAGTTTTGATTGTCAAACCATATTTTTCTAAAATGTTCAGAGTATGCTATTCTTGTTGATTTTGGTGACAGGAAATTCTCGATAATCAGTTTCGTACAACTGATTTCTAAAAAATGATACAATTCCTAAACCACGTTACTGAGTAAAATACAAATGTTTATTTATTTCGGTTGTTATTTAACAAGTATATATATATCGGCAAAGTCTAAGAGTTCCTGTTAAATTTATCTGACATTTTAATCCCATTTTATTTTAAAGAATTACAGTAAAATAATTTTTATTCTTGACGCATATGTAGTAGAATATAATAAAATATGAAATGATTAGAGTATGCAAATCATGCTGATTTTGGTGAAACGAAATTCTCGATAATCAGTTTCGTTCAACTGCTTTCTTAAAAATGGTACAATTCCTAAACTATGTTACTAAGTATTAATATACAAATGTTTATTTATTTCGGTTGTTGTTTAAAAAGTATATATCGGCCAAATCTAATAGTTAAATGTAATTCCTGTTAAATGTATCTGATATTTTATTGTCAAATAGTTAATTTTATCTGCCATTTTAATCCCATTTTATTTTAAAGAATTGTAGTACAAATAATTTTCATTCTTGACGCATCTGTAGCATAATAGAATAAAATATTAAATGTTCAGCGTATGCAAATCATGTTGTTTGGTGAAAGAAACATCTCGATAATCAGTTTCATGCAACTGATTTCATAAAAATGGCGCAATTCCTAAGCCCGGTACTAAGGGGATTAACATCCAAATCTTTATTTGTTTCGGTTGTTATTTAAAAAGTTTATATCGACCAAGTCTAAGAATTCCACAAAATTGTTAATTTTATCTTACATTTAAATCTCATTTTATTTTAAAGAATTGCAGTAAAATAATTTTCATTCTTGACGCGTGTGTAGTAAAATAGAATAAAATATGACACGTTCAGAGTATTCAAATCATGCTGATTTGGGTGAAACAAAAATCTCGATAGTCAGTTTCGTTTAACTGATTTCATAAAAATGGCGCAATTCCTAAGCCCGGTACTAAGGGGATTAACATCCAAATCTTTATTTGTTTCGGTTGTTATTTAAAAAGTTTATATCGACCAAGTCTAAGAATTCCACAAAATTGTTAATTTTATCTTACATTTAAATCTCATTTTATTTTAAAGAATTGCAGTAAAATAATTTTCATTCTTGACGCGTGTGTAGTAAAATAGAATAAAATATGACACGTTCAGAGTATTCAAATCATGCTGATTTGGGTGAAACAAAAATCTCGATAGTCAGTTTCGTTTAACTGATTTCATAAAAATGGCGCAATTCCTAAGCCCGGTACTAAGGGGATTAACATCCAAATCTTTATTTGTTTCGGTTGTTATTTAAAAAGTTTATATCGACCAAGTCTAAGAATTCCACAAAATTGTTAATTTTATCTTACATTTAAATCTCATTTTATTTTTAAGAATTGCAGTAAAATAATTTTCATTCTTGACGCGTGTGTAGTAAAATAGAATAAAATATGACACGTTCAGAGTATTCAAATCATGCTGATTTGGGTGAAACAAAAATCTCGATAGTCAGTTTCGTTTAACTGATTTCATAAAAATGGCGCAATTCCTAAGCCCGGTACTAAGGGGATTAACATCCAAATCTTTATTTGTTTCGGTTGTTATTTAAAAAGTTTATATCGACCAAGTCTAAGAATTCCACAAAATTGTTAATTTTATCTTACATTTAAATCTCATTTTATTTTAAAGAATTGCAGTAAAATAATTTTCATTCTTGACGCGTGTGTAGTAAAATAGAATAAAATATGACACGTTCAGAGTATTCAAATCATGCTGATTTGGGTGAAACAAAAATCTCGATAGTCAGTTTCGTTTAACTGATTTCATAAAAATGGCGCAATTCCTAAGCCCGGTACTAAGGGGATTAACATCCAAATCTTTATTTGTTTCGGTTGTTATTTAAAAAGTTTATATCGACCAAGTCTAAGAATTCCACAAAATTGTTAATTTTATCTTACATTTAAATCTCATTTTATTTTAAAGAATTGCAGTAAAATAATTTTCATTCTTGACGCGTGTGTAGTAAAATAGAATAAAATATGACACGTTCAGAGTATTCAAATCATGCTGATTTGGGTGAAACAAAAATCTCGATAGTCAGTTTCGTTTAACTGATTTCATAAAAATGGCGCAATTCCTAAGCCCGGTACTAAGGGGATTAACATCCAAATCTTTATTTGTTTCGGTTGTTATTTAAAAAGTTTATATCGACCAAGTCTAAGAATTCCACAAAATTGTTAATTTTATCTTACATTTAAATCTCATTTTATTTTTAAGAATTGCAGTAAAATAATTTTCATTCTTGACGCGTGTGTAGTAAAATAGAATAAAATATGACACGTTCAGAGTATTCAAATCATGCTGATTTGGGTGAAACAAAAATCTCGATAGTCAGTTTCGTTTAACTGATTTCATAAAAATGGCGCAATTCCTAAAATCCGTTACTATGGATTACATCCAAATCTCTTTTTATTTCGGTTGCTGTTTAGAAAGTTTATATTGGTCAAGTCTAAGAATTCCACAAAATTGTTAATTTTATCTTAAATTTAAATCTAATTTTATTTTAAAGAATTGCAGTAAAATATTTTTCATTCTTTACGCATGTGTAGTAAAATAGAATAAATTATGAAACGTTCAGAGTATGCAAATATTGCTGATTTTGGTGAAACGAAATTCTCGATAATCAGTTTCGTTCAACTGATTTCATAGAAATGGCGCAATTCTTAAACCGGGTTTAACATCCAAATCTTTATTTTTTTTCGGTTGTTGTTTAAAAAGTTTATATTGGTCAAGTCTAAGAGTTTCAAAAAAATTTTAATTTTATCTGAAATTTTAATCTCATTTTATGTTAAAGAATTGCAGTAAAATAACTATCATTCTTGACGCATGTGTAGTGAAATAGAATAAACGGAATAAAATAGAATAAACACAATGGGTTATGAATGCTTTTGAATCAATAGGAAATAATATCAACACACGAGTTTTTTCCACATTTAAGTATCACCATTAAACAGGACGCAATAACATTTATTCAAATCAGTCACTAATTCTTGTAAACATGGGAAAATTATTTTATAGTCACTGGAAACTACCACTTAACACACCATCAAAATTTCCCTAGCTTTGTCTGGACGACCACTTTGCATAGAGACGGTCCACCCATAACTCTGTCTAAACTGCTGTCGGCTTAAGTGTTTGTCACATAATCTATTGCCCTCTGGAGCTTCACCGTGCGTGATCATCCTTGTGTATCTAATCACCAAACTGCGCAAGGTTAAGTATTGCCCTGGCTCTTAGTAGTGTCTCGTGCTTAAGAGGAATAACTGCGGGAGAGGAGGGGCATTTGTGGGCCTTTTACGAGACCACTTGGCGATGTCTTGTCGCAGTTTAAATGGTGTAAAATTTATGGGGGAAGTGTAACTTTATACGCATAGCTTGCTTTCCGTTAATAAACCTTTATATGTGTTCCTAGAAGTAGTAAGATTGAAAAATATTTTTCTGAACTATAGATTAAATTAGTATTTAAGGAAAAATAAAGATGCTATTGGAATTTTTTTTAATGTTTTCCACCGTCGAAAAAAATGTAGTTTCTGCTATAATGACGGAAATGGAATAATAGTTGCATATTTAAATATGACTTGCTTGGTTTAGTTGACTTTTTGTAATTGAATTATATAGTTTTTTTTTCTTTTCAAAAATTATTTAAATATATTTATTAGTAATTCAAGAATTATAAAACTATATATTTATAATAATTCAAAAAAATATAAAAATATATTTAGTAATAATTCAAAATTTATATAAATATATTTAGTAATAATTTAAAATTTATATAAATATATTTCTTAAGAATTCAAAATTTATATAAATATATTTCTTAAGAATTCTAAATTTATATAAATATATTTAGTAATAATTCAAAATTTATATAAATATATTTATTAATAATTCAAAATTTATATAAATATATTTATTAATAATTCAAAATTTATATAAACATAGTTAGTAATAATTAAAATCTTATATAAATATATTTAGTAATAATTTAAAATTTATATAAATAGATTTATTAATAATTAAAAATTTACATAAGTATAATTAGTAACAATTCAAAATTTATATAAATATATTTAGTAATAATTCAAAATAATTTAGATAAATATATTTAGTAATAATTCAAAATTTGAATATATATACACTGACTGCCTTCATAAATCACTTTCAATAAATATCCACAATTAAACCAAGATTTACTGCGAATTGAACCGGGATCTTAAGGCACCGCAGTCCAGCTCCTTATCCATTCTACTACCATGGTGACGTGAAGGAAGAAATAAACAGAAGATTCGTTTAAGAGGTGTGCCAAAATAATGGGAAGTAAGATAATTGAGTTGTAATTATTCAGTTCCCATTTATGCAATCGGCATTAAATAATGTGGAAAACCATCATCTGAACAAATATTCTAAGTGTGTCAGGTCGCCTTGTTAAGATGGCTTGAACAGAAGCTGAGGTTAGCAATATTAAATCCCACTGCTCATTTTTGCGAAAGTACGGTTACTTAAATTTGAGTACGACATCACCCATTTACGATACAATTGTATTCAAAGAAACAAATACTCATTTTTCAGTGTATTTACAGTTGCTACAAAAATTTGTAAAATTTTTCGTATATCATTTTAAATATACTTAACAAGCGCGGAAATAAAAAAAAATACCCATACTCAACAAAACTATCCGTAAAATAAAGTTAGTAAACAAAGAATCAAAGGTGTTCCATAGAAACAAAAGCCATCAAGTTTATCTTAGAACTGGAAACGGAGACTTTACTAGAACAGTGATACAGTAACTTCCATCCAGCTCCCACAAAAACAGCCGTTGTTATCACTAATGTTCTTGATTACCCGTTATAATAACAGGGAGCGGGAGCAGTTTCTGCGTCGAAGATTACTTCCATAATCGCACATTGGAGCGATAATGGCAAGGTGCGGGGGGCGAACTGCAGTTTTTAAATAAGTGGCGAAACTTGCTCGGGGATTAATCGTAATTATCATTGCTGAAAGTCACGCTAAACTCAGATTACTGTTGTCGACAGGAGTTCGAGATTGGATAGGTTGGCGGCTGAAGGTGGACTTAAATTGTTTCGAGAATGGCGATTTGGCGATGGAATGTGTTATGAATGTAGCGGTAACTGCGAGCTACTGCACTGTCTAATATAGGTGCTTGAAAATAAGTTACATGTACAGTGTTAAAAAGTATTAAGCCCTTGCACCAAAATTTGGTACCCATTTATCTGCAAGCAACATTTGGTGCTTAGTTTCACAATTTCACGGCGCTACCACGGATACCATTTAATAGTGAAACTTTGCAACAAAGCTCATAACGTTGCATAAAACTTAAAATTCAAGTTTTCTTAGTATTTTAGTAGTGTTATATTTGTATCGTAGCTGGCAACCCTAGAACACAACTTTTTTACTTTACTTTGTCAAGTCCATTGATCGGGTTCGAACCTTCGAGCATGGATCTCTCATAGAACAGAAATCATAAGGTTATAATCTCTCTAACATCAAAATGAAGCCACCATGTATGGCCTCAGACACGTGGTTTACTATGTCATCCATTCATAATTTTTTTCTAGTTCATTCATAAAAAGATCCTGTACTTCATGAAGTAACACAGTTACTATTATTTCCAAATCACAAGTCAATCGCGACCGTTTTTTTCATTCATAAATTTTGAAAGGAAGTCACGTGTCTGGTGCCATCAGGTCTGAGATGTTTGCATCACGATGATGACGTCATATTCGCTCTACTACAGTTCATTCATGCTCGAACTATTAATTATCTGATTTACAGCTGAGCGCCTTTATCCACTCGGCCACGGAGACATTTGTTCGTCGTTGTCTTTCTTGGTTTTGATAAAGGATTTTTGGTTCAACCTAGATTGCACCATAATATGGAGTAATTTGCTGCAGAACACTGTTTTGCACCAATATATGGTATATCGTTGAACTGAAATTTTTACCAGTGTACTCATTTTTGATTATAACTATTCATATTTAGACTCCAAATATACAAGTTTAAATTTTGAAAAAGATGTGTACTCAAAAATAAGTATAATGAATAGATGTTTGCTTAGATAAGCTGCATTCATAACTAACTTTCGATGAATATCGACAATTACAACCTAGTCTTACCGGGATAAAACACAGATCCTCGGCACCACAATACATTGCCTTATCCCTTGTACCACCAGGCCGACGTGAAGAAGTTATAAACAGCAGAAATGCTAAAAAGGTATGCAAAAAAATGGGATGTGAGATAATTGAGTTGTAATAACTCAGATTCTATTAAAAAAAAAACGACATCAAATGGTATGGAAAACCATCTTCTGAACGACTATTTTAAGTTTGGCAGGTCGCTTTGTTAATACGCTACATTTGATAAGCTTAACCTAGCTTAAAGATATATATCGCATTATAAAGTTATGCGATTTTAATTATTAAGAAAAATTGGCAGTTCAGCTTTTCTGAAAAGTCATATTAAATTTTATTATATATGACTATAAATAATTTTAGTGGCAGTTAAAATACTATCAAATTGAACTTCCGTCATGGAAATAAATAAAAAGAGGGATTTAAATGTTAACAACAAATATATTTGAAATTTTTACTACCGGAATAATAAACATTCGATTTGATTTTTTGAGTTAGTGACTTTAAATTAGTGACTTTACGAATATATCTTTAAGCATTATAGAAGTTTAGAATAAATGATTACATTTTTAAAGGAGATTTCAAAAATTATTAAATCATGCTTTTCTAAAATAAATTCTTTTAGGCAAGTAAAAATATGAGAAATACGAAAAACTGCCAACATATTATTATAATATTGTTATATAAAATGTTTTTGTCTCTGATAATACAATATTAAACTTTTAAGAATATCATATGATTTTGATTTCTCAATGATACTAAATAGCAATACTGCAATCATACCTTTAAATGAAGGAAATAAAATAAATTTGTAATAGCAATGGAATACGTGGAAAAGATATAGTTGTTGTTCAACAATTCGAGTTTTTACGTTGCACCAAAGCTCATAACGTTGCATAAAACTTAAAATTCAAGTTTTCTTAGTATTTTAGTAGTGTTATATTTGTATCGTAGCCGATATATCGGGAATCGAACCCAGATCCTCGGCAGCACAATCCGGTACCTTATCAAGACGATATTATCAAGACGATATTTGGCACACCTCTTTTAACATATCTAAACATAAGATATGTTAAAAGAGGTGTGCCAAAAAAATGGAAAATAAGATAATTGGGTTGTAATAACTCAGTTCTATTTAAGCAATCGACCTCAAATAATGTGGAAAATCATCTTCTGAACCAATAGTTTAATTTTGTCAAGTTTCATTAAAATCGCTTGAACAGAAGCTGAGATCAGAAATGTTAAATATCATTTCAATTTTTAGAGAAAGTACGATTACTTAAATTTGAGTACGTCATCGCCCATTTACGATGCAATTGTATTCAAAGAAAAACGTGTACGTTCAAGTATTCATTTTTAAGTTCCATATTTTTACAGTGTAGTTTATAACTTTCTCCAATTTGTGTCAGACTAGTCTTCAAGCGTTAAGTTATTCCTTGATATTTCACTTATTTAACCACTGAACATCATGTTCAATATTTCATAAATACATATATAATAATAAGTAATAAATGCAATCTAAATATTTCAAAAATAGTTCTTTTAACTTTTTTTATGTGTTAATACGAAGTTAAAATGACAAAGTTTTTATCAAAATTAAGTTAAATATATATTTTAAAGCATTTTTATTTTATTTAAAACTACCATTTATAAATTTAATTTATTTCGTATGTAAAATAAACAATAACTGTAGATTGTGTATAACAAGCATGCTCTCCCGCTCTATGCCGTTCAAGATGGGTAAGACCTTACTCCTAGTGCAATTTTAAGCTTTATCTCTGCTGTCTTCGTACAATCGAGTCTATTATGTCAAAGACCATTGTGCAAAGTGCTCCAGAATTTCCGCAATTCAACTACTTTCAACTTTTGGGAAATGATCCTGCCAAGGTGGATTATATTTCCGGAATCAAGCAACTGCTGACCGACTGGCCAATGCTGACGCCGACTGATCGTCTGACAAGGGAGAATGCACTCCGAGTCTTCGAGAAGCAGCTCATCAGCAAGAGCATCGGACAGGACTTCAATGAAAACAAACAAGAACAGGTAACTTTGGCTTCCACTCAAAACAAAGATCCTCCTGTTAAACTCAATGCTAATAATAATAAAAGAAAGCGCCAAGCTAAACCGCCCCTCGTGGAGGAAAAGCAAAGCGACAAGGAACTTTTAAAGTTAACACAGAAAGACACTCTCACTACTTACGAACAGTCAACATCCAACCTTGACCACCATGTGGAAGAGGAGATGACGATTGATCAACACAACATGGAAATCGGTGACGAGGGGACCATTGCTCCCCCCCCCCCCCCCCTCCCATCTTCCTGAAATCAAAGACTGACATCCGTCAGCATCTTTCGGAAATTTACAAACTCTCATTTGGAACAGTCAAATGTGAAACATCGGGGGATTTCATCAAAATCCAGGTAACAAATGCCATTTTGCGTGTTACGATAACTGATTATCTTAAAAGTCAAAATTGTGACTTCTTTACCTTCACGCCTAAAAGAGAAATTCCATTAAAAATTATCATTAAAGGCATCCCTCGGGAATTTTCGCCCGAGGAAGTTAAGGAAGATTTAATTAATATGGAATTTCAAGTCACCAATGTTGTGCAGTTTTCTCGTAAAAATCATAAACCGATTGGCATTTTTCTCGTCGAATTGCCAAAAAATTCAGAAAATGAAAAAATCCTGTACATAAAACAGCTTTGTTTTATGACTGTTAAATGTGAACTTTATAAAAATAAGAAAAAGCCTATCCAATGTTTTAAGTGCAACCACTTTGGTCACACTGCTTCCAATTGCAACATGCCTACGCGCTGCTTAAAATGTGGCACAAACCACGAAACCCGTTCCTGTGAAATTAAGTGGATTGAGCACCCTGAGTGCATTAATTGCGGAACAGTTGGACATGTGGCCTCCTGGCGGCAATGCCCTGCCTTTCCGAAACAAAAAGAACACCCAGCCCAACCCAAAGAAAAACCTGTTATAGCAAAACCAGTGCCAGCTCAAAACGGAAAAGTAATACGTAAAGAGCAAGCGCAGATTGCTATTAACAAACCTAATGTTCTACCCTCACCGACCCAATCTGATGTGCTTAAGGATTTTGTACCACTTATTGAGTTGATGAAAGAACTTAAAGAACTCTTTCGTGGAGACCAAGGAATTATGCTCCTCACTAACTCTTTAAAGAATCAACCGCAAGCTTCGGAAAAGGTGAAAGCTTTCATCACCTTCTTTTCGGAGGAAACTTAGTAAATGTACTAAGCTCCTTCGATTTTCCTTCCTCATTTCATGGAACTTTGTGCGGAGGTAACTACGCACACTCATCATGGAGTTGCCGGACGCTCCCAACACAAGAACAATAAACTTTCAGTCTCGACTTGTCTGACGATTCAAATGTGAATCTTGATGCGAATTGTAATTCGTTGTTGTGTTTGATTTTTGACCTTTGTTTGTTTCTTTATGTTGTCCTGTTTCGTCCTCTTACCTCATGGAATAATTGTACTCATGCACATCTCATGTAAAAAAATTTTGTATTGTAAGGGTTATAGAAGCTTTGCTTCTCGGTACCTAGTCCAAATAAATTTCAGTCAAATTTCAGTACATTGTTTATATAAATAAAAGTGTTGAAACCAACTCGCATATTTAAGTTAAATTTATATTCGAATTTCCATCTATAATATTTTCAATATGCGAACCTTTAACCACGACCACATCAAATAACCCCCGACAAGCTCTAGAAACAAGAATCATCAACCTTAGCCGAAAGTAGACTTTCATGGTTTACCCAAATGCGAACCCAATCCTATTTCCTTCCCTTTTCCATAATCTACATTGACTCGCGCTGTCAACTGTAAAATACTAAAAGGATTCGCGAGGCTGCGCCTTTTGCTATTGAAACCGGAATATTGTATATTGGAAATGCATGTTTTATTGAAGGAGAGAAGTTTTATGCATGACAAAATGCATTGTTGTTGCGATGTTTGATCTGGGAGTGTATTTTGAATGGAGAAGCTCATTTGTTTTGTGTGGAAGTAATCTCTTGGTTTGTGCTTTGTCGTTTTAGAGTGTTTGCTTGTGAGAGTTCCCAGGATATGGCGTTTGTCCACATGGAAAAGTTACTACCACTCAAATTTATCCTGGTCTTTTTCTATCCGCAAAAAGGCTGCCAGATCTCAAATGTCCGACGCCTAAGGCGTTATTCCGATGAATCGGTATGAATCGCGAGATTGTCACCTAGTTGCACCCCAATATTAAAGATTAAAATTCTACAAACGTGTCAAAATAAAATCCTCAGTGAACTCAGTGCAGCACCAAAGATGTATCATAAAATCGCCTCAAGAAAATCGAAGAACACATCTACATTTTTAAAGCAAATTTTTACAACATTGAAGAAAAACATTTGTCTGATACTATGGAAGCCGATCAATCCCAGTTGGATAATTTATTTTAACAACCCTTCATTTATAGTATTTTCAATTAAAAGGAATTGTTTTTACTAAATGTCTTCAATGTTGATCCTTTTATTGGTATCCAGTGATGTATACCAATAAAAGGATCAACGTAAATCCGAATGTGGATTATAAATATCGTCGCCTTAGAGTGAAAACCAGCTATATTTAAAACACTGATTTAGCACCTATCGCGAAATGCTTTGCGTACTTGCTTGGTGACGGATATTACCCGAAAAAAAATGTCCTTAATCTGAGTACATGGACGTACTTATTTTTCTTATGAGTAGAATTGCATAGTAAATGAGCGATGACGTATTCAAATTTAAGTAACCGTACTTTCTCAAAAATGAGCATTGTGATTCAATATTGCTAATATCAGCTTCTGTCCAAGCCATCTTAACAAACCGACCTTGACAAACTGGCTTATGGTAATCTGAAAGAAGAACACATTTATTTTATTTTCATTATTATACAGTGTTTGTTTAATTACTACTGATTTGTACTAAGTATTCGTAAAGACATAAACTAGAAAAAAAATTACAAACTTAAACTAGAACAAAAAATTGCAAACATAAACTAGAACAAAAAATTACAAGCATAAACTTGAACAAAAAATTTACAAACATAAGCTAGAATAAAAGATTACAAACATAAACTAGAACAAAAAATTACAAGCAGAAACTAGAACAAAAAATTACAAACATATAAATTGTCATGGATAAACTAATAATCGTAATATCTTACTGTATGTTGTTACCAAGCACCAACATTAAATTCAAAATTCCTACTCTAGTACAACTTCTGTAACGAATTTTAATTGGGAAAACTCCAAAATTGTTCCAAAAGTTTTGAGCTATTTCACACTGAAAAGGATTTATTTACCAAGAGCCAATTCTTGAAAACTTTGAAATGCTGGGATAATTTATCTGAAAAGTTCAACGAACATCGCTATCATTTATGTTACATTTATGATTCATGAATGGGAGAATGTTCTTCTAGACTAGATAATAATTTTGAATATGTATCCATTGCTATGAGTGGAATAATTATCGTGCGTTGCTTCAAATCTTAATGTAATTAATTATATATCAAAATGTTCTTACTAAAATTAAAATAGGCATAGTTCAATACTTTTTTTAAAATTTGTATTTATAATTAGTTCATTTTTTTTAAAATGGTCGTTGATTGATATTTTATTTTTAAACGACTAAACAGCGCGCCAAACAAAACATTAAAAAAAAACCGCGAGAAACTTTAAATTAAAACAGCCAAATCACTCGCCAAGGAGAGGGGTGATCAATTCGACTGTTATGTATGTACTTTTTTTATGTAAGTTCGCGCAAGGTTTCTGTTCTGACTCAGATATTTAGACAATGTTTTGTGTTGAATAGGGGATGTTTCATTTGGGCACCTTCTGAAATAAAAATCCGGTTTTCCGGCATTAACTATCCGGAATTCTTAATTAACCGGACCGTTTGAAAAAAAAAATATTGCCCGATTTCAACAATTATTTTTTGTTGGAAAGAGGAATATCCTATATAGGAAAAATAATAGGTTATCCGGATGTTATATATCCGGAAATATCGATTAACCGGAGTTTGTTTTAAACAATTTATTCGATTTCAAAATATTTTCATTGTTGAATAAAGATTGTACATCAATCACATTTCATTCACCCAGCATTTATTGGCATGGATAAGGATTGTTTTACAATATATATTTTGCTGACAAAGTGTGAGCACAAGTTGTTACTTGAATTTCTTCGTCAATAATAGCAGGGAACGAAGCCTTCCTTCTATTATTCACTTGGTATGAGTAAGGATTGTTTTACGATATATATACGTCGTGACTTAGTCTCGTACACACACCAGTAAAATTTGTTGGACAACTTTCTATTATTTTAGTAGCAAAGCCGGTAACCCTCATATCGCAAGATCACTACATTTTGACTTTCCTTATTCAAGTCGGGCTCCAACGCGCAATCCTCTAATTACTAGCCGAACGCCTTTATCCAATGGGCAACTGGGGGGACCCCTTCTAATTTTGAAAAAGGGCAGTAGACAAGGACAACATGGACAGTAGACGAGAACCATGGGTGGAAGACAAGGACAGCATGGACAGTAGACGAGAACAATGGACAGTATACAAGGACAACATGGACAGTAGACGAGAACCATAGGCAGTAGACAAGTACAACATGGACAGTAGACGAGAACCATGGGCAGTACGCCAGAAAAACGTGTAATGAACTATCTTTAATCTTATACAACGACCAACGTGAGGATATTTCGGAAGACACCATTTCCATGGAAACCGCAACGCTCGTTTGAACATCGAATTCAATGACATCCCGAGTATGATGACAAATGACAGTTCAATGACATCCCGAGTGTAACATCCCGAGAGGTCCGTAGCCCCGAGGTACCGTCGTCGGCTAGCAACCAAAATGGTTGCGAGTTGAATAAGGCTAATACCAGAGATATGACAAACATGTTATAGGTTTGGTTTTGTTAATTAACGTCGCAATAGAGCTGCACAGTAGGCTATTGGCGACGGTTCGGGGTCAATCTCGAAGGAAAGACCCGGAAACACATACACATTCACACATCCACTTGTTATTTTAGAACCATGGTCAGATGACGAGGAAACAATTGAACTGGCACCCAACGCCTTCAATAGACGTCGGGACTTTGGACCCCGATCAGATTTATCGTGCACCAGTCCCGTATACACGCCAGTATAATTTGTTGGATATTCTGGACGACTTTCTAGTGCAACGCCAAAGAAGTTCCGTAGGATTAACATGGGACTCCAGTTTCTGTACTATAATTTTAAGTTTTTGTCATTAAATAATAACTAAATATAGAAATATTTACGTCATACAACTGAGATAGATTGTACTAATCGTTTATGAAGCATTATTCGTGTTGAAATAAAAGTATTTTTCCGTATTTCGTTGTAATTCTAATTATATACAGGTATAATATAAGTATTTCTGCATTTAAATTTATTCATATATAAAATAAAAATATTACTTATTTGGAAAACAAACAAATATGATAAACAAACTTTCCCATAATTGCAATCGTAGCGACTAAACAAACAAAAACGAAGTTGTCTGCTGTAGGGAAGAAAGCGAAACTACTAGTAACTTTCCATTATGATATGTCACGTGAAATTCCCGCATAGCCCAATATTCAGCTCTAGTGCGACGTTTTTTAAATCAAACCAAATCATTTAAACACCCCCTTATTTACGCATCAGTAATACGCGTATTGACCAGTGTGTATAATCACCAAATGAAGTTTATTCTGAAATGAGAAATAGCAATCCTTCTATTTCTGTAGCGTTTAATGAAGCGTTAAGGGAAATTTGAAATATGGCTGCCATTTGGCGACCATCGTTAGAACAAACGACGCCAAACGCGAATGGGTCGTTTTAATTAACGAATCGCCGTAGCATAACTGTCGCTCATTGCAGCAATTATTAATGGCTGACGGTTTCGCGAATCTTTGAAGCTCTTGGGGATTTAAATCCTGTCGCTAGGGATTTAAAGTAAATTCTCTCGACGACGTGAAAGGTGCCGGGTAATTAATTACCGCCTAATGTCCCGATTAAAGCATTTCTAATCGTTTGGCGAGATTGTGATGAATGAGGCGTGAAATCTGGCAAAAGAGTACTTGGTGTGCAATATTATTTAGCTGTATTATAGAGCTTTGCTGATAATGGAATATTCGTTAAACCCATCTTTTGGATTAAAGCGCATTTAAATTCAGCAACATGGATATATCTGGATAAGAACATCATGGTTCATCATGGCTATTAGTAGTAAACATGAATACTAGTAGAATACAACAGTTTTTGAACAGGCATTGCATTTGGATAAGACAGGATGTAGAATGATCACTAATATTTTGAATTCAATTGTAATAGGATATAAATTGTTATTAAACTAAATTGTTATAAACCCTTTACTTTATTGAATTCGCATTTATTTCGGAATTGTAAAAATATATTTTCTCATATAATCATAATTTTGGATAAGACCATTTTTAAAAGTCACTTTCATTTGCATTTAGAATTGTACCTTTTAATTAACTGACTGAAATGCGCGCCAACCAAAACCGCCAATGCACGCCAATAGGAGATAGATTATCAATTCAACTGTTATGTTTTTTTATGTATGTTTGCGCAAGATTTTTGTTCTAATTAAAATATTTGGAAAATTGTTTTTGATGGTTAGGAAATGCCTTACTTGGACGAATTTTTAAAATAATTTTTTTTTAAAAGTGACCTTTCTTATTTTTGATATAAGGCAAGAAAATATTTTTTGAAAAGCTTGAATTTTAGATTTTTAAAAACAAAAGAATGTGGTTAACAAACTGCCTTTACAGATTTTTGTTACTTGCAAAATGATTTTTTGGGGGAAAAATAATTGAAAAATAAATCTCTAATTTCATTGTTAACAATTTTTTGTTAAAAACTACTAAAATAAATATAATGTATGTATTATTAATCTCTAAAGGAAAATTAAAGCAATATGTTTGAAAATAATGTGTTGCAAATTTAAAACATTTTCCTCAAATAGATCAGAACTCATATCAATTTAAATTTGATCCAACATGAAAAAGTCATCACTGAGAAAACTGAGTTCAAAGTTACATATTCAGGGAATTTTCTACCTAAACCTAATATTCATTTGAAAAAAATATTTAGTAGTACTTATCATAAAAATATAATTCATAATAAAATGAACTATTTTTTAAAGCAATAAAATAATTTTGAACATTTTTGATTTTTTTATTGTAAGATAGCATTTGTGGCACAAAGGTAACATAAAAAAAGCTATTTATACATATTTGAGCAAGTTTTCTATAAAATATTAAACTCTTTTATCAAAAAACATTTTTATAACACAAACACTCTTATAACACAAATAAAAGATACTCGGGATACCGTATGAATGGAATACAAATCCAACATTAAAAATAACCCAAACGGAAAGAACATTTGGGCCAATTAAACTAAAAGAACAGAAATTAGTAAACATTTTTAAAACTAGTCCTTTTTCTAAATTGAATTAATGTAACACTTTATACTTCTGATGATACGTTATTTAACAAAAGCCTTTGTCTACATCGTTATATATTTTTTTAAATAAAAATATTCTTTTTCTAGTTAAATTCGAAGTTAATGTATCGTGTGCTTGTACAAATAAAACTGTTATTTGTATGTATATACTTTCATTATTTAACTATTTCATGTGTTTGTTGTGCAAGTTTTTTTTTCTTTAAATGTTTTCTTTATTTTTTTGCTCCCATTCATAGTTGAACAAGGTAAAATGATCCTTATGTATTTTTTAAAAATCACATAATGTGAAATAATAATAATAATAATAATAAACTTAAAAAATTTAATAATAATATTAATATAAAACATTAATAAAAATATTTAAAAATCAAAAAGGTTATATCTTTCAGTTTAAGTTACGAACTTTCAATAACTCAATTTTATTCTTTATTTGTAAAAACAAAATCGTTTTATTGTGGTTTGGTTTTGTTAATTAACGCCGCACTATAGCTGAACAGTGGGCTATTGGCGACAGTTTGGTTTGTTTGGTTTGGTTTGGTTAATTTACGTCGCACTAGAGCTGCACAGTGGGTTATTGGCGACGGTTCGGGGCCTATCTCGAAGGAAAGACCCGGGAGCGATGCCTCGTATTTTTGAACCATGGTCAGATGACGAGAAAACACCTGACCTGGCACCCAACGCTTTCAATAGAGGTCGGGACTTTGGGCCCCGAACAGATTTATCGTGCACCAGTCCCGTGTACACGCCGATAATTTTTGTGGATGTTCTGAACGACATTGCAAGTATTTTGTAGTGAAGCTGGCAACCCTCCAATCACAAGATCACTATTTTTTTACTTTTCTTAGTCAAGTCCGTCGCAGAGGATCGAACCGGGGACCCTTGGATTCCCAGCTGTCGCCTTAATCCACTCGGACACGGAGGTCTCTAGTTTTATTGTGGACAAAAAATATGAAACCAACTAAAGTATTGTTTGGCTGTGGTTGAAATTAACCTCGCAGTAGCGTTGCACAATGGACAATTGGCGACGGTTCAATCTCGAAAGAAAGCCACGGATTTATTGACTTACAAGTTGAATATTTATGCAGGTGCTAAGCGGACAGCATCAGGCGAAATTACACAACCTCAATATGCATGAGGACATTATACCAAGGAGTATTTAGCATGCATCAGTCCCCTATACACGGCGGACATTTTTTTTGTGAACTATGGGGGACGTAACTGTCTACCTACCGATTAGAAGATCGCTAAAGTATCCAAGTCGATATTCAAATTCATCACCCATCGATAGTGAATCGTATACTTTACTGATGGGTTACCACTTTCCCAATTTATCAAACGATGGACATACGGGTTAGTTTTAAAGTTACTATTTATTTATATTTAGTTACTGGCAATTCCTGAATTGCAGGTCTTTTCCAGAATGTATGACGTTTTACCTTAGACATTATATCGCATGCCTTCTAACTTACACGGTTTGTAATATATGCAAGACAATCTATTTACATATTTGGTCCCCTGCTACACAGAGCCACACATATATTTGGAAATAAAAATGATAATTGTAGGAGAAAATGATAATAGCTATTACATAATAGTGTATGCAAACATACAAAAATATTCATTAAATAATAGCTGAAAGAAACTTTCATTTAATTCCTCAGACTTAAAACTAAATTTCCCTAAGCGGTTTTCCATTTATTAGAGCTTCCTTATCTAAAGTACCATTGGGATCATATAAGCAACCTAAATTCAACAACAGCTAGACTCACTAAACGTTTTTTGAGTGAATTTCAAACAATTGGCAATACCAATATTAATACAATTATGTATTTATATATATATATATATATATATATATATATATGTATATATATATATATATATATATATCCACAAAAAAGTTACCCATTTTTGTTCATAGAAAACTGTGCGCCCCTCTTAACTTTCTTTATGTTTAATTAAAATAATAAAAATACACATAATTGCTGTGATCAAACAACAAAAGGAACAACCAAACTACACAGACATTCATATTGATTTTCCTATCCAATTCCCAAACATTTTAGAAACGCATATTTTAAATTCCTCTAAAAATCAGCGTCGCACCCTCGTCCGCATTGATTGATCACCTCAAAAGCCGGACGAAATTTGAAGCCCCCTCCACAATATATTAAAAGACCAGATTTTCTAAAGAATATGCAAATTATTCGAAGAGATTCTCTATTCAATCGTGGACCTTAATTTATATATATGCAGTAGCTTAACGTAGTGCCGAAGTCGAATCGTGAAGTCCCGTTTCTAAAGTCATTGCAGTGCATTGCTTTCCTTAGCTTGTTAATAACAGGAATAAATATTATGTTACATATTTATTCCTGCATTTATCAACTTTCTGTTCGATCAATTTTATTAGAATATTTATGGACCAGTGATTCCGTACCTTTAGATGACCACGAACCACTGAGTTGAACAGTGTAAAAGTTTTGGACAACCACCTTCTAACTAAATAATGTTTAGATACGGAATATAATGGTGCAAGAACCGGACAGCTCCACTTTTTTTCTGATTTTTCTGAGCAAACAAAATCCTGTATACTATTTTGTTTAAACTATTTATTTTTATTAAAGTAGTAACTTTGGAGTTACATCGTAGTGTTACAACTCGGAATTGTAACACATAGTTAACTTTGAAATTACAACTAGAAACTGTTAATAAGTGTTAACTACGGAGTTACAATTCGGAATTGTAACTCATAATGAACTTCGAAATTACAATTAGGAACTGTAAATAAGAGTTAACTTTGGTGTTACATTTCGGAATTGTAAGTCAGAGTTAACTTCGAAATTATAACTCAGAACTGTAAATACGAGTTATTTTCGGAGTTACATCTCGGAATTGTAACTCTTAGGTAACTTCTAAAAAAACAATTAAGAACTGTAAATAAGAGTTAACTTTGGAGTTACAATTCGGAATTGTAACTCATAGTTAACTTCGAAATTATAACTCAGAACTATAAATAAGAGTTAACTTCGCAGTTACAATTCGGAATTGTTACTCAGAGTTAACTTAGGAATTATAACTCGGAATCGTAACTCAGAGTTAACTTCAGAGTTACAACTCGGAATTGTAACTGGTAATTAACTTCGAAATTACAACTCGGGGCAGCAAATAAGAGTTAACTTTGAAGTTATACCTCGGAATCGTAACACAGAGTTAACTTCAGAGTTACAATTCGGAATTGTAACTGGTAATTAACTTCGAAATTACAACTCAGAACTGCAAATAAGAGTTAATTTCAGAGTTACAACTCGGAATCGTAACTCAGAGTTAACTTCGGAGTTATAACTCGGAATTGTAACTGATAGTTAACTTCTGAATTACAATTCGGAATTGTAACTGGTAATTAACTTCGAAATTACAACTCGGAGCAGCAAATAAGAGTTAACTTCGGAGTTATAACTCGGAATCGTAACTCAGAGTTAACTTCGGTGTTATAACTCGGAATTGTAACTGATAGTTAACTTCTGAATTACAACTCGGAATTGTAAATCTGACGTAACTTCCCAATTATAACTTCCTCAGATATTTTCAGAACTTCATATGCCCTTTGGTACGTAACTAATTCAAATAACAACTAATAGAAAGTACATTACACTAATGGAATTACATATATTATGGAACTCTACATTGAAAATAGGAAAAAAGCTGTCTAGACATAATCGTTCGATATTGAAATATTATTTCCCCATATGAAAAATTTGTGTTTGGTAAGATTTGTTTCACTTTTTTATTTTAATAATCAATCCTAAAAGACAGGGTATAAATCTATTACCCAAGAATTTCTAATTGCTCGTCCAACTTTTTGCTCGATAATGTATTTCAGTACTTCCAAAATTTGTAAATTCGATTACATTCAATAAATAGCAGCACTATATAAAGAACATATATAATTGTTTAATTATTATGTTATGATTTTAAATTGAGTACCCGTCATACTCAGTCGTTGAATTTAAATACTTTTAGTGAGTAATGCTTTTAAATATTTGGCTGAAATTTATGTAGATGAGGTTCCGAGAAGCGAAGCTTCTATAACCCTTCCAATTAATTTTAAAACATGAGATGTGCATGATTTTAAGTTTTTCCATGAGGTAAGAGGACGAAACAGGACAAAACAACGTAAAACAAACATAAAGGCCAAAAATCAGCTATCATATTCACAGTGAATATGTAGGGACGTGGAAAGTGAGACAAGCATTGGTCGGGGAGATGGTGTCGGGTGACAACAAATGATAAATGAGGTTTCAGATTCCCAATTCCCAGGAAAAACAACTTCCCGCAGAAAAGGTAATCAGTAAAGATTGGTAATTGAGCGAAAATGAATTTTCCTCAATAGCATGAGATTTGCGAGGGAACATTGAGCTCTCAACGCAAGGCAGGGAGAAAGACCTCCAGCGCCAAGCATTGTATCAGAAAGTTGAGGAGGAAATTAACAGGTCAAAAATGCACGGGGCCTTTTTCTGTTAATTTTGAGCTTTGGATCATAATCAGGAATGGAGTTAATTTCAGGGTTCTCGTGGTCTTTAAGTTTTTCAAAAAATTTCTTCGCAATTTTCTGATTGTATTGTTTGAAACTGGGAATTCCCAGTGCTTTTCTAATATTGACAGTGTTGAAGAACCATCTGGCCTTTGCAATGGGGCGAATGACGGAGTTCTCCAAGTTTTGAAGTTTCTTGAAATGGGTTTGAGCAGCATAGCCCCAGATCGGCGAAGCATAGCTTGAAATTGGTCTGAGGTAATAGCTGTATATGAGTAGTTTATTTTTCCTTGATAATTTGCTGTTTCTGGATATGAGCGTGTAGAGTTTTCTACGAACATTGGTGAATTTTTTAGCAACAAAATTGATGTGAGATTCCCATGTTAGGTGTTTATCCAATATGACTCCGAGGTATTTGGCCTCTTTGCTCCATGGGATTTTCTGTTTATGGACAAATGGGTAGCTACGAATTTTATCTTTGGATTTACGAGTGAAAAGGATCGCTTCAGTTTTATTAACGTTAACTTTAATTTTCCACTTAACCATCCATTTTTCGATAAGGTCTAAGTGTATTTGGAGACTTCTGGTTAGTCTAGCAATGGTTCCTTTTGCCAAAATTGCTGTGTCATCAGCGTACAGACTGAGGATGGTTCTTTCTGTTTTAGGAATGTCGTTGATATAGAGCAAGAAGAGCACTGGTCCAATGAGAGAGCCCTGAGGGACCCCACTTTCAATTTCTTTTAGTGATGATTGTTCTTCCTTGACTTGAACAAGGAATTTTCTTTGTTGTAGGTAAGAAGTTAGGGATGCTTTTAAATAGTAAAATGTAAAGGTTATATATAAATATATTTAAAATGTGACTTTTTACCCAAGTAATCATACCGTGTTACTCCGCTTGCGGATGAATACGGCGAACTCTTTGAATTTTGTGCCAATTTTTCTCCCCTCCAATCAGGAGGAAGCATATTTAGGATTCATCCAATCAAGTGTAACTTTTCCCTGCCTGTGACTCTTTCGTCCCCGACGGTGTCATTTTAAGCCTATCTCAGTGTTCACCCTCACTCTGAGAATGTACTGGATTTAGACGTTTTGATTTTTTGTTCTATGTGTGTGTTGTCACGTGTTTTGTCCTCTTACCTTGTGTACTTCAAATCATGCACTATTTATGTATCAGATATATTTGTAGGAAGGGTTAAAGAAGCTTCGCTTCTAGGTACCTAGACAAATAAATTCAGTCTAAATTCAATTAAAAGATTCTGTTTTAAAAGTATTTATTTATTTATTTTTAAATGCAACTTTCTGATTAATAAAATTGAAATAAATATTCTTGTTAAATATATATAAACATATATATTATAATGAAAAATGTGAGTGGCACCGGTCGGAACTAGAATCCGCAACCTATTACTCCAAAGTCCGCTAACGACCAAGCTGCAAAGGAACTTTATAGCTAGATATAGGAAATATTTTTAAAGATTGTCATTCATGCAATAATTCTTTTTAAAGGATTTCTTTAATCTTTAATATGGGGTGCAACTCGGTGACAATCTTGCGATTCATACCGATTCATCAGAGTTAACGCCATAGGCGCCGGACATTTGAGATCTGACATAGCCGTTAGGCGGCTAGAGAGAGAGAGAGACCAGGAGAACTGGTCAAGAATCCAACGAAAGACGGGGCCTTGATTAGCGGATGTTGATATTACAAAAAAGTCATTTTCCAAAAATGGTAGTCTTGGGAATTAGTGCCATGAAACCATGCCACTTGGCGTGTGCGTGCCAAGTCCCTATTTAGAGTAGGGACAGGATAGCTTCGGAAGCATTGAAGGCCGCAAAGGGCCTAATGTTTGCGTCTTCCATGAGGACTTCGTAGTGTAATGAGCTACGGAAGTCATTGTCTTTATTTAGGGCATTTTTGTAGAATGTTGTATTAATTTTAGACATAAATGTGTCTAATTTAGGAACTCTGAGGTCTTGGTGGATAAGATTGTCCCTCACGTATCGATGGGCATCCACAATTTCCCTAAGGATTTTGCTCTGGCATTTTTGGAGTGTATATTTATCAGTTTTTTAAAGGATTTCTTATTTCGAAAACTGCACATGAGTTTTAAAGAATAATTATAAAACTGGTAGCTTCTAGTACTTTTTTAAAAAACATTATATAAAATTGTAATATCTGTTCAATATTTATTATAATTTAATTGTACCGCTATTGTTTTTGCATTAACCTTCTTTAACAAAAATAATAATGCATTCCAGGAATATATGCCATTGTTGGAGCTCCTTAAAGAGCTAAATATTATGTTCAATTCCACTCAAGGTATACAGCTGTTGACGACTGCCATTCGTGACAAGCCCAACATCGCTGACAAAGTCAATGCATTCATCTCTTTCTTCAATGTTAAAGAACAGCAGCGGACTCATGTGGAACGCGCTGGCTCTTCTCACCAATAGAAAGCAATTCACTTCTACCAGCGGCAGCACTCGACGCACTCCCCTGGAGGACGTGTTTAGCTCCGCGCACCTGCTAGTTTCTACTCCAAAAATTGTGCGGCTGCATCGTCGCACCACCCTGGTGCGTGTGACTGGTGCCAGACTGTCTGAATACCATGATTACTCTCCCCTCCAATCAGGAGAGGGTAGCCCCAACCAACGGCCAATTGGATTGTACCCACAACCTTTTGTGACTTTTTACATGGAACTTTGCCATGTTACTGCGCTCGCGGAGGGATACGGCGGACTCTTTAACTTTTAGGCCATTTTTTCTCCCCTCCAATGAGGATGAAGCAAATTCAGTCCTAACCAATTAGGAAGTACTTTTCTTCAAAGTGACTCTCTCGACCCAAAGTGACTCTGTCGATGCCATTTTGACTTTCTACCCTAATGTTCCTCGTCCTGGCTTGTTGCTAAACGAGTGTTTTCTGTGCTGGATTTGATTTTTGGTTTTTGTTTGTATTGTGCTGTATCGTGTCGTCCATCCAATGTTAATTATCATTCATGTACCATCTCATGTAAAAATATCAATTGTAAGGGTTATAGAAGCTTCGCTTCTCGGCACCTATTCTAAATAAATTTCAGCCAAAAATTTCAGTTAAGACAATTCATATAAACCAAAATCGTATTGAACTGCATTTTACTCATATTCCTTTTGATATTAAGTATTGTATTTCTGTATCGTAAATTTTTCAAAACAAAACGTTTAAATATAACGAATGCAAGAAGATATAGGAAAGATCAGTTATAAGCTAATTGCACTCATTTGTATATGGATTCTAGTACACTGTTAAAAATAGGTATTCAAAAATAAGTAAAATGTACTCATTTTTTGAATACATTCAACGATTATCATGGATTCGAATACATAAGTTTCAATTTTGAAAAAGACATGTACTTAAAAATGAGTACAATGGGTAAAAATGAATAAAAAGAGCAGATCCCTTCATAGGCTGCCTTCATGAATCACTTTCAATAAATATCGACAAATACAACCAAGATTTACCGAGAATAGAGCCTTATCTGATAAGCTACCAGAGCGATATGAAGAAGTTATAAACAGAAGAAATGTTAAAAAGATGAATGGGAATTAAGATAATAGAGTTGTAATAACTCAGTTGCCATTTAAGCAATCGACATCAAATATTTTTTTGAAAACCATCTTCTGAACTACTATTTTAAGTTTGTCTAGTTTCATTTTATTGAGTTTTATTTGAGTATGGCATACGGCTGTTTATAATGCAATTTTATTTAATGGAAAACGAATAGGTTTAAATACTTCTTTTTAACTACGTTTTTATACTTAGTAACCAATAGGTTTAAACGCTTTTCAGTGCAGTTATATCAAACCCAAATCATTGCTATATATTATTACAACAATACTGCTTAAAAATTAAGCAATTTAACACAGAAAGTCTCTTGGGAATAATATTTTCCCAAATAAATATACTTTTCCTTTACAGTTTTAATTTTATTTCATAAGAATTCATATATCCTCGAATCGCAATGAAAGTGTTTTCAACAATAGATATAATTAAAAATTAATTCCATCTTATCTCATATATAGAGAATAATTTTATTTAAGAGATGGGGATTTCATATCCCTTTCCGGCTTATTTTAATTAGATCTGATTTTGAAATAAGCGTTTCCTAAATCGTTTGCGACTGTTGACTGCTCTGGGGTGTATTATTTATGATTTACATTTTCATCACTTGTTGCCATTCATGCATAGCGAAACAATAAATAATTAAAAATGTTTACTCATATTCTTTATTCGACAACGATATTCTTGACAAAAATGTTTTTTTTTTTTTTAGTTTCTGGAGATGAGATATGTCTTATTTGATTTTAATTCGAAATAGCGTATTTGCTGAAATATGTTACATGGATTAAGTTATATGATGTTTGTATTTCTTTCTGTGTTGGTTATCTGAGACATATGGTATTCCTTAGAGTGTACTACGATGTAAACAATGATGCTGATAAAATGTTTTTACGTGAATAGTCACTACGAATCCTAATGTTAGAAAGATTTCTTGTGAAATGAGCGTATGTTGTTATTATTTTTATTTCTAATACTTTATCTATATAAAGAAATGCTAACTTAATTGTATGTTATTGAAAAATAATGTATAAATCTTAAATTCATATAATGTTTTTTATTTAAAAAAAGCAAAGTATTTAAATCAACCTACCCTCCAACCTCTTATTTTTGGTGTATTAAAAATGCATACGTTTAAGAAAATGAAATTTATGTACAATTATTTTTTTTAAGATAATGTTACCATTACAGAATTTTGAGCAGAATTTTTGTTTATTTGAGGTTCCTAGAGCCAAAGGCTCTCCACCCTCATCTCAAGATAGGTACATAAAGTAGTTACATAAGTAGGGTGTACATTGGTAAAAGGACAATATACAGGACAGCACAAACGAAAAAAGACATAGAAATCCCAAAAAGAAAAAAGTCTAACAAAATGATTCCCTAGAAAGGGAAGTTATAATCTAATTTAAAGATATTACATTATTTTTCACTCCTATCAGGAGTGGAGAGAGTCAACTTGAGTTAGGTTTAACCTGATTGGACCATAGAGTAATGATACAAATAGAGGAATAAAAATGCTGATTTCCGTGTGTTCATCATTGAAACCACGTGATATGTGGAAATGCCATTTCATTCATGCGCCAATATTACTTTGGCAGGCCTTGGCGACTTTAAGAACTAAACGAGATCGAAGTATTGTAATATGGTTTTGTGTTTAATTTTGTATTTAAATATAGTTTTTTTTTAACGAGTGGCACAATTTAAGGGAGTTGAACAGATATATTAAGGAGATTTTTCTTACTTTGTAGTTTTGAAATAATTGCATTACGTTTTTATGTAAAAATTTTACCTTAAGCGAAGTTCTTTCAATTATTATTTTGTATACTTCAATAAGAAAATATGAACAATAAAACCTGAGAAATATAAAGAGTTTCGCTTCTTCGAGTATTGAACACAAATAAAATATTTTCGTTTCGTTAATGAAGAGGAAATATTTAGCGCATATTGTTTGAAAATAAGTAAATACGTACATTTATGTTAAAAAGTTGAATAAGGACAGAACTCCTTATCACCAAAAGAGAAGAAAGTGCGCCAAATTTGAAATTCCTGCAGATGTTTGAACGCCAAATATGTCAGCGCTATAACCACGTGATGTAGGTTTTTCTTTTCAATGTTGACTCCGCGGCCTTACGAGAGTCTGGTATTGAAGGCGCTCTCTATTTAATATTACAACTCTCTGGATTGGACGACACAATGAGGTCTCCTCCTGATTGGAGGGGAGAAATGTTCTGAAAATGAGTCTGGGTGGCATCGATTCCACTCCCGTTGGGGTGTGCGACGATGCAGCCACACCTGAAATAGAAGCTTTCTTGAGGTGGGCGGAACCTAATTCACATTGAAGCCTCTTGAAGAGGAGCCAGCGCATTCTACTGGGGACTGCGGCGGTTCTTTCTCACTGAAGAATGCAATGACAGCGTTGATTTTGTCAGCAATACTGCGTTTCTCACGAATGGCAAGAGTCAGTAACTGAATTCCTTGATCACAATTAAACATAATTTTTAGCTCCTTAAGGAGTTCCGAGCCACAGTTGCTCAGTTGGTAAGGCGTTCAGCTACTAATCAGAGGATTGGTGGTTCGCATCCGTGCAATGGACTTGACATAGAAAAGGAAAAAAGTAGTGATCTTGCGATCGGAGGGTTGCCAGCTTCGCTACAAAAATACTAGAAAGTCGTCCAGAATATCCAACAAATTATACTGGCGTGTATACGGGACTGGTGTACTATCAATCCGATCGGGGTCCAAAGTCCCGACGTCTATTGAAGGCGTTGGGTGTCAGTTCAGATGTTTCCTCGTCATCTGACCATGGTTCTAAAATAACGAGGTGCATGTATGAATGTGTGTGTGAATGTGTATTATGTGTTCCTGGGTCTTTCCTTCGAGATTGACCCCGAACCGTCGACAATAGCCCACTGTGCAGCTCTAGTGCGATGTTAATTAACAAAACCAAACCAAACCTTAAGGAGTTTCAACAATGGCACATATTCCTGGAATCCATTTTGTTGGGGGGAGCTTTTTCTTGAGTTGGCTGATGAGTTGCGGTTTGCACATTTTGCTTTCCTTGAGCATTTTGTGTTGACACAACTGTTTCAGTAGCTTTAGTATCTTTGCTTTTGGGGAATTCCGAGCAGTGTCTCCAAGAGGCGACATGTCCGAAGTTACCGCAGTTAATGCATTTGGGGTTATCAACCCATTTGTGGGTACATGTTCTGGTCTCATGTCCCACACCGCATTTAAGGCATCGAGTTGGCATGGAGCAATTAGATGAATTATGCCCGAAATGGTTACAATTGTAACACTGAGGCACAGTTCTTTTATTTTTGAAAAGTTCACATTTGATAGTCATATAGCATAAGCGTTTAAGATCAAGAATTTTAAGATTAATATCAGTTTTTGGTAATACAATTAGATAAACTCCAAGAAGTGTTTTGGAGGATCGATTTTGAAATTGAATAATTTTTGAAATATCAAAGTCCATACCTTGTAATTAATTTCGGATGTCCTCCGGATTGAAATCCGGAGCGAGTCCTTTAATGACAACTTTTAAAGTTTGGTTTGATTTAGGTGGAAAAGTGTAAAAGTCACAGTTAGCATTTTTGAGATAATCCAAAGTTTTGGCGCGCAGAGATGCGTCTGTTACTTGTATTTTGAGAAATTCGTCGGAATTCTCACAAATAAGATTGTTGTGCAGAGTTTATTGAATTCTTTAAGGTGGAGGAGAATGTCATTATTTGTTTTGAAGAACACAGGTGGTGGTGAAGGGGGGGGGGGGGGCATTTTTCTCCTGTTCACCAACATCCATGTTTTCGGTTTCGTTATTGGAGTTGTCAGTAGTCGTTTCCATGTCCCCTAATGGCACAGGTTCCGATTCTTGAGCATTTTGCATTTGGGTGAAAGTGTTCTTTTTGATGCGACTTGCATTCATAGCAGCAGTCATTGCGTCATGGGAGATGTTTTAGGTGTAAGCTTTGGTGTACGTAATTTATTTAGTTGGTTTTGTTTTGTTATATAACGTCGCACTAGAGCTGCACAGTGGGCTATTGGCGACGGTTCGGGGTCAATCTCGAAGGAAAGACCCGGGAACACATACACATTCATACATGCACCTCGTTATTTTAGAAACATGGTCAGATGACGAGGAAACACCTGAACTGGCATCCAACGCCTTCAATAGACGTCGGGACTTTGGACCCCGATCAGATTTATCGTGCACCAGTCCCGTATACGCCAGTATAATTTGTTAATTTAGACAATATCTGAATTTTTTTTTTTTATATTTATATTATCGCACCTAATGAGTAATGGCGCATACAGTTTTGTTTAATTACAATTTTATTAATTAAATATTTAGCATTTCTTTATTCAAAATCAATATTACACTATGAGTTTTATCGATCAGATAAATATTCGATGACGTATTTATGTTAATCCTCTGAAAACATGCTATTTAAGTATGGTACTTAAGTCATTATAATTTTATTCAAATCCCTGTTTATTTGGCATTGCATTTCTTTAAAAAAACAGGATATGATGCTAAACTAATGCTGGAATATTGAAATAAAATGAACCTACTTAGTAAGACACATAACTTAATTGTATTATGATAATTCTTTTTGATTTTAGTGACTTTAATTATTCAAAAAAAAAATTTTAAATGTAAATAATACAAATCTGATGCATCAATGATTATATTTCTTCTCATTACAAGCAGAAGAGTTTTGAATGTATTGTTTTATTTTATAGAATTCTAGAATCTCGACATCCTAAACCTGTTTAACTTTATGTTCTGTTCACTTTTACGTTTTCCCTGCTTAGTTTTGCTTATTAGCTACATGGCGTCGTATATTTTTTTTAAAAAAAATGTAGTAGAAAAAGCATCAGTTAAGAAATCTTTTATCTAAGAGTATATATCTAAACAAAACAAAATAATTATATGCACCTTTAGTTCAGTGTAAAATCTTCATGATAAACTTAAATTTTAGTTTTATTACTATACTAAAAAAATATATATATGTGAATATAGTATTCAGAAAGTAAACAGAAATTCTAAATTTTCAAAATAAAAATATGATATTTTTTTTAAGTCCAAAACCAAATAAAAATTATGTTCAATAATTTAATTATAATGTATTCTTTATTTAAAAAAAAATTGTTGATTGTATATTGAAAACTACTTTAGAAACGTTTACCCTACGAGCTTATTTTCCTAAAATCCTACAGTTATAAAATTACATCCTCATACCCAACAAGGTTAGTCCATCTAGTACCTCCTAACTATCCCCCAATGCATATCTAACTTCTTCTTAAAATTCGTTACTCCTTTACAATTAACAATATTCACTGGCAAGTTGTTCCATTTGTCTATTACCGTATTATAGAAATAGTGTTTTCCCCCTTCCCGATTAAAATGGGATTTGTTTAACTTAAACCCATGACCTCTCGTTCTATCACTCATATTAAAATCTAAACCTTCCACATCATCTTGTTTGAATAATTTGAACAGTTAAATCAAATCTCCCCTAACCCTTCTCTCTTCCAGAGTGTATACATACTCAAATTTATTATTCTACCTTCATAATTCATGCCTGCAAACCATTGGACCATTTTAGTAGCCCTGTGCTGAATTTTCTCTTACAATTCAATGTCTTTTTTAAGATATAGTGTCCAAAACTGTACAGCATTCTCAAGATGTGGCCTTCCCAAACCTCTGTACAATGGCGAGATTTTATCCTTAGATTTTTATGGTACACTTTTCCTGATGTACCCAACATTATATTAGCTTTCTTGCTAGCCACTGTACTTTGATGACTCATTTTAAAATCCTCATTTGTTAATACACCCAGATCACTTAGTATAATGATCACTTACTAAAAAGTATACTAAATCCATAAAATATTGTGATTGAATCTTGGTGTCTTGTTTTCATTACAGTGTACACCATTTTATTCCAATTGAATTAATAGTATTGTAGTTGCTGATTTTTATAAGCAAGCACAATTATCCATTTTTGTTAATCGCAAACTGCACGGTCTCCTGAACTGCGTCATATTTTTATTGTATTTTACCTTGACACGATTACTTTTTTACAAAACAAAATGATTTTTATTATGACGCTTATATTTCAAGCTATTTACTGAAAGTAATATACTCTTATTAAGTCCCCTGGCAAGTTTACTAGGTAAACACATCATTTGACATTTACTCAAAGTAAACATCACAGCCAAATACTTTTCCCAACAGTGCTATATAATAATTAAAAAAAAATTAACATGCAAAGTCTGAGGAAAAAAATGCTTACGAAATAAATATATTTCTAATTTAACAAAATCTGGATTTTATAAAAATCTTTTTTTATCTTTTCGAAATAGAGTAGGAAAAAAAATTGCCATAATACATATAATCAAACATTTTAATTCTGTCTTATCTAATATTCTAAGAATAATTTAATATTATCAATACAGACAGCAGCTCACTTTCAGACTTATTTTAATTAGATTTGAGTAGGAAATGACTGTTGATTGCCCAGGGGGCGAAATTACTGATTATATTTTCATCACTTGTTGCCATCCGTGCATTGTAAAACTATAAATAATTAAAAAAATAATAATTATATTCTAATACGCAGTGGGATTCTTGACGCAGAGGTATTGCTTTATTATATTTTTCTCGATCTTTTGGAGATGAGAAATTTATTATTTGATTTTAATTCGAAAATATTGTATTTGTGGAAATATGTTATTTTAAATAAATATTATGATGTTTGTTTTGTCCCCGATGTGTCTATTTATTCAGATATCTGATTTTCTAGTAGACTGGAGTGAGGTATGTGTGTGTAAATAGTGATGTAAATAAAATGTTTCTATGGAAACTATAATTAATTCCCAATTGTAATAATGTGATGAATATTTCTTTTGAAAGGAGCGTAAACAATTGCATTTTTTATACAATAAAATATGAAAGAACTACATGACATTTTAAGAACAACATGAAACTCAGTTTTGTTTTGATTTTGAAGCAGATATTATAAAACATGGATGGCAAAGTATTTTTATGAAAATCTTCGAATGATTGTTTAAAAAGTCATCGAACGATTTATTGTTTCTAAAATCTAAGTATGGTTAATAAATTCATATTAACAAATTTAATTTAGAGAAACCGTTAAAAACGACACATTAATTAATTTTTGATTAATGATAAAGTCTTCAGGGTTTACGAAGGTCTTGGCTCCGGAGGAACCTTCCCCTCCAGTATGACAAGTAATTTAACAAAACGTTAGCTGTAGGTTAAATAAATGAAGTTTACCAATGCGAATATGAACTTTGAAGGGGGCATCTCGGTTAAGACAATGTCCGATCAACTAGCTTAACTGTTGAACAGGAGGAGTATTAGGCAGGTTGTAAGTTCTCCGTAATTTTTTCTTTAATTCCTTTCGTTTCTTTACATACTTTTATTTACAAAAGGTTATCAAGGATTTACCAGAGTTAACTTGCTAGCAAGAGCACCGCCTTGGATGGTGAATATGTAGGAGATCTGTGTGATCATAGACCACTAGATCATTTAACTCTTCATTGTCAATATGATCTATTGATCCATAGAAGTTAGTGGCTAGCTTGCCAATAAATTGAAGTAGTGAGGGCATATGTAGTGAGCTGGCTATGTCGATGTCGCGTACGAACCATTTGGACCTCGTGATGTAGACTCTCAGTAGGTTTCTGTGGAATTTGTCAAAGTTATCAAGTCTGGTTTAACAGGCAAAGGCCCATATGGGGGCTGCGTATGTAATAATAAGTATAAGAATGACTTTATATACCAATAGTCTATTGGTCATGGATAGATTAGATCTGCGGTTCAGTAGCGGCATTACATTGAATTTGACTTTACGTAATTTATCCTTGATGAGTTTGAAGTGAGGTTCCCATGTCAGTCTTTGGTCTAGGACCAGTCCTAGATACTTTGTCTTGTCTTGCCAGGGTATGATGTTGTCAAACATGACAAGAGGAGCAGGTTTTTTGCTTTTTCTAGTGAACAGTAGTGCAGCACTCTTGTCCACATTTATTTCAATTTTTAAATGGAAACTGAGTAATTCAACTCATTTATCTTACTTTCCATTCTTTTGGCACACCTTTTAAACATGTTTTCTGTTTATAACTTCTCGAAGTCGCCCTGGTAGTTTAATAGACTGCGGTGCCGGATGATCTGGGTTCGATTCTCGGTTAGTCTTGGTTGTAATTGTCAATATTTATTGAAAGTGAAGGCAGCCTATGTAGACTATACTCAGAGACAACCTAAGTTGAACCTAAAGCAATAGAATATTTATAGATATCATACCTTCCGCTTCAGGTTCAACTTAGGTTGTCCCCGAGTATAGCATCTGCTCTCTTTATACATTTTTACTCATTGTACTCATTTATGAGTACATGTCTGTTTCAAAATTGAAACTTATGTATACGAAGCCATAATAAGCATCGAATGTACTAAAAAATTAGTACATTTTACTTATTTTTATGTACCTAATTTTAATACTGTATAGAAAAGTGTTACATCAAAAACAAGTTAATCCACAGATCCGTGATATGAACTGAAGATTAGTACATTTTACTTATTTTTGAGTACCTAATTTTAATACTGTATAGAAAAGTGTTACATCAAAAACAAGTTAATCCACAGATCCCTGATATGAACTGAAGATTAGTACATTTTACTTATTTTGAGTAACTAATTTTAATACTGTATATAAAAGTTTACAGCAAATACAAGTAAATCCACAGATCCGTGATATAAAACGATAATATGAATATATATTACGGTCCTAAAATTAGGCGTTATTATATTATAATAGCAACTGCCAATTTTCTGAAGGCATACGCATTTTAACACCATCAATGGTTTTACGAAGCACTCAATGCATACAAAAACTCTATATTCCAAAGTTATGATTACTATTCCTTCCATTTGGGTAGTATTAGCCTACTTCCAAAAATATAATAATCACTGATCATTTCACACGGACTGATGCAATTTAACACCACTATTTTGGTCTCAGGAAACCAAAAAAGCTATAAAGTACAAAACCTCTATCATTCACCCACCCGAAAACCCCCCTTACAATATTTAAGACCTAGAGCATTAGCAACAATCCAATGTCTTCAATACTATCTCGCTCCTCTTCCATTTGCAATTAGCTCTCAGCAGGAAATTAATGTTGCAGAAATCGTTTTCTGCTGGTACCCAGGGGAAAATGGCTGATTGCATTTTCTTCACCTGTTGCCACTCATGCATGACTAAATGACAGATAATTAATAAATTTAATTCATCTTCCATTCGGCAGCCTTTCACCCAGAGGGCATGTTTGTTTCCCAGATTAGCCGAAGCTGAGAGAGACGTTATTGGAATTTATTTCAGTTTCGACCGACTTGGCTGTAATCTCTAGTAAACACTGCGTTGTTTCGCTTCGTGTGTTAATGAGATTACTCTAATTTTCGTGTTTGTCTGGTCTTTTGAGGGTTAGGTTATTTGGATTAAAAGGCTAAAGGAGGTATTTGGAGGTAAGGAGGTATTATGAAAATCTACAGTATGATTCCGATCTTAGTAATTTTTGCACACTTGACCTTCAAAGAAATGGGAAGGTCAATGTCTACATGAAATTTCGAACAACCCTCACATCCCCCCTTTTCCACTCCTGAACTCAACTCGCTTAACCCTTTTGACGTCTTACTAAAATCTAATTGTAATAACGTGATATTGTGATAATGCAATATTTTCAACAATGTAACATATCTTGCATAGTAAGGTATAAGGACGAATAAAGGATGCATCCTGATTGGCTAGATTGAGTAAATATCGCCAATATACCGCCAAAATGTCGTCAACTGAATAAAATTATCGCCAAATGTCTAAAAATATCGCCTAATTATATTAAAACAACAATATTTCTACCAGTAAAGTAATAATAAAAAAATTATATTTAAAATATATTTAGAAGTAACTAGTTAGAAATTTTGAAGGTTTTAGAATTTTATATTATGCAACTGCTTTCTCCAAACTTGGGGTTGAAGTAAAAAATAAAATACGTATAATTACATGCATATTCAACCAAACAAATTTAAAGCTGCACTTTTATTAAAAATATGTGTTTCTTTTCTTCAAGACATTTCAAAATTAGTTTTAAAATTTAACACGTTTAAATCCTTAAAACAATGGTTAGCAACATTTTTAGGGGATTTGTGCAAATTTTTAATTTGCAATACGGTCTTGCAAAATTTAAATTATTTAAAATATAAAGAATCTACGAAATTTTCAAAGAGTAGAGTTAATATATTTTAAAGTATATCCACTGTTCATTAAAAATTAAGAAAAGTCATTTTATGAAATATAAACCTCCGTATAACCTAACATATATAAATTCATGAAAAATCGTATCTCTAATCAATTTGATTTTATAATATCAATGTAAAATTTTATGTCATATATCATCATTAATTCAATTTTTATGACATATTTTGAATTACTTTTAACTTTTAGGAGGCACAATTTATTTTATATATCTTCAATAAATTGACGTTCCCTATTATTATTTTTAATTATTTCATTAGCCACCGAAATTTGCATAGTTTGTGTATAATACTTTTCAAAAGTACATTATTTGCTTATTTATACATACAAAAATATCAAAGTACGATTATAAAAAAAATGTGTATACTAATTTACCATATTAGTATAAAAGTGACCATGTTTATGCGAAATGTGTGTATCTTCAGATTCAATAGTACATATGCAGATACACTGGTTTGCTGATTAAATGTGCAGAATAATCTATAAAATTTACGTATTCTACACTGGGGAACCTAAACATAAACATATTCTTAAAGACGATTGTGAGAAAATATTTTCTTTAGATATTGGAAAATCAATAAATGACATTATGTTTCAACACTTGTCAGTATTTTTAACAATCTCACTTAGTAATAACTGTTCAGAAACAGCAGGTACCCGTTTGGGTTAATCGCTTGGAGTGCAAAAATGCAAAAAAGGGCTTAAACATGAGTTTATGACCGTATTCGTTTTATTTAGCAGAATTGCATCGTAAATGAGCGATGACGTAGTCAAATTTCAGTAATCGCACTTTCGTTAAAATGAGCAGTGTGATTTAACATTGCTTATCTAGGCTTCTGTTCAAGCTATCTTAACAAAAAATGACAAACAGTTGTTTAGAAGATGGTTTGTCACATTATTTGATGTCGATTGCTTAAATAGAAACTGATTTCTTATAATTCAATTACCTTACTTCCCAATCTTTTGACATACTTTTTTTAACATTATTTCTCTTTATAAATTCTTCAAAACACCCTCTGGTAACTTAACGGATACGACTCTAGATGGCGGTGCATGACAGATCTCGGTTCGATTCCCGGTAAGTTTTGGTAGTAATTGTCGATATTTATTGAAATTGATTTATGAAAGCAGCCTATATAGGTTAGTATCTCCTCTTTTTTATAATTTTTATCCATTGTACTAATTTTTAAGTACATGTCTTTTTCAAAATTGAAACTATGTATTCGGAGCCATGATAAGCATATCGAATTTATTCAAAAATGAGAACATTTGACTTATTTTTGAATACTTATTTTTAACACTGTACCCTCAAAGCGGTGGGTATTGGCATCTCACAACCAAAAACCGCAGTCCTTTTTGTTTAATTTTTAATTATACAATAGTAATCTATACTTGGGCGCCACGTGATGACCTTACATTTTTAAAAATCCAAGTAGTTGTTTTAGGCATATTATCCTCGTTTTGGGCAGTTGTGTTTAGAAATTCTCATTTCATCGTAATGATTGTTCAAACACCAGTGGCGGTCCGTGGTCGAAAATGTTAGTGCAGCCGAAATCATGTGAACCCCCCCCCCCCCCCTTATTTTCCACAACCCATTCATAAACGGAAATTCTTTATTATTTACTACTGAAATCAAAGTTTCCTTTCAATTTTTACAAAATGACAACATGCGAAAAAAATAGAAAACACTTACTTATTTTTTTATTAATTAAAGCAATCCTCCTTTTTTTTAAACATGCGAATCGGTCAATTTTAATATTAACTTAAATAACAAAACAACAGCAGGACCATGTCCTGACCCAACAGCACACAGTAAATTTATCATAAAAACTATTTCCGTTTGGAGATATTCTAGTAAGTTATCGCTTTACCCACCCATCCCAATCCAGCCGAGCCAATCAGCATATCGAATATCGAATATCAAGTGCAGCTAAAACAAGAAAACTAATTTCGGATGTACCTTCTCACAAACGCAGTGCATTAGCATGGGGAGGAATCTCCATACTACGTAGAGGTTGCCATGGCAACGATGCAGCCGATTTCGAATTTCGCTTTTTGTCTGCAAATTTTGATTGAATAGAATTTTTTCACCTCCTGAATTGTACATTACGGTAACAGGCTTGCTATTTATCGGAGATTTTGTTTACTACCATAGAAAATTCATTTTCAATTCTAATCTTCATTTAAGAAAATTAGTAATACCGTATATATATATATATATATATATATATATATATATATATATATATATATATATGATTTGAGTTTTGAAATACTGAATTTAGGTGCAGCCCGGCTGTACTTGCTGTAGTGGACGAGCCGCCACTGTCAAACACAACTGGTACCCCCTTTTGACCAGTCGTTTTGGACTCCTGATCCCTTCCACGTTAAAACATCTCACCACCATCAATCCCGTGACATATTTAAAAAAAAATCATTTCTAATGATCTATATATAAATGTGAAAACCCTAGTTACTTATCACTAATTCTCCAACTTCCCTTATACCTATGAAGAAGAAATTTAGCAAAGTTGTTCCTCTTACCTTAAATAGGAAAAGTAAGCTATTTTTGTTCCGATCGAACGTATTTAAAGGGGTGTAAAACCCTTTTTTCAGGATTCTCCATACCCAAAAAACCTAGAATGCTGAAATTCGAAACACAGATTCATCTTGAGCCATAGGGGTGCACTAAGAAAGGATTTTTAAAAATTCGAACTCGAACTGCCAATATAACGAATTTTTAAAAACTTTTCCATAGGATTAACACGGAGAACATGTAGCAATGTAATATTTTAAGATTGAAACAATGGACAATTTTAATATTATGAAACCTATTTGTATATATTTTATAACTTATTTCCATCCCGTGCGTAGAACGGGTATTTAAGCTACTATAATATAGTCACAGATCTAGTGAACAAACGCATTGTTGTTGTTGGAACAACGAATTCATTTGTACTTTCACGAATGTTTATCAGATACACTGGTAAACGTGAAAAACAAACAATTTGATGCATTTACAAGTGCTGTACCTGGTGTATATGCATATATACTGATTTTCTCACGTACATAGTAATAATTATTTAAAAATATTTATTACCACAAAATCAAAATTATAACATATTGAGCAAGTTACTACCAGTAAAGTAATAATAAAAAATTATATATTTATAATATATTATATTTTGAGAAGCTAATTTTATAGTTTTTTTAATAGTTTTTTTAAAATGTTTAATATCAAAAAATTTTATATTATTCAACTGCTTTTTCCAAACTTGGGGTTGAAGTAAAAATAAAATAATTATAATTATATGCTTATTTAAACAAACAATTTTAAATCTGCACTTTAATTAAAAATGTGTGATTTTTTTTATTCAAGACATTTCAAAATTAATATAATTAAGTTTAAAATATAGCAACACACGTTTTAACTCTTAAAAAACTGGTTCGTAAAAAAAAATTTGTGATTTGTGCAAATTTTTAATTTGCAATACGGTCTTGCAAAAAATTTAAATATAAAGAATCTTTAAAATTTGCAAAGAGTAGAGTTAATATATTTTAAAAGTATATCCACTGTTCATTAAGACATAAAAATTAAGAAAAGTCATTTTATAAAATATAAACCTCGGTCTAACATTTATAAATTCATTAAAAATCTTCCCTCTAATCACTTTGATCTTATAATATTTTTGATATTTTTAAATATTCCCCCTAACGCAATAAAGACACTAATGATTATCACACTACTAAAAAAACACGATATCTGTAAAAGTTACATCCAAAATTTTAATTGTTTTACTGAAGGGGGGGGGGGGGGGTACCCGAGTCCCAAATCCTAATTTGTTTATTAATGAATTCGGAAATATAATTTTTTTTATAACATTTGAACATCTTTTTCTGAACAATAATCAAAAACAAAAATATATTTAAAAAAAATTATTTTTGTTATGTTTAGGGTTTTTAAGCTTAAATCGACTTTTTTTTAAAAACACTACACCTTCTTCAATTTTTTAATGATTTTAAAATGTTTTAATTGGATAAAAAGTATTGGTCAAATTATGTACTATAGACGTATTAATAGACTTTTGCAGATGTGGGTTTTAATAGTTCCAAAAACCTATTTTAAGTTCAAAACCTAAAACATATTCAAATTGTTATGTTTAATATTTCGTAAAAAAATAATTTATAACTTAATTTAAAAAAGCTATTCATACGTCTATAACACAAATATTAGAGCTTCAAAAACTATTAACAGTTTAGTTTTAAGTTAATTAGTTACAAAACCAAATTAAACGTTACTAAAATGTAAAAAAAAAAGAATAAATGACGAGTATTGCAGACGAAAAGTGTGCAGAAAGATGATAAATGGTATATAAACATCTAAAATGTATATAAACATCTAAAATGTATGTAAACATCTAAAATGTATATAAACATCTAAAACGTATATAAACATCTAAAATGTATATAAACATCTAAAATGTATATAAACATCTAAAATGTATATAAACATCTAAAATGTATATAAACATCTTATGTTTCTTTTATTGTTTTGAAAATTTGTACACACTTTCGTAAGTAAATTTAGCATCGTTTCATGAAGAAGAAAAAATAGTAATTTTTTCGGCTCGGGTCTTCCTTAAATCAGATTCAACATAATTGGCCCCAAATTAAACATCGACCAATCCCATTTTTCAACTTCAACATAAAAATGTATAACTTGGATTTATAAATTAACCACATTTTTTTTTTATTTAACCACCCAATTATTCCAATATCTCATATCATATATCCCCCCCCCCCCTCCCTTTCCAATCATTCAACGGTAATTACTGCCCTACCTTCTTGTTACTCAATAACTACCCTTCTATCCGGGTCACATAATCAGTGATGTCGGTTTTCAATACTTTCCATATTACTCTCCGGTTGTGGGGATTATTTTTTTTATCAATCTCTGCAGAGATTAATTTTCCATCCGCCCGAGTCCTAATTACCCAGTAAGAGAAGGCAAATATACTCCGCCGTTTCGATAATGTGCTGAGTTAGATGATGTGTTTTCCTCTGTGGAGATTTACTATTGGGGAATTTGATAATGGAAGTAGAAGACGGGGTTAGCTAACATTTTTGAAAAAAAAGTTAATTTTGATGTAGAGGAAAGGTTTAAGTGCATATGTGTCTTAACTCAAAATTGTATGGCCGTGCTTGATTTATTTAGGTAGATACAGAGCAGTAAAAAGTGTACACTGTTAAAAATAGGTAATCAAATATAAGTAAAATGTACTCATTTTTGATTACATTTGATGCATATTTTTTTTGATACTTTACATTTGATGCATATTTTATTTGATGCTTTACATGTGATGCATATTTTATTTGATGCTTTACATGTGATGCATATTTTATTTGATGCTTTACATTTGATGCATATTTTATTTGATGCTTTACATGTGATGCATATTTTATTTGATGCTTTACATTTGATGCATATTTTATTTGATGCTTTACATTTGATGCATATTTTATTTGATGCTTTACATTTGATGCATTACATTTGATGCATATTTTATTTGATTCCTATTTTATTTGATGATTTACATTTGATGCATATTTTATTTGATGCTTTACATTTGATGCCTATTTTATTTGATGCATATTTTATTTGATGCTTTACATTTGATGCATATTTTATTTGATGCTTTACATTTAATGCATATTTTATTTGATTCTTTACATTTGATGCATATTTTATTTGATGCTTTACATTTGATGCATAAGTTTAAATTTTGAAACAGACATGTACTCAAAAATAAGCACAATGAATAAAAAGAGCAGATGCTAGCCTACATACGCTGTCTTCATAAATCTCTTACAATAAATATCAACAATTACAACTAAGAATTACCGGTAATCGAACCCACATCCTAACGCACGGCAGCCCAGTTCCTTATCTGTTGTACTACCTTGTTCCGCCTTAGTGTAGTTAAAATGCTCATTCAACATAAGGAAAATATTTGGTTTGAAAATAATATTTTTTTTAAATTTAATTTAAAAAAAATATAATTTTAAATTGTTTTTAAATGTTCCACGTGCAATTTTTACCCAATATTTTTATTGTAGCATTTTTGACACCGTATTACATACCTGACCTAATTGTTGAAGGTGTAAAACAAATAAAAACATGTTATTTTTAAAAATAACTTATTTAGATTTCGATTAAAAAAATTGGAAAAATACGGATATTTCTCTAATCAATATTCAGAATATAAAAACCAATAGTCAGCTTTCATATTCGAAACATGCAAAAATAATTTTCTATAAGTTTGTAGAATATTTTTTTAAAAAATTCAAGATTCTAACCAAAAAACTAATGCGCATAGAGCGTTTTTGAAATATTACCTGCATTTAAATTTAACAAGTAGGGAAAAATATGCATTTTTGTGAAATATGTATTAATTAAAACTTTTTTGCAATTAAATATGGGTATGATACACATTACATGGAACATTTGTATAGTTGTGCTTGTAAATTTAAACAACAGTGTTATTTAGAGAGAAAAAAACAAATATACAAATTTTTTAATGGATTTTTGCCAATTTAAAAGTCTCCTTTACCCTTTATATATTTATTAAAATAATTTAATTTATAATCAATAGTAACTATTATATGAAGATAAATTTTATGTTTGTTTATAGAATTGCGCAATCTGATAAAAACATATATATGAAAAAATTAGAAACATAAATCGTTAAAAACAATGTAATTTTTAGTAAAGTTTGCTTAATAAATAGTAATGATGTTAGTAATGATGTTAATAAACATCATAGTGTACGATGTAGCAAGTGTAAAATGCACAAATTTTGCTAAGGAAGAGTGTGCCGTCCTGTATTTTCCATAATAGCTATTGTAACTATAGGTTGTAATATAGATCGTTAAAAACAATGTAATTTTTAGTAATATTTGCTTAATAAATAGTAATGATGTTAATAAACATCATAATGTACGATGTAGCAAGTGTAAAATGCACAAATTTTGCTAAGGAAGAGTATGCCGTCCTGTATTTTCCATAATAGCTGTTGTAACAATAGGTTGTAATATAGATCGTTAAAAACAATGTAATTTTTAGTAATATTTGCTTAATAAATAGTAATGATGTTAATAAACATCATAGTGTACGATGTAGCAAGTGTAAAATGCACAAATTTTGCTAAGGAAGAGTATGCCGTCCTGTATTTTCCATAATAACTGTTGTAACTACAGGTTGCAGTCCATTTTTAGACTAGTTTAGTTCTCTATGGGTCAAGCGCTAAAAACCAACTCCATTATTTTAATCAAAATGTTCAGTTAAAAAAAATTACAGATTATTTGTATAGCTACACTGTAAAAAAAAGTGTACTTAAAAATGAGTACCTGAACCTATTTATTTTTGTTTGAGTATTATTGCTTCGTAAATGAGCGATGACGTACTCAAATTTTATTAAACGTACTTTCTCAAAAATGTGCAGTGTGATTTAATATTGATAATATCAGCTTCTGTTCAATCCATCTTAACAAAGCGATAAAATAGACTTAAAATTGTTGTTCAGAAGATGGTTTTCCACATTTTTTTAAATGTCGATTTCTTACATAGAATCTGAGTTATAACAATTATCTTATTTCCCATTCTTTTGACACACTTTTTTAAACTTTTCTTCTGTTTATAATTTCTTCCTTGTCGCCCTGATAGTACAACGGATAAGGTACTAGACTGCGGTGCCTATGGATCTGGGTTCGATTCCCGATAAATCTTGGTTGTAATTGTCGATATTTATTGAAAGTGATTTATGAAGGCAGCCTATGTTGCCTAGCATCTGCTCTTTTATTTATTGTTACCCGTTGTACTCATTTTTTAGTACAGGTCTTTTTCAAAAATGAAACTTTTTTTATACGGAGCTATGATATGCCTCGAATATACTCATAATTAAGCACATTTAACTTATTTTGAGTACCTATTTTTAACAGTGTACTATTCAAAATTTAAGTATGAATTGGGTTTTCAAACTAAACATCTTTTTTATAATAAGAAAAGTTTTATTTTCAGAAAAATACTTCTTTTGACAATATTTTTTTTAGAAAAAAAATATTAAAATTTAAATACTAATTAAAAAAAGGGTAAAAAGTTTAATATTAAAAAAAAGATTAAATGTGAATTGCTATTTCTGGAGATAAATTGTCGCAAATTTCATCGTCGTGTTCCACATATTTTGCTGATTTTATATTTTTCAGAACATTTCGGTATCAAGTAATGAAATATTTTTTTTATTTTCCTGTTTTCGCCGTGAGCCAAATTCTTTTTGGAAGCCGACAACTTGTTACCACAAGTTACTTTTTTTTATTATCTCTTATTGCCAAAGGGGTTGAAGGATTTGTAGCAAATGGGCTTCTGCATGAAACCGCAATTGATTCTAAAGATCCACACAAAAAAATATTTAGCATAAATACAATGTTTCATTTACTTTGCGCCGTATTGTTTAACGTGAAAATACATACATATAAAAGAATGGTTGTCAATTGAATATATAAATATTAAAATAGTACTGAACATATTTTTATACGCACAAAAATCGCCTTAGAAATAGCAATGGTCGAATAACAAAAGAAGTATAGTTGTTTGTTCGTAAACAGGAACGTTTCAATTTTTTTTTCTGCGAATGATATCCTCAAAAAACAAGCTTTTTGTGTGTTGTTTTCGACAGTTATAGAAAACTTGTAAAATATTACTTATCAATCTGTGTGTCCGTCAAAAATCTACAAATTTTTTGATACAGAATCACCAACTTTTCTATAAATACACACACTTTCAAAAATTCTTCCACACTTTACATTACAATTTATTTCAAATTTATTTTTTTAAGTATAATTTAACCCTATAGTGTCGCATATATGCTACACAACTTTAAAATGACCACTAGTGGCATCTATTGAGTTTTATTTTAACTATTATTGTATTGTCACGTACGGAACCATGTGCCTTGTTCTTATAACCGCCTTATCTTTATAAAAATGATTGTAATAAAAACAAATTGGTTGCTTCGAGTTATGTTCTTCTAAAACTGACTCGTGAATGTAAAGTTTTCGAAGATTGTTTTATTACTTATAAGTATAATCTGGCTCTATAAAAACTCCTAGCTAATACCAGAGGTATGTAGCTTTTATTTAACTATATTTTCATACTTTTTGAAAAATTATTTTAGTAATTACACATGAATTTGCATATACGCTACACAACATTTTTAATTAACTATTTAATTAAATATGCACTTAGAATTTTTTTGTATATTTTTGCAGCAGGGTCAAAAAGAAAACGAAAAAAATATTGCATTAAAAAATCAAAAAAAAATCATGCACCAGAGGGTTAAAATAAATTTCTAAAAAAACAAGCAAAATTAAAAAAAAAAAATCTATGGATTGACACTAAATTAAACCATCTTACCAACTCAAATAATTTTGTGATTTAGATCGTTTCTGAGAAGAAACAAATGTTGAACAAATAATAAATCAATAGAATACATACTATCTCGATGAGCAAGTATTTTTCCGTTTTAAAGAAATGGATGTGCATACATACAATATTTCTAAACAAAATGGCGGGTAGTAAACCGCATTGCCCCAAATGAAGTGGAGATCCAAGCCCCAAATTCCGAAAAAATTGTATATTTTTTATTCTTCATAAAACGATGCTATACATACTTAAGAAGGTGTGTACAAATTTTCAAAATAATAAAATAATTAGAACATATGTTTTTTAGATGTTTATATTCCATTATCATCTTTCTATACACTTTTCGTCTGCAACAATCGTCATTTACTCAAACTATTTTTTTACATTTTGGTCACGTTAAAAATGCTAAGGCTTTGTACATAATTAACTTAAAACTGAACTGTTAATATTTTTGAAGCTCTAATATTTGTTTTTATAAACATATGAATATATTTTTTAAATTAAGTAATAAATTATTTTTTTACGAATTATTCAACAGAAAAATGTGAATATTTTTTAGATTTTGAACTTAAAATAAGTTTTTCAAAACTATTAAAACCCAAATCTGTAAAAGTCTATTCATACGTCTTAATGTTGTTTAATCAATTAAAAAAAATTAAAAACAATAAAAATTGAAGGAGTAGCAGTGTTTTTTTTTTGAAGTCTATGTAAGTTTATAGAACGCAGAAAACATAAAAATAATTTTTTAAATATTTTTTTTTATTCAGAAAAAGATGTTCTAATAATATAAAAATAATTATATTTCTGAATTATTCATTATTAAACAAATTAGTATTTGGCGTTCGGGTCTCCCTTAACGACTTTCAAAATAGTGTTACTTCCAGATAACTTTGGTAAACTTTGCAGGGAAACAAAATACCGCTGTTCCATTCTTTTCGAATTATTATTCAGAACACGTTTTGTCCACATGGGGGGGCTAATGTCTTACCATTAAACAACCGCTTTGAACAGAACTTTTTTGAGTTCCTTCTCAGAATGCGATGTTCTAACTTTTTAGGCTAAAAAGAACTATTATAGAAGCACAATTTGTTACGCATAAAGTACAAGATTGCGACTTGATTAATGTTCGAAACTTCAGCTTTTGAAATGCAATCTGGAATATTATATGTGCTTCTTTATACTCAAGTGTTATAAGCACAGACTTTCCGTAGACTGAATGTTTATCATAATCTTAGCTATGAAAATATACTTTTAGGTACGGTCTAACTTTTGGATTTGTTGATTTGATTTTATTATAAAAAAACATTAAATAAAAAATAAATAATTGAAAAAAATGGTAGATTAGTTAAACCGAAATCAATAGAATTTGTTTGTTTTCTAACTCCTTGACCTGAACTTGGTACATTTTAAATTTACACTGTTAAAAATAGGTACTCAAAAATAAATAAAATGTACTCATTGTTTGTACATTCTATGCTTATGGATGCTCCGAAGATATAAGTTTCAATTTTAAAAAGGATAAGTACTCAAAAATGAGTACAAGGAGTAAAAATGAATAGAAATAGTAGATGCTAATCTACATAGGCTGCCTTCATAAATAACTTTCAATAAATATCGACAATTACAACCAAGTGTTGATGGGAATCGAACCTAGATCCTCAGCACAGCTGTCCAGTGCTTTATCCATTGAACTACAAGATCGACATTAAGAAGTTTTAAACAGACATTAAGAAGTTTTAATCAACATTTATTTCCTTCGAACTAGAACACTTGCTAATATATGCCTTGGTTCGTTTTGTTTCAGGAATCTTCGATGTATTTACATTACTTTTAAATTGTTTTTAAGATGATTTTTTGTTTCATTTAATATATTATGTTTAACTTCTAATAAAATAATAAAAAATGACAACGATTTGTTATTCGAAATATGTACTTTTATCGACAAAAAAAAAAGTTAGCAAATTCATTATAGCAACATATCAGAAGTAATAAATATATTGCTGTTAATTTTTTCATTTATAAGCTTTGAAATTCATATTTTTGTACAATAATTACATTTCTTATTCCTTAGCATTAATAGTTCAAAAACCCACTTTCCAAATTTTGCATTTTTTTTAAAGCTTAAATATTATGATTGTTTATCTAATTTTTTTCTTTTGAATGTATTAAAAGTTTCTTTTTTATACAAAATTCATAAATATTGATAAATAAACTTTACAATTTAAATAGTGTTTCCACGCATCAAACATTATAAGTTTCTTTTGTGTACTCAAACAAGTCATGTGCTGAAAAAAAGAACGAGATCTAATCATAAGTTTAACAATATTTAATTTAAAAAAAACTCCAATTAGCCCATGACCCAAATTTTCCAAATTCTGTAGTTTGTAAATAAAACTATACCTGTAGAAAGCATGCACACGTCTTATTACAATGCATAATTTTAGTAATTAAAATTTGACAATATTATTTAATGGTTATTCCGTTAAGTTGCTTGATAAATAAACTTAATGTAGTTAGATAAGTTTATTGTATTGGGCCGTAGCCTATTTACAAAGGTTGGCATTATATTTTAACAAAAACGGATACAAAATTTCTTAACAAAAACAATATAATGCATTTTTTCTTAAATTATATATATATATATATATATATATATATATATATATATATATATATATATATATATATATATATAATATATATATATATATATATATATTACATGATTAATTAGAATTAGGGGATTAATCTGTTATTCTTGCACAAGTTCACTGATCAAGTCCTCCCGGAATTTAAAAAAAGAGATTGCGTAATTATAAAAACAAAAATATTATTGTTTGTACAATATTAGGATGGTTGGAATGTTACATTATTCAAATGATGATAAGAATTTTCGTCTGAATGCATCATAAATTGGACAGAACAAAAATACATGATCTCAGGTTTCATTTTCTGTTGTGTTACAAAATTTACAGGAATTATTAGGAAAAATTTCGAAAAGCCACACTTTTAAAATATATACGTGATTGATTAAATAACCTATGCCATTATTAAACTATTAAATAATATATGACAAACTATGCAAAAGAAATGTTTGTAATGCTCAAGTAAAAAATAGATGTTTTTCAAAAATAATACAACTGTTTTATTTTGTCAAAAACGCAATTCAATTAACATTAAACAGAATGATTAAAAAAATACCTGGAATTCTTGTTATTTTATAACTCATTTGTAGAAATGAATAGGCTAATGCTTCATTATTTCGCTTAGTTCCCAGCCCATTCAAAAAATGCACTTGGAAACATAGTCATAAAATAAGTTTAAAAACATTTCTAGTAAGACTCTTTCTATTTGGATTTCGTATCTCGTGCTGTCTTGTTTACTTTAGTTCAAGAGATCTCATGGAGTTTACTGTAAAAATAATAATGTATGCAAGAAATACTTTTCAGCGAAGTGCTTTCTTTTGAAAGCTTGTTTCAAGAAAGAATAATAGAAGACATTTTTTCGAGAGAGGGATTATAACTTTCTTAAAAGTACCTTAGCAAAAACTTTATTCTATTTTAAAAAAGGATGTCTTAAAGAGAAGTTTTTAAATTACTATCTCTGAATTTTTTTTATGTTCAACTTCAGTGCAACTGCAATTTATACATAACGACACTTTTATTTTAAATATAATATATATAAATACATGAGTGGTGTTAGCTATAATCCTTGAAAAAAAATAATACTTTAAAGGTATTCTATTAAAATATTGTTTACAGTTCAAACTTTAGATGAAAGTTACTATCTCTGAATTTTTTTTATGTTCAACTACAATTTATTCATAACGACGTTTTTATTCTGAATATAATATATCTAAATAAATGTGTTAGCTATAATCCTTGCAAAAAAAGAATACTTTAAAGGTATTCTATTAAAATATTGTTTACAGTTCAAACTTTAGATGGAAGTTACTATCTCTGATTTTTTTATGTTCAACTTCATTTCAACTATAATTTATTCATAACGACGCTTTTATTCTAAATATAATATATCTAAATAAATGTGTTAGCTATAATCCTTGCAAAAAAGAATACTTTAAAGGTATTCTATTAAAATATTGTTTACAGTTCAAACTTTAGATGGATGTTACTGTCTCTGATTTTTTTTATGTTCAACTTTATTGCAGCTACAATTTATTCATAACGACGCTTTTATTCTAAATATAATATATCTAAATACACGTGTTAGCTATAATCCTTGAAAAAAAAGAATACTTTAAAGGTATTCTATTAAAGTATTGATTGCAGTTCGAACTTTAGATGAAAGTTACTATCTCAGAATTTTTTTTATGTTCAACTTCAGTGCAACTACAATTTATACATAACGACGCTTTTCTCTCTATTTTAAAAAAAAGTAAGCCCTAGGGGGAAAAAGTAAGTACTAGGGGGAATTTTCCGTTCTTTCAATGTTATTCAGATCGTATCTCAAAATGTAAAAGTCCTAAAATTACGAAATTAAGTGAATTTGTTAAGAAATGTTTGATAAATAAGAAGAATATATTTTTGTTTCAATACTGTTATTAGTTTATAAGTTATTTAATATTAAAGTCGTCGTTGATAAAATTTCGCTTACAACTAATTTTGTTTCTGAAACTCTATTAAGAGGAGAGATCCAATTTTTTTAGGGAGTGTAGAAATAAGTTTGAACTGGAAATCCAAGTAAGCATTTTTTTAAATTCGAATTAGTTTTTGATTTATAAATTTTTGAAACATTTAAACACGCTCCACTTTTTGAAGTTTTTTCACCCTCATTTTTGAAACGTGATTTCTAAATTGCTATAAGTAATTTAAAATTACATATTCTCTTATTCAAAAAAATATATTAATGTTCGTTAAAACTTCTTCTTTCTGATGTTATAAAGATCATATTTCTATCTTTACAATTAAATTAGATATGGTCAATTAAGATAGGTATAAAAAATAGCGAAGAAGGATAAAAATGTCGGATATTTCGAGAAAATTTTAATTTGCGACTTTTTGTCTCATTGTTCCGCTTGCATCTCAAAAAGTAAATGTCCTAAAATTATGAAATTATGCCAGTTTATTAAGAAATGTTTGGGTAATAAGATGAATATTTTCTTTTTTCAATACGATCAGTATATTAGACGTTATTTTATGTTAAAGTCATGATATTAGAAAATTTTGAAAACAATTCATACATTTTTGGATACTTGTCTTCCAATTTTCAACAAAAAAATAAATAACAAATTAGGGATATAGATTAAACTATTGGCTACAAATGATCCAGAGCGTTTGTGAAATTTCGATTTAGTTTTGTAGTTATAAATTTTTAAATAATTGACGAAATGTCTGAAATAATCGTCAATTATACGGGTAAAATTTTAAGTGATAAATTAAAACTGCTCTAAATTGTTCAAAAGTATACTTTTTTCCCGTTAAAAAAATATAGTTATGTTCGTAAAATCTTTCTTTCTTGAATGGTATCAATACTGAAATTCTATCTTAAAAAATAAATTAGATGTTACTATTTATGTGAAGTACTATAAATATTATTAAAAGATACTCCGGAAGGAAATGCCAACATTGGCAAAATGCCAACGTGTATTTGGCTGCCAACGGCGAATTATTATTAGCGCCAATTCTCAATTATCTTACTTTATATAAATATAAGTTGGCGATGAAGCCTATTTATTCTTGGCGCGTTTATGCTGTTGTTTGTTTACACATGTTTCGCTTTTCAATGAGCACAATTGCGTTGAAGCAGTTCTACAGTTGAGTTTTTCCAGTTATGGGGGGGGGGGGGAGATTGGGGGGAAGCATGCCCCCCCCCCCTCTGTAAACTTGAAACCTTAAAAGTTGGGAATTTCGAGTTTTAAAAATCTCTGAGTTGGGAAAATTTATGCCTCAGGCAAATTAATATTATTAGCAAAGGAAAGCGACGGACTACTAGAAATTGCCCAACTTTTATTAAGGTGAAACTTAAATTAAACCTCAAAACGGACCACTGCATTGGAACATGCGTGCGCCAAATCAATACTTTCGAAAGAAATGTTTAATATTACCTATAAAAAAGCTGAAAATGTCTTATAAGTTGGAACTGGGAATTTTTTTAGCACTGTTGTGTTGTGCAATTTCGAATAGGTAGGTATGGTCTGGTTAAATAACGTCACACTAGAGCTGCACATTGAACTACTGGCGTTGGTTCGAGCAAAGTGCCCTTGATTTGTTATTGGTACGTATTTACTTACTACATCAAGGACGCTTTGGTTCGAGGCCTTTCTCAAAGAAAAGACCCGGGAACGATGCCTCATATTGTTAACAGTGGTCAGATAACGAGGATAACACTTCAGCTGGTACCCGATGTCCTTAGGTTGGGAATTTTGAATCGTTCAAGTTCGGAATTTCGGATCGTTAAGTTGGGAAATTTCTTGTCTCAACATACTAAAAATTAATTTGTGTGACGGCACTGCCAGTAATAATTTATATAACTAAAAAAAGTATTGTTGTTAGGACACATTGTCATTGCCTACAGTGTATGAAGCCGGTATTGGTTTGCGAAGCAAACTAAAGAGGATTGCGTAGCAATCCTCCGGGGGTTGGTGGAGCGTTAGCGGAGCAGGGGACGGAGCCCCTTAGTATTCTAAATATATCTAAATGCATGTGTTAGCTATAATCATTAAAAAGAAGAATACTTTATATATATACTATTACAATATTGTGTACAGTTCAAACTTTAGATAAAAGTTTTTCGCGTTAAAAAAAAGTTTAATATTGAAACTTGCTTTATGATTAAAACGAAATTACATAAGAAAGTATTTCAAAATTTTATTTTATTAATTACTGATGTATGTAAACCATTTTGTTATAAAGCGTTTAATTCTTTTTTAAATCAACTATCAGCATGTTTAGCGTACGGTACTTGCGCCAACTTAGCAATAATTTTCACCATGTGTAAATCGGTCCGCAACTACCATAGCTAACCACTAGAATGCACCGTAATCGCCTACCAGAATGAAGAACTTACAAAATATTTCGAACATTGTTCAAAATTGTAATATCTTATGCGCAGGTATAAGACATATTTATATATTAATGTTATGTAAACGACTAAATTAAATAAATATACAATTAAGGTCGCATTCAGTATTCGAAATTGGGAGATAATTGCGAGTCATTGGTACCTAGCAATTTTTTTAGTTGCCAAAATATTTTGATTTGGCGTAGTTTTGAAGTAATTCAAATTGCTTAAGCACAGAAAAAAAAATGGTAATGATAACTTCAAAGTAAAATTAAAAAGTGAAATTGTTACGATATGTTTGTAACCGTTAATTTAAAAAGTGAAATTGTTACGATATGTTTACAACAGTTAAAGCTTTTTTTCATAAAATTAGATGACTGTATCCATTTGTACAATAAAAATATCATCATCTTACTGACAAATTTACTAAATAGTATAATAGCAATTATTCAAAATAAAGTTTCATTATTAAAATATTTAATAGTCTGGTAGATTTACTTAAGTGCATACATATATACAGACACTGACTGTAAAGACTTATAATGACAATAAGCAATACCATTTCATAATTCATAAGGAACATTTTTATTTATCGGAATACATTACTTTTTTTAATCTGTTTTTTTCGCACTTGTTCGGAATTATATAAAAAATGATGTGTATGCAAATACGGTCATCACACTGACATTTTTATATAAAGTTTGGAGCCAAAAATGACGACTGGTTTTAAAATAATTGTCGTCCAACTGTAAGGTTTAGAGACGAAATACGACTATAACAGTTGATTTCGAACCCTTTAATTACGGTTGCATTGCAATTGGACTGAAATACGATCAAATTGTACTCGATGTTAAATCGCAGTAGATGGTCACGTGTGTTTACGACTCTAGCGCCTTAAGTTCGAACTTCGATGACTGTATACAATATTAACGTACACTATTTGTTTTTCTTGCAGCTCTCCTGTCGGGCACCCTGCGCACCTTCCAGGTGCACGCCTGCGACGGCAACGAGCTGCAGATCGAGTGCTGGCCGAACACAGTCGTCAGCATCTACCTGGCACAGTACGGAAGACAGGTGCCTTCGCACCAGCTCTGCCCGCCAGAGGGCGTGACGGAAGGGAACCTCGAGATGCTAAACGACACCACGGACTGCATCGCCACTCATGCCCTAAGGGTTAGTTAGAATTTGAATAAATTTCTGAATATATCTAATCGAATTACCTGCGTAATTAGTTTGAATAAAAATATGCATACATTACGTAAAATGAAATTTGGACAATTTTTTTAATAACCTTAAGAAGGTATAGGACACATTACCATCAAAAATACGTGTTTTTGCTTTAAAAATAGTTCATTTTATTTTTAATCGAATGACACAAAAATTATATTTCCACAAAAAGTGTCACTAATTATTTTTTAAAATAATTATTAATTTCGATTAATCGATATTTCCGTATAATCGATTCCGCTTAATCGATATTTCAGTATATAACAGCCCTTCGAGCATGAATGGACTGTAGTAAAGCGAATATGACGTTATAATCGTGAAACCAACATCTCAGACCGAATGGCCTCAGACACGTGACTTCTTTTCAAAATTATGAATTAAAAAATATTTTCGATTGGCTGATGAATTGGGAAATGTGTATTAGTGAATATTTATGAATGGAATGACGTAATTAACCACGTGTCTGAGGTCATACATGTTGGCCTCACTTTGATGTTAGCGAGATTATAACATTATGTTTTCTCTACTATGAAGGATCCATGCTCGAAGTAATAGCCGGATAACCGATTAAAAAATATTCAAAAGTGATTTTTTCTCTATTTAACAAAAAAATAACTTTCAAAATAGGACAATATATTTTTTCAAACGGCCCGGTTCATTGAAAATTCCAGATAGTTAAATGCCGGATATTTTTTTCAAAAGGTGCCCAAGTGAAACATCCCCAATCCAACAAAAAAGAATTTTCCAAATGTCAGAATTAGAATAGAAATCTTTCGAGAACATACATAAAAAAAATAACAACAAATACATAACAGTCGAATAGATAACATTTCTCCTTTTATCACGCTTTGGCGGTTTTGGTTGGCGCGTTTTTCATTTGGTTAAAAAGTTTACAGAATTGGCCTTTGTCTGTTTTCGTCTTTAAAAAAGTATATTTTGTAAAAAATCTTGCTTTGTAATTTTCGAACCGTACATAAATCCCTCTGTATGACAACTGTCATTCTTTTTACAGTCGCTAATCAATCTTTATATCCTTTTTCAAAAGAATGCTTAACAAGCGAATAAAAAATAATGTTTTGAACAACGGTCCATGAAATGAAGTTTGGTACGGAACATTAGATCTTTCTTCAAATCTTTTACGAAAAAAAGTTTACTTTCTTCAATCGCATTGTGTTACAAATGTGTCACAACTCCATTTAAAGGACACATAAACTTGATGGATTGTTTTCTCAATTGAAAGAAATATATTACAATGAAATTCATAAACCGTAAATATAAATAATGCCAATCATTAATCATAATGCATTATCCAAAATATACACTGCAAAAAGGTACTTAAAAATGAGTATCTGAACGAACTCATTTTTTTAGAACAATTGCATCGTAAATAAGCGATGACGTACTCAAATTTCAGCAATCGTACTTTCAAAACAATGAGCAGTGTGATTTAATATTGCTAATCCCAGCTTCTGTTCAAGCCATCTTAAGAAAGAGAATTGACAAACTTAAAATAGTCTGTAATGAGATGGTCTTTCTACATTATTTGATGTCGATTGCTTCAATGGAAACTGAGTTATTACGACTCAATTAACTGACTTCCCTTTCTTTAGGCACACCTTTTTAACATTTCTTCTGTTTATAACTTATTTAAGTAGCCTTGGTTATTTAACAGGTAAGGATCTAAACTGCGGTGCCTGAGAATATGGGTTCGATTCCCGTCTTGGATATAATTGTCGATATAACCGAATAATAAAATTACATATACTCGAATTCATATATTCGACAAATAAAATTACGTATACTCGAATAATAAAATTACATATACTCGAATTCATATATTCGACAAATAAAATTATATATACTCGAATTCATATATTCGACAAATAAAATTACATATACTCGAATTCATATATTCGACAAATAAAATTACGTATACTCGAATAATAAAATTACATATACTCGAATTCATATATTCGACAAATAAAATTACATATACTCGAATTCATATATTCGACAAATAAAATTACATATACTCGAATTCATATATTCGACAAATAAAATTACATATACTCGAATTCATATATTCGACAAATAAAATTACATATACTCGAATTCATATATTCGACAAATAAAATTACATATACTCGAATTCATATATTCGACAAATAAAATTACATATACTCGAATAATAAAATTACTTATATTCGAATAATGAAATTACATATACTCGAATAATGAAATTACATATACTCGAATAATAAAATTACATATACTCAAATTCCATATACTCGAATAATAAAATTCCATATACTCAAATAATAAAAATACACATACTCGAATATTAAAATTACATCTACTCTCATTTCCGATACAATTGTACTCAAAGAAAAACGAGGAGGTTCACGTACTTATTTTTCAGTACTTTTTTTACAGTGTAATGTGTCAGAACGCTGAAGTGCTGTGTGCTAGTCTACATATACTCGAATAATAAAATTACATATACTCGAATTACATATAGTCAAATAATAAAATTACATATTACATATATTCGAATAATAAAATTACACATAGTCGAATAATAAAATTACATATACTCTCATTTACGATGCAACTGTACTCAAAGAAAAACAAGTAGGTTCACGTACTTATTTTTAAGTACTTTTTTTTTTACAATGTAATATGTAGCGAAATTTCGCAATGCGTTCAGAACCTTGAAGTACTGTGTTTGTGTTACATATACTCGAATTACATATACTGGAATAATAAAATTACATATACTCGAATTACATATATTCGATTAATAAAATTACATATACTCGAAGAATAAAATTACTTATACTCGAATAAACTCGAATTACATATATTCGAATAATAAAATTACATATACTCGATTAATAAAATTACATATACTCGAGTAATAAAATTAGTTATACTCGAATAATAAAATTACATATACTCGAATTATATATACTCGAATAATAAAATTACATATACTCGAATTACATATACTCGAATAATAAAATTACACATACTCGAATAATAAAATTTCACATACTCAAAAATAAAATTACATATAATTGAATAATAAAATTACATATACTCGAATAATAAAATTACATATACTTTCATTTAGGATACAATAATAAAATTACACATACTCGAATAATAAAATTTCACATACTCAAAAATAAAATTACATATAATTGAATAATAAAATTACATATACTCGAATAATAAAATTACATATACTTTCATTTAGGATACAATGGTACTCAAAGAAAAACGAGCAGGTTCACGTACTTATTTTTAAGTACTTGTTTTACAGTGTAATGTGTAGCGAAATTTCGTAATAAGTTCAGATCCCTGAAGTGCTGTGTTTGTGTTTCCAGACTATGGAGGAGTCTTGCCGTGAACAGAGGATCTGCAAGATCAAGACTTCCCCGCAGACCTTCGGCAACGACCCCTGTCCAGGGGTGAGAAAGTACGCGGAGGTCGCCTATAAATGCAGACCCAGTGAGTAAGCAATTGATTACTATAGGATTTTTTTTTTATTATGGAGAGTGTCCACTTTCCTAGCAGCCCCTACTTTTGTGTGTAAGTTGTGACCCAAAACAGGTTTTAAAAAAGTGCCTCGATCATCAGTAATTATAACCAAAACAATTAGACAAGAAGATTAAGGTTTTTTTTTTTTTGCTACCAGTTTCTCACTCTGTAGACTTTGTATAGACTACAAATAAGAGCCTGGAAATTTGAAATAAATGTGAATAAGAGTGCTGCAGTACTGTTCACTAGAAAAACTAAAAAACTGCTCCTCTTGTCATGTGAAACACCATCATACCCTGGCAAGACAAGGCCAAGTATCTAGGACTGCTCCTAGACCAGAGAATGACATGGGGGCCTCACTTCGAATTAATCAAGGATAAACTGGGTAAGTTCAAATTCAGTCTAATTAGCCCAGTAAATTTAGGATTTTATATGAAACTAATTTATAATTAGCTGAAAATTTCAGAATTAGTTCCTCTTTGCATGTATAACGAATCCTGAAAAGTCCCCTAACTTTCCATGTGAGCTTCAATCCAAAATGGCGGATCAAAGATGGCCGCCAAGCACTTTTGCCTTGTTTGATGTTTTTCCTCATATCAAAGTTAAAAATAAACATTTTTCAATTCTGTAAAAACCGGTATACTCTAAAAGGATTATTGTTTCGATATATACCATAAAATAACCGATAGCAGTTTTCAAATAAGGGAAAATTAATTTTTTTTGACGTCGAAACCCAAAATTTCTGTGTTTGAAGTTTTTAGCTGAATTTATAATTTAGAAATATAAATAAATTGTGAAAAATGTTGTAGGTAAGAAAATGTTGTTTCTTGTATGGAATTTTCTAAAGTAAATTTTAAAAAAATATTCAAAGAAAAATTACTGATATATTCCGTTTTCTTAAGCAATCCAGCAGTTGTTTTTTTAACTTCGAAGTGAGGAGTTGTTAGTGTAGATCTGTGTTAAACTTAAAAAAAAACATTACTGTCTTTGTTTATAACTGTAACAAGTTGGGCAAGAGAGGGAAAGTGTGCCCGGTTTTTTAAAATGAATTGAAATAAAAAAGAAAAACACAAATTTTATAACACTTAATTACATAAGAATAACAAAAATTTTGGCCTACAGTTCATAAATAAAAAAATATAGACCAGTCATTCAACATCATAATCATCATCTTCGAAACCGCTAGTAGGAGGAGCTGAATTTTTACATGACTCTTCTAAGCAAGATGTACAAAACTTGGAGCACTGGAAGTCTGCCTTCTTGCATTGGCATCTTATGTCAGTCTTTTGTTGCAGTTATTTTGCAGTCACATAATATTAGTTGTAAAAGTTCTTCGGAAGCTGCGGGAAGTGTTGAAGGCACTGGATTCAATCTACCATCCTTCATGAACCATCCTCATTTAGTAGGATCAAGGTTGTTCCCCAGCCACTGTTGAACTTGATGATAGGTGCGAAGTGAATGCTGTGAAGCAGCTGCACTTGGTGGAAGAGTTGCCAAATTAAAGTTTGAAGAGAGGGTTTTAGCTACTTCTTTATTGTAACGGATGTATCGCAGATCATCTAAAGAAGTTATTTGTTTTCCTCCAATAATGTATTCCAGGAATACTTCACCAATTTCAATGACCTTTTGGGGATCAAATGAGGATTGTTGAACTGTGAAATCAAAGAACGCAGTTCGTGATTGTTCTTTATCAACTTGTAAGCTGTTCTACGGCAATAAATGCATGCCAGACCAGTTGCAGATCTGTCGCAGTAATAGGTTCTGACACAGATCTACTTACAATTCTGATTGCACTAGGTATCCCAGGAACATCACTGTACTTTTTACGACCCCAATCAACTAAGTACAACGAAAAGTGCTACAGCATAACCAAAATACAAGAAGCTATTGGGCCAATAAAGGATACCCTTCTCTTCTTACACGCTGCCACTGGATGCGACACTACATCTGCAATATTCAGAAAGGGGAAATCTACAGCTTACAAGTTGATAAAGAACAATCACGAACTGCGTTCTTTGATTTCACAGTTCAACAATCCTCAACTTGATCCCCAAAAGGTCATTGAAATTGGTGAAGTATTCCTGGAATACATTATTGGAGGAAAACAAATAACTTCTTTAGATGATCTGCGATACATCCGTTACAATAAAGAAGTAGCTAAAACCCTCTCTTCAAACTTTAATTTGGCAACTCTTCCACCAAGTGCAGCTGCTTCACAGCATTCACTTCGCACCTATCATCAAGTTCAACAGTGGCTGGGGAGTAACCTTGATCCTACTGAATGAGGATAGTTCATGAAGGATGGTAGATTGAATCCAGTGCCTTCAACACTTCCCGCAGCTTCCAAAGAACTTTTACAACTAATATCATGTGACTGCAAAATAACTGCAACAAAAGACTGTGACATGATGCCAATGCAAGAAGGCAGACCTCCAGTGCTCCAAGTTTTGTACCTCTTGCTTAGGAGAGTCATGTAAAAATTCAGCTCCTCCTACTAGCGGTTTCGAAGATGATGATTATGATGTTGAATGACTGGTCTATATTTTTTTATTTATGAACTGCAGGCCAAAATTTTTGTTATTCTTATGTAATTAAGTGCTATAAAATTTGTGTTTTTCTTTTTCATTTCAATTCATTTTAAAAAACCACGCACACTTTCCCTCTCTTGCCCAACTTGTTACAGTTATAAACAAAGACAGTCATGTTTTTTTTTTAAGTTTAACACAGACCTACACTAACAACTACTCACTTCGAAGTTAAAAAAAAACCTGCTGGATTGCTTAAGAAAACGGAATATACCAGCAATTTTTCTTCGAATATTTTTTTTAAATTTACTATAGAAAACTTTATACAAGGAACAATATTTTCTTACCTACAACATTTTTCTTAATTTATTTATATTTCTAAATTATGAATTCAGCTAAAAACTTAGAACACAGAAATTTTGTGTTTCGGCGTCAAAAAAATTAATTTTCCCTCATTTGAAAACTATAATCGGTTATTTTATGGTATATATATAGAAACAATAATCCTTTTAGAGTATACTGGTTTTTACAGAATTAAAAAATGTTTATTTGTAACTTAGATATGAGGAAAAACATCAAACAAGGCAAAAAGGGCTTGGCGGCCATCTTTGATCCGCCATTTTGGATTGAAGCTCACATGGGAAGTTAGGGGACTTTTCAGGATACGTTCTACACATATCTAGGAGCTAATCCTGAAAATTTCGCTAATTATAAATTTGTTTCATATCGACCCTGTTTTTGGTCTAAATTTACTGGGCTAAATGCCGCTACTGAAACGCAGATCGAATCTCTCCATGACCAATAGACTATTGATATATAAATTCATTCTTAGACCTATTATTACATACGCAGCCCCCGTATGGGCCTTTGCCTGTAAAACCAGACTTGATAACTTTGACAAATTCCAAAGAACCCTATTGAGAGTCTACATCACGAGGTCCAAATGGTTCGTACGCGACATCGACATAGCCAACCCACTACAAATGTCCTCATTACTTCAATTTATTGGCAAGCTAGCCACTAACTTCTATGGTTCAATAGACCATATTGACAACGAAGAGTTAAATGATCTAGTGGTATATGATCACATAGATCCCCTACATATTCATCGTCCAAGGCAGGCGATCTTGCTAGCAAGTTAACTCTTGTAAATCCTTGTTTACCTTCTGTAAATAAAATTATGTAAAGAAACGAAAGGAATTTTTAAAAAAATCCTGAAGAACTAACAACCTGGCCTAATACTCCTCCTGTTCAACAGTTATGCCAGTTGATCGGACCCTGCCTTAACCGAGATGCCCCCTTCAAAGTTCATATTCGCAATGGTAAACTTCATTTATGTAGCCTAGAACTAATGCCATGTTAAATTACTTGTCATACTGGAGGCGAAGGTTTCTACGGAGCCACGACCTTCGTAAAACCTCAAGACTCAACAAACTGTGTCCTCAAAAATTCCCAGTTATTTTATTGTCTTAAAAATAGTTCAATTAATTTTGAATATAGCGACACCGAAATTATATTTCTACGCTAAGTTTAATCAATTTTTTTTTTTAAATCAATATTAAGTTATAGCACAAGATTGAATATGTAACTTTGAAATCATTTTTCTCAGTGATAATTTTTTTGAGGTTGATCAAGTTTAAAATAATATAAGTTCAGATATACTTGAAGAAACTTTTCCGAATTTGCTACATTTGCTAAAAGGTATGCCAAAAGAATGGGGAGTTAGGCAATTGAGTTGTAGTAAATCAGTTTCCATTTAAATCATTTGAAGAAAAAAAATCTGGACAACTATTTTAGTTTTCCAGCTCGCTTTGTTGAGATGGCTTGAACAGAAGCTGAGATTAGTAATATTAAAACACACTGCTCATTTTTGCGACGGTTTAGTACGGTGTCATTTAGTACGGTTGCTTAAATTTTAGTATGTCGTCGCTCATTTACGATGAATTTGTACTCAAAGAAAAACGAGTAGATTCAGGTACTCATTTTTAAGTACCTTTTTTTTACAGTTGAGGAGGCTGAAATACAGATATATTGATAGAGTATGCGATATTTGGGATAATTAACCTTAACATAACGCGGGATAAACATAAAGCGGGAAATATATTTCAAACTGTAGTGTGCAAAGTGTAACATTAAGATGCAAAAATTTTGTCACTTCCACAAAACATTCACTTACGATAAAGCATTTTGTCTGATCATTTGAATCACTTTTACTTAAGGTCAGTATTATTAAGGCGTTTAGTGTCATATCAGTGTAAAAATTGTTGAGAGTTTTAAAAATAAAGTTTTCAATGTAATTGTCGATTTTTTAAATTAAATAAAAATAATCAATTTATTTAGAAATGAAATATTGGCTACCGATATTTTTATGATCTGTGCAAATTTTTTTTTCGTATCCATGCTCCTGCAGAAATTGAACCTTTCTAACAGTAACTTTTAAGAGCCTAAGAAATGTGCAGAATTAGGATATAATACATTTTTCAGAAATATATTTGCTCTTCATTTATTACATATAAAAAAATTATAAAAATTACTTTTTTTAAAATCAATTACTACAAATTGGTCTAATTATAATGTAACTATTCTATTAAATTTTTATATAATATTGATTAAATTACTACCAGAAAATTTAAATAAAAATATATAGTTTTATATTTAAATATTTTGTACCAAAAAAGAAAATGGTTAAATTTGTAACATTTTAAAAAAATGCATTTCCCGAATTTGTGGTTACAATAAAAAATCGATAATAATAATTATTATCGATATACAAATTAACCAGCTTTAAATCTTATATTGGCTATCGTTTTAAAAATGTGCGATTTTTATGTTCAAAATCGCCGACCTTTCGATTTAATCGAAATACCAATTACCAAGAAATATTTAGTTACCCAAATACTTTTTTGCACAAAATTAAAAACGCATATTTATTTTTCAGTCATTTTATACATCATTATTATCGCCAATTCATTTTTTCGCTGTTTGCTAATCCTTATTGCTGGATATGGCATAACTGAAGTATTTAGGTCTGTCTTACTCTATACTTGCAAAAGTTGCCGTTTGTTGCAAATTAAGTGAATAGGCGAAAGGGTGGTACTCAGACTATTTCACAGATTAAACACTGTATTTAATAAATTTAAATGTAGGACATGATATATTTATTTAAAAAAAATATTTTACCCACTTCAAAACTATATGCACAGATCAGTGCTTCAATTCTTATTTATTCCAGCAGCACAAGTCAACTGAGAGGGGTGTGTGTAAGTATTTATTTATTTAAAAATATATACAATATTGGTATCTTCTTAAAGATAAAGAGGTTGTGTATATAACCTTTAAATAAGTTCGCAAATTTAATCTTTTTATGTAAAAATATATTTTTTAAATCTTTATTTAATTGCTAAAATGATATATCCTTACGATTATTTTAGAAGTTTTTCAATTAATAATGCATACAACCTCAAACCTCTAATCTGCAACTAATCATAATTAAATTAATTTAAACTAATATTTCATTTACTACACTTTCAAACAATTCACTGGCAATCGAATACAGAGTTAAAAGCACAAAATGATATAAAATATGTAAAATTTCATTCCAGATTCTCCACTCTAAACGCAAGAAAAAGAAACGAAATTAATGACCACCTAATAAACTAGATCCCCCGACTAATTTTCATGTCCGAAGCATAAGCACTGGATGGCTGCGAGCCATGACATCGACTCAGACAAAAGAACGTCTTGATAAATAGCCTTCTTCCACAGGGAAATTTTTGATTGTTATTTTCTGTCCCCGTTTGCTCCTGATTGAGTTTAACTGTCGCCAAAAAAAGAACGTTTCCGTTCTTTGTTTCAAAATGGCGGTTTCGCTTCCCGCCTTTTTGTGTTCCTTTTGTGTAACTTCGTTCCTGGTTTCAGTGGGATGAGACGTCTAACTAGTATCGATGGACACGGGACCATGTTGAAAGTAATCCAATTTTTCTTTTAGGTTTAGGGTTCGTATGATTGGCGAAAACTCGACAATTTGGTGATTTATATGGTGAAAAAACCGTTTAATACATTGTATGATACATTTCGTTATTTAATATAAATACTAACTATTATTAAACTCAAATGTCTGAAAAAGAATAAAATAATAAAAATTATAAAACTTTTTAACATTTGTAGAAAGTTAAAAATAATGATTCCCCCCCCCCCCCTTTTTTACTTCCATTACGTTTACCCTATAGGAAATACAGAGGATATTGGAAATGCTCGCCAATCAAATGGGTTCGTATGATTGGCAAAAACTCGACAATATGGAGATTTAGAATGTTTTATGGAAAACAAAATGTGTAATGCATTGTATAATACATTTCGTTATTTAATATAAATACTAACTAGTATTATTAAACTCAAATGTTTGAAAAAGAATTAAATAATAAAAATTATAAAACTTTTTAACATTTGTAGAAAGTTAAAAAAAAGATTTTCCCCCCTTTTTACTTCCATTACGTTTACCCTATAGGAAATACAAAGGATATATGAAATGTTAGCCAATTAAATAAGTTCGTATGATTGGCAAAAATTCGGCAATTTGGAGATTTAGAATGTTTTATGGAAAAAAAAAACATTTAATACATTGTATAATATATTTTGTTATTTAATATAACTAATAACTATTATTAAACGCAAAAGAAAATATTTGAGAAAGTATAAAATAATATAAATTATAAAACTATTTAAAATTTGTAGAAAGTTAAAAATAATTATTTTTCCCCTTTTACTTCAATTATGTTTACCCTATAGGAAATACAGAGGATATAGGAAATGTTCGCAAATCAAATGGGTTCTTTTAATTGGCGAAAACTCGACAATTTGGAGATTTAGAATGATATATGGGGGGGGGGAAGGAAACCGTTTAATACATTGTATCATATTTTTTGTTATTTGATATAAATACTAACTATTATTTAACGTAAAAGCAAATGTTTGAAATGTTTAAAATAATATAAACTATAAAACTTTTTAACATTTGTAAAAATTTTAAATAATGAATTTTTCCCATTTTACTTCCAATACTTTTGTCCTATAGGAAATACAGAAACAAAAATATAATGATTGATAAAAAATATAAATTAATAATGATTTTAGATATTGTAGTTTTATATTTTACTTGTATATCGATTTTGTGTCATTAGAAAATAAATATTCCACCACAAAAATTATTTTAACAATGCCCTTTGACATTTAAATGGATGTACTATTTTACTACCATACTATAATTAAAAATCCATAATATTCGTTAATAAAATGGATTGAAAAGTTAATAAATAGATTGACATTTATTAATGAATATTGACGCTATAGCATTTTAAATAATGACTTAAAAAATTGTCTACAGAAAAAATAGTGCATTTGTGTGAAATTGATGCTGTAGCTGTTTTGACAGTAGTTGAGATAGGAACCATGCTCATTTGGAATGGAAAGTTCAGGGTAGTATAGGACAGATATAATAAAAAATATCCAAAAACATTTTATTGCATTAAAAAATAATTCATTTTATTTTCACTCGAACGACAAAAAAAAATATATTTATAGATTAAGTACAACTAATTATTTTTTCGAATCGATATTAAGCGTTGGTACAAAATTGTCTGAATATGTAACTTTGAACTCATTTTTCTGAGCGATGACTTTGTTTACGTTTTGTCAAGTTTAAATTGATATAAGTTCAGATCTACTTGAAGAAACTGTTTCAAATATTTTACAGTGTATTTTCAAACATATTACTTTAGTTTGTCCTTAGGGATTAGTAATAAATAGATTATATGTTTATCATTATTTTTTTTAAATATATATTGACCATTGAAATTAGTGACTTTAAAAAAAAATATTTTTCACAAAAATTCTTTTGGCAAATAACAAAAATATGTAAAGACAGTTTATTAAATACATTCTTTTGTTTATTAGAAGGCAAAAATATTGCTTTTGAGTAAATACTTTTTGACATTAAGTACAACTACTTATTTTTTTTCAACTACTTATTTTTATCAAAAATAAAAAAGGTCACTTTTTGTATTTTTTACTTTTAAAAAGAAAAATTATATATATTTTAAATATTTGATCACATGATTATGTTAATATTTTTTGCACACACATGTAGAAAAAAAATAATGATATCTGCTAAATTAAAGACTTTTTACTTTCTGTAAACTGTATCCCATAATGGTATGCTGTTATAGTAAATACCAATTTAACTTCAATATACATTAATTTGTTCCAAAAAAAAAAAAAAATGAAAAAAAAAAATCTTAATTATAATTGCATAAGATGCATTTTGTTTTAATAAACTCTTTTTCAAAATTAACATTTAGAAACAAGAAGTATTAATTTAATATTGTATACAGCAAGCGTCTTGCAAAAATATAATTTGACAATTTTTACTCTTGTCTTGGCGATTTAAAACTTTATACATTTGGCGAATTTGTTTCGCAGTCAGTGCGCCATTGTCTTTTAAGTTTGGCATTCGTTTTTGTTGGCGCAGGGTTTTGGAGCAAATTCCTCTTTGGATAATAGATTCCACTGTCCGTCAAGTTTAGGTCGAATAAAAGCTTCTGGAAGTAAGTAATTTGACACAAATTTGGTTTCGGTATGTTTCATCGTGAAATTGTTTCAAGGGTATTCTTTCCGTTTTACGCCTTCGTAACCAAACGTTGTATAAAATAAACAAGTATGACGGCTGCACGATTTATGTTAGTCTTAGTTTTAATAGAGTTATGTTTGAAAAATTTAAAACGCTTTAGAAGTATTTCAATATACAGGTCTAACTTTAAATACATAGCTAGTCTAGTGTATAAGTCTACTGATTTCACGAACCATGTGACCTATTTGAAATTTATAAATTATGATTTCTAATGATAGTGAAGACATTTAAATTTATTTATTTTTAAAATTAATTAAATCAGTTAAAATTAATTTTGGGTTAAAACTACTCCCTAGTAAAAAGTTTATATTTTTTTTCAATTGTTTAATTTTTAAATAGTGGAAGTTTATTACGATTCAAAATTCGGATATGTTCTAACTTTCATAATTTATTCCCTCTTTATTAATTTAAGAAGTTAAAATAATGTCCTATACCATTTTTTTAAAAGTAACTAATTAAGAAATATTCGTAAAATAAACTCAAATAATAAAATTACATACACTCGAATAATAAAATTACATATACTCGAATAATAAAATTACATATACTCGAATAATAAAATTACATATACTCGAATAATAAAACTACATATACTCGAATAATAAAATTACATATAGTCAAATAAAATTACATATACTCGAAAAATAAAATTACATTTACTTGAATAATAAAATTATATAAACAGTCTTATATATAGTCTTTATTTAAATTAATAGTAAATCTTTACTTGAAACTCAAGTATCTGAAAACTAGACTTAAGTGCTCAACGTAACTTTTTTTAGGAATAATATCACTATACTCGGGGACAACCTAAGTTGAACCTGAAGCGGAAACTATGAAATGTATAAATATTCAATTGATTTAGGCTCAACTTAGGTTGTCACCGAGTATAGAAACAACATTTAAACAATTACATATTCCATATTGATTTGCGCTTACTCATATTCATGTACATTGGCTATTAGAGCATATTAAAAATATGTATTCATATTTATATGATAAAATAAGGATTTTATGAAGTTTATTTTAAATATTTAAAAAAAATATTAGACCATATATTTGAAAATGCCCATGTCAAAATACTAACAAATGTTTCATTTACCTTTGCAAAAAATAACATGTCGAAAGCTTTTACAGAAACCCAGCAATAAAATAGCTATGGATTAGAATTATAAGATCTCCATGGGGTTCCTGGTTATTTTAATACATATACTATTTGTATGTCTTATTTTTCCAGCTGTGTTCTCCAACAAGGTGGTGTGCGAAGGCAAGCGGCTTCGTTTGAAGTGCGACAGCAGCGATCTCCGAATCGTCATCTTCTCGGCATCATTCGGAGCCACTCGGCAAGGTGTGCCCGAGTGCCCACAGCCCGAAGGAGAAGGAAAGACGGAAGGTAAAAATCCCAGATAAATTATCATATATATTATTTATGTAGTAAAGATCCCCTTTACGGCCCTTGTACTCAATTAATCTTAACACAAGGGGTATCAATATCAAAAAGGGAGAATTTTCAGAAGCAGTGGCGTATCGTAAGTTTATGCCATAATTAGCAGCATTTTTTTCTTAAATGCTATTGAAATAACTATTTTAAACGTGTACTTTTGAACAAACTGTTGACCATGCTGCCATCTATGAATGAGCAGAAGCGTTTAACTTTTTTGATGTTTTGGCTATAAGAAATATGCTAATATATTTCGTCCTTACAACGAATGGATATGTGGGTTGTGGGTGGCGGGGGGGGGGGGGGGGGGGGTATGCGATAACTATGGCCCGGACATGCTAGCTTTATTGAAAGTTTGATAAATAACCTAGTTTTTCATAATGTACTCCATGCAAGTGACGTCACTCGCTGATCATCTAACTTAATGTATTCGTCTGACCACGTGGTTTTATTCACCAATAACACACGGTATAAAAAAGATACTTACAACTGGCATAACTGCCCAATATCATTTGTACACTTAAAAATTATTAAATTTGCGGTTTTAGAATATATATTATTAAAAAAAATCCTATCCCCCACCCCGTTGTCTTTATTTGCACATATTCAGCCTATTGGCCCAATAACTTAAATTCGTCTGTGGCACATTAACTCCGGATGGATTATTCCCCCAGAATCCTTCATTATTTGTACATTTAAACATTGTTTAATTTGCGGATCTAGAATATATGTTATTAAAAAAATCTTATCCTCCTACCATTCGTTTTTATATGACACATATTCAGCTTATGGGTACACTAACTCTAAATCCGGCTCTGGCGCAGGAACTCCGGATGGATAATTCCCCCAGGATCCTTCATTATTTGTAGACTTAAAAATTAGTTAATTTGCGCTTCTAGAATATATATTATTAAAACAAAAATTATACCCCACTCCCCATCGGCTTTATATGACACGTATTCAGCCTATGGGCCCACTAACTCTAAATCCGGCTCTGGCACAAGAACTCCGAATCGATAATTCCCCCAGGATCCTTCATTATTTGAACATTTAAACACTGTTTAATTTGCGGATCTAGAATATATGTTATTAAAAAAATCCTATCCCCCTCCCATTCGTCTTTATATGACACATATTCAGCCTATGGGTACACTAACTCGAAATCCGGCTCTGGCGCAAGAACTCCGGATGGATAATTCCCCCAGGATCCTTCATTATTTGTAGACTTAAAAATTATTTAATTTGCGCTTCTAGAATATATATTATTAAAACAAAAATTATATCCCTCCCCCCATCGGCTTTATATGACACGTATTCAGCCTATGGGTACACTAACTCTAAATCCGGCTCTGGCGCAAGAACTCCGCATGGATAATTCCCACAGGATCCTTCATTATTTGCTGACTTAAAAATTATTTAATTTGCTCTTCTAGAATATATATTATTAAAACAAAAATTATATCCCACTCCTCTTCGGCTTTATATGACACGTATTCAGCCTATGGGTACACTAACTCTAAATCCGGCTCTAGCGCAAGAACTATGGATGGATAATTCCCCCAGGATCCTTCATTATTTGCTGACTTAAAAATTATTTATTTTGCGCTTCTAGAATATATATTATTCAAAAAAAATTATATCCCTCTCCCCATCGTCTTTATATGACATATATTCAGCCTATGGGTACACTAACTCTAAATCCGGCTCTGGCGCAAGAACTCCGGATGGATAATTCCCCCAGGATCCTTCATTATTTGCTGACTTAAAAATTATTTATTTTGCGCTTCTAGAATATATATTATTCAAAAAAAATTATATCCCTCTCCCCATCGTCTTTATATGACATATATTCAGCCTATGGGTACACTAACTCTAAATCCGGCTCTGGCGCAAGAACTCCGGATGGATAATTCCCCCAGGATCCTTCATTATTTGCTGACTTAAAAATTATTTATTTTGCGCTTCTAGAATATATATTATTCAAAAAAAATTATATCCCTCTCCCCATTGTCTTTATATGACATATATTCAGCCTATCATGCTCTGGCACAAGCTCTTAATCCTGCTCTGCCACATGAATTCCGGATGGATAATTCCCCTAAAATCCTTCATTATTTGTACATTTAAATTTATTTAATTTGCGGTTCTAGAATATATATTATTTTTAAAAAATCCTCTCCACCTCCCCATCATCTTTATATGACACATATTCAGCCTATGGGCCCACTAACTCTAAATTCTGTTCTGGCATAAGAACTCCGGATGGATAATTCCCCTAAGATCCTTCATTATTTGCTGACTTAAAAATTATTTAATTTGCGCTTCTAGAATATATATTATTAAAACAAAAATTATATCCCTCCCCCCATCGGCTTTATATGACACGTATTCAGCCTATGGGTACACTAACTCTAAATCCGGCTCTGGCGCAAGAACTCCGCATGGATAATTCCCACAGGATCCTTCATTATTTGCTGACTTAAAAATTATTTAATTTGCTCTTCTAGAATATATATTATTAAAACAAAAATTATATCCCACTCCTCTTCGGCTTTATATGACACGTATTCAGCCTATGGGTACACTAACTCTAAATCCGGCTCTAGCGCAAGAACTATGGATGGATAATTCCCCCAGGATCCTTCATTATTTGCTGACTTAAAAATTATTTATTTTGCGCTTCTAGAATATATATTATTCAAAAAAAATTATATCCCTCTCCCCATCGTCTTTATATGACATATATTCAGCCTATGGGTACACTAACTCTAAATCCGGCTCTGGCGCAAGAACTCCGGATGGATAATTCCCCCAGGATCCTTCATTATTTGCTGACTTAAAAATTATTTATTTTGCGCTTCTAGAATATATATTATTCAAAAAAAATTATATCCCTCTCCCCATCGTCTTTATATGACATATATTCAGCCTATGGGTACACTAACTCTAAATCCGGCTCTGGCGCAAGAACTCCGGATGGATAATTCCCCCAGGATCCTTCATTATTTGCTGACTTAAAAATTATTTATTTTGCGCTTCTAGAATATATATTATTCAAAAAAAATTATATCCCTCTCCCCATTGTCTTTATATGACATATATTCAGCCTATCATGCTCTGGCACAAGCTCTTAATCCTGCTCTGCCACATGAATTCCGGATGGATAATTCCCCTAAAATCCTTCATTATTTGTACATTTAAATTTATTTAATTTGCGGTTCTAGAATATATATTATTTTTAAAAAATCCTCTCCACCTCCCCATCATCTTTATATGACACATATTCAGCCTAAGGGCCCACTAACTCTAAATTCTGTTCTGGCATAAGAACTCCGGATGGATAATTCCCCTAAGATCCTTCCTTATTTGTAGACTTAAAAATTATTTAATTTGCGCTTCTAGAATATATATTATTAAAACAAAAATTATATCCCTCCCCCCATCGGCTTTATATGACACGTATTCAGCCTATGGGTACACTAACTCTAAATCCGGCTCTGGCGCAAGAACTCCGAATGGATAATTCCCACAGGATCCTTCATTATTTGTAGACTTAAAAATTATTTAATTTGCTCTTCTAGAATATATATTATTAAAACAAAAATTATATCCCACTCCTCTTCGGCTTTATATGACACGTATTCAGCCTATGGGTACACTAACTCTAAATCCGGCTCTAGCGCAAGAACTATGGATGGATAATTCCCCCAGGATCCTTCATTATTTGCTGACTTAAAAATTATTTATTTTGCGCTTCTAGAATATATATTATTCAAAAAAAATTATATCCCTCTCCCCATCGTCTTTATATGACATACAAGTATATTCAGCCTATGGGTACACTAACTCTAAATCCGGCTCTGGCGCAAGAACTCCGGATGGATAATTCCCCCAGGATCCTTCATTATTTGCTGACTTAAAAATTATTTAATTTGCTCTTCTAGAATATATATTATTAAAACAAAAATTATATCCCACTCCTCTTCGGCTTTATATGACACGTATTCAGCCTATGGGTACACTAACTCTAAATCCGGCTCTAGCGCAAGAACTATGGATGGATAATTCCCCCAGGATCCTTCATTATTTGCTGACTTAAAAATTATTTAATTTGCTCTTCTAGAATATATATTATTAAAACAAAAATTATATCCCACTCCTCTTCGGCTTTATATGACACGTATTCAGCCTATGGGTACACTAACTCTAAATCCGGCTCTAGCGCAAGAACTATGGATGGATAATTCCCCCAGGATCCTTCATTATTTGCTGACTTAAAAATTATTTAATTTGCTCTTCTAGAATATATATTATTAAAACAAAAATTATATCCCACTCCTCTTCGGCTTTATATGACACGTATTCAGCCTATGGGTACACTAACTCTAAATCCGGCTCTAGCGCAAGAACTATGGATGGATAATTCCCCCAGGATCCTTCATTATTTGCTGACTTAAAAATTATTTAATTTGCTCTTCTAGAATATATATTATTAAAACAAAAATTATATCCCACTCCTCTTCGGCTTTATATGACACGTATTCAGCCTATGGGTACACTAACTCTAAATCCGGCTCTAGCGCAAGAACTATGGATGGATAATTCCCCCAGGATCCTTCATTATTTGCTGACTTAAAAATTATTTAATTTGCTCTTCTAGAATATATATTATTAAAACAAAAATTATATCCCACTCCTCTTCGGCTTTATATGACACGTATTCAGCCTATGGGTACACTAACTCTAAATCCGGCTCTAGCGCAAGAACTATGGATGGATAATTCCCCCAGGATCCTTCATTATTTGCTGACTTAAAAATTATTTATTTTGCGCTTCTAGAATATATATTATTCAAAAAAAATTATATCCCTCTCCCCATCGTCTTTATATGACATATATTCAGCCTATGGGTACACTAACTCTAAATCCGGCTCTGGCGCAAGAACTCCGGATGGATAATTCCCCCAGGATCCTTCATTATTTGCTGACTTAAAAATTATTTATTTTGCGCTTCTAGAATATATATTATTCAAAAAAAATTATATCCCTCTCCCCATCGTCTTTATATGACATATATTCAGCCTATGGGTACACTAACTCTAAATCCGGCTCTGGCGCAAGAACTCCGGATGGATAATTCCCCCAGGATCCTTCATTATTTGCTGACTTAAAAATTATTTATTTTGCGCTTCTAGAATATATATTATTCAAAAAAAATTATATCCCTCTCCCCATTGTCTTTATATGACATATATTCAGCCTATCATGCTCTGGCACAAGCTCTTAATCCTGCTCTGCCACATGAATTCCGGATGGATAATTCCCCTAAAATCCTTCATTATTTGTACATTTAAATTTATTTAATTTGCGGTTCTAGAATATATATTATTTTTAAAAAATCCTCTCCACCTCCCCATCATCTTTATATGACACATATTCAGCCTATGGGCCCACTAACTCTAAATTCTGTTCTGGCATAAGAACTCCGGATGGATAATTCCCCTAAGATCCTTCCTTATTTGTACACTTAAAAATTATTTAATTTGCGTTTCTAGAATATATAATATTCAAAAAAAAATCATCCCAATCTCTCCCAATCGTCTTTATATGACATATATTCAGCCTAACCTTTATCCGGCTCTGGAACAATAACTCCGAATGGATAATTCCCTTCGGATCCTTGAAATAAAATAAAATCACATTCCTAATTAAATAACTATTTTTGTCATCCATTATACATATATAAAAAAGATGTTTTATAAGTACGTACGACACATAGATTGGCATGGGAAAAACGCCTTTTCGCCTCCTGCAGCAATTTCATCGGCGAAGTGACAAAAGGGATCGTGCCCGAAAGATGAGCCGCTCTAACGCTCATTCGTATTCATGAGCTGGTGCAACGAGATAATGAGACTGGGATCAGATTCCTTATGACAGGAAATTTAATGTTTGAGCCTTTTTTTTGTCTTCTCCATCGGCACTTTTGCTTCGATTTTTCTTCCTTGTTTTTCCTTTGGTATGATGGAACAAAGGTCAGGAGTTCAGGGGATTTAGAGGAGTTGTAATGGGAGTTATAATGAGTGGGATAGTTAACGTTTAATTATGGCTTGGGACTTCATTATTTTCCCTAAGTTGGAAATTACAAAATTAATTTAAATAAATTTACGTATAATTAAAAAATTGGTGGTAACATTTTAATAGTTTTTTTTCGTATTTTCATTTCTAAAAGAAGGTATGTTGTATTTGACTATTCGATAGGTAAATGTACAAAGAAATATGTTAAAAAAAGTACATGTTTATTGAATATATTTCGTTTTACATTTACCTATAGAATAGTCATATACAATATTCCTACTTGTCGAAATAAACATACAAAAACGACAATAAATTCAGGGATACGGAAGAGTTTTAATGGAAGTTATAATGAGTGGGATATGTAATGTAATGTGTATGAATGTATGTGTGTAATGTTTAATGTTGGCTTTTGACTTAATTATTTTCCCTAAGTTGGAAATTACAAAATTGAATTAAATTAATTTACGTATAATTAAAAAATTGGTTGTAACATTTTAAGAATTTTTTACATAATTCGACAAGTAGGGATGTTGTATTTGACTATTCGATAGGTAAATGTACAACGAAATATATTAACAAAATACATGTTTATTGAATATATTTCGTTTTACATTTACCTATAGAATAGTCATATACAATATTCCTACTTGTCGAAATAAACATACAAAAAGGACAACAAATTCAGGGATACGGAAGAGTTTTAATGGAAGTTATAATGAGTGGGATATGTAATGTAATGTGTATGAATGTATGTGTGTAATGTTTAATGTTGGCTTTGGACTTAATTAGTATCCCTAAGTTGGAAATTACAAAATTGAATTAAATTAATTTACGTATAATTAAAAAATTGGTTGTAACATTTTAAGAATTTTTTACATAATTCGACAAGTAGGGATGTTGTATTTGACTATTCGATAGGTAAATGTACAACGAAATATGTTAACAAAATACATGTTTATTGAATATATTTCGTTTTACATTTACCTATAGAATAGTCATATACAACATTCCTACTTGTCGAAATAAACAAACAAAAAGGACAACAAATTCAGGGATACGGAGGAGTTTTAATGCGAGTTATAATGAGTGGGATGCTTAGTGTGTAATATTTAATGTTGGCTTTGGACTTAATTAGTATCCCTTAGTTGGGGATTTGATAATTAAATTAAATGAATTTAGGTATAAAGAAAAAACGGCTTGTGAAATTTTAAGAATTTATTGTCGTTCTCGTATGTTTAATTAGAAAAGTAGGGGTGTTGTATTTGAGTGTGGTCACTGCAGAAAAAGGTACTTAAAAATGAGTACCTGAACATACTCTCTTTTCTTTGAATACATTGCATATTAAATGAGCGACGATGAACTCATATATAAGTAACCGTACTTTCGCACAAATGATCATTGTGATTTAATATTGCAAATCTCAGCTTCTGTTCAAGCCATCTTAACCAAGCAACCTGACACCCTTAAAATAATTGTCCAGAAGATGGTTTTCCACATTATTTGATGCCGACTGCTGTCTTTTTCAAAAATGAAACTTATGTATTCGGAGATATGATAAGCATCGAATGTACTTAAAAATGAGTACATTTTACTTATTTTTGAATACATATTTTTAACACTGCCGGCTAAAATAAAATTAAATATTTCCAACAAAAATATGTTTTATTACATTATGAAACTGTAAGTTTAGTACTCAAGGATGTATTGCTGTTTCTGTGATATGAAGAAATTACGAATTTTATTTTTGAAATAAAACAATTGGGCATGAAACGTTAATTTGCGAAACATCTTTATAGAATATTTTAGCTCAAATCCAATTTTTTTAGGTTTTATTGATACATAATGTGTGTAAGTTTAAGATATGTATTTTATTTTGTTTTTGAAAATGTAATTTAAATTTTTGATACATGCGATTCCTCGCATGCGACACCAATTATTGACTTGTTAACCAAATATATTTTATCTGATTTTGTTTTGTTTTGTTTTGTTATGTTTGGTTTGGTCACAAGATCACTACTTTTTTACTTTTCTTTGTCGGTTTGGTTAATTAATTAACGTCGTACCAGAGCTGTACAGTGGGCTATTGGCGACGGTTCGGGGTCTATCTCGAAGGAAAGACCCGGGAACACATACACAGTCACACACAAATTCATACACGCACCTCGTTATTTTAGAACCATGGTCAGATGACAAGGAAACACCTGAACTGGCACCCAACCCTTTCAATAGACGTCGGGACTTTGGACCTCGATCAGATTTATCGTGCACCAGTCCCGTATACACGCCGATAATTTTTGTGGATGTTCTGCACGACATTCCTAGTCTTTTGTAGTGAAGCTGGGAGCCCTGCGATCACAAGATTACTACTTTTTTACTTTTCTTTGTCAAGTCCATCGCACGGGTTCGAACCACCAATCATCGGATTAGTAGCTGAACGCCTTTAACCGCTCGGCCACGAAGGCATTGAGATGCATGTATGAATGTGTATGTGTTCCCCGAATCGTCGCCAATAGCCCACTGTGCAGCTCTAGTGCGACGTTAATTAACCAAACCAAACCATAACGATGATGAGTCAAATACTGTACCGCTGGTCCATCCACTGGCTAACTAACTATGCATATAAACAAATTAGACAATGATGCATTCACACGTATGCTTGTACTTACTTACCTCTTGTGTTGCAGACTGTCAAGTAGTGCACGCCACAGAGGCCGTGATGGGCAGCTGTCACGGCAAAAAGACGTGCTCTCTCGGAGCCGACGTTGGCACATTTGGGAAACTGGGATGTCCACCCACCACTAGACTCTTCCTCAAAGTGGTGCACACATGCGGTGAGTGGTTACTTCAAATACCCGAAACTTATCATCGGGCTCGAGCAATTGCTTTAGGCCGGTATTACACTACCAAAGTCCCTTAACACATATATTTTTTAACATAAGTTTGACAAAGAAATATGAGAGTGTAATGGCCAACTACACTGTTAAAAATTATTACGACCTTGCACGAAAATTTGGTACCTATTTACCTGCAACCAACATTTGATTTTTAGTTTCACCATTTAATGGTGCGACCACAATTACCATTTAGTGTTGAAATTTTACACCAAAACTTAAAACGTTGCATAAAACTCAAAATTTGAGTTTTCTTAGTATTTTATTAGTAGTGTTTTTGTAGCGAAGCTGGCAACTCTCCGATCGCAAGATAACAACTTTTTTACTTTACCAAGTCCACCGATCGGGCTCGAACTAGGAATCCTCTCATTCATAGCTGGACGCCTTTATCCACTGGGCCACGAAGACCCTTGTTCGTCATTGTATTTCTTGGAGAGGATCCTCGGCTTGTTGATGGAGTGACAGCGAAAATTTCGGTTGCAGTTAAAGACGTTGAACCAATTATCGGTGAAACCTCCGCTATGTTCCGATAAAGGATTTTTTATTCAACCTAGATTCCACCATAATCTGGTGTAATTTGCTGCAGACCTCTGTTTTTCACCAAGATATGATACATCGTTGAAATGAAATTTTTAACAGTGTATAACAAAAGACGCGATTTGTCAAAGATTATTTTATGAAAGTGAGGCTCATCATCTAATGTTTGATAAAAGATTTGTATTGATGTATTCTGCGCAGTGGCCTTAACCGCTGGAAACCGCTAACGATCTCGTTTTGGGTCGTGTTGTTGCGGCAAATGAACTTTGTTCTCGATATTTGAAGCAATTCGTTTGCTTTGAACAAATAATTAATTTATTCTTTTATGAAAGTGAGGCTCATCTAATGTTTGATAAAAGACTTGTATTGATATATTCTGGGCAGTGGCCTTGACTGCTGGAAACAACTAACGATCTCGTTTTGGGTCGTGTTGTTGCGGCAAATAAACTTTGTTCTCGATATTTGAAGCAATTCGTTTGCTTTGAACAAATAATTAATTTATTCTTTTATGAAAGTGAGGCTCATCTAATGTTTGATAAAAGACTTGTATTGATATATTCTGGGCAGTGGCCTTGACTGCTGGAAACAACTAACGATCTCGTTTTGGGTCGTGTTGTTGCGGCAAATAAACTTTGTTCTCGATATGTGAAGCAATTCGTTTGCTTTGAACAAATAATTAATTTATTCTTTTATGAAAATGAGGCTCATCTAATGTTTGATAAAAGACTTGTATTGATATATTCTGGGCTGGGGATTTGACTGCTGGAAACAGCTAACGATCTTGTTTTGGGTCGTGGTCGTTGCGGCAAATGAACTTTGTTCTCGATATTTGAAGCAATTCGTTTGCTTTGAACAAATAATTTAAAAATGAGTGATAGGTGGTCTGTAGGTGCTAAAAATATGTTAAAATACGAATATAAATTTTTTGAATTTAGCTACAAAAACTGAAACACACGATTGGACGTTTATAGAGAAATAATCATTAGATATTTGTGATCTAGAGGATTCCGTCTAAGTACCTTTGTGCTCATTAGAAAAAGTTATTTTTTTTCATCTGTGTCTACCTCTTTTTTTCAACTTCTTTTAGATTAAGTAGGTTACAGTGTGGTATATAGGTCATGGGATTAATTATCTAAAATCACCTACAGTCAATCCTAATTGTGTGACAACGTCCACCTCATGTATTTTGGTGGTTGGGCTGCAAGATGAAAAAACAAACTAGGTTATTAGGATCATCAAATGGAATCAGAGTTCTTAGACAAGCTGAGTTCTTAACTAAATGCAGAATTTCCTGTCAAAAATAGCAATGAAGAGCACTTCAATGGACTGCACTAATTCGCATTAAAATCTATAAACTAATATATGTTACCAGAATCATATATGAAGAAATACTATTATCATATTAAGATTTTTCTTATTAAATATAGAACACATAACCGTTTATTTTACATAGACTGCCGTCTATTTATGAATATCAGTCAATTTTAAATTATCGATGTATTATCAAATTTTCTTCGTGTTATAAAAACATAAAGGTTAAATTCTCCTGTTACCGTCCTCGTACCAGTTACTGACCATTTGGGGAAAATATTTAAAACTAAGCGCATTTCATTATGTTCTTAAAAGTTTCTTCAATCAATGTTACTTAAAAGCTTTTAAAATTTAGGAAACTTTTCATTTAACATTTTAATATGAGTTCAGTAATCACGGATTTAACACTAATCAGAAATTGGTCATAATTGGTCAGAAATTGGTCATAACTGGTCAGAAAATAGTCATAACTGGTCGGAAATTGACCTTAACTGGTCGGAAATTGGTCATATCTAGTCGGAAATTAGTCATAACTGGTCGGAAATTGGTAATAACTGGTCGGAAAATAGTCATAACTGGTCAGAAATTGGTTATAACTGGTTAGTAATTCATCTTAATTGGTCGGAAATTTGTCATAACTGATCGGAAATTAGTCATAACTCATCAGAAATCGGTCATAACTGGTCGGAAATTAGTCATACCTGGTCAGAAATTGGTCATAACTGGTCAAAAATTGGTCATAACTGGTCGGAAAGTGATCTTAACTGGTCGTAAATTGGTCATAACTGGTCGGAAATTAGTCAAAACTCATCAGAAATTGGTCATAATTGGTCGGAAATTGATCTTAACTGGTCGAAAAAATTTCTTAGCTGGTCGGATATTGTTCCTAAATCACGAATTTCTACGTCATTTTCAATTTTTTTTAAAAATTTTATTAAATATCGAACCAATTTTTTAGAATATTCACTATTTTTTTTGTTGTGGGGAGAGGGGTGGTATTTAAATTCATTATAAGATTAATCAATGTTTGATGCCCCCTCTTAATTGTCTATTGATTCTGTTGAATTTACAGTACCAAAAGAAATCCTCAAAGACCAAGACTTGGGTGTGAGTGAAGAAACGAAAGACGCGGAGGGAGGTGACTACACGGGATTCATTGAGGAGCCCCGTTATGCTGCCCCTGTCACACCTGTCTCATCGGTGGAGTCGAGTAAACCACCGCCAAGGACGTCGCCAACACTGAGGCCAGATTTTGGTGTGTATTACGCCAACAAATATACCATTCAGAAACGAATTATTAGTATACATGAGCCATCTAGTTTCAAACGTAGGTAGATCCACAAGAAGAAAATCGCAGAAAATCTAGTCCAAAAATGCATTGACAATCATGAATTTACCTTCAAAAATACTTGTCTGTCAATCGTTTTTAGTGTGTCCTGTAAAATTTATGAAAAGTGATAAATCCGATTTTGAAAGTAGGGGAACCACATATTTACAGAAGTAATAATTGTTAATAAAACAAATTAAAAGTGGTTATTATTGCTTATACATTTACGAAGTCAATAATTACACACCATTTATAAAATCTAGGAATAAATATGATGTTTTGGGAGTGTATTTGGGTGACTAATGTTGAACATCATTGCCGCAACTTAACACTAGGGCGAAAGATATGTACTATATATTCCATTCTGGATTTCCAGGTCTACAATGGATATACAGAAAACAGCCTTCACTCTTAGTACACAATTTCAGGGACGTAGCAAATTTTAAAAAAAATGGGTTAAGATGTTAAGGTTATAAGATTAATATACATTTAAATTATTAATTTGTTGTTAGTTAGATATGGTTAATTATCTATATTTCTTTAATTACCTAATTAATTGCATACAATTCTTACCAAAATTACAACACGCCTGTAATTATTAAAAATAGGACTAAAAAAATGTTCATAAATTATACGAAGTTTTTTTAGGGTCTTATTCAAGATATAGGTAGAATATTTTACTATAGAGGGGGTAGTGTTTCAGCCCCCAGCGTCCCTCCTTTTCTTACGTCCATGCACAGTCTCTTCATAATACATAGCCTTTCTCACTCTTAGCGTCTTATCCATATGTAAACTCCACTGAAACGAACCACTGAACTCTAACTGTAACTTCTGGAAGGCTCAAACTTTGTTTCCTCTACGGGCGCGTTGAAACCAATTGAAAGCTGCCATACTGTGTCCCAACATTTTTTTAAAAATGATTTACTGTTGTTTTTTATTACCAAAGCATTGTATTAAATATATATAAATATTATATTTTCTTCTTATAGAATTAATTTTTATATTGCCAAACAGATAGTTTTTGCTCTCGCTTTTTAACTACTTCTACTTTGACTTGCAAATGACTTCCTATTTTAATAGCAGATTACATTTAAAATGGGTTTAAAAAGAAAATTAAAAAAAACTTACCCAAAAATAATATATGTCGGCGTATTTTAACATGAACAATATACGAAATATTGCGGTATCAAGAAAAGTGTGTCCCATCATGGCGGCCTCCATATCGGCTTCAAGTCCACAAAATGTCTTGCCCTATCCAGAAGTTACCGGTAGAGATCAGTGAAACGAACTTATCATCGAACTATTTTACCAACAGGATAATTCTTACATGTATCAAGGTTTCAGGGGTAGCACATTGGTAATGTGCTAAGCTCATAATCGGTGAGTTGTGAATCGGCATACAGTCTTGAATAGTGTAGCAGTCTTGTGATGGGAGAGTGACCATCCCGCAAAAAATATCCGCCGTGTGTATGTATGTAACTGGTGCATCCATAGCGGTCCAATGTCCATATTACGGTTGCATGTGGTGTCAGCCCAGGTGTTGTTCTAAATATCTGACCATGAATCCAAATTACGACGCAATGTTCCTTGATCTTTCCTTCGGAATATATCTCGAACATTAGCCAATAGCGTATTGTGCAACTCAAATGAGACTTAATTTTAATCAATCAACACAGTGCTTCACACCATTAAATTTGGAAGCTTTGGAATTTGCTGCCAAAGAACAGTGTTGCACGTCCGCAGTAAATATAGGAATTGACGGACATGAGCATTATAAATTTAGCATGAACAATATACGAAATATAGCGGAAGAAATGAAAGCGGGGGGGAAATTTTTCTTAACCTTCAATTCACGGAGTAAAGAAGAAAGTGGAGGTGATTTGGCGAGATTTCACAGGAAGTAAGATCGCAACTTTAAAGTAAATACAAAGACACCCGGATGGCAGTGCGATTTCAACGAAACTTGCTTTATTTAACACACGAATTTCAAAGTATAAAAACTCAAAATTGAACCGTTTTGCGAAGTTGTGAGATGCTGTACATATTCCAAGTTAATAAAGGATGACATTTTTTCCACTTCATAGGTTAATAAAATTATAAAATTAATTATCACCAAATACTGGCACAAAGTAGGGCTTTGGAATAGCGCCAAATACTTCGCCAGTACCTACGTTTTAAGCGATTTCTTACCGCATATTGCAAACTGGTTTTGGACTTGATCGCATCGTCTCCTTCTTCTTTTATCTGTGCTTCAAATCAACGATCTGCTTTGCCCAATCCAGAAGTTACAGATATAGATCAATGGTTAGACGTTAAATAAAGCCAGCAACCAAGGATAGTGGAGACTATATAGTATATAAGGTGTGCTTGTTCTCGCGCTTTCTGACGAAGGGCGGAGAAGGTATATTTTTGACGTCATAGTGACCCCTACCTCCGCCTTCTGTGGGCGTGTCTATTGCTCTCGTTTGTACAGTCATTTTAGGAGTCTACTTAATTTAACAAGAATTCTTGTTTTTGACTAATAATTAATTTATTTAAAAGAAATCAGTTAAAATTTGCTTCAAAAACCAATTTTAATCGATTTGCAGAGTGGTTTAGTTTTTAAATTATTCCGAAATCAATTTGAACCAATGGTTCGTGAAGTGCTGCCTTCTATTCGTTCTTTTGTGAACTATTAAAAAGTGATATTCGCTAATTTTATATAGAATTTGCTAAATTTTAAGAGTTTAAATTATATTTTAAGGATTGTATTTAGTATGTAAAAATTGCAAAAGAGTTGCTAAATAAATTAAGCGTATTAAAATAATATTAGCTGCCACGAGAGCATGTCCATGAATTTTGAAAGAGTAAAATGGGGGTCGGAATCATCATGTCAATGCATTTGTATTGGACATATTAAATGAGTTACAATTTTAATCAAGTAAAATACGGGGACATAACAAAACAAGGACGGGTTAGTAGTGAAGCTACCTGAACACAATTATTTACATATATTTACATTATTTTGCTAATTAAAAATTAAGTCACCAGTTGTTACCCAACCGGGAATCGAACCTAAGTAGCAATGCTTGAAACACACAGCCAAAACTGATCGGAGGCGGAGCAAAAATGACGTCAAAAAAATACTTACCTTGCCCCTTTCAAAAAGCGAAAAACGAGCACACCTTATATATAGTCTAAACTATCCTTGGCCAGCAACTGCTATTTTATAAAGTGTAAACATCTAATAGCAAAAACATACTTTTCAATCCGTGCCATTTCAGGGGAGGGAGTGTCGAGAGAGGGACCCCCGAAGACCCCCATGCAAAGTGATGATAATTCTGGCGAAGTGGAAGGCACCTTACTGAATGGACAACCGAATGGCTTCTTTGCGGAAATTATTCACTCAATTAGAGGTTAGTTGGTTGGTTAAATAATATCCTGCTACAGCTCCTCCGTGGGCTGCTGTTGATCATCTATTGGGGGCCATCGATTAGATCTATCTCGAAGGAAAAATCCGGGTTGGTTTTGTTAATTAACGGCGCACTAGAACTGCACAGTGGGCTATTAGGGACAGTTCGGGGCCTATATCGCAGGAAAGACCCGGGTACGATGCTTCGAACCATGGTCAGATGACGTGGACATCAATTGAGCTGACACCCAACGCAACCTCAATAGGCGTCATGACATTGGACCCCAATCAGATTTATCGTGCACCAGACCCGTATACATGCCAGTACATTTTGTTGGATATTCTGAACGCCTTTCTAGTATTGTTGTAGCGAAGCTGGTGACCCTCCGATACCAAGATCACTACTTTTTTACTTTTCTTGATCTAGTTCACCTCACGGGCGCGGACTAGCAATACTCCGATTTTCCAGCTGAACGAATTTATCCACTGGACAACTGGAGGCCCGGAAATACCCTGGAATACCGCCCGTATTTTTTAACCAGTCAGATGCTCGGGACAACACTTGAGCTAGCACCCGACGCAACCTCAATAAGCGTCAGGAGATTAGACTGCAAAGAATTTATCGTTCACCAGTTCCGTATACACAACGATGGTGATTGAGTTTGTTTTCTGGCGACTTTTGAATCTGTGACTTTCAAACTCGCAATCCTCTGTTTGCAATCTGAATTCCTTATTTCCCAGCCATCGCGCCGGTCAATAAGAGGTTATACTAAAATGTATAGATTATTCAGAGTTTTAAAAGGCATTTTTACATATGTGCCTTAGCCTGGATTCGAACCCAGACCCATGACGTGGCAGTCCAGTAAGCTACCCTACACTGTTTGGCGTGAGTACTTGCATCTTAAAAGAAAACAAAATTTATAAATGTGGAAATTTGCACTTGTTCAAATAAGTTTAATTAATAAGTTTTCGTGATATGGACAGGTTGTTGTGGAATTGCGCACCACAATTCAAAACCACTGCTGTATTTTATTTAATATCCTTCTTGTAAATGAAAATTTCGAAATGAAATTAAAAGTTAAAATATAAACTACCACTTTTTATGGAAAATATATTAAATATCTAATTTTAAATATATATCTTAATAATATTTTAAAGAGAAAAAAAAACAATTTTTTAGAAAAATGCGCTAAAAATTAAAAATTATCTTTCAAATTTTACTCTGGTGATTTTGCGAACAAGTTGAAAAAATTGAATGATTTAAAATACATTTTATACTTATTTCAAGGTTATGAAATCGGTGCTAAAATTTAAATATATTTTATGTCAATTGGCATCAACTTCAAAAAGGTGTAACAAGTATAAAATTGATATTAAATAATTCAATTTCAGCTTATTCGTAAAAATTAAAAATTATATTTTCCTTTTAAACACATTTCTCTGAAAGTCGATTTTCCTTTTTTATTTTTTTCCTCGTTAGTTTCTAACTCTGCTGGCTCCTTGCTATTATTCAACAATAAAGTTATTGCTCACTTTTTTCCACGCCACGGATAGTATATTTTTGATAATATTGGGTTTAATAAATACCGGTTAAACAAATTCACTGTTGTACAAGCTCTATTCAAAATGAAAATATCGGAAGATTGGTTACCAAAAAAGTTTGGTTAATCGATATTTCCGGATAAATGAAATCCGGTTAATTGAAAAGGATAGCTAAATAACAGGATATTTTTTTCAAAAGTTGCCTAAGTGAAACATCCCCACTCCAAATAATATAAATGTCCAAATATCTTAATTAGAACAAAAATCTTGCGCGAATATACATAAAAAACACATAACAGTCGAATTGATTGCCCCTCTCCTTTTACACCCTTCTGAAATTGTTTGGTTAAATTTTATAGCGGTTTAAAAGAACTGAATTTGTATTTATAAAAGTAATTTCAAATATAAAAAAATATAACATACATCCAATAGAACCATTCTTCAATCTTCCAAAACAAGCAAATTCGTAGATTAGCAAGTGGCCCCCAATTTGTTCGTAATACCATCCTCGATAGAGACTTGACTATATTCTATCTACAGCACACAACTATTTAAAAAAAATGGAAGATTCCAACATTGAACACCTTCAGAACATTAACAAGTACTAGGAGGCTCCGCCCCCTGCTCCGCTAACGCTCCGCCAATCCCCGGAGGATTGCTACGCAATCCTCATAGGTTTGCTTCGCAAACCACTTCTCGCTTCGCTCGCTAAAATGTAGGACACAATAACAATGAGTCCTAGTAACAATACTTTTTTAATTCTATTACTAAAAACTTTAAAAGTAAAAATTGTACATTTAAATTAACATTTATATTGGCATCAATACATTTTTTCACCATGTAAATCAATATAAAATCATTTAAACTTATTTGATTTTAACTACAAATGAAAAGAATGGTACCACTGGCAAGTCTACCATTATTTATTATTTTCCACGTTATTTTCACACCTTTCCTGAGTTTTAGTTAAATTTCAAACATTATTGGTAGTTTGTTTTGGCCATAATTGACGTTAAGCTTACCATAATCTTGCCTACCAAAAGTGTGCAATTTAATATGTCATAAAAACGAAGCTTATAGGAATCTAGTTTTCGAAATTGTCAACAGATGGCGCCCCGTTAATTTTCCGCTTTAAGTTTGGAAAAGCGTTTTTCAAAAATTCTATTTTTAAATTTAATAAGTCTTATATTCTTCCTAATTTAAGCTGACATCATCAAAATAATTATATACAAATGAATTGAAGGGATTAATCGTCAAAATGGCTTACATAATGGCAAAATAAAAATGCGAGCCAAACAGAATTTTGTAAACAATCTAACTGTTGCCACTCAGCATACAGAAAAACAGCGTTTTTCAATCACCGCGTAAGAGAAATATATATAAAGATAACGAACACATCCCACAAGTCTATAAAAGACCAAGAACAATTCCTCACGTCTCACGCTGGTGAAATATCTCGCCTTCCCCTTTCCTGTCAAGCTTCCATGGCTCAGAGACAGCGCTGATGTCATCTGATCGTTACTTAAGTGCTTACCAAGTTAGTTAAGTGCTTCCTTTGCACATAACAAAGGAATCACATTGTAAAATTCGGTACTTTGGGATTATCCCGTCGACCTGCCAACGCTCGCTAAATCCTTTGGCGCTAGTTTTTCCATGAAAAAAGTTTCCAAAACAAACATTGTAAACACAATAAATTTATCAAATCATAATAGTAATAAACAAATAATAAATAAATAATAATAAATTATATAAATCACTTCGGCAGCCAAAAATTCTTGTGTCGATGAATGTTAAAGAGTCTGAATAAATGAATCACAGATAGGTTATTTTAAATAAAAAAATAACGAAAACATATGTATTACGTGCGTTTTTCGAAAGTTCATTTGTATCCAAAAATTGTAATCTAAAGGAGGTCCGCGGGGTGACAAAGAAAAACTGGTTATAAAACTGCACTGAAAGCGATCACCCTTGGCGACTTTCCTGAAAAAGCGATAATCTATGTATTCATTGGGTAAATTTGTTTCCGGATACTTAGTAAGCATTTTATAAAATTAAAATAAACTATAAAATTAATTTCAGAATTTAATATTACCTTCATTTTCTTGTTAAAAATATACATGCCTATATTGTTAAAAACAGGTACTCAAAAATGAGTAAAATGTACGCCTTTTTGAGTACATTCGATGCTTATCGTGGCTCCGAATACATAAGTTTCAATTTTAGAAAATACATGTACTTGAAAATGAGTACAAAGAGTAACAAGAGCAGATACCAGCCTACATAGGCTGCCTTCATAAATAACTTTCAATAAACATCGATAATTACAAAGACTTACAGGGAATCGAACCCAGATCCTCAGGCACCACAGTCCAGAGCGTTACCCGTTAAACTACCAGGGCGACTTGAAGAAGTTATAAATAGAAGAAATGTTTAAATGGTTGCCAAAATAATGAGAAGTAAGATAACTAAGTTATAAATACTCAGTTTCCATTTAACTCATCCACATGAAATCATGTGGAAAACCATCTTCTTAACAACTATTTTAAGTCTATCAGATCGCTTTGTTAAGATGGCTTGAGCAAAAGCAAATATTAGCAATAATAAATCACACTGCTCATTTTAGAGAAAGTACGGTTACTTGAATGGACGTCATCGCTCATTAACGATGCAATTGTACTCAAAGAAAAACGAGTATGTTTAGCTACTCATTCTTAAGTATCTTCTTTTTTAGTGTAGAAAGCAGGAGATATATGGCATATATAGGGGTCCTTGGTCATATTTTAGTTTTTGCTAGGGGTTAGTTTCTTTATGCTAATTGGGTACTGCTGATCTATACAGTGTTTAATTGTGATATGAGAAAAACACTCATTTTAACTAAGGAAAAATCTTTGAAATTGTAATTTTATGTTTGATAGCGTTATAAACGGTTGTCCCGAAAATGTAGTGATCTATCATTTACCGAATTTGTACAAAATGACATCGATTTATTTAAAAATTGAACTTTTCAATGATCCACTTAATATAAGGCGCAAATGATCGTATGTGGTTAACCGACAACTAGCATAGGAAATGCATTAAAATTCTTCATGTCAGAATATTCCAAATTTTAATACACAAGAAAAACAGCTTGCAGAAAGCGTTATTCTTTTCAATAAAAGAACGAATACAGAAAAATTATTATTGATTTTTTTTAAAATTATAAATAAAACAATTTCTTATAAAATGTTTGGTATCTGTATAAAAAAAGCAAAAAATTTTTTTTTCGTCATTCCAAAAAAATTCTGGATCTCCATGTGTTAAGCTTATAAAGTTCGCATTTTACATAGAACAACAATACCGCGTCATTTGAACCATGATCAGATAACAAGGACAAAGCTGAGTATATTATATTATTTTTTTATAAATTGTTAAGAGATAGCTTGTAAATTGTACCTCAAACCTTTAAATTTAAAAAATACTATAAATGGAGTATTTTTATGAATTTAAAAATTGGGTGCATTACTTGCTAGTAAAACTAGAGATTCCTGCACGTGATATAACACCCATAACCGTTAGATGGTTAAATAGATTGAATAACATCACACTAGCGTTTATTATGCAAAAGGCTATTATGTATATATATACTTTTTAGGTAAGTTTAAAATATTCTATTTAGTTCTATAGCTTTTTAAGCTGAGTTGAGCATGTCTTGAGCATTAAAAAAACATAACCTTTTAATTTAAAAAATACTATAAATGGAGTATTTTTATGAATTTAAAAATTGGGTGTATTACTTGCTAGTAAAACTAGAGATTCCTGCACGTGATATCACACCCATAACCGTTAGATGGTTAAATAGATTGAATAACATCACACTAGCGTTTATTATGCAAAAGGCTATTATGTATATATATACTTTTTAGGTAAGTTTAAAATATTCTATTTAGTTCTATAGCTTTTTAAGCTGAGTTGAGCATGTCTTGAGCATTAAAAAAAACATATTAGGGGAACACAATTTATTAAAATCCTTTTATAAATTAATTGTTTATCTGCGTAAATCTTTAAACAAAATCTACAATGATTGGCAGTGATTTTATATATTTTTACTTGCTTTTTTATTTTCAATATTTAGATACAAAAACGCAATACCTTATTTAATTTTTTTATATTTCTTGATAAAAAAATCCTAAATGAATGCCTGCAAAATAAAATAAAAAGTGTTTTTTCTATATTTCATATTTATTGCCCACATATTGGAATAAAAAATTGATTCATTGTGACCTAATACATTATAAAATTTCAAATATATTATGTTGTAGACATTGCTTTTCTAGGTTTTTTAATCCCTTTCCTTTTTTTTCTAATTTATATGTTTTAAACCATTTTTTTTCTGTTCAATACATCAACAGAATCAGTTTCTATATATAAAAAAATTAACCACATTCATAAAAAAAAAACTTAAAAATGCAAATAAAAAAAAAGGTTTTTATTATCATAATCTGTTTCGTGTAAATCACTTTGGTATTTATAAAATTTCACATGAAATATTTAAAGACAAATTTACGAGAATTTAGATATTTGTTCAAAAGCAATTTTATAGCAAGGAAAATAAAAAATACTTTTTAGAAACATAGAATTGTTAGAAACGTAGAAAACGCCAATCTTTAATAGACCTCCGAATAATTCTACAAATTCAGTGATTTTAATATGACCTTATGACATTTAATATGACATACGTTTGTGTAGTTTTTGTATTTTATGTCATAATATGACATATGTAACATGATGTAACATAATATGACATGTGTTTACTTATTACTTCGTATTTTTCAACTTTACCATCGAACCATGTCTAGAAAATAGAATGTCAAGCATACCTTTTGCAATTGTAATCAAACATTCCTTATTCGAAAATGCATAAAAAGCACACACTTGGGTTTTATTCCAAATAAATTATTACCTTATCGTGCAACTTGAATATTTTACATTTTCAGATATTTCTTATTCAAGTTATTTTTTTTGGCAGAAATAAGTAAAAGCAGTTATTTTGACAAAGTATTTATTTAAGTATTTATTAACCGACTGAACAGCACACCAACCAAAACTCCAAAATAAAACCGCCAGAAATTTTAAATTAATACCTCCAAAATCGCGCGCCAAGTCGAGAGATTATAGATTCGACTGTTATGTATTTCTTTTTTTTATGTATGTGAGCGCAGGATTTCGTTTGTAATTCAGATATTTGCACAACTTTTTTTTTTTGTTGGATAGGGGATGTTTCACTTGGGAGCCATTTGAAAAAAATATCCGGTTATCCGGTTAACCCTCATTTAACTATCCAGAATTCTCAATTAACCGGACCGTTTGAAAAAAAATAGTGTCCGATTTCGAAAATTATTTTTTTGTTAAATAGAGAAAAATAAAATTAGGCAAAATCTGCAAAAAAATAATTGGTTATCCGGCTGTTATATATCCAAAAATGTCGATAAACCGGAGTTTTTTTTAAACAATTTATCCGATTAAAAAATATGTTCATTGTTTAACAGAAGTTGTACAACAATCATAGGCGTAAAGTTATCAAAATTTTTGGGGGGGCCCAAAATTATAACTTTCAAGTAAAGGTATTTGCGCAATTTTTTTGGGGTGCCAAATTATCTTCAAATGTTCAAAAAGGGCCGCAACATCGTTTAACCTTAAGACAGGCCTGTAGCTGAAAATATTTCCTGGTGCCTAAAAATATTTTCAGAATATGCATAGGTAAAAGAAAGAAAATAGTTTTGTTATTTATTTTCATAACCTCTTGTATTATAAAACTATGTATAAAATTCTGTGCCATATCAATCAGCTAAAAAAACTACCCTTCTAGTGTAATACAATTTCCCCTTTTTTTAATTGAAGATTTTACAGAATAGAAAATGTTTTGTAAATTTCTTTTTTATATATTGAATAATAAGTGTTAAATAAAAACTTATATTGGGAAGCACTCCAAAAGCTTCCAAAATTACCGGGAGGAGGTAAATTTGTCTGGATGGTGCGAGGGGTTGTCCATATATTGCCAAACGCACATTAGGGAAATAGATTTTCTGTCCTGCATGAATTTATGTTGTATTATAGGTTCTTTTCCAAAAAAATATAATTTAAGCTACAACTGAACTTAAGTAAGAAATTATACTTATTACTCTTGCGTGTGTGAACCTTGGCACATATTGTGCTTTACATAGCAAAGCATTTGAGTGCGAGGAGTCATAATGGACTGCTCCAAGGTTTGCCTATAAGCACCATAATTGACTTCGCGAACGGAGTACCAGCTGCTATCCTGTTTAGTCGAAATCCGGAGATCACAATTGCCCGATTCCAAAAATCGACGTTAGGAGCCTGTGACGTTAGCACACGATACGTGAGTGTGCTTAAAACTGTTGATGTTACTGCGTATGACAATACTTACAGGCAGTGGTGGTTAGTACATGAACGGAAATTCTTTATTATTTACTACTCAAATCAAAGTTTTCTTTCAATTTTTACGAAATGATTACATGCGAAAAAAATAGAAAACACTTACTTATTTTTTGAAAATTAAAGCAATCTTCCTTTCTTTTAAACATGCGAATCGGTCAATTTTAATATTAACTTAAATAACGAAACAACAGCACACAAAAAATTTATGCCGAAAACTATTTCCGTTTGGAGAGCTTCTCGGTTTTCCCACCCATCCCCGCGATTCATGCACGAGCCAATCAGTTTATCGAATACCAAGTGCAGCTCGAGTTGAGAAAATCCTTTTGGGCTGCGTTTGTGTCGTCACAACTCTCATTTTAGCGTATAGGGGAAGTTATCTACGTAAGGTTGCCATGGCAACAATGCAGCCAATTTCGAACTTCGCTTTTTGGCTGCAGTTTTGATTGAATGGAGCTTTTTGCCTTCCTGAATTGTGCATTACGGCAACATTGGAGATTGTGTTTACTTACCGCAGAAATTTCATTTTTAATTCTAATCTTCATTTAAGAAAATTAGTAAAATATCTGATTTTAATTTTAAAATACACTAATAAATTTAGTTACAGCCCGGCTGTACTTGCTGTAGTTCACGAACCGGACAGGACCTTACAGGAAAAAAAAATCATGGCCTTGGTGCAAATTTTGAGAATTGCGATAAAAATAAATGAATCGCGACATAAAATAATCGAAACTATGGACACCATAACTTAGGAATTAAACATAAATCCATGCAGGACAAAAATCTCTTTCCTTAAATGTGCATTCTGCAATATATGAACGACCCCTCATACGATTCTGACAAATTTTCCTACATTCAAAATTATCACATATATATGATTATATAAGATTGTTTAACTTTATTATCTATGATTTACAACTTTATGAAATAAATGTTTTAAATGTGTTTTATTGAAAAATATATACTATTCACATTAATTTTAACATTTTTGTTGACTAAAAAATTTAAAAATAAATTTTAAATAGTAGCTTTGTTTCTTCAAAACAATACGTTTGATGCATTGAATTCTTAAAAGACATTTCAAATTGCTAGCTGCGAATTTTTTCTCTGTTCCTTCATCATTGTAGCTATAAAACAAGTTTTAACCGAAATATAGACAAACATTTAATTAACTTTCGATAATTTGATTTTCTGTTAAATAATACAATACTTTCAATACAGAAATACTTTTTACTTTTAAAACATTTTTGATATTTTTTTTGTAATATTCTTCACGCATTATTACAAAGATTTCTTGAGTTAAAATATAAAATGACGTAATGAAGAAAGGATTTTTCTTGGAACAAAACAATTAACATATAGGAGTATATGATTAAACAATGTATAAAAGTTTTAAAAAGTTAATTTTTTCAATTACCAACAACTATTAGCATTAAAAACTATAATGTAAATGAAAAGATTCTTACTTTAAGTTTGTTTTCAACACGTAAGTTGTAGACTTTTCCTCTCAAATACATTTTCACCTCTCAAATATATATATGCTTAACAAAATTATGCAAGCGCAAAGGCCTCCACTTTAGACCAGAACAATAACTTATCAGCTCATAGAATTTCTTTGCCACCATCCTTGAAAACCTATAACGCAAATGAATGCGGTGGGGGGAACACTTGCCGCCTTATTGTCACGTTCCTTTACTTGTTGATGGCACCAGTCTTCGGGAGACTGTGGGTTTCGGGCAGTGGTCGGAGCCGGTACGTCCTGCTTCAGTGTTGGAAACCCTCAGGACAAGACATGGAGGGCTCTGGCATGGCTCTGGTCGAGGTCTGCACACAATTCAGTTCGGCCTTGCTCTGGTTATCGCAGCAGGTGTTAAATTAAGTACGGACAGGGAATGCGTTTGTTTGTGTGAAGAACTGTCGCTCACTCAATGTACATTTCACGGAACGTGTGTGTTCCTGAAAGTCGGCGTATTTTGTTGCTCTTTTTTGAAAAGGACATATGTGGGTAATTTATCTACTGAAGCAGGACCGAAGGCCTTTCGGCTAAGTCCTACTAAGAGGTCCCCAGCAGGAGGTTAGGAGAAGGACACTAGTGGGGGGGGGGGGGGGGGGGGGGAGAAGAGGCGAGACGCCAACCCAAAACAACTGCCCAACAGCTAGAAAAGGGGGAGGTGGTAAGAGTCTTTGTAGAATAAATGCTTTTATTGAAGGAGATTACCGTAGCTGCTAAATGTTCCTGTTACATGTTGAATAAATAATAACGGAAATTTAAATAAAAATAGAGGTTTTTTTTCTGCATAATGTAAATAAGAGCTTCGAAATTATTGGGGGGGCTCAGCCGCGTTTTCAAAATATTGGGGGGGCTCAGGCCCATGGGCCCAATACAAGTTTACGCCTATGACAACAATGACATTTCGTTTAACCAGCATTTATTGGCATTGATAGGGATTGTTTTACAATATACATTTTTGAGCACAAATTGCTACTTGAATTTCTTGGTGGATCATAGGGGGCGAAGTCCCCTGCTAAATTAAAAACTAAAAAGGGAAAAATAAAATAATCTTTCTAAAAAAAAAAAACGACTTTAAGAAAAATGCGCTAAAAAGTAAAAAATATTTTTTTAATTTTACGGACGTATTAAAAAAATTAATTTTTTAATGTCAATTTAATACTTATTACAACTTTTTTAAGTTGTTGCCAATTTACAAAAATCATACCCAAATTTTGGCACCGATTTCAAACAGCTGTAATAAGTATAAAATTGACATTAAATAATTCTTTTTTTTTCAATGGGTTCGTAAAATTAAAAATTATTTTTTACTTTTTAGCGCATTTTTATTAAAGTCGGTTTTCCTTTTTTTTTAGAAAGATTATTTTATAATAAATATGTTCAGATGATAGTAATACAATAATATTACATTAACTGTTATACAATCAAATACCAGTCACCGTAGCATAGTTATGATATAATCTTATCAAATTGAAAATACTCGGAATATATAATATATCAAGATAGATAGATATCACAAGGCAGCTAGATATATAATTTAGTCAAGCAGTATCACATTTCAATAGGATGTTTGATATTGAGTCGAACATAAATCCGCTTAAGACTATACTATAGGGTATGGGGTGTCTTTTATTTGTCAATAGATGGCACCACTAAAAATTTCTAAGAGGGGAAAAAAGTACAGGATTTTTTCCTGAAAGTCTTCATTTCACTCTAATTTATCCCTATATGTCCGCAGAAGCACGGGCAGAAGTTAGTAATTTATTGCTTCGCCCTCTCCCCGCCTCCTGTCACTTTCACTTGAATGGACGGGAGAAAGATCCCGTCCATTCAAGAAACCCCCCGTACTTTTTACGACCTTCAACAACTGACATGCCCCCACTTGGTCTTTCTCCTACATAACTGTGTTCCGAACATTTTCAAACAAAATAATGTGAATGGAAATGACTAACAATCACACACATGATTTGTTTTACGTTTTCTCTTTTGTTCAGAGCATTACGAGGAGTAATGTGTTTTACTCACTCAATTTTATATTTCATTAAAATTAATAAATATTGAACCTCATCGTTTATCTCCTTGGACCAAAACTAATAGTTATATTACTTGTATATCAATTATCAGTCATTAAAATGTGTACAAAAAATTATTAATGTTTTTATAAATTATCATTAAACTCGAAGATAGGTAATAGGCATAATATAGATGATTGCATCTGATATATGCATTTATAGCGTTATTTTTAAATTGGTTGTTATTGAAGTTTACTCCAAGTTGAAATGTTCTCTATAATTTAATTTTTATTAAAATCGAAGAGTAGAACAATAGAGTCATCCACTGTATCATAAGGTTTGGTACGTGAATTCTTTCTACGCACTGCGTTCTCGTTAAGATCTAGATCTCTCCGCACTTTTCAGTAGATTAGAATTATTGGTATTATTTTGTTCGTCTTGAGCATTTCTTTCAACACGTTTCAATTTATTTTATCACAATTTGACTTTAATGGGATATTTTGGTTCTAAAGTGAAATGTTGGTGATTCTCTTCAATTTAAACAAACGCTCGCCACGATCCGTACCTGACGATTAGAACTGAAGTTACAGCGGTTAAACCGACCAGAGTATGTTCATATTTGGAATAATTTTCCCTCCTACACGGTACAAATGACATGCGGGATGGTAGTGGATTAGTGACTAGCTTGGGAGGCGTCGGCTACTGGCTACGTGATTATCAGTGTTTATCAATCCAAAAATTATTGAAGTTAAGAATTATTGACACATATATTTAGTTATACAAATGTTAAGTTAAATGTACGAACACAACAGAGCATATTTTAAGGAATTTTAACTGGTGGGGCAAATTGAATTCTGCAGAAAGCCGAATCCCAGAAGTTAATGAAAACTTTGTACTTAAAATAGCAAATTTTAAACTAATTTAATTAATTTAGTTTAAAATTATATGTTCTGAAAGAAGTTAGTTAACAAATTTATTTAAAAGAAATTAGCGAATTCATGAAATTTTCTAACGATTCATAAAAGTATTTTTCATTTGTTTTCATAATGCAAATTTTATTAAAAAAAAATTTTAATATTTTTTTTAAAAAAACTAGTGTTTTGTATTTAAAAAATTATATTTCCTACATTTCCGCCATTTTATTTCACACAAATGTAAAGTTTTAAATCTATAGTATATATACATCTAAATCCGTATACTTAGGTAAATTTTAGACTAGTACCCGAGCATATTACAAACAAAATGGGCATTAATAACATTACATTAATAAGTAGCATTTACTTTATAAGGTGAACAATAATATTCTATTTATTTGTATTCGAAAAATATTTTATTTTACAGCACAAAAATGTAGAAAAATAAGTAGTTTTAAATTTTTAAAAAACATAATACTTTCTTAAAACTTGTTATCGTTTCTGAAAAATGTTTTTATATAATCTCTGCTTTTGTAAATTGCTGCTCCGACAACTTTTGTCGCCGTTCCTTCAGCTGCAGAAATTTTAGCACTGTGACGGTGATTGAAAAATGCTGTTCCTTTTCCATTTAAGACTATGATGAGTCTCTTATTAATTGTTTCGAGCTTATCTGACTGCCTATATCTGACATCAACATGTTGAAGCTGGAAATTATCATTTCCACTTGCATGGAATGTGGTGCGACCAAGAGTTAAAATTACATGAATGGCACTTCTCTTTCGAACTCCCCTTCCCTTAAAGCCCACATTTTTTGAAAATATTAAATAATTCTTTTTCAAGATTAAGACAAATAAATTATTCTGGTGGGGAAATAGAAGTTTATTATGAATCCATACACATAGATAATGGGGTGGTTCAAATCCCTCCCATTGAAAGACAAGAAAAAAATTCAAAAAATCGAATTAAAGTAAAAATCATAAAAATACTTTAAAAAAATAGAAACATTTCAATTTCTAGTATAGTACTCCTTGTTGAGTTGCATGACGGAAAACCTGTTATTTCCCTGGGGTCTTACCTAGTTTTCAAAAGGCTTCAAAAACTTGTTTAGTAGTCATTTTTATCCCAAACTAAGTCTAACATGACGTCATCGTGTTGCATTATCTAGCATTTGAATTTCGGCGACAAAGGAAAAGGTCGTCAGACGGGATCTATATATTATTTTAAACAAGGAATCTTAGAGTTTGTATTTGTTCTCTAAATTAATTTTGTATTTAGTGGCGATATTTACTAATTTTTAAAAAGAGTTCATGACTGATATTGGTAACAATTTTATGAAAAATAAATTATAACTGTTGTTGTTTCAATACTTATATTCTAACATATTTACGTTTACTTGAATAAAAATTAATAAGTTAAAAAAATGAGGGGGGTAGTTTTTTTTTTGGGGGGGGGGGATAAGTTAATCAGTCACTGAACCACCCCCATGGAAAATTTATACCTACGTGCCTGTGTGAATCAGAGTTATTTGAGATTTATAATAGTATTATTTAAAAGAAAAGTATGGGAAGCTTTGCCGTTTTCATCGAAGCATGCACATCTAAAATAAAAATCTAAGATAAGTAGTTGAATAAAAAAAACTAGTATTAAATGGCATTTACAAAAGTTTTGACTTTTTTTGCATTGTTTTGCAGTAATTTATTTTTTTAATCAAACGTACAGACACTTTTTTATTTCTACCAAACTTTATTAAAGTTACTCATATATTTCATGTAACCTACGCATAAACCTAAGCTCCCCTCCCCCCCCCCCCCCCCCCCCCCACGCCTTTTTCACAACCATACACGAACGGACATTCTTTAAAATTTATTACTCAAACCAAAGTTTCCTTTCAACTTTTATGAAAGATAACATGTAAAAATAATAGAAAACACTTACTTATTTTTTGAAAATAAAATCAATACTCCTATCAAACTTGCGAATCGGTCAATTTTAATATTAATTTAAGTAAAGAAACAACAACACACGTGCAAACTTATCGAAAACTGTTTCCGTTTGGAGAGATTCTTTACCGTTTTCCGTTATTAACCTCCACCCGCCTCGTGGAGGTTAATAATTCTGAAATTATCGTTTTCCTCCACCCCGCCTCGCCGATTCAGCAATGAACCAATCATTTATTTGAAATCCCTAGTACAGCTAATTTGAAAAAATCCTTTTGCGCTAAGTTTGTGTCGTCACATCCTCCATTTTAGCGTGCTGGGGAAGTCATACTACGTAAGGTTGCCATGGCAACGATGCAGCCGATTTCGAACTTCGCTTTTTAGCTGCAATTTTGATTGAATGGAGTTTTTGTTTTTCTTCTCCTGAATTTGTGCATTACGGAAACACGCTTGCTATTTATCGGAGATTTTTTTTACTTAGAGTTGAAATTTAATCTCCATTTCCAATTCTAATCTTCATTTAAGAAAATTAGTAAAATATATAATTTTAGTTTTAAAATATAATAAAATTAGGTGCAGCCCGGCTGTACTTGCTGTAGTGGGCGAGCCGCCACTGCATTTCACTCTTTATTTTACCAAACAAACTTTGAAATTAATTATTAAAAAGGATTAATATCAATGTTTTAAAAGTAAATATCAGCATTTTTTCTACAAAGTTTTGCTAAGTCATGCAACCACTGAGTTCCTTGTTACGCCACAGCCAAGTATGATAACCACTTTTCCCCTAAGGGTGCGGGACCTAATAAATCAACGGTCCCGGATTTGGGGTGTTTTATTTTAAATTAAACGTAAATGTGTTTTAGTATTATTGGGTAGAATTTTTTATTTGTTAAATTGTTTTTTTCACTCATGTGGCATGAAGAACAAGGTAAAGTAGAGTTTACTATCGTGAATACGTTCTGCAGATTTTTACCATATTAATTCTTTGTAGCCTCTCTCTGAGAAGAATGCAAACATCATAAAATGAAACAATTTAAGAAATCAGTATTTATAAAATTTTTATTTATGAAATTCAAAATTATAAAGGTTTCATTTAGTATTTCTCAGTCAGTGGCTAGCCTGGAGAAGGGTCGATGGGGTTGGGCACACTTTGAAATTTATATTGGAGATACAAAAGCATCAAAATTTTCCTCACATTGTTATTTCATTACATTTTAAACAAAATATAATAATTTTCATTTTGTGTTTTTTTACGAATTGCTTTATACCAAAATCTCATCGTCATATTCTTTTACACTCGCTACCTTCTATAATTATATATAAATCAGAAATACACATAAATAACTTATGCAATACTACAACCTTGAGAGGTTTTTTTTTAGTTATTATTAAACCTTTTTTATATTCTCGTATATTCTTTCTACAAGACCAAATCATTTATACAAATTTAAGGTAACATTCGTATGTAAACAATTAAAGTATCGCAGCTAATTTTTACTAATTAATGATAATTTTGATTAATTATCACTTGGATAAGTAATTAAAGTATATTCTTTCTTTGACTTGCTTGGATAGGATCCTCTTTAAATTAAATACTGGCTACGCTATCTGCTCACACGCAACTTATGCCGATGCCTCTATGATGGAATTGGAACACCATGACTATAGTTTCTTACAACGGACACTTCAAGGTCGCTGTGCAAAGGAGAGAAAGTGGAAAAAGCGAAGCTGGCGGTCTGTCAATAAACGGCTTCTGTTCCTTCCCCTCTTGCATTTTGACTGAGTTGCCCCCCTCCCAGCTCCCAGCAACACGGCCATATGCAGGTTTCAGCCCTAAATTGGGGGGGGGGGGGCCTCTGAAACCCCCCCCCCCTTTTGCAAGTGGGGATTTTGGGGGTAATATACCAACCCTTGGGCTCTGAGGAATATCCTTCCTCCCTGTCCACTTGGCTCTGTCTCTTCTCAACAATCGCCGTTGAGAAAAATAAAAAGTCGCTAAGAATAATGATGGGTTTGTAGGTGTAAAAATTAATGCTAATTTATAATTAATGCTCATACTAAATTACTTTGCGATTATAAACAAAAAAAAATAATAATGGCTTATGAGAAGTTGAAGTATGAATCTCATTTAAAACACAAAACTACCTGGATAGTCGCTTTTCAAGAAGTCATTGGCAATATAATATTTCAATTCTTTAAAAAAAATACATTGTCTACTCCACAGTGTAAAACATTTATATGATTTTAATAGAGTTGGTTTTGGCACTAAATGTGATTCATGTATTAAATATTAGTACGGTAAGTTATATCAGCAGACTAAGTTGCTATAAAAATACGTTTTAACTAAAATCCAAATTCTTTATTACCGAATACTTCCTGTATTAATAAAAGCATCATTTTGAAAGTTGATAATTGGGGTTCCAATGCATATCATTGTGTCAATTTTTTTTTTCAAATACACAGTTACAAATACTACATTTTATTTGAATAGTTCGTTAAGTAAAAAATTTGCAATGTTTTATTCTTTTCATTGAAAATTAAAAATAGGGATAATTACCTATCAAACAAGAGAAAATTGGTGTCAGTCTTGCTATTTTTCATATCGTTAGTGTCGGTATGGTCACCCTAAAAGCATAACAAAGTTCTTCTATCCTAATATCCCATTTAGCTGATTTTAAAGTCAAAAGGAAAAAAGCATAATACACTAATTTTATCTGTTGCATTCTCATTTTACGCATCGTTCACTAATGATCGCGGGACTGTGCGGTGACACGCATCGCACCCCCACACTGATAGGGTGGGTAGTTCTATAAAGCGCAAACCGTCATCTTTACAAGTACTAAATAAATTTCACTTCAAATATTATTTTGCTGCTAAATGTAATTCATGTATTCATTAATATGTATATATTCATTAATACGATGCGATATGTGGAGCGTGCATGTGTGCAAAATCAAACATTTGAAAAAATATAAAAAATGAGATAAATGCATTAAATTTTATGAAAAAAAGATTACCTCTATCTGTTTTAGCAACAATAAAAAATAATAAATTCATATATCCAAATACACATTTCCATTTAAAAGTTGGAAATCCGGAAACCCATAGAAATGCATTAGCAGCAGCCTAACTAAGTCGATTTAAAAGTACGTTTTCAATAAAATGCGCAACGTTATGAAAATTTAAAAAGGGGTTTCTAATGCATATAATTGTGTTTTGTTTAAACGCATAAATGTCAATTATAATTTTTTTTTGTTTAAAACGAATAAACATTAAAAAATACCTTTAAAAAAATCTCAGAAAAAAACGTATTGATAATAAGATAATAGCTGCACTGCCCACTTTAGATCTCTCGTTAACCACGAATGAGTTCATAGACCACAGGTTGGGATTGAAATCGGGGACAAGGCACAGAGCAGTGGCACAGAGGGGCAATACAAAAAAGAGAGAGAGAGAGAATAAAAAAGAAACTCTGCTGTCACCCCCTCTGCCCCTCCCCTTTCGTGTCCCCCTCCTCTTTCGCAAAATTTATTGCGCGACCTATCACCTGGAACGCAGGGGGGTCTGGGAGACTAATTCTTCCCTCAAGTAAATCCCTATATGGAGGAGGGCGCCACCGTACAATGGTTAAATACTTCAAAAAACTTTCTCGACATCTTACAATTAAATTGCTCCTAACTTGAGTCCAAATTAACTTTTTAAGATGGATTTTGCAGCAATTTATAAAAAAATGTTTTCAAAATGGGTTTATTGTTTTTTTTTTTTTTAATATAATATTTTAGACATTTTTAAAATTAGTTTAAATTGCAGCACTATCTTTCTTTAATTTAAACAAATAAATAATGAACTACAGAAAAAATTATGATAATAACGATTTAGAGAACCTCTTGGACTTCAATATGCAAGAAACCGCGAGTTAATTACCTAAAAATTAAAGTCAGTAGAAGGCATATAGTGTCCCATAGAGATAACATTACGGGCGATTTTCGGCAACCTGGACTAGCACTTCCCCTTAACATTAAAACCAAGGCAAGTTACACAATTTAAGCACTTTTATCTCAAAACTCTGTTTTGAACAACTATTTTAAGTGCGTCAGATCGCTTTGTTAAGATGGCTTGAACAGAAGCTGATATTGGCATTATTTAGAATGTACGATTACTTCAATTTGAGTACGTCATCGCTCATTTACGATGCAATTGTACTCAAAGGAAAACGAGTATGTTCAGGTACTCATTTTTAAGTATTTTTGTGTTTACAGTGCAGATCTACCATATAGTCAAGTAGTGTGGGTCATAGTTCAAAAGGATGCCAAATAATGAGATGAACATAAACCCACTTAACATTAAAACCAATGCAAGTTACACAATGTATACGCTTTTATCTAAAAACTGTGTTTGAACAACTACTTTAAGTGCGTCAGATCGCTTTGTTAAGATGTCTTGAACAGAAACTGATAGCATTATTTAGAATGTTCGATTACTTCAATTTGAATACATCATCGCTCATTTACGATGCAATTGCACTCAAAGGAAAACGAGTATGTTTAGGTACTCATTTTTAAGTACATTTCTTTTCACAGTGTAGATCTATCATTTAGTCAAGTAGTGTGGGTCATAGTTCAAAAGGATGCCAAATAATGAGATGAACATAAACCCACTTAACATTAAAACCAAGGCAAGTTACAAAATTTGGTACTTTGGGATTTTCCCGTCGACCTGCCAACGCTCGCCAAATCCTTTGGCGCTAGTTTTTCCATGAAAAAAAAAATTCCGAAATAAACATTGTAAACACAATAAATTTATCAAATCATAATAATAAACAAATAATAAATAAATAATAATAACCATATACATTATTATATAAATCATTTTGGCGGCCAAAAATACCTATTGGCGATAATATCGGGTTTGGCGATAATATTGGGTTTGGCGAAAATGGTCGACGGGATAATCCCAAAGTACCCAAAATTTATACGCTTTTATCTCAAAACTCTGTTTTTGGACTTATACCGGTTGGCGACCAAGCTACCCATACATTTACTCCAAAGAGTTTACAAATAATGTAAGGAACGTGTTGCGGAATATTAATTACCCAAGCATGACAGTTTCCTTTTCGCCATCTTCCAGCAATATCCGTTTTTCCGTTGTCGCCGGTATCCAACTCGGATCCAGACACCCACCCCCATTTCCTTCCACACACACTTCACTGAATCGAGTCGTTTCGGAGCCATTTCAATGTCGCCAAATTGATTGCAGAAGTTCCTGCTTCCACTTGTTATCCTGTTTCAACAATTAGGTTTCCATTGCATTTAAAACTTTGAAAGCAATGGCATGGGTTTATTGTGTTAGTGTGTGTAAAATACAGAGCGGCGGTGGAAATTCGGTGCTGTAGATTAAAACTTGATGGAAATGCTGGAAACGTAATTGAGTGCAGTCGAATTAGTGAAGTGGAATCCTTTTCTGTAATTCTATTGTAAATATTCTCATAATCCGTTGATGAATATGCGGTGCCTTTTGGGACATTTGACCTTTTGATGGTGTTGTACTTTTAACAAAAGTATCGGATTGGATTAAACACATTTTCCAATTTCTAAAGTAGCAATTGATTATTGTTTAACGCTGGTGTATTGATGCTTGTATCAACTTTTAAAGGTTTGTGATACAATGTGCACAATTTTTAATGCAATTCTATTGAATGTGTTAATCTAATTTGAAGATGTAATGTATTTCGGCAGCCGTTGTATGTTATCGGCCAAGCTATTGTTGACTCTATCAGAAGGTTAGTTTTAAAATAATAAATAAGTTGATGAATGTCATAGTATTTAGAAAACAAATAACATGTAATGATGGCAGTATAACAGTTAAGGATTTACATATAAATGTAAATTAAAAGCATTACAATTTTGATCATGAGCAAGCGAGACACGCGTGTGGTTATGTTGGCTGCTAGTCTAGGAATGTTTCTGTTGAGTCAGTGTTCATCGGAACCGGCTGCTCCTTTCAAGGGTCTCAATGATTACATTCTCAAATTTTTCATGGGTTATAAACATTAAATACGTGGATATGCTTTCTGTAAATTGCTTTAGACAGAAAGAAAGGTGAACGAACTGCAGTGTCACATAAACATGACTCAGGAGTTAACATAAACAACATTTACTTTACGCTAATGTTATTTACCACAATTTGTTTAATCTCAGTAGAAAAGGACAAACCTTAAACTTCCACATTCTGGCCGTCAAAACCGAACCAACGGCTTTCTATGAAGAATTCGGGGTTTTAACATAGGGCGCTGGCATTCGTAGTGAAGGGTACTGTCAACCGGGTAACTTTTCCAAGTCGGTTTTAGAAAAAGATTATATTTGGTGCCCTGCCAAGTTCTTGCACCAACCAATTTAATGTCTTCTTTGTGCCATGAAAACTTTGGCGCCCCTATTGGCTGGTTTAAATACACGGCGCCATATTTTTGGTATCCTGTCAAGTTCATTAACCAACAAATCATTCAATGTCTTCTTTGTGCGATGAAACCATTGACGCCATTATTGACTGGTGCAAAAACATGGCGCCATATTTTTGGAATTCTGAAAAGTTCATGAACCAACAAATCATTCAATGTCTTCTTTGTGCGATGAAAACATTGACGCCCTTATTGACAGGTGCAAAAACATTCTCTGTGCAATGAAAACATTGGCTCCCTTATTTTCCGGTTTAAAAAAAACATGGCGCCATATTTTTGGTATCCTGTCAAGTTCTTGCACCTACAAATCATTCAACGTCTTCACTGTGTGATGAAAACATTAGCACCCCTATTGGCTGGTTCAGGAGCTTGGCACGGTGTCATAATAACATAATATTTTTCAAAAGACGGCAAAACATTCCCGGTTAACGTTACTTTAAAAGGTTTACGGATACATTAAAATGTGTTACGGATACATAAAAAAGTGTGACGGGTACATTAAAAGGTGTGACGGGTACATCAAAAGATGTGACGGGGACATTAAAAGGTGTGACGGGTACATTAAAAGATGTGACGATACATAAAAAAGTGTGACGGGTACATTAAAAGGTGTGACTAGTACATTAACAGGTGTGAAGGGTACATCAAAATATGTGACGGGGACATTAAAAGGTTTGACGGGTACATTAAAAGATGTGACGGGTACATTAAAATGTGTTACGGGTACATTAAAAGGTGTGACGGTTACAAAGAATGTTCACTTTCGAACTCCGTACATGAAGTTTAGACAGAGAAATAAAATAAATTGATTAGTGTTAAGATTTTGATGCCGTGGTTTTGCAGATTTTACACATTTTGAAGGTTCTTAAATTAAAAAAAAATAGAAGCTTTTAAAATACAATCGTATAAATGTGGACATGTTTCCCATCATTCGAGTAACGGTATATCACTCTTTTATTGCAGATAACAAAGAGAAATTCATGCTTTACCTCACCCTCATCCTCAGCATCGCTGTCATCTCCGCTCTCGCAGTCCTGGCCACCAGATTCTACTGCCTTCGCTCCAGACGACTCCGGCAAGCGGGGGAGATCGAAGCTCAAAAGAAGTCTCCCATCCCGACCACCCCACCAGGGGGCGAGGGGGGCATCAGCCCCTTCGGAAACCCCCCTGACTCCTTCGAAGACCCCCCAGGGGGAGTAGAGATTGTGATGTTCACTCCGAGGTCTTCGTTCAAGAAGGCCCTGCCCATTGAGGAGGATGACTGTAGCTTTCCCAGGGCTCCTGTTGCAGCTCATAACAATTACTATTACAGTTAGCGATTGCTGACTTTTTCGTAGATTATTTTTAAATGAATCACGTGATGACATTCGTGATTGATTGGCATTTCGCATTGGTTGAATGATCCTTGATTGAATGGTGATATCCAATGATGTGAAAGAAGTATAGTCTGGCTTCCAGATCAATTGGCGGATAGGTCACGCCCCTTTGAGCTGCTTCCGACGAATCAGCAGATGAGTTTGGACGAATTGACCAATGGTGTTATCTAAAACTTGTAAACAATATGACGTCACAGCGGTCATTTAACCGACTATAATTAATTTTGATTGGGAGGTTAATGTCGACGCATACGTTGTTTATTGTGGCAATTGAAAGGGTAATATACGACATCTTTGTCGCATAAGAAGTTTATTAATACATAATTAATTTCGTTGAAGATCAAGTGAAAGATAATATATGTCAATATTGTCACGTAAGAAGTTTATAATGTCGTTGAAGAATTCGGGATATTCAAATATGTTTGACTTTGAAAGATTTCGAAACAGCGTTTGTTGGCTTTAAGAAGTTATGGCCTACACCAATTGTATTGTAAGGCTATTAGATTTGTTGTTATTATTGACATGTTCTTGGATTATTGGTGACATGTAAAAGTATTGTGAAGACTTTGGTGTTGATTATGTTTATGACAAAAAATTACATTGACTGATTTCTTTGGACTAATAAAAGTTTAAAGACTATTAAAATAATTTTCGAATTAATGCTGATGCAAAAAATATTCCTTTTGATGAAAACTATCCTTGATGCCTTTTAGATAACAATGGTAGCAGCCATTGGCGTAAACTTGTATTGGGTCCATGGGTCCGGGTCCCCTAATATTATGAAAATCTGGCTTCATTTCTCTAAATTTAATGGGTTTTATTAAAAATTAGAGCCATGAAAAATATTCATTTTGATTAAAACTATCCTTGATGCATTTTAGGTAACAATCATAGCAGTCATTGGAGTAAACTTGTATTGGGCCCATGGGCCTCCTAATATTGTGAAAAACTGGCTTACTTTCTCTAAATTTATTGGGCTTTATTAAAATATATTTTAATAATAATTTTGGATTTGGATTTGGAATAATTTTGAAAAAATTACGCCTCTGATAGCAGCAAAACAATTCTGAAATAAGGATTGAAGATGGATTAATACAAATGACGCAAGGTTTGTAAGGCCAATGTTGTTACTACGTTGTCAAGGATTCTTGACGAATATGTATTCTTTGTAAATATGGAAGGTACGTGATCTTTTTGTAAATATTGGATCATACATTTTCATTTTAAAGCCTTAACTAAATGGAATACATTTTTGGTTCAGTTTCCTCTATAGTTTTAACTTTATAAGTCATAGACAGACTGAATAAAATCCTTTTATTTAAAAGTTCAGAGTACGGAACACAAGACACTCGTATTATTTTAATTTAAACTGCACAATTGAAAATATTAAAGTTTCCGTACCAGTTAATTTATCCCAATTAACTGAATTAACTGAGATAATTGTATTTCTACCAATAGTACGTGCTATATTATGTTGATTTTTTACATGGTTAAATACATATAAATTGAGTGATTAATATAATAACTCTAAGGCATACTTTCATCGTCAGAACTTATTAAAAAATAATTTATTTTCCTTATATTGTAACTTTATTTCATGAAAAAGTATTTCTAATATTAATAAACAGTTTGGACCAATTGAATATGTCCCTTTCTATTTATAAAAACAACATACATGTAATATTAATTAATTAATTAATTAATTAAATTAAACTGGACCTATCACTAATTATATCAATTCTAACTATGATACACTGTAAAAATAAAGGTGTTTAAAAATGAGTATATGAACATAGTAGTTTTTCTTTGATTATAATTACATCTTAAATGAGCGATGACGTACTTAAATGTAAATCATCATACTTTCACAAAAATGAGCAGTGTGATTTAATATTGATAATTAGCTTGATAACCAGCTTCTTTTCGAGCCATCTTAACAAAGCAACCTGGCAAGCTTAAAATCTTTGTTCAGAAGATGGTTTTCCACATTATTTGATGTCGATTGCTTAAAAGGAAACTGAGTTATTACAATTCAGTAATCTTACTTCTCATTCTTTTGACACACCTTTTAACATTATTTATATTTATAACTTCTTCACGTCGCCCTGGTTGTTTGATGGATAAGGCTCTGGTCAGCGATGCCTGCAGATCTGGGTTCGATTCCCGGTAAGCCTTAGCTGTAACAGTCACATTTATTGAAAGTGATTTGTGAAGGCAACCTATGTAGGCTAGCATCTGCTCTTTCATTCATTTTTATCCATTGTACTCATTTTTAAGAAAATGTCTATTTCAAAATTGAAACTTATGCATTCGGCGCCATGATAACCATCGAATGTATTCAAAAATGAGTACATTATACTTATTTTTGAATACCAATTTTGAAAGTGTAGTTGTGCATTTTGTATATTATAAAAATATGTTAATTGATTAAATGCAATATTGTGCAGCAGTGGCGGCGATTGGGTGCTAAAAGTGAGGGGGCAATATCAAATTGAACAAAATTTTTTACTAAAACATTTTTTTTTTTTTTTTTAATTTTCTATGCGCAAGTAGTAATCAAGGTTGTAAATTTTATTTCTAAATATTCGAGGGTCAATTTTTTTTTTTTGACCTATTCAATTTTTGAAAGAAATTAATATTAGGTATGACCAGTTACAGTTAAAAAAAATCCCGCAATTTTGTTTTTGTTGTTAAATTTTGTAATAAATTGACTTATTTTTTTTATAAAGATTAAATAAGAAAAATCTGGATAAATAAGAAAATCTGGAAGTGTTACTTAACTTACTATAACTATATACTGTTTGTTGAACAGTAACCTATAATAAATATTCTACACCTGGTCTTCGTAAACCAGTAACTTGAAAATGGCAAATACTAAAATACCAATTAATAAGCATACATGTTCATTTTAAAATCAATTCATTCAAAAATAACAGCAAATGCATTATCTGCATTAATAATCAAAATCATAATTAATTAATCAAATATATTATGCAATTTCAAAATTTTATCACATTACATTGAAATGTTTGAATATTTCTTTAATTAATAGATATTTTTTAGAGAAACATGAAATTTATCATTTATTATTTAGCTTTTTTTTACTGTTTCCATGACAACGTTCGTACAAATTCTACCTGCTATTTGAGAAAACTTTGAAATTATTAATTATTCTAACTATATTTTAACCACTCTTTGGTCTATTCAATTTGGCAATTAAAATATTTAAACTAAAGTTTTGTAATTAATAATGCAAGTTGGTGCAAGTCATGTCAGTAGCTTGGTTTCTGGCATTCAGTTGATTCATTAATTTACAGTCTGCAGGAAGTCAATGAATTTCACTTTAATATGCAATATTTGTTAATCAATTTAAGCAACATCTGAATGTTTATTACCGACAAGTGGTAATATTTAGCATTCTAACGTAATTAATTTGGTGATTTAAATTTTCTGTGCACCTACATTTATATTTTAAATTATCCACGCCTCACTTTAAAAAAAATTTTTAAAAATGAGTAAGGACTCATTTTTGAGTACATGCAGGGATCTGTTTTAAGTATATTTAGTTTTAAATTCTAAATGATATGCACATATGTACTAATTTTTGAGACATGCAAGAATCATTTGTTGGTATATTCGTATATATATATATATATATATATATATATATATATATATATATATTCTATATATATATATATATATATATTCTATATATATATATATATATATATATATATATATATATATATATATATATATATATATATATATATATATATATATATATATATATATATATATATATATATATATATATATATATATATATATATATATATATATATATATATATATATATATATATATATATATATATATATATATACCGAGTTTCTCCAACTCAATTATTTTACATCCTATTATCTTAGTACACCTATTTAACATTTCTTCTGTTCATAACTTCAACATATCGCCCTGGTAGTACAACGGATAAGGCACTGGATTGCGGTGCATGAGGACTCGGGTTTGATTCCTGGTAAGTCGGTTGTAATTGTCGATATTTATTGAAAGTGATTTAGGAAGACAGCCTATGAAAGCAAGCAACTGCTCTTCTATTCATTTGCGAGTACATGACTTTTTCAAAAATAAAACTTATGTATTCGGAGTTATGATAAGAGTAGAATGTACTCAAAAATGAGTACATTTTACTTAAGTTTTGAGTACCTTGTTTTAACAGCATAATATCTCAAAAATGGATGACAGTTTAAAAGCGAATAAAAATTAGGTATGCTTTGTTTTGCGAAGGCCGCATTGTTTAAGGTGTTTTACTTGGGGTTGTATAGAACTCGCTAAATGCTTCAAAATTTTTTGACTGAACGTTGATGATATGGTTCGATAGAATACGAACTTTTAGGACATAATCTGCAATAAAACAAAAATCGCCAAATTCGGAATCATGCTCTTAAAGTACAGAAATAATATTTTTTCTTTCTCTCGAGTTTACTCTATAGATTGTTTGATGTAATCGTTATCCCTGTTCATACTGTTTCTTTTTTTTTTTTAACTGAAATTGTTGCAAAAGAAATCTTTAAATAAATGCTTTTGATAAAATAATATTATTAAATAAAACAATATATTTACTGAACTACCGTTATTTTAGTTCTTTAAATTTATTTATTAAAATTTAGTTTTTTTTTAAATTTAAATACGTACAGTTCTGGTATTGGAAATCTTGTATGTCCGTTGTAAACAGGACATGTAATTTAAATCCGTTTGAACGACGTTCATTAGAACCAGGCCGAAGGTAATATACATGGTCTGTGGGACGTAGGGGGAACAATGCTCAAGACCAGTGACGAAACAAACCAGTGGCATCACTGAAGTGACAAGTTCCTCTGGTACTGCGCCAAGAAAATAGAAAACGTCTAATAATTATTCGTGTTTTTCTTAATAGAAACCCAAAATTTTCTAAATAATTATATCATAAAAAATATGCAATTAATGACTAAAAATGCGGCATATTTTAAGATGGAAAAAAGGTGCTTATGCGTGTTATATTAGACAAGCGGGTCGGTTCTTGCAGGTAAATGCTATAGCAGGCCAACCCGAGGCGAGGACAGAATAAATTCTAGCCTAGCCTTTCTGTATGTGTACAGAGCCAGAGACGGAGTGGTATTCAAAAACGATCCGAAAAAATATTAAATTTCGGCCACCAAAATATTTTTTAAACTGATGTTTGTTATCAAAATAATGTGTCCATAATTTGAAAACAAAATAATATCAAAATTAAGCTATTTATAAAAAATTTATTAATATTTTTTTTAAAAATATGAATATTTTAAAAAAAATAAGCATATTTAAAAACAATAATGAATATTTTAGTAATAATGAATATTTTAGTAATAATGAATATTTTAGTAATAATGAATATTTTAGTAATAATGAATATTTTAGTAATAATGAATATTTTAGTAATAATGAATATTTTAGTAATAATGAATATTTTAGTAATAATGAATATTTTAGTAATAATGAATATTTTAGTAATAATGAATATTTTAGTAATAATGAATATTTAATTATCTTATTTGAATTTTATTAAAATAGCATTATAAATAATGCTCTTAAATTCTCTCTTCAGAAACGCGCCTAAAATAATAACTAGACAAAATTATTATTTTAAAAAGCTAATATGTTAAAAATGAAATTATAAAATAAAAAAATACTTCCGCTCATATAAACTTGAAACTAAAATTCATATTTTTGCGATAGTAATAAACAACCGGTCGCTTGGAGCGCTTAAGTAAGGACGGCGCCAAATTTTAGTGACAAGGGGAAATTCTACATGTGTCAGAACTTTCTTCGACTAGCACCTCCCCCCCCCTTCCATCTCCCCCCCCTCCCCCTCAACTCATTGCCACATTTCCCTACCCTATCTCCAAATTCACGGAGAAATCCCTTGTTATTGAATCATTGCAGGACCGAAGATGAATGGTTAAGCTGGTTGACGAGGCCCACATTTCTCTTCACAGAGGTAGGTCTTTTATCCACAAAGGATGATACTTCGTGAGTTATGAGTGCATACTGCAGCCAAAATCAACATCCCCATTCAGGCGGTGAAAACTCAAATAGGGGAATTAACAATCTGCCTAGTCAATACGTCCCACTATCCTCTACACGACTGTAGGTAATTTAAACTCATAGCCTGATCCGCCATTAATTCCGTGAAGTTATGAGGGTGACATTTCCCCTATGCGGTTTAAAGGCTAGAGGGCGGTGGAATGGGTTGACAATAGACCTGGTTGATACGGCCCACATTCCTCTACATGATGGTTCGTTATTTATCTCAATAGAAGGATCCCACAGGGAGTTATGGGGGCGGAAACGTATACTGCAGTTGCGAACGACTCCCAACCGTCCCCCACGTGGCACTAATTTCAGAGGAAGGGAATGGGCTTGTGTCCATCACCTGTAGTAGGAGGAGAAGAAGAAGGCGGGTTTGTATTATATATATATTTTTAAAAAGTGCAATATTAAAAAAGTGAAGGGGTAACCGCCCCTAATCGCCGCCACTGTGAATATCCAATATTTTTTTCTTATTTGAGTTGGTTTTCAAAATTTCGAGTAAACTAACGAGTTTTAAATTTTTGAAAAACAGAAAAATAACTTGTTCCTCCTCCCACAAACAAACAAGATAATGGTTTTAAAATTAGTCGAGAGTGTGTACTTTGTAAACAATATCTCAAGAACGGTATACAAGTTAACCTTATATATGGGACGTGACAGCAATTTTCAAGTCAAAATCGAAAACAACTGTAACATTTTTATTTAAAAAAGCTAAGATGTTGAAAATATAATTATTAAAAAAAAAATACTTCTGCTCATATAAACTTAAAACTAAAAAACAACCATGAACGAAAATTCATATTTTTTAATTTAAATGCCATTTTGCTTGGAAAATCATATGCTTATCCCTCTTCTCTGGGTGCAATGCATAAGTAATGTCACAACAGATACGTCACAAACCGGTTTGTCTCATTTTCTTTCGCGGCTGTCGGCATTGCGATAGACCAAAGAGGGGGAACCAGCCATTGTCTCTATTCTATGGACCTACAGCAGAACCACATTATAACAAACATCACTTATAATGCACAGTTAAAAAAATTGTAATATTAATTAAGGATGCTTATTTTTAATTGAAAAGTTTATATTTTAAATCAAGTTATTAAACATCCAGTTGAATTTCGGACTTAAAAGAAACATCTACATTTCTAAAGCCGGCGCCACATATGCGGTATTCGCCGAATATCGAGCGACTCGCCTTAACCCGAGCGACTCGCCATAACCCGAGCGATTTACTATTACTTGCTCGGATTACAAAAACCTGAGCAACTCGGCTTCTTGCGAGTATACTTGCCGATTTCAGAACATTTATTCGCAGTAGGAAGCAATAGTTTTATGATGGAAAAATATTCTATTTTATTAACAGATTTGTACAATATAAATATATTTTAATACTTTTATGTTCTATAAAAACATATTTTTAATTTGTGATAATTACAATGAATTTTTTTTTACATTAGAAATCAGTTGTTTTTATTTGTCTTACATTTTCATTATGCTCATAGCCATTTGCGAGTGCAATATTTTATTATTATTTTCATAGATTCCAGAACGCCATGCACATGGAGATTCCTTGAAACCGTTGAAATTTTATAGCATAGAATATTGAAAATTTACAAGAAACAGTGTATCCTAATTTCGTTTGTACACTTAAAAATGATTTAATTTTCAGTTCTGGAATATATATTTTCCATCTCAATATATTTGTTTTAGCGATAACGATAATAAAAAACAAACGATAATCAGTTCGAAAAACTTTTAGTGTTCCCGCAAAATTTTTCACCGAATATTTCGCATTTTGACAATTGAATTTGTATGCTACATATAAAAAATTCTGTAGTGTCAATCCATTTTTTAACTAAGTGTAAATAATGGACTTTATGCACGTTGACGTTGTCTTGGGGATCTGATTTTATTCCGTATCTTTTAACATATTGAAATTATCGTTTGCTTTTTTCTTAGCCAATGTACTAACGATTATTTGTTTACAAGATATAATATCGACAGCAGGTCAATATAGAGTTCATTAAAAAAATTATATTAATATTCGACAGTGAATACTATTCACAATTTGATGTCGAGATTAAATGTATGAAGATTGACACTTTTCTGTTCTTTATCCATTTTCGGAAAAAGTTCTATCGTTATTACTGTTTTATTGGTATTTTAGCAATATGGCCCGGCGTTACTCGTAGTAAAAGTTGCGCGATTTTTGTGTTTGTTAGCGTAGCCACCGCATTTCACTCTCTGTGCACTGTGTAAAATAAACTTTATCAAAATCTAGATTTATTCAATTTTTTTAGTAGTTTTCGAAATACCTAATCCTAGTACTTTTTTTTTTAATTTTTACGTTCATGACTTTACATGCTATTGCGATTGATATTTAAAGTGATGTTTTTGTAAGAAAAAAAAATTATATTAAAATTCCTAAAATGTAAGGATTAATAAAGCTTTTACGAATATAGCCGTGTAATATCATTTCGATAAAAATAAAGTATTCAGCAACAATAAAAGTAAAATACTTGGCATTGTTGCTTCAATGTCAATGGTGTTGAAAACTTATATATTTTTTAAACGTTTCAAATTATTTGTATAAAAATTAACCAGTGGGGTGCCAGCTCAGGTGTTGTCGATGTCATTTGACCACGGCTCACAATGACAAAAACAGTGTTCCAGAATATTTCTATGGTGATAGAACCCGAACCGTCGCTCGTAGTTTATTCTGTAACTTTAGTGCGACGTCAATTAACCAAACATATCTTATATAGATTTGAAATTGACATATTAAGTAATACCTATAACTAATATCTAAATAAGGTTCGTTTATCAATGGAAACCTCGCTAACAGAGGAAGATATGCAAACTGCTACGCCGCGTATCTTCCACGTCCGCTCTCCGTACGTGCTTTGCTTTAGTTCAAGATTTTACACGAATCCTCGCCAAATTTCCTTTTATAACAATCGCGCTTCATTTTACTATGTTATAGTATCAGAATGTATCACCTTAAAGAATAACTTGTTTTAAAACTGTTTCACATCAAAACAACATTTTATTTTTCAACTCAAGATTCTTCAAAAAGTTTAAAACAATGACATTTCATTTCGAGGTTTTAAAATACTATTTAAATATTTTCATATTTTTGTGTCTTCATCAAAACAGTTAAATGCAAGAAATCTAAATGAAAAACAAATAAATGAAATTAATTAATAAATAAAAAATAATCTGAACAAATAATTTAGTAAAATTCACAACTTAATAAACGAAGGAATTGTTGTAAGTAGACGAACTAAACAAGTAAATATACGATAAAAAAAGCTCAAAACACCAAAAGTTTTTAAATATGAAACTTTAGATCATCGGCTGGACCAAATTTATGTCAAACGTGATATTTTTAGAAAGTTATAGTGTCGGAATCGGTTATCCGAAAAGCGTAAAATGGGGTTTCTATTATGACTACTATGTCCCTACACCCACCCTTTATATATGGTTTTAAAGACGTTTCATGACAAAACTCCATTTTATTGATGTCGTGAGACTTCAAATCGTTTAAACACACTGAAAACTCGAATAGAAGTTTTAAAATAATATCTTCATTTTTTCGCATCTGCATAAAAATAGTTAAATGCTTCAAATATATAAATAAGTAATAAAATGAAATAATTTAATTGATAAATAAATGAAATAAGTAAATGGAACACAAATATTTAAGTGAAACACAAAAATAAATGTATAAACTAAATAAAAATTCTAAAATAATAACACAACAAACACCACGATATATTTTAAAGTCAAATTGACTCGAAAAGAACAATATTCCCTCTTTAAATAAAAAGAAAATATTACTATATTGATAGTCAATGGTAATTGGCTATCAAAATATAGAATAAAATATCGATAGCCAATCACCATTGAGCTCGCTTCGAGATGTGTTCCATTTTCCCGGAATGAGTGGGAAACGCAATTATTCAATTTGCTCGCTTTAACCCGAGCGAAGTTGCTCGTGATAAGGCGAGCACTTTGTAGTGTGGTGCTGAAAATCGTCGAAACGCGAGCGACGCGGTACTTGCCGAATACCGAGCGACCCATCCACACACGCGTCTTTAGGCGAATATCGAAGGTTTCGTTGCTCGGGATTCGGCGAATACCGCATATGTGGCGCCGGCTTAAGATTCGTCCAATTTTGACAAATACATCTCCAGCCTGTATCACGTAGAATAGATCTGGCATTCAAATTCAACAAACTTGTCAAAATAAAATCCTCATTCAACTAGTACAGCACAAATATATATCAGAAATTAGCTTATTCACAGATACCTTGCAATGTCATCCGTTTTTATCCATTCTTAACGTAAAACTCTACAACAAGACAACCGAAGAAAAACATTTCACTGACGGATGCGGCTTATATGATCCACTGAATGTCAGTTCAGGGATCACTTGACAACACTTTTTTCTGTCATTCATGACATGTAAACCTGTTATTGTTTCTTGTGTCCTCTGTTTTATCAATCAAATATATACACTTATATATGAAATCTGTTTTGCCATTCGGACAGCTTATATAATTCGGATGGGAAGGTAAATGATCCATTTGGTTGCAGTAAGTCTTGTGAAACCACTTTTATATGTAGATCTACCTTGCTTCTACACTGCCGTAATTTATACTTTTATTTTTACAATTTGAGAAAAATTTGTTTTTATGTTACTACTGTTATTTTAGTTAATTTTGTATGTATTTATAATTTAAAAATTTTATTAACTTGTGAATATAAATAAAGTTTAAGGAAATTTAATTAACTGATAACTTTATAACTAATTTTTATTTTACGAATAAAGTTTATTTAAATTATATATTTGCTTACAATAAATAGAAACTAATTAATATAACTGATTTATTATTATTTAACAAATGAAGTTTATTTAAATTATATATTTCCTTAAATAAAACGTAATAACCGAAAACTACATTAAACGAGCTGGATTTTTGTTCCGACTCCAGGAAACGACGGCCCAGTCGAAGTGTGAAAATATAGCGAATATGGAAATGATAAATCCGGGTTTGAGATAGGGCTTCTATATTTGTCGCCGATAAAATTATGTTATCTGATCTCTTCTACAAAATTGAAAATAAAAAAAGGGAAAAATAAGATGTCATTCATCCATGTTTTGTCATTTTTATTCACTGAGCTAGAATATAATATAACTATAAAAACTGGAGCGAGAACACCCATTAAGCGACAATATACTCTTTACCGTGCCGCGCGGATGCATACAATTCGGAAGAAAGGTTGACAAAAATTCGTCCTTGTCTATGTCTCATGGGACGTCACAGAAATGTTTAAAACTAATTTTTGTCGGTGCCTTTCTTTTAAGAAAGTAAGTATGGGAAACATTAAATGTGTAACATTTAATCTATTTTTGAAAGCAAAAAACGCGTTTTTAAATGTACGCAAATCTATAAGAAATGACTATTTTTTTTACCTTCGCTACGAATTTGAAAAAAGCGTTATTCCTTTACAAATCTAAAATTTAATTCGCTCAATGCATTTATTCCTTTGTTTTAAATAATTAGAAATATACACGTTTTTTCCTTTGAAAAAATATGTATTCGTTTTTTATATCACCAAATTTACGAAATATTATTTTAGAAATTTAGATTTTAGAATTTTTATTTTAATATCAAATTTAAGAATTTTATTTTTCATCTTTAATTACCCATTTTAATGAAAATATACGCAAAATATTTCGACAGAATCTTATATAAAACATATATAAAATTCTAAATTTGAAACATTATTATTTTTCGTCATATTTTTTAGGAACAGATGTAGTATAGGACATTTGGCGCGTTATTTTTGTTGGCGACGATAAAAGTCGCCAAGTTATTATGAAGTATTATGCAACTGTTGTTCACTATTTTGTTGTATTCTTCCGCTTTCATTCGAAATTACTGTTAAAAATAGTTCCGGTAACTCACAAAACCGATTACGCACCACGATTACGTTATAGGGTTGCCAGATTAAAATTTGCCACAATAATCGGAAAATACCAACACTGACCGGCCATACTATAAATTTATCGCTCCTATAAAACACGCCAAAAACCACTCGTGGGCCAAATGTCCTATACTACATCAGTACTACTCAAAGAGGAGTAAATTGGTAGGCGACGCTTAGTCCTCGCTCCAGGGTTTATATTATTCTAGCTCAGTGGTTTAATCAAGCGTTTAGCATTTTATTATGCTATAGTAAACCCACTTCACCGCCAACAAATAACGCTCAGTTTAGAAGAAAAACTTATTGCTTCTACAAGTATGGAAATTTTGACTTTCATTTGATGGTTGTCAACTCTCAAAAAAACTGTCGACTGAATATTTTCGCCAATAAATCACGCCGCTTCTTATTCAAGCAATTTCTCAATATCGGAGGAGAGTAAAATGGCTCGGAGGTGAATTTTCGGAAGTTGATTTTGCGTGAAAATATTCGAACATATTGGTTTCGGAACAAACACAAACTCCGAGAACCCTGCGATATATAGAGTATAAAATACGGTTTTATAGTTGTCATTACTTTTTTTTGTATCGGTTTATTTTACTGAAAACTAAAACTTACTGGACATTTCCTATTAATTTTACTGATTAATAACTGGTTATTTACTATTAAGAACCATAAGTCTATGTACACGTATTTACCGTATATTATGTATAACTGTTTACCTTACGTATATGTATTATCTTATGTATATGTATTACCTATGTAAAAAATGTAAAGCATAAAACAAATAGGATAATATCGTGACATTTTCAATGGAAATATAAAATTCCGTCAATTTGCCTATTTTTAATTTAGATTTCAAAAAGAATAACCTCTTCCAGTATCATCAGTATTCCACAGAGATAGAAAGAAAAAAAAACTTTGAAGAAATAATCTTAAATTAATGATAATCTTAATCAAATGAAAGTGATAGTCATAAACAAATACGGCACCGTTCGACAACAAAAACTATGGAAATAATTTTGATCGCGCATCATTGTACTAAATTAGAATCAAACGAATAAAATACCACTTAACTTATAAAAATTTACTAGTTACCCTTAATATACTTTTTCAGTCAGAACATTTCTTGGAAAAATACTGCTAGCAAGTTTAATATTAGACATGTAACAGCGATATAAAGAAACATTCTAAATGTAAATAATAAATAAAGAGTCAAGGGGAAGAAGTGGTTAACTAACATGTTTGTTCAGTGGGCAAACTATTAATATTCATCCGAAAAGACGACAGACAACTAGCTACGAGCAATTGGTAACTTTTAATACGCACATCGACAAAACAAGCTAGTATTACATCTACTTCCGCGTAAGATCACCCAAGCGGAACGCCAAGCAAACGTCACGCCTCACTGCGCCTCTTCTTCCCCGCCGACGATCGGACATTAAAATGACTTAAATAAACCAAACCTAAACGTCGCAAAGGAAGAAAGGGCAGTCGGCAATAGTCCGCCTCGATGATCAAACGTTACAACCCAACAATGTTTAAAAAAATCTAATTTTAATGTAAATGAAAGTTTTAGGACATATGCGTCTTCCCACAAAATGGTATGGGTCTGCTTGATTTATTTAGGCAGATACAGAGCAGTAAAAAGTATATGCTTCACTTATTATGGTTCGATTTCATTAAGCGAACCTAAATGCCAAATGTGCGAAAACGCGCCAATTTTGTTAAGTATACGTATTAACTTAAGTATATGTATTACCTTACGTATACGTATTACCTTACGTATACGTATTACCTTATGTATATGTATTACCTTACGCATACGTATTTCCTTACGTATACGTATTACCTTACGTATATGTATTACCTTATGTATATGTATTACCTTACGCATACGTATTTCCTTACGCATACGTATTACCTTACGTATATGTATTACCTTACTATACGTATTACCTTACGTATACGTATTACCTTATGTATATGTATTACCTTACGCATACGTATTTCCTTACGTATACGTATTACCTTACGTATACGTATTACCTTATGTATATGTATTACCTTACGCATACGTATTTCCTTACGCATACGTATTACCTTACGTATATGTATTACCTTACGTATACGTATTACCTTATGTATATGTATTACCTTACGCATACGTATTTCCTTACGCATACGTATTACCTTACGTATACGTATTACCTTACGTATACGTATTACCTTATGTATATGTATTACCTTACGCATACGTATTACCTTACGTATACGTATTACCTTATGTATATGTATTACCTTACGCATACGTATTTCCTTACGCATACGTATTACCTTACGTATATGTATTACCTTACTATACGTATTTTTACGTATATATATTATCTACGTATACGTAAATGTAAAGCATAGTATCCTTAACCCTCGGTTAGAAATAGGGCAAAATTTGTAAAGTGGTTTTTCTCAGCAAAATAGATTACTTTATATTTCCAATGCATTTGTATTATATACATTTTTTAATTTTTATTATTTTAATAGATATAGCATCCAGGAAACACCCTAACGCTTTAGAATTGAAAAATATTTCAACATCCGATATTTTTGTGAATTTAAAGTTTATGCGTATTGCTAGAAAAACTGGAAATCCTTGTACGACGTAAGTCATTCAGCTCCGTCGAAGGGTTAATAAAGTCTTAAACAAATAAAAAATAATATAATAATTTAAAAATTAAGATTTTTTTTTATTTAGTAAGTTATGGTATTAAAATAAATAGGTAATGTGTCTCGATTGCCTATCTGTGTACCGAGCCTTGACAACCTATCTGTGTATCGAAACATCCAATTTGTGAATTGATAGTCAATAGACAGCCTATCTGTGTATCGCACGCTTTGACATATGGCACATGTAATTTCACCGTTTTCGTTACTATTTCCGTTATACTACTTCCGTTACGCACCACTTTGCCCTTTCTGCACGTCTTCTCCGGAACAGATTTTAAAGACGTTACACTCCAAAATTTTACATTCAGAAAAATAAATATTTATTAAGAAATTAAAAGCGTGAATGGTTTAAATGTTTCAATCTTGTTGTAAATTCTTCTCAAAACGTTTTCTTCACTTTTTTCAAAAAATGTATTCTCTAATCCTACGCATATCAATCAAGACTAAACCTACGACTATCAATAGCAGTTTAAAATACATGAGAAATATTTGTTCAGGAAAACCAAAAAAATAAATTTATTTTTTCCAGGCATTTTACGTTTTATAGTTTTTTAAACAAAGATCTTTTTTCATCTTTTGGTACACTTTTCTCAAAAAGTATATTTCCAATCAAAAAGAATTTTTATGAACCATTATAGTTAGCTACATGTTAAACATACATTTTGCTGTTTTACTAGAATGAAAAAAATTATTTGGGAAAATATTAGTCAAAAAGTAACCAAAAATTATCTATTTTCAAAATAAAACATATTCATTTTTTTCTAATTGAAAACCTAACTTAAAATCAGGTTCAGTAATTTAATTACAATGTATTCTACATAGAAATAAAATTTGGTGATCGTATAATGAAAAATGCGTATAAAAAGTGTACCCTACGGACTTATTGTCTAAAAATCCTACATTTATAAAATTACTTTTTTCATTAAAAAAGTATATTAAATGCAGAATATATTGGGATTGAATATTGTTTACCCCACACGTATACAACATTTTATTCCAATTGAATTAATAGTATTGTAGTTGCATTGATATTTATTAACACAAATAATTCTCAATTTTTGTTCACAGCAAACTACACAGTCTTCTTCATCAGCAATCATTTTTTGGCATTTCTTCGTCAGAGTAGTTTTAAACTCCTCTTTGACGCATTGTAATAAAGAGAAAAATACCAACACTATCTTTTGCAAGAAGCTAATATCCTGGAGGTGTTTCCACCAGATAACGTTATTAAACATTTTGTAGATTCAACGTGTTATGAATAATAATTTGGGATTGAAAGAAGAAACTACTTTGTTCCTGGGGCAAAAGCATAAAACTTATCTACAATGATCAATGTTCTTAACATCGTTTAAATTCGTTATACTTTTTTTAATTCTTTGAAGAATTTTAAAGCCTTTCTTAAAAGATTTGTTACTGCTTTCGAAAAAAATCTTCTCAGGTTATTTGATTTTTACATTTATTTAGTCCAGTACATCAACAATCTACGTATTTAACTCTCAGACTAGCCGCGCACGAACGATAACTGCGCTGCAATTATCGCTCGATGATCATCAACTGCGTGACTAAAATATAACTCATCAACTGCCCGGCGTTTATTTTAACTTCGATTCAAGTTTATGGGTCGAGTCTTCTGAGACCCACCATGTCTTAAAAGGTTCATATAACTTTTGAAAATTCTATACATTGCTATTAACTTGAAAGTTAATTAGCATAAATTAAACTAATTATTAACTGAGTGACTAAAAAACCGCTCAGAAACTGCCCGGCGATTATTTTAACTTCGATTCAAGTTTATGGGTCGAGTCTTCTGAGACCCACCATGTCTTAAAAGGTTCATATAACTTTTGAAAATTCTATACATTGCTATTAACTTGAAAGTTAATTAGCATAAATTAAACTAATTATTAACTGAGTGACTAAAAAACCGCTCAGAAACTGCCCGGCGATTATTTTAACTTCGATTCAAGTTTATGGGTCGAGTCTTCTGAGACCCACCATGTCTTAAAAGGTTCATATAACTTTTGAAAATTCTATACATTGCTATTAACTTGAAAGTTAATTAGCATAAATTAAACTAATTATTAACTGAGTGACTAAAAAACCGCTCAGAAACTGCCCGGCGATTATTTTAATCGCATTTTACTTGAGGCTGATCCGTTTCAGATATCAAAATCGCCAAAGTAAAGATGAAAAATCGCCAAATTTCGAATAATAAATTTAATTCGTATAATAAAAACCACATGTTTGCTTTCCTGAGATACAGTAAGTTAAATAAGTTTTATTTGTAGAAAATTAATTCACTCATTTTAACAATCATTTTGCTAAAAATGGCAACGCCATGCTTTACAAGTTTATGTTGCATAACATTATCGTATTCCTTCTTTTTCAAACCGTACCTTGCGAATTTAAATTTATTTTATAGTTATGAGGTTATTAGGATTTGCCTGGTAAACGCATTGTGAGGGTCCCTTCAGATACCCGATACTCGCACTTTGGACACGCCAGGAGTTTTTGTGATCACTTTAGCCTGGCTGTTAGAGTATCGGCGTATCATGCAGAAGGTCATCGGTTCAATTATGGTTGGTTTGGTTTGATTAATTAACGTCACGCTAGAACTGCACAGTGGGCTATTTACAACGGTTCTCGAAGGAAACACCCGGGAACGACGCCTCGAATTTTTAAACCATGTTCAGATGACGAGGACAACACCTGAGCTGGCACTCGACGCAGCCTCAATAGGGGTCAGGACATTGAACCCCGATCAGATTTATCGTGTACTAGTCCTGTATACACGCCTGTGTAATTTGTTGGATGTTCTGGACGACTTTCTAGTATTTTAGTAGCGAAGTTGGCAACCATCCGATCGCAAGATCACTACATTTTTACTTTCCTTCGTCAAATCTCTCTCACGGATTCGAAAAAGCAATCCTCTGATTACTAGATGAACGCCTTTATCCACTGGACCACTGGAGGCCCTCCGGTTCAATTATGAGTGACAGTCAAAAAATGCATAGCGCGCTACATTGGTGGCTTCCGGACTGCAGATCAACACAACCTTCGAACAAACACTGGCGACACAACAACTTCAACCAAAGCCCACGTCGTAATACTTCACGGCATGAACCATTGCCTAGGACCTAGGTAATGGTTCATGCCGTGAAGTCACCTAGGCCCTAGGTGATAACACTTCACCGGCATCTCAAGTATCCGTTCTTCCGTCCGACTCACTGGAACTGTGGAAGTCATTCATATACCCGATATTCCCACTTGAGTTTTTGTGATCACTTTAGCCTGGCCGGTAGATTATCGGCGCATCGTAAAGAGGGTCCTTGGTGCGATTCTGAGTTAAAACTAAAACGTGCATAGGGCTACATAATTTTTACATCGGTTTTCCAGACGATATACCTAAAATAAACGTTTAAATTATGGATTTGATAGTTACAAAATATAAGTTTCAGAGGAAATGACCAGATATGAATTGGGAAATTGTGTCGCAGAAATAAGAAAATTAACAATTTCTGACCATCATATACCATACAGCGATCAAAATATTTTTACAGCGTTGAAAATATGCACTTTTGACATTTCTTATATTTCTTAATTACAAAACAGACAACCCAGAAATTTTATTACGTGATTTTATTCACTAAAAGTATCGAAAAAAGGTATCGAAAAGGAACCTAAAAAAAAATTACGAGACCCAGTTGCTCAGTTGGTAAGGCGTTCAGCTACTAATCAGACGATTGGTGGTTCGAATCCGTGCGATTGACTTGACATAGAAAAGTAAAAAAGTAGTGATCTTGCGATCGGAGGGTTGCCAGATTCGCTACAAAAAAACTAGAAAGTCGTCCAGAATATCCAACAAATCATACTGGCGTGTATACGGGACTGGTACACGATAAATCTGATCGGAGTCTAAAGTCCCGACGTCTATTGAAGGCGTTGGGTGTCAGTTCAGGTGTTTCCTCGTCATCTGACCATAGTTCTAAAATACGAGGCATCGTTCCCGGGTCTTTCTTTCGAGATTGACCCCGAACCGTCGCCAATAGAACACTGCGCAGCTCTAGTGCGCCGTTAATTAACAAACCAAACTTAACTAACCCTGAGGGCATGCGTGGCGATGCAGTCCGTGGTGTCGTTGAGCATCTCGAGGTTCCCTTCCGTCACGCCCTCTGGCGGGCAGAGCTGGTGCGAAGGCACCTGTTTTCCGTACTGTGCCAGGTAGATGCTGACGACTGTGTTGGTCCAGCACTCGATCTGCAGCTCGAGGTGCATGAGACGAGATGCATGTATGAATGTGTGTGTGAATGTGTTCCCGGGTCTTTCCTTCGAGATTGACCCCGAACCGTCGCCAATAGCCCACTGCGCAGCTCTAGTGCGACGTTAATTAACAAAACCAAACCAAACCTAAAAAATTACCAATGGCTTAGCTAACAGCATGATAAAACAACCACGCAGCTGTCTTTCACGCCGCAATTGTTGTTTGAAAGTGGGATACACTTTTTAAATCTTCTATTGGCTTCAAGTCAACAAATTGCCTTGCCTAATCCAGAAGTTACAGCTAGAGGTCAGCTGTTTTTCCCTGATGCCGTTGTTGGAGCAGCACTGCTTGATCCCATGAAAGTAACGCTTCTTAAATAGACTTTAATGATTTCCTGTCTTTTCGCTTTCTTGCCATCCTAGACACGGGGAAAGAAATATTTAAGAAGTTTGATTAAAAACGAAGAAATAGTTTTGTTTTGAAGGATAATAGTTTAGCTTTAATGCTGCTAAGAAGGATATATTTTAATTTATTTTACCTAATATGAAATATAAAGTAAGGAATTTGATTTTTGATTCAAAATTCTAACGTCGTAATTTTGGTTTTTCTAAACTTCTAAGCTCTTTATCTTCAAAAGAATTGTTATATAAAATATTATTTAAAAAAAAAGGGGGGGGGTTGTTTAAATAACGTTGCACTAGAGCTGCACAGTGGGCTATTGGCGACGGTTCGAAGCCTATCTCGAAGGAAAGACCCGGGAACGATGCCTCGTATTTTTGAACCATGGTCAGATGACAAGGATAACACCTGAGCTGGCACCCGACGCAACCTCAATAGGCGTCAGGACATTGGACCCCGATCAGATTTATTATGCACCAGTCTCGTTTACACGCCAGTATAATTTGTTGGATGTTCTGGACGACTTTCTAGTATTTTTGTAGCGAAACTGGCAACCCTCCGATTGCAATATCACTACTTTTTTACTTTTCTTTGTCATGTCCATCGCACTGATTCGAACCACTAATCCTTTGATTAGTAGCTGAACGCCTTTATCCACTGAGCAACTGGGGTTCTTTAAAAAATGGGAACAAGAAAAATGCGCTAAAACGTAAAACAATGTTTAATTTTACGAACGAGCAATTTTTTTTTTTTTTTTAAATCGGCACCCAAATTATGCAAGATTTAAAAAAAATTGGCGAAATTCAAGTTATCGATCATATTTTGTCTCAACAAAATATATTGTAAAACTATCCCTATCCATGGCAATTAATGCTGGGAAAACGAAATGTCATTATTATACATGATGGAGATCAAACAATGAAAACAATTTGAAACTGAATAAACAGTTAAAATAAAGTCAGGTTAATCGATACTTCTGGATCCGGATTTATAACAGCCGGATGACCGTTTTTTTGCAGTTTTTGCCAAAGTGAGTTTGTCTCTGTCGAACAAAAAAATATTTTTCGAAATCGGACAATATTTGTTTTCAAACGGTTCGGGTAATTGAAAATTCCGGATAAATCAAATGCCGGATAACCGAATATTTTTTCAAAAGCAGCCCATTTGAAAAGGCGCTATTCAACAACAACAACAAAAATGGCCAAATATCTAAATCAAACATGCATAAAACGGCCTTAGTCCAGGGTTTCCAGTCCAGGGCAACCGCTTTAGGATGGAGGCGCGTGTGTGTTATTGAATGTCGGCTTCATCTGACTCCAATAACTCACCGAGAAAACAGTAACAACTTAAACGAAATTTATATTAACATGAGTTAGACTTTTAACATTAAAGCGGATACGAACCCCAAAATCCGGAAAAATTGCTAATTTTTTTTTCTTCATAAAACGATGCTAAACGTACTGAGGAAGGTGTGTGCAAAATTTCAAAACAGAAACAGAACATCTGTTTCTTTTAGATGTTTATATACCATTTATCATCGGTCTACAAACATTTCGTTTGCAACAATCGTCATTTACTCAAAATATTGTTTTTTAATTTTGGTCACGTTTAAAATGCTGAGGATTTGTTAATAATTAACTTAAAACTAAACTGTTAATAGTTTTTGTAGCTCTAATATTTGTTTTATAAACGTATGTATAGCTTTTTTAAATTAAGTTATAAATTATTTTTTTACAAATTCTTAAACTTTAAAAATTGAACATTTTTTGGGTTTTGAACTTAAAATAAAATTTTTGAAAACAATTAAAACACAAATGTGCAAAAGTCTATACATACGTTTACAGTATGTACTTTGACGTTATTTAAACAATTAAAAAAATTAAAACATTAAAAATTAAAAAAGGAGTAGAGTTTTTAAAAAAATTCTTTTATGCTTAAAAAATACAAAAAATAACAAAACATAATTTTTTTAAATCAACTTTTGTTTTTGATTATTGTTTAGAAAAATATGTTCTAATAATATAAAAAAAATGGTGTGTCTGAATTCATTAATAAACAAATTAGGATTTGAGGCTCGGGTCTCCCTGAAAATAAAATTTAACAATAAAGACTGTATACTAGTTCACAACCTAAGTTGAACCTGAAACGGAAGCTATGTTATGTATAAATATTCAATTGCTTTAGGCTCAATTTAGGTTGTCCCCGAGTATAGCGCACCAAGGTTATAGCCTGGTAAGCGGAAGGAAAGATGGTGGTAACAACAAGTGACAGTTCTTTGGAAACGCTGTTCATTCATCCACGTAGGTTTGGCGCCAGCGCCGCCTAGTGGACTCATTGTGTGGTCCAGTTGGCGGGTCTTCCCACATGTTTAGTGCATATTATTCTTAAAAAGGGCCATTATTATATGCAAACCGAACCTATAAGTATTACTGGATTAACGTGTTGTACAATTGCATAGTATCCTAAATTATTTTGATAACCAATCTTTTTCTAAACTAATCTCTAAATGCCTTAAATATATTTTTATGGGTGACCAACTCATTGTAAAACTAATATGTGAGGTTATATAGCAAAATTAACGCCCAATTATTTTGCTAATAGTTTCAAATTTATCTATTTTAAACTTCTTCGAATTAATTTATTTTAACCACTTATGCGTTTGCGTTCGAGATAAACAGCTCAGGTATTCAGTAAAATGTTAGTGGTGTGAACATATTTATTTAATTACAATTATAAAGCTGCACTACTCAAATTTGGGTATGCAGTAATATTCAAATTATAATTAAATTCGATATTTTAAAAGCGTTCGCGATTAATTTAATCACGCCAAATCAAAATCTCAGATTAATTATAGGTTAAAATCACTATCTAATATATGAGTTTGTGAAGTTGGGTACCTAATAAAATTCCGAAAATGAGACTAACGTACACCATTTTTCATTACTAGGCAGCGAAATAAAAATAGTTACTTAAAAACAAACAAAATGTACTCGTTTTTAACGAGACATTATTATACGTTTATAGTGACTCCAAATACACAATTTAAAAAAAGGCTTATACTCAAAAATGAATACAATAAGTAAATGTTTTCAATAATTATCGATAATTACAAGCAAGACCTACTGGGAATTTAATACATCACAGTCCAATGTCTTATTCTATAAACTACCGGGACGACATTAAAATACTATAAAAAGAATAAATGTTATAAAAGGAGTATCGAAAGAATGATAGATAAGATAGTTGAGCTGTAATACTCCAGCTTCTATTTAGGCTGTCGACAAAAAAAAAAAAAAGCAGAAAACCATCTTCTGAACGACTATTTTAAGTTTCACATCTTTCAGTAAGATCGCTTGAACAAAAGGGTCAGATAAGCAATATTAAATCGCATTGCTCATTTTTGAGAAAGTTTAATTACTGAAATTTGAGTACGTTATCGATCATTTGCGAGGCAATTGTAATTAAAGAAAAATAGTTGGTTCATTGCTTGTCCGGTAAGCAATGCTTATAATTGCCGATATTTATTGAATAGGATTTATGAATGCAGCCTATGTAGCTAGCATATGCATTTTTTACTCATGGTATTCAAATTTGAGTACATTACTTTTTCAAAATGAAAACTTATGTATTCGTAGCCATGGTAAGCATCGAATGCACTAAAAAAGGAGTACATTTTACTTTTCTTTGAGAAATTATTTTCTATAGTGAATGAAAAAAAGAATTTCTGAACTCATTAATAAACAATGTTATCCGTTTCAAGTTTAATGAACGATGCTTGGTATCTGTAGACCCTTTGCCAGTGTCCGTTGGAGGGATGTAAGCATCATATGTATGTGAAAAGAACCATTTGGAAAGTCGCCAAGGAGCCAGCGAAGTAAATATCTTACGATAATATAAAGAAAAGTATTAACTTGGATGGAATGACATAACTTGGCGTTTAAGGGAGACACGAGCCCCAAATCCTAATTTGTTTATTAATGAATTCTGAAATACCATATTTTTTATATTATTAGAACATCTTTCTCTGAAAAATAATCAAAAACAAATATATATATATATATATATATATATATATTGCGTTTTTTTAGGCTTAAATAGACTTTTTTAAAAAACAATACTCCTTCTTTAATTTTTTATGTTTTTTTTAATTGATTAAATAACGTCTAGGTATGTACTAAAGACGTATGAATAGACTTTTGCAGATTCGGGTTTTAATAATTTTCAAAAATTTATTTTAATTTCAAAACCTAAAAAAAAATTAAAATTTTTATGTTTTATAATTCGTAAAAATATAATGTATAACTTAATTTAAAAAGCTATTCATACGTTTATAAAAAAAATATTAGAATATCAAAAACTATTTACAGTTTAGTTTTAAGTTAATTAGTTACAAAGCCTTAGCATTTTACTCGTGACCAAAATGTTAATATATATATATATATATATATATATATATATATATATATATATATATATATATATATATATATATATATATATATATATATATATATATATATATATATATATATATATATATATATATATATATATTTATATATATATATATATATTATTATATATATTATATAGTATATATATATATATATATATATATATATATATATATATATATATATATATATATATATAGAGAGAGAGAGAGAGAGAGAGAGAGAGAGAGAGAGAGAGAGTAAATGACGATTGTTGCAGACGAAAAGTGTGTAGAAAGATGATAAATGGAATATAAACATATAAAAAAACATATGTTCTGTTTCTTTTTTAGTTTTGAAATTTTGTACCCACCTTCTTAAGTATGTATAGCATCGTTTTATGAAGATTTTTTTTTCGGAATTTGGGGCTCTGGACTCCCTCAAAATATTCTATCATTACATGAGCACTGTTTGAAGTGAAATTTGGTCTTTTATTATGTGTGGGGAGGGGAGAGGGAGTGCTATAGGAAATTACAGTGAAATGTTTCGCTTGTATCGCTGTGTTGAAGTGACATCTGCATGTATTTGTAGCCTGAATTATTGTCTTTTATAGGATCTAATCAATAAAAACATTAGGCGAAATTGAGTCCCATTGAATCACCCTTCTTGTGCATGTATATAATAATATATACACGCTGTTAAAAATAAGTTATCAAAAATCAGTAAAATTGATTATAATTAAGTTATTATATTAATTTAAATGAGATTGACTATAAATTTTCAAAAGAAAATTACGCTTTAGTTACAAAATAATGTAATATATAGTTAACTCTTTAACAAATAAATTTCTAATTAAAATTGCATGTACGCATGTTCGTTTATCGTGGACTAACTTAAGAAAACATTTGTTTAGAGTAAATCAGCTTATTTTGCAATAACAGCATCTATACTATCTAGTAAATCTTTTAAAGTTCTTCTAAAGGAAGTTAAATATCCAATGTTATTAATCCACAACATATTCTACATTTTAAAGAAAAGTAAATTATAAATTAAAGTATTTTTACATTTATTTTTCATTAATTATATGAAAACTTTTATATAAACAAAAAAAAACTAAAGGAAATGTTTTTAAATTATCTATTATATATTTTATTTATGAAAGTACTGGTACTAACTTTATAAAATATTAATTATCCAAAAAGTCCCTGTCTTTATTATTTTGAAAAATAGTAAATAAAACTTATGATTGACTTCAATATATTTAACTGCAAAATCAGGTTACAAATAATATGGAAGTTACTTTAAAAAGATAAGTATTTGGTTTTTGAATTTAAAGTTAAGAGCTTATTTAAATCCTTAAATAGTAACTTATATGTTTAATAAATGCTGACAAGAGAATCATGTATTTTAGAAGGTCTTAAAAATAGATTTTTTCAACTTTTTTTTATAATAACCATACAAACTTTTAAGCGGCTATTTTGAAATACTGTGGATGGCCATTTATTATATCTATGCCAGTTTCAGAAGTGTTAATGTATATCGCAAATCTAAAAGGCTTATAAAAATTTATAATAATTGCTATAAAGATATTTGTTATGTGGAACTTTGGATTTTACCAATTTTCAAATGCACAGTTAGTTAAGGGGGTCCGATACCTTCGACATTTTTTTCTTTATTTTTATACTTGTACAATCCAATTTTTTTTCTCTTTCTAAATATGCATAAAAAACCATTTTAAGACGTTCAATTTTTTTTTTAAATTGCACATTTATTTTTAAATTAAAATTTTAGTAAATTTTTTAACAATTTTAAAATTCCTACTCCTTTTTTGTTTTTCAATATTTTGAAGCAATTTTTTTATTTAAGATCTTGAATAATATGTAAATAGATGTAAGCATTCAAATTTTGATTCAGATACATCACTTTACAAAAATAAAATATATTAGCAATTTTGGAAAAAAAATTGACGAAAAAAAATAAAATTCCATTTTAAGTGGTTTTAAAAAACAAATTATGGTAATCTAAATGCATACATCTATTTAAAATATATTTATCTTGCTATACACACACAAATTATGATTTTAAGTATAATAGTAAAAAAGCCTTAGCATTTTTAGTGTTCATTAAATTTCAAAACCACGAACAGAGATATTTGCTTTTAAAGTTTACATATGATACAACTATGTTATAGGAACACATCATTAAAACATTCATAACTAAAAAAGTAATAGGAATTTTTTGAAGCAGTTTTTTGTGAGTTATTAAGATAAGTTTGAATATTATTTTTTAAATATAAAAAAAAAGTGACTTTTTTTGCGAATTTCGGGTATCGGACCCCCTTAAAACATGCCGGGTAAATAAACTATATTGTCTAAACAATATATTGTAAAATAATCCCTATCCATGCTGATAAATACCGGGGAAACGAAAAATCACTGTTGCACTATCCTTATGTAACAAAGAAAATATTTTGAAATCAGAGAAATTGTTAAAAAAGAAGTCCGGTGAAACAATATTTCCGGATATATAAAAGCTAAATAACCGATTAAAAAAAATATATATTTATTTTTTTCTTTAAAAAAAAATTAAAAATGTAAATATTTCTAGAGTAATTTCCATTATATCTGTTGTAATGTATATTCTGTAGAAATTTATATAAATTTCTACCAGCTTTATTATAGATAAAATATTTTATAAGAAATTCAATGAATAAAAATTTTTATCAAGCTATTGCTAAAATGCCTTTGTAAAAAAAAATCGTAATATTCGTTGTATGGCCTATTGTGTAAAAATCATTACTGATGAGTAACTGCACAATTTTATTAAAACAAAAAATTAAACCTAAATGAATGTAGAAAAGGCTCTCAATACGTTATTCGTTTTTTAAATTAAAAGTTTGAATCGCTTTTATATAAAGGGTAAATAATTTCAATTCTTTAACAAACATTGATTAAATCTTTTTAAATGAAACTTAGCAACGTTTGGATTATATAATATAACACTATTTTTAATAAGTAAATATATCTGCCTATTGTATGGAACTACAGGATGTACTATCAGAAAAATTAAAACAACTTGTACTCGATAATTAATAAGCAATTTAATATATTTACTCCATAGCATAGATGCTGTGATTTCAAAGTAAACTGCTTTATTCTAAATAAATATTATCTTAATTTATCACATTAATCGCACACTTGCAGAAAACAAATAATTTTAACTAGGCGATTATTTATTGAAGCCGAAAACTAGAGATTCATCATTTTGCATTTAAAGAATAATTCACCTTTGAAAAATAATTGTCAATCCCATTTAAATTTATATAATAACTTCTAACTCACTTAAAAGAATATATAAATTTTAAATTTGCATGCGGAGCAATTTAATATCAATCGAGTCCTAGAACAATGCAGTTCTACTACATAGATAATTTTAATTGCGCATGCTATTATGTATTGCAAAGAGCACAATACGTGATTCAATAGTATTAAATTGCGTTTCGAATCTTATAAAGATACCATATAAAATATATTATATAAAACTATAAATACCCACTAAACTATGTAAATATCGATTTACCAAAGCAATACAAAATTACAAGATAATAATTTAACTGATACAATTTATAAATAATTTTACACTGTAATTAATTTTAATTTAATATATTATATTTGGTGTGTAACGTTTTTAAAATGTTTGTGGATAAGCGATACATTTAGAGCAAAATAGACAATAAGGGAATCATAAACGTAACAAAAATGCGAGCAAAGAAAAAGCGTAGCCGCGATTGCATCTGTTTCACGTCATTTACGCTACATTATTTTAGAAATATAACGTAGAAAGCGTGCAGTGGTTTGTTCGGAATCTAAAAAAGTGCCATCCATTTGAGTTTGGCGTTGCACACCTACGTCAATATAAATGGCTTAATTTTTCAATTCACAAGTATGACATTTAAAGTCAATCGAATTCTTGAAAAATGGAGTTGTCCTCCGCATATTCCTCGTATTATGTGTATATTCGCAAATGTTGTGTCATAACTACTGTATATACTATTATACATAAACTCAAAATGTGATTCAATGCAACTGGATATATTAGTATGTGTATATGTAAACACTAATTGAGATTTAATGACAATTGGATATATTGTTATACATACATAAACTCAAAATGTGATTCAATGCAACTGGATATATTATTTAGCATACGTAAACACTCAATAAGATTAAATACAAACACAAATATAAATATTGACGACCAACAACCAGCTAAAGGCCCAACAAGGTTGGTCCAGCTAGTATCTCCTAACTAACCCCCAATGAATATCTCATTTCTTCTTAAAATTTATTACTCCTGTATAATTTACAATATTCACTGGCAAGTTGTTCCATTTGTCTATTACCCTATTATGGAAATACTCCCTTCCAGATTAAATGGTATTTGTTTAACTTAAACCCATGACCTCTCGTTTTATCACTCATATTAAAATCTAAACCCTCCACATCCCCTTGTCTGATATATTTGAACAGTTGAATCAAATTTCCTCTAACCCTTCTCTCTTCCAGAGTATACATATTCAAATGTCTTAATCTATCTTCACAATCCATGCCTGAAAACCTTGGACCATTTTAGTAGTCCTGTGCTGAATCTTTTCTAACAATTCAATGTCTTTTTTTGGTGACCAAAACTGTATAGCATACTCAAGATGAGGTCTTACCAAACCTCTGTATAATGGCAAGATTATATCCTTCGATTGCGATGAAACACTTATATGCAACTGGATATAATATTATGCATTCGTAAACACTAAATGAGATTCAATAACAAATGAATATATTATTATGCATACATAAAATCAAAATGTGAATCAAAGGTAAAAAATGGATATATTATTATGCAAACGCAAGTAGTGATTGAGATTCAATGCAACTCAACACATTATTTTGCATACGTAAATAATAAATGAGATTCAATGCAACTGAATACATTATTTTGCATATGTACACACTAAATGAGATTCAATGTAACTGGATATATTATTATGCATATGTAAACTGTAAATGATATTCAATGCAACTGAATATATTATTTTGCATACATAAACTCAAAATGTAAATTTAATACGCATCTACATATTATACATAAATAAACAGCAAATGCAATTCAATGTAACACAACCGCCTTTAATCAAAAGATCCTATAAAAGACACTAATTCAGGCTACAAATACATGCAAATGTCACTTTAACAGAGCGATACAGGCGAAACCTTTCACTGTAATTTTCTCCAGCGCAATGTAATCACCGCCCTGAAGCACACCCCCCACATGATAAAAGACCACATTTAACATCAAACAATGCTTATGCAATGACAGAATACTTTTAACGCCCCCCTTATTTCATTCCATCCAAGTTACTACATTTCGAAGATCCTCGCAAGATATTTACTTCACTGGATCGTTGGCGACTTTCCAAATGGGCCTTTTCATATGATGGTGCATACATCTCACCAATGGACACTGGTAAAGGGTCTAATTATTGATTTCTTCGTGTTATAGATGGAGGAAAGATGCTTTTGTAAGGTAGCCAAAAGACATCACATTTCTTCCATTGAACTCTGAAAGGACATACCCTGAAAAAAAGGTACTTATTAATGAGTACCTAGGGACAGACTTGCAAGCTTAGAGGCCCAGGGCAAAAGAACATTTAGGGGACCCTCGACGTACCTCTAAATAAAACTGCTAAATTTATGTAAAAGCACACCACGCAAAATTATCTAATCAATCAGCTTTAGTCGCCAATAGCCCACTGTGCAGCTCTAGTGCGACGTTAATTAACAAAACCAATCAGCTTTAATGCTAGTGTAAATACTGTAAAAACATTTTTTAAACTATTAAGATTTTATTCTTCTAGTAATTCGAATTAACGTTAATTTTCAGTACTTCCAACATAGTTTCTTCATTCATTTCAGGTTCTATTAGCTTTCTTTTAATTGAGACAAATTTGTAAGTTCTATCCATTTTATAGCAAATTTTCAGTGATACAATATCAGAAAATTTGGAATAGGGAAAAGGATCCATAAACGACAAATCTATGTACAATTTGTTTATGTTCTTGATCATGAATTAAATTTTGTTAGTGATCCAAAGAGCATTCCTTTGCCAAAAGCGATGACAAAGACGACATACATCATGAACATGCAGGAAAAGTTAAAGTGATTCGATCGGATAAAAAAAATAAAAGTTTGCTAAAATTTGACATTTGATTTACAAAAAAAAATGATAAAATTTAATTTATTTGATTAAACAAATTCATTAGTTAGTAAATTTATTTGGACTTTTAAACAATTTTTCAGCAATATAATAATTTTTTAGGGCTCTTTTAAAATGGGGGCCCTGGGCAAATGCCCCGAATACCCTGCCATGAATCAGTCCTGTGAGTCCCTGAACATACTCGTTTTTCTTTGAGTACAATTGCATCGTAAATGAGCGATGATGTAATCAAGTTTCAGTAATCTTATTTTATCAAATTAGAGCCACAAATATAAATATTGCTAATCTCAGCTTCTGTTTAAGTGATCCTAATAAAACGTGCCAAACTTAAAATGGTTGTTCAAAAGATAGTTTTCCACACTATTTGACGTCGATTGCTTAAATTGTAACTGAGTTATTACAACTCAATTATCTTACTTTTTATTCTTTTGGCACACCTTTTTTAACGTTTCTACTGTTTATAATTTCTTAATGAAGACGTGATGGTTTAACAGATAAGGCATTAGATTGCTATGCTGATGATCTGGGTTCGATTCCCGGTAAGCCTTGGATGTAATTATCGATATTTATTTTAAATGATTTATGAAGGCAGCCTATGTAGGCAAGCATCAATTCATATTTACTTATTTTTGAGTACATGTCTTGCAAATTTGTACAAAATCGAATCTTATGTGTTCGAAGCCATAAATAAGTATCGAATATACTGAAGAATGAGTACATTTTACTTATTTTCGAGTATATATTTTTAACTGTTAAAGCACGTTGTTGAACAAAACACTAATATTTTGTATTAAAGATGAATGATATATAAGGAAAATAATTTTAATTATTTTATAAGTATAATATAGGCGGGAAGGCTGACAAGTGATGCAAGTCCACAAATAGAGTTCAATTTTCAATTAACCTCGCATATATAGTTAATTGGAGTTGTTAATGTTAAGTGGAATGAAATTAACTAGTTACCGGGCAGCCCATTGAAATGGAACTGTTACTTCTGTGCCCTCGCAAATTCCATTAAAATGACGGAAGGAAGTTTATTGAGTCGAGGTACCTAGAGCCGAAGGCTCTTTAACCCTTACAGCAAATTTAAATCAACATGAGATAAACATAAATGGAATTTAACATTGGATGGACGATACAAAACAGCACAACAAAAAACAAAAACACAATCAAAATCCAAAAGACAACACAGGAATCACTCGCGAGGCAACAAACCAGGACGAGGAACATTAGGGTAGATAGTCAAAATGACGATGCAGCCGCAAAATTTTTGGAGAAGAAACTAGTAGGTGGGCGGAGCTAAACACGTCCAATTTATATTACTATTTTACAGTTAAAATACTGGTAGTAAAATATTCGGTTAAATATATTTTCAATATAAATTCTAAACGATGTCAACACAAGTTTAGCTGCCTATTAGCGGAAAATGGTGTCAGTCCATTTTCGGAGTGTTGCTACTTAACTCACTTGACAGACAGCCCACACAAATTGTTATGATCGTTACATTCATTTGCGGCGAGAGCTCACGACGGTTATGTTTTCGTCTTGCTCCGCTAAATTTGGATTCTTCTTTTAATCAAAATCATGGATGTTTCTCATGACGATTGGCCGGAGTTAGGAAAGGATTTCAAGGAACCACCTGCTCAAGCTCGTCGAAATGAAAAGTTTAAGTCTCAACCTTCAAAATCTAAAGCTACAGCTCAAATAAGCAATTGTGAGTGCCCAACGGAACCACCCATCGTGGAGGAGTCGAAGGACATTAATTCGCTCAGCAAAATTGAAGCTTTCATGGAACTCTTCAAGGAAATGCAAGAAATTGCAATTTTCAAGAGGGACAATCCACATATTGTTGAACAATTATCAGTCGACCTCAACCATCATGTGGACAAGGCGCTGGTGACTGGCACCAACAACTCCGACAATAACACTTTAATTGAACAATCATCAGACGACCTCAACCATCAGGTGGACAAGGCGCAGGTGATTGACACCAACAACTCCGACAATAACACTAAAATGGACACAGGAGAGGAGGTGAGTTCTCTCCCCCCTCCACCTATTTTTATTAAAAGCAATTGTGATTCTCGTAAACATCTCAGTGAACTCTCTAAACTTTCTTTTGGTCTCCTTAACTGTGAAAAATCTGGTGTTTACATCAAAATTAATGTTCCAAACGCTGTTTTGCGTCTCATCCTTACTGATTATTTGAAAAGTGTGAACTGCGGATTTTTTACCTTCACTAATAAAGTGGAGTTACCGCTTAAAATTGTTATCAAAGGTATTCCCTCTCAGTTTAAACCAGAGGAAGTCAAAGATGAGCTTATGAATTTGGGTTTTCCCATTACTAAATGTACCCAATTCTTTAAGAGACCCGCTAAAACTCCAATTGGCATTTTTCTTATTGAACTCCCAAAAAATCAAGAAAACCAAAACATTTTGGATATTAAAACCTTGTGCTTTTTCAACATCAAATGTGAACTTTTCCGTCCTAAACGTAAAGCTGCACAGTGCTACAACTGTAATCATTTTGGACATTCCTCAATTAATTGCTCTATGCCTGCCCGATGCCTAAAATGTGGCGAAAATCACGAAACCCGTCAATGCACAATCAAATGGGTAGAGCATCCAACCTGCATCAATTGCGGAACGGAAGGGCACGTCGCGTCATGGCGACAATGCCCTGCGTTCCCAAAAGCCAAAGTCAACAAAAATGAAAACAACGAAAAAGAACATGTCTCACAAATCGGCCAAAGGAAGCGAAAAGTGAACAACCGTTCTGCCCCAACCAAAGTAAACAACTCTTCTCCAAAGGCTCCGACCCAGTTGCAAAATAATGAATATGCATCGCTTCTGGAACTTTTGAAAGAACTTAAGTCACTTTTCAATGGGGAAGAAGGAATTTTGTTCCTCTTGAATTCCATCAAAGAAAAGCCAAGTGTGTCTTCAAAAATGCAAGCTATCGTCGACTTCTTCTCTTCCGAAGAAGCGATCACATCCCATGCTAAAAGTTCACCAACTTATGTGGCTGCACCTGTGCACACCCCTAATGTCGGACTTGGCTCCGCCCACCATCAATGATCCTACTCCAAAATTGTGCGAAGGCACTGGAAGCACCTTCATCAGGAAAGCAAGGGCGCCAGACTGTCTGCATCCCATGTTAACTCTCCCCTCCAATCAGGTGGAGGCATGCTCATTTACCAGCCAATCTGATAAACTCTCATCCAATTGTGACTTTTTACCCAAGTAATCATACCGTCTCTCGTTTATTCAGTTTAAAGAAGTGCGTCTACTAAAAGACATTACTCCGATATCAAAGTGAGCATGAGAATAAGAGTCACAGCAGTGATCAGTGCATGATTTAAAATGTTACTCACGTTAATTAAACGAAGAAAAAAGCACACACCATGTTCGGATCTGAAGGGGCGGAGCCTATTCTGCCTTGGCTTCAGATTGGACAGGCGAGAGGTTGTCCTTGTTGATATTGGCAAAAAACTCAAAGAGTATTTGCAGTTTATCAAGTGGCGCGGTCTTCATACGGATGGCACGAATAAGATCCTTTATTCCTTGGTTTCCGGAGAAGATCGGCGAGAGTTCTTTAAAAAGTTCCATGAGGAGGGCGATGTCGCCCATAGAATTCACAACACTTGCATCAGTGGGTTGGTTGGTTTTTTTGCAAACAATAGGAGAAGTTTTCTTCTTACCAATTCTTGGAATCACTTGTTTCCTTTTTTTGGAAGGCAAAACCTTTTCCTGTTTTTGAGCTTTCGGGAATACTGGACATTTTCGGTTAGAGGCAATGTGCCCAAAACCACCACAGTTAATGCACTTGGGATTTTCCATTCTTCCAATTTCACATTCCCTGGTTTGATGGTCTGAACAACCACATTTCAGGCATCTTACTTGCATGAAACAATTTTCGGCTTTATGAAAGAAGTGGTTACAGTTATAACATTGGATCGGCCCTCTTCTGCTTTTGAAGGGTACAATCCTAATGTTGAGTTGCATCAGCTCTTTGATTTTGAGGATTTTATTACAGCCAGGGCTTTTTGGCATTTCAATCACAAAAATCGGCCTGTGCAATTTAGCACGCCTTTTGAGCTGGTAAATTTTATCAATATTGAAACCCAATTGGGTAATTTCTTCACGCAAACGATCACAGTCAATAAATTGTGGGAGTCCTTTAAGAACCACTTTGAAAGGAATTTTGTCTGCTGAAGGTGAAATATAAAAATCATGATTTTCAGATTTAAGGTATGACATCATGGCAAAGAGAGTACTCTCGCATGTGGGTGAGATTTTAACAATTTTGCCTTGTAATTTAGAATGAAATGACTCACCGAATTTGGTCTTCATACTTTTCAGAATCATCTCAAACTCGGTGGTAACAGTCAAGAAAATAGATCCCGTAAATGGGGGATTTGATGTGGCAGGGGTGGTTTCACAAATGGGGTCCAAAACGTCTTCTTCCATTTTCTCAGTATCATTAGCAATGAGTTGAATGGGTTCAGTAGACATTTGGCGTTCCGTAGAATTTTGATGTTCAACAGAGTTCAAGGAAATCGAAAGCGAAACCTCAGGATTAGTCACCACCGGAGCTGGCGTAGGGATACATTCATCACTATCAATGCCGACTTCGACGCAACATTCCTTTGGCTCCCGACCACCGGTCGTTTTTACCTTCTTTTTCTTTTTCCTCTTACTTGGAACAGAAGATGTTACTGTGTTAGTTGTAGAGATGACAGGAACGGGAGTCCGCGCGATGAGGGTATACTTTTCCACTCTTTCGGCGTCCACATATCCAAGTATCTCTTTCATGTTAAATTGTGAAGCATACTGGCTTTGTTCTGAGAGATACATAGCAATGTTGAGCATATCATTCTCCAGTTTAAAAGTTGCCTGTGGAGATAAGTCAATCCGATACATCAATTTTGATGTAAGAGAAACGTATTCCTTGAAAAGCGGATCATCATCCATTTTCGACTCTTTAATGAGCGGGAACTTTGGTCCCATTTGCTCAGTCATTTCTGAAAGCATTTTAAAATTGAAACTCATGATTAGTTTTGAAATTTTACATCAATTAGCGGAGCATATCAACAACCTGACTGTCGTGGGCTCACGCCGCAATCAGAATGATCTTTTGATCATACCGTGTTACTCCGCTTGCGGATAAATACGGCGAATTCTTTGAATTTTGTGCCAATTTTTCTCCCCTCCAATCAGGAGGAAGCATATTTAGGATTCATCCAATCAAGTGTAACTTTTCCCTGCCTGTGACTCTCTCGTCCCCGACGGTGCCATTTTAAGTCTATCTCAGTGTTCACCCTCACTCTGAGAATGTACTGGATTTAGACGTTTTGATTTTTTGTTCTATGTGTGTGTTGTCACGTGTTTTGTCCTCTTACCTTATGTACTTCAAATCATGCACTATTTATGTATCAGATATATTTGTAGGAAGGGTTAAAGAAGCTTCGCTTCTAGGTACCTAGACAAATAAATTCAGTCTAAATTCAGCCCACACAAATATTTGAATTAATATTAATACAATAATCGTTCAAAGTTGGAGTGATTGAAATCCGCGTGAGATTTGTTTAAAGTATAGAATGTAATATTTATGATTTGCATATTACTGTATACCCAATTTTGAGAAATACAGTTTTTTTTAATCTTTAAAACCCTCCGTACAACTTAAAGTCAAGTTTTTATTAAATTTTTTATATATTTATTTTACAGTTAAAATAATGGTAACAAAATACTAGGAATACGATTTTTTTTATGGTGAAATGTGAAAAATGTCGACTTAAGTTTTAAACACATTTATATAACATATACATGGAATTATATGTAAACAGTGGCCTTTTAAGGTATACCAGATCAAGTAAGAGTGAGTATTAGGGGATGACGGGTTAACATAAATTAATTTAAAGGTAGTTAAAATAAATTAATTTGAAATGAATAGATGTTAATATTGTTTTATACCCTCACATATTAGTTTTATGATTACAAATCTATAAAAATTACGAGACTAATGTCTGCAATTCCTATAAGTTTGTTTTGCTTTTACCATGAGCATCTTACAAGTTCTTAAAAGCTGCGCCAAAATCGTGATTATTGGTTCATGTCTATAAAAAAATAATTGTCAATAGATATATGATTAAATCACAACGATAGAAATACTTGAATCCATTTTTATTATTTTGGGAAAAGAAATAAATACAGTAGACTCGATAACTCGAACTTCGCTTCATGCCGGGAATTTCAACCACCCATCAACTCCTTCGAGTGGTGGAATACATCCAAGATAACTACAATAAAAGGATTCATGTTGGTGCGGTATTTCTGGATATCGCAAAAGCCTTTGACCGTGTTTGGATCAAAGGCTTAATTTTCAAGCTCATCACCAACCAATTTCCAGATTACATTATTAATGTTCTTACCTCCTATTTGCTGGATCGGAAATTTCATGTTCAGGTTAAGGATGAACAGTCATCCCTCAAAGACATCAAAAGTGGAGTGCCCCAGGGCTCCCTCATTGGCCCGGTACTTTTCCTCCTCTATGTCAACGATATCCCAAATACGGAAAAAACTATTCTTAGCTTGTATGCAGATGATACGGCCATTTTGGCAAAAGGCAGTATTCAATACCTAACTAGAAGTCTTCAAATTCACCTTAACTAAATAGAACAATGGATGATCAAATGGAAGATTAAGACTAACGTTGATAAAACGGAGGCCATTCTATTCTCTAGAAAAACCAAGAACAAAACTAAAAGCTGTCCAAGGGAAAAAGATTCTCTGGAGTAAGGAGGCAAAGTACCTCGGTGTGATTTTGGACAAACACCTTACGTGGGAGTCGCATATCAAGTTCGTTGCTAAAAAGTTCTCCAATGTCAGAAGAAAATTATACAATCTCATCTCAAGAAACAGCAAGCTTTCTCGGAAAAACAAGCTGCTGATATATAAATGCTACCTCAGACCAATTTCGAGCTACGCATCTCCGGTCTGGGGTTACGCTGCTAAATCTAACTTTCATAGACTCCAATCTCTGGAAAACTCAGTTATTCGCCCTATTGCAAAAGCAAGATGGTTTTTCAATACGGATAACATCAGAAAGGCCCTTGGTATCCCCAGCCTTAAGCTTTATAACCAAATGATTGCAAAGAAATTCTTTGATAAACTCAGTGGTCATGAAAACACAGAAATCGCTCGCATTCCAAACTACGATACTAGGCTCAGAGTTAACAAGAAAAGACCAAGAGCCTTTGTCACTTGAACAATCCTCATCTAATTCCTACTCACACTCCTACTAGGTTATTGTCGGAGGCTTTCGCCACCCTCTCCTCTTGGTTTTGAGAGCATTGAGTTTTCTTTTACTTCATGTTACTTCAGGTTCTCCTGAAAAGTTACTTTATGTGTTGAGAAATGCGTTTTCTCAGCTTCTCATGGTACAATCACCTTTTTTGCGGGAAGAAGTTTTTCCTGGGAATTGGGAGCTTGTAATCTCATTCATCGTTTCATTATGCCAGTTGTCCTCGACACCGACCCCCATGTCCATCTTTTGACTCCTTAAGTGCGTCCTGACATGTCTCATTTGAGAATGTTTTGGGATTTAGACGTTTAACTTTTTGTTCACTGTTTGTGTTGTCCCGTTTTTTGTCCTCTTACCTTATGCTACTAAAATTTTTATGCACCATTTAAGTTTAAACAAATTTATTTGTAAGGGTTAAAGAAGCTTCGATTCTAGGCACCTAGACGAAATAAATTCCGTCTATAACTCGAACTTCGATAACTCGAATTTTTCGATATCTCGAAAAAATCGATTTCCCAGCACCTTCATTACTTATTTAATATAATTTTATCTCTTTAATTCGAAGTTTTTCGAAGAAAACAACTGAAAATTTTGTTTTCCTCTCAAAACTACGGATTTTGAAGAACCTTTAGCATATATGTAATTGACACGTTCTTCTTTATCAGTTCTCTTTCTTATTGTGCGTTATTGAGAGGGTATACTTACAATGGATTCCTACCTGTGCCCCACCCTTTTGTTTGAATGTCGTCAGACTGGATTCCCTGAGCTGTATCCCCTCCTCTTTAACGCAGAGTCAGTCCAACAAGGAAGATTAATGATTTATCGTCCCTCAAGCCAGCTGGCGTTTTTGGTAAAGTTATAGTCACTTTCTTGGAACATTACCGACCGTCCTGAAAGCAACTCACTTAAAATATGAAGACGACACTCGACCCCTTCAGAATGATAATTAAGAATGCTAACCTCCTCCAAAGATAACTTTGTAAGAGGCTCTATCTTCGATAAAATCTATGCGTGCATTCATTGAATCGAGGCCGGAAATGAAAACATCAGAGACATTTCAAGCAATCGTGCATTTGGAAAATATAATTGATTTCGAAAAAAATAGAAATACTCACCAAACTATTTTGGATAGATATGTTAAATAAAGTCGTGTAAGTATACTAGTATTTATTTTTTACCAAAACAGCTTTTTTATAGGATTTTCGATAACTCTAATTTTTGATATCTCGAATTCTTATACACTTCCCTTCGAGTTCGAGATAACGAGAGTTGTCTGTACAAAGAAAGTATTAAAATACAAATACAACGTTAAAATACGCAATATAAATCCATTAAATCTGGACATGATTCGAGAGATACATCTCCCTTCATCAGCCGATTTTTTTCTCTTCTGCTGATGCAGGGAGATGTATCTCCCGAATCATGGGCAGATTTAATGGATTTTTATTGCGTATTTTAACGGTGTATTTGTATTTTAATATTCTTAACGCAATGTTCTATAAAACGAGTTTTTATCTAACACAAAGAAAGTATATTTTATAAATTTAAAATGTATGAGTTTTTCTGAAAATACTGGAATTAACTGTAAACTGTTTAGAGGTTTTGCATAAATCATATGTATACAAACCTCTTTATAACCACTCTTTTAATAATATAATATAATATTAAGGAGCTTAAGGGTTTAAAAACGCCAAAAATACGGCATGGAAATTTTAACTCAAAACCAATTTCATTATTTTACATTCCATGTTAAGGGAAACCCAAGGCCCCAAATCCTAATGTTTTTATTAATGAATTCAGAAATTCTATTTTTTTACATTGTTAGAACATACCTATCTGAACAATAATAATAAAAAAAAATTAAATCATTGTTTTTGCGTTTTTTAGGCCTAAATAACTTTATTTTTTAAAGACTACTCTTTTTTTAAATTTTTAATGTTTTAAAAACATTCAAACTGATTAAATACGTCAAAGTACTACATATGTAGGAATAAATGTTTGTACATTTGTGTTTTAATCGTTTAAAAAACTTATTTTAAGTTCAAAACCTAAAAAATATTCACTTTTTTCTTTTTATTAAAACGTAAACAAATAATTTAAAAATTATTTTAAAAGAGCTATCCTTACGTTTATTAAACACACATGTTAAAGTTCTAAAAACTATGAACAGTTTAGTCTTAAGTAACTTTTTTACAAAGCCTTAACGCCTTAAACGGGACCAAATCAAGTCGCCCATTTTCCGCTACACAAAGTCGCGATCTTTCTAACACATATTGTATGACTTTTCAGGGGTTATGGCAAGGATTTCATTGCGAATATTGTTTTTCAGTTCAGGTAAGGTTACTGAACCTTGTTGCTGAAAATTTGCAACCAGGCGATTTATTGTTGGCACTGTGGGTCCAGTCCGCACATTAAAATAGCGACGATATGCACGCTGCGTTAGAATAACTAAGTTTCCGTTTGAAAAATAAAATTCAATGATTTTTGTTCGTTGTTCTATTGCGTACTGTTCCATTTCAAATTCCCCAAGCCTTCTTTACACAATTCTGAAGAAAAAACGAGATATTTAATAAAAATGTTATAAACCATATAAATCACAAAGTTCATTAAGCAAAACTCTGTATAATTAAAAAAAAATCATGCACTAGAGCAGTGGTTCCCAATGTGGGTTCCACGAAAAAATTTAGGGGTTCCGCGTGACAAATTTTATTTGATTAAAAAAATAAGAATGGTGTTTAATATATTCACATTTTCGATGAATATCCAAATTTAGCAAAACAGGCTATTCGAATTTTATTGCTGTTTGCAACCACTTATTTGTGGGAAGCTGGGTTTTCAAAATATGTTGCGACATAAACCAAATATCGTAACAGAGTTGATGCTGCACCAGATATGTGAGTTCAGTTATCAAAACCTAACGCCCAATTTTAAGAAAATCATGGAATCAAAGAAGCAGGTACATTCTTCACATTAAAGATTTTCCATTTATTTTAGTTTATGTTTTGTATTTTTATTAATTATTTCTATGATGAATTGTTTTTATTTTGAGTTTTGCTTAATTCAATAAAATCTGAAATACCAAAATAATACTTGTTTTATTTAATAGCAGATATTAAATTTTGAAAAGTCGTTGATTAAAAAATATTTAGGGTTCCGCGATCATTGGCAACAAATTTTGGGGTTCCACGACCAAAATAGTTTGGGAACCACTGCACTAGAGGATTAAACAGAACGACAGAAATTAACAGAAGATAATAAATGAAAATATATATCCTGATCCGCAGAATTAAAGCAAAACTTTTACCCTTCAAAACAAAACTCTGCCTTCTCTCCTTTTTCCCGAAAACTTCTTAAATAATTCCCGTCCCTTGTCAAGGATCGCAAAGAAAAGGGAAAAAGACAGGAAATGCGCGAATCATTAAAGTGCATTTAAGAGGCATTATTTCCGTGGGACCAAAAGCCCTGCTGCGCCATAAACGGCGACTGGGGACACAGCTGCATGACTGTTTAGCACGCCGTTGGCTAACCCATTAGGTAATTTTTTAGGAAGTGATTATGGCCTCCTTCTGTTGTTCCCCGATCTATTTTGTGAATGGAAGCACGCAATAAAGATTATCGGTTGACTGTTTTGGAATTAAACCGTATACGAAATGTCAAAAGTACCCTAAATCTAAAAAGTCTTTTGAGTACTGTACATTTGTATGGAGTGTGGAACGTCTAACACCATTTATATTTAATAAATAAAATATTTCTATTCATATGTGGTCATTTCACATTATTATTCTTTTGGCATTGTCTTATCTTACTTCCTATTCTTTTGCCACACCATTTTTTAAATTTCTTTTGTTTATAACACCTTAATGAAGTCCTGGCTGTTAAACGGAAATTTTACTGTTTTGGAATTAAGCCGTATAAGAAATGTCAAACGTACCCTAAATCTAAAAAGTCTTTTGAGTACTGTGCATTTGTATGGAGTGTGGAACGTCTAACACCATTTATATTTAATAAGTAAAATATTTCTATTCATATGTGGTCATTCCACATTTTTATTCTTTTAGCATTGTCTTATCTTACTTCCTGTGCTTTGGGCACACCTTTTTTGAAAATTTCTGTTGTTCATAACATCTTAATGAAGCTATGGTAGTTTAACAGATATTTTACTGTTTTGGAATTAATCCGTATAAGAAATGTCAAAAGTACCCTAATTCTAAAAAATATCTTGAGTACTGTGCATTTTTATGGAGTATGGAACATTCAATACAATTTATATTTAATAAGTGAAATCTTTCTATTCATATATGGTCATTTCACATTAATATTCTTTAGGCATTATTTTATCTTACTTCCTGTTCTTTCGGAACACCTTTATTATACAACAGAAATGTAATGGCGAAAACTCTCAGCACATCAGTAAATTAAGCTATTTTGCCAACATTGAGACAGACTAACGAATACCCTATTTTTCAATTATAAGTAATGTATGTAGATTGTGTCAGTATCCGACTACAAATTTCAAAAAGTAATATTTTCTTAAAAATCAAATAATCTAGAAACAATTTTATTAAAACGTTTATATTGAAGTAAAAAAAATCTTTTAGGAAAAGCTTTGAAGTTCTTCAAAGAACAAAAAAAATATAACAAGTTTAAAATATGTGAAGAACAGTGCTCCTTCGAGATAAGTTGTATGCTTTAGCTGCAGCTACAAAATAGCTTTCTTCGGTCAATTCGAAATTATTATTCAGAACACGTTGTATCCACAAGATGTTTAAATGCCTCGGATGCAAACACCTTCGGGGTATTAGCATCTCGTAAAAGAATAGTGTTTGTATTTTTTCCTGATTACAATGCGTTAAAAAGATATTTTAGAACAGCTCCGAAGAAGATATGGCAAAATGCTGATAAAGGCTCTTTCTTTTGAAAAGAACGCTGTAAGGTTTTGTGACTTTTCTTTGAAACTGTTGAAAGCGTTTTTAGAAGAATTTACATTAGGTCATGCAAAACGTAAAGCATCCATGCCTTTATTTTTCTCTATAAATAATTTTTTTTAACCCTCTGACGGAGCTGTACGACTTAAGTATCCCAATGCTTTCCAGGTTTTCGAGCAATTCACATACACTTTAAATTTATGAAAAATATTCTATGTTCGGATATTTTTCGAATTTAAAAACGTTAAGGTGTTTCTTGGAAACTATATCTATTAACATAATAAAAATTCAAAAATAAATATAATATACATGCTTTGGAAATATAAAGTAAACTATGTTGCCGAGAAAATAATTTAACAATTTTGCTACTTTCCTAACCGAGGGTTAATGTACAGTATTGGCGTGTAAACGTCTTTAAAATGGGTTTCGGTTAAAATCTTCGAGCATGAATGGACTGTAGTAGAGCGAATATGACGTCATAATCGTGAAACCAACATCTCAGACCGAATGGCCTCAGACACGTGACTTCTTTTCAAAATTAAGGTTTTTTGGTTAAATAACGTCGCACTAGAGCTGCACAGTGGGTTATTGGCGACGGTTTGGGGTCTATCTCGAAGGAAAGACCCGGGAACACATACACATTCACACACACATTCATTTATACCTGCACTTCGTTATTTTAGAACCATGGTCAGATGACGAGGGTCCCGACGCCTTCAATAGACGTCGGGACTTTGGACCCAGATCAGATTTATCGTGCACCAGTCCCGTATACACGCCGTTAATTTTTGCGGATGTTCTGGACGACTTTTCTAGTATTTTTGTAGCGAAGCTGGCAACCCTCCGATCACAAGATCACTACTTTTTTACTTTTCTTTTGTCAAGTCCATCGCGCGGATTCGAACCACCAATCCTCGGATTAATAGCTGAATGCCTCAACCGCTCGGCCACGGAGGCCACTTCAAAGTTATGAATTAAAAAGTACTCGCGATTGACTGATGAATTGGGAAATGTGTAACAGTGAAAATTTATGAATGGAATGACGTAATTAACGACATGTCTGAGGCCATACTTGCTGGCCTCACTTTGATGTTAGCGAGATTATAATATTATATTTTCTGTACTGTGAAGAATCCTTGCTCGAAGGTTAAAATGTGCTTGTAGAGCGAGGTGGACTTTAATGGCAGTAGTATAACGGAAATAGTAACGAAACATTTAAATTACTTGCGTTAAATATACAACGATGCGTTTGCAGAAGAAAATGAACTAAAATGCAACTTGTTTTTAAATATTAATGCTGTTTCTTGCATTACATTTTAATTTAGCTCTTTTAATAAAGCTTTTGAATTAAAAGCTAGTTTAGGGTGGCCATATATCCCAGTGGATAAATGCGTCAGCTGAGAATCGAAAGGTTCCCGGTTCGATCCTGTGCGACGGATTTGACTAAGAAAAGAAAAAAAGTATGATCTTGTGATCGGAGGGTTGCCAGCTTCGCTACAAAATACTAGGAATGTCGACTAGAACAGCCACAAAAATGATCGGCGTATATACGGGACTGGTGCACGATACATCTGATCGGGGTCCAAAATGCCGACGCATATTGAAGACGTTGGGTGCCAGTTCGGGTGTCGTCCTCGTCATCTGACCATGGTTCAAAAATACGAGGCATCGTTCCCGGGTCTTTCCTTCGAGATAGGCCCGGAACCGTCACCATTAGCCCACTGTGCAGCTCTAGTGCGACGTTATTTAACCACACCAAACCAAAAGCTTGTTTATCCATTCTAAACAGTTTAGTCCAATGGTTCCCAAAGCGGGCGCCGCGGAGTCCAGGCGTCTGCACAAAGACACTGCGAAGTATTGCAAAAGTTTCTTTGGTAATTAGACTCTCATTGATTCCCAAAGTGTAAATCGAAAAATAAAAATAATCCAAATTCTAAAAATAATCGAAGGCACCATAGGATGCGTAACTGGGAATTAGAAACTACGAAATGCTTTAGAGAAAAAGGAAAATGTGTCAAAACTCGCCAAAGGGAAGCTGTCTAAAACTATACGGTAAACCGTCGACTTTGAAAAAGGAACTTGTATTAGCAATAACACTTCTATATATCAAAACAGATGATTCGTTGAAACTTCTTGTGACGTCAATAGCTGTATGAGCGATGATAGACAGTGAGGTGGATCAAAAGAAATGAACCTAAGAGAGCTCCTCCTTTTAGTTCAATTCCCTAAAAAATCAGATGCATAGTAGACCATTCGGGACAGATTTCGAACTTGCCGACGGAATATATAATCAAGCGTTGCCGGATCGATTCAGTCAGTCAGTTGATAGTCGAAGGCTAGTGAAGATACACTCCTCACGTGACATAGTTATTAACATGTTTTATTTATTTTTATCTCTTATTTATGATTAGTGATATTTTTACTTAAGGCCATGGGAAATCTTAATTCAAAAAAGGCACCGCGACCCGAAAAAGTTTGGGAACCACTGGATTAGTCACAAAATTTTGGAACAATGACAGTACATCCATGTATCTCGGAAAAGTTTGGCAGATTTACAAGGGCAGATTTCTTTAAAATTACCTGGTCATTTTATTACCCTTTTTATACATGCATATGTCCTTTTAAGCAACAGGTCTTCATATTCACATTGAAGAAATATTATTTAGTTTAAAGACTCCGTTAACAAATATAAACGACAAATTAAAATTTAGAAAAAATTAAATAAAAATATATAAAAATAAAAAAAAAATATTAAATAAATAAAGTTTTTTAAAATAATGGTAGTTCATAAACATTATTTTAAAAACATTATTTTATATTCAAAATCAATTTTTGCTTGTATACATAGTTTGTGCCAATTTCTCACAAACTACAATGTTTCATCTGCTTTGGAAGTATAAGCCTCTTAATTTTTTTTATTTTCAAATCGAGCTACTGCTTTCTCTTTTAATTTGAATTCCGATTTTATACTTTAAGATTCTTTTAAACAAAAAAATTACAGGGCACATTATTTTTACTGACACATAAGAAAATTTCGTATTTCATTTTAAAATATTGTCTCCTATTTTTTACGTTGTAGTCAATTCAAAGAAGTGTTTAACAATTTAAAATTTACTCTGCAGAAATTTCATTGAATTAAAAGTTTTCAAAATAAATAATTATATCATTAAAAATAATAATATAAATAATAATTATATAATTAAAAAGAACAATTAAAAATATAGCTACGAAATTCTATACATTAATGCCCTTTTAATTAGTAAAGTGTGCGTTATTATATTTGTTTTAAATTTAATAGATATTTCTCTTTCAGGGTATCGCTCCGTTCCACTAAATTTAAACAATTTCATACTTTTATTCAGATCTAAAATGTAGATGATCTATATATATAAATGCGAAAAACCCACTCATCACTCATCACTAATTCTCCAACTTCCCGTATACCTATGAAGATGAAATTTGGCAAATTTGTTCCTTATACCTTAAATAGGAAAAGTAAGCTATTTTTGTTCCGATCGAACGGATTTAAGGGGTTGTAAAACCCCTTTTTCGAAACTTCTCCATAGGATTAACATGGAGAACATGTAACAATGCAAAATAAAAAAATTAAACAATGGAAATTTGTAATATTATGTAACGTACGAGGAGCATTCTGATTGGCTGATGACTAAATATCGCCAAAATGTCGCCAAATAACTAAAAACTGTCGCCAAATAACTAAAAACTGTCGGCAAATTAATAAACTTCGCCAAATAAATTAAAATTTCACCGAATGAATAAAACATTTCGCCAAATTAATAAAATATCGCCAAATGAACTAAAATATGATCATATATGTAAAAATAATATAAAAACCGGCCCGTCGCACCGGGGGGTATTTAACTGTGAAAAAGAAAACAAAACGAAAAATGCTACGACCAAAAGTGCAAGCCATACGAAAAATATATTATCAAACTGAAGAGAAGTATACAGTATGAATAATATAAAGGTTCAAGACAGGAAGCCCATCGCTAAATAAAAGTTTGTAATTTAGCCTCCGTGCACTCAGTTAGTTTTGTGTTATCCATTATTTATTAGTTTACCTGCCGAGAGGCCAGTTATGTTACCACTCTACCTGTGAGTGAAGTTCTGTAATCTATATATATAAAAACATCGCCAAATGAACTAAAATATGAACACATATGTAAAAATACCATAAAAATGGCGAAATTTGTGTCAAAAAATGATAAAATGTATGTCAAAATGGTGAAAATATGATTGGGTAACAGGATATTCCGTACTACATCAGCTATGAAAATTAAATTTGGCGTGGAGGTACACTTTAAGCCAAAATTGCTCACTAAGAAATGATTTTCAAAAATTCGAACTGTAAATGCCAAAAGTAAAAATCCTCGCCACTTATCCACTGACTCATTACTATTTCTTTTATTTTCTGTATACCTATGAAGATGAAATTTGGCAAATTTGTTACTTATACCTTAAATAGGAAAAGTAAGCTATTTTTGTACCGATCTAACATATTTAAGGGAGTGTTCAATGAGACAGTGGGATTTTTTGTACGGACCGTTAGTTTTGGACAATTTGGATAGTTTTAGAATTGTTAAACTCCACATACTGATAGGGTTTACCGAACAAAGTAAAACTTCTCGAATGTTAATCAACGGGAATATCATTTATTTGTCAGCATTGTTTTATCGCCAACTTCTCCATGTTATAAAGTTTTCAGTTCCAGCTAGAACTTGCTAATAAAATTTATTTAATTTGTTTGGGTTCGTTATTTTATTTATCTTCTGATGGGTGAGGAATTAAGATTATTTTTCATCCGCTTAAATATGTTTTACTTGTACCTCTTTTGCGAGTTATTTTCTTCCCGTGCATAGAACTTAAAATTCAAAACTGAACCAGTGTTCACGTTCCCAGTGAGTAAGCGTCTTCTTCTATGTACTGGCGGGCCTCGGGCGTGGCCTGGTTGGAAAAGCGGGAATTACTTCTCAATGAATTACTTTCTTGACAAACGAATTTATTTATATCATGTTAATTATCGCGTTAACTGTGAAGTGAAAAAGGAGAAACAAAAATAGCTTACTTTTCCTATTTAAGGTATAAGGAACAAATTTGCCAAATTTCATCTTCATAGGTATACGGGAAGTTGGAGAATTAGTGATGAGTGATGAGTGGGTTTTTCGCATTTATTGGCTGAGATTACAAATTGGCTGAGAATGTTTTTAACGGAACATTAGTTTTTAAAACTTCGAAATTCTTTAGAATCTTAAAATTTTGCGTACTGATATGGTTTACTATAAAAACAAGGGAAAAAAATCTGAAAATCTAGATTTTGGTAAAGGAACCTTTTAAAATCATTTTCGTTTTTTTCTTCTTAATATTCCTGCCAATTTCAATAACGAAATTACAAATTTTGACGTAGGTGTCTAATAAATTTTTTTGGAGATAGTTATTATTATCAATTACAAGAGTTGTTTATCTTTAAACTTCTGAGCTGTTACTGTAGGTAAAAATATGGATGTTAATCAACTGGAGTGCAGTATGTATATCCACAGTATTTTACAGCCAACTTCTCCATATTATCAATTTTTCAAGTTCTTGCGGGACCTTGCTAATAAAATTTCGTTACATATTGGAACTTTTAATTCTTTGGTTCCATCTGATATGGGACAAATTAAGAATATTATTTATTTAGCTAATAATTATTGTATTTGTATCTATTTTGTAACTTATTTCTTTCCCGTGCGTAGAACGGGTATTTCAGCTAGTATGTTATAATTATATATAATCTTTACAACAGATTAAACTGCTAGTAAACATAAACGAATTTTGAAACTGGATTTTTGGCCAACACAGTATAAGTTGGAATTATATTAATATAGTATCATATAAATATTTCTATTTTGGACTATTAGTAGGACTGCCAAATATCCTATTCCTTCATTTACATGGACAATATATTCATAGATTCATGATTTGAAGGAAGCCGACTGAAACGTTGTATTAAATTAAATCCCTGCTTTGACAGAATTAATGATTTAAACTTTGGAAATGTGATATATTGTTGAATGTCATTATCTTAATCACTTGCATATGTAATTATTTGAGTAATATTACCTGTATAATTTTCACTAATTATGTAATAAGTTTATGTGTCAATATCATATATATTTTATTAGATTTATATACTTCTACGTTAATAACTACTGGCGCTAATGGTTGCTGGTATGTATTATGTCTTTTGATTTTATATACCATATTATTAAAATGTATTGCTTAAGAAAAACGTTTGTGATATCATTGGATGTATTAAAGCCCTTTTAAATAATCTCAAATAGATTGTTGGATATAATTTCCTCTAAAAATCATGAACGTGAAATCACGTAATTGGATCTCCAGTTTTTTCATTAATGTATCCAGTTTTTTCATTAATGTATCCAGTTTTTTCATTAATGTATCCAGTTTTTTCATTAATGTATGCAGTTTTTTTCATTAATGTATCCAGTTTTTTTATTACTATATCCGATTTTCAAACTCATAAAAATACAATATTTTTTTTAATCTAATTTTTTAGGTATAACTTAAAAGTGACCTCTTTACTATAAAACAAAATTCTGTTAAAAATATGTAAATGCACGTCTAGGAAAAAATATTTAAAATCCCGAAAAGTGAAAGCAACTTTCAATTGCTGTTGGCGTCAGTGGATATTTAAGATCTATTCACAAGAAAATATATTGTAATTTAGGTTGAGTAAACTTTAATCGCAATTTAGATCTCGGAAAACATTTGTTAATAATGCCCGTTATTTTTTAACTTTTTAAAATTCAACTTTTTAACTTCAATTATAGAAAATGATTTTTTCATGTTTTTTGTATGAAAGTTGAATACTCTAATTTTTATATTTTGAATATTGTTGGAAATATCTCCATCCATTTATATTTCTCTATATTTTTATGTGTATTTCTCTATATTTTTATGTGTATTTCTCTATATTTTAATGTGTATTTCTACATATTTTTATGTGTATTTCTCTAAATTTTTATGTGTATTTCTCTATATTTTTATGTGTATTTCTCTATATTTTAATGTGTATTTCTACATATTTTTATGTGTATTTCTCTAAATTTTTATGTGTATTTATCTATATTTTTAAATGAAAATATAGTCTAAATAAGTCAGTGTTTTAAAAGAAACACTATTTTTAGTTATTTTACATATGCAAAAATTTAGTTAGGTGTGTAATATAGCGTCAAAAATGCAACAATAAAAATATCCGTAAAATAAAAATGCGTATGCAACATTTAAATTTTAAAAATTTATTATATATATTTTTAAATAAATTAAACAGTTTTTATTATTTTCATACCAAACATTTCCCTTTCAAGTTGAATGACACATAGTCAAATTTAAGAGTGGAAGTTTGAAAACTAAAAAAAAAGTTTTTGTTATTCCACTCTTCCCTTAAACTTTTAAAGTTTCAACGTTATTATTTACACACTAAAGTCTTTAAAAATAAACTCCATAGCAACCCAATCCCGTAAAATGAACCGACGCAGAAAGTATTGACAGCATTAAAACCACATTTCATACTCCATAACTTTCAACGGGCCTTTGAAGAAAATTTGTTATTTCCCAACCAATATGCTGGAATATTTTCACGCGATATAAACTTTCGGAAATTCATCTCCGATCCATTTTTACCCTCAGTTGTTATTGAGAAAGTGTCCGAATAAAGAGATTCTTGATTTATTGGACAAAATATTCAGTCGACAGTTTTTTTGAGAGGTGACAACTATAAAATGAAATTCGAAATTTCCATACTTGTAGGTGCAATACGATTTTTCCTGAACTGAGCGTTATCTGTTGGCGGTGAGGTTGGTGTTCTATCGCATAGGAGAAGTTTAGGCGCTCGATTAAACTGACAAAACACGGAAGAATGATATCTTATTTGAACTTTTTTTAGTGTTCATTTTTTTAGAAGAAATCGGGTCTCTTATATTAAAGAGAGATGCAATATGCTTCAAGAATCTTTGCTGTGAACCAAATAATTTTGACAAATAAGTTCCGTAACAAATATTTAGGTTATATACACTGAAACCTGTTTTTGTGCGGTCTTTTTTTGTGCGATTTTTTTTGTGCGACTATTTTTGTGCGATTTTTTTTTGTGCGGTATATGAAGATTTCAATCAAATTGGAACATAATTGATTATCGGGCTACCGAAACATATACAAGCGTCTAGTGAAATAACAGTCGTCGCAAAAACTGATCACTGACTACATGGTAACTGAAAAAAAAAAAGTCAACTCTAAACGATAGTGCGAGATAATATCTTCAAGTGACGAAAGCGATTTTGAACCAAGTTCGCGTGTTGTCAGACTACGAATGATAATGGTTATACGTTTTGTATGTGTAAAATAAGTACACATGTAAATAAAATATTTAAAAATGTTCGCATGTATATTTTCTAAATCAAATTCCAAAAGGTTTGGCGAGATTCCAAGTAGCTGTTAAGCCTCGTGTCTTGATTTCGTTTAAAAAAGCAATTCCTAGTTATTTCGTAAGGTTTTGAGTTATTTTCTATGAGAGACTTTTTTTATGCGGTCCCTATCCACCGCATAAAAGAAATATTTTTTAATTGTGTTCGAAAGTTATTTTTTATAGCTTCTCGTGAAGTTTTGTTCACATTTTCTTATGCGGTCTCTATCCACCGCACAAAAACAGGTTTGAGTGTATATGATAAAATAAGTTTGATTTGTCTGTAACAAAACAGTACATTTTGCAACTGTTTTGAAGATGACATTTTTATTTTTCGTATAAAAAATAATTATTATATTAATGGTATAGATTTTAAATTATACCATATTTTTCAGACTCTATTGCACTCACTAACAATAAAATATATTTCGAGAACAAGTTTAAATTTTGAGAATACATATAATATGATATATGGTTTCCAACAACTATATTGGAGTATATAGTAATTGGAGTCCAAAGTACTCCATACATTGGAGTACTTTGTTTATACGGCCCTTATTAGTGATATTTTCCCTTTGTCGCTGAAATCAAAATGCTAGGTAATGAAACACGATGACGTCATGTGAGGCTTAGCTTGAGAAAAAAAATTGACCTTATCAATGCCTTTGGAAAACTATTTACGGAGTTAGGACCCCCGGAAAATAGTTTTCAAAAGGCTGTAATGTAATGTTTATCTCAAACTTAACATAATATAACGTCATCGTGTTTCTGTCCATGTGTGATCAATATCCTCCATGCTCCCAGGGGTTCGAGTATTCTTCCCCTTATCCCCACAAAAAAAACTTATATATTTTGGATTTTTACAGTAATTTCGATATTAACTTTTTTTTCTTGACTTGATGCTGTGATAACCCACCCTTTCCTACATGCCTGGAAAAATACCAAATATATATGCAGTTAAAAATTATTAGACCTTGCACCAAAATTTGGTACCCATTTAGCTGCAACCAACAATTGGTGCTTAGTTTCACAATTTGGTGGTAAAGCGTAGCACCAAAAATCATATTTTCGCTTCCCCATGCTATGGTGAATAGCCGGTATAATTTGGTGGATGTTCTGGGCGATTTTCTAGTATTTTTAAAGTGTATTTTTGAACCATGGTCAAATGACGAGGACAACTCCTCAGATGGCACCCGACACAACCTCAATAGGCGTCAGGACATTGGACCCTGATCAGATTTATCGTACACCATTCTCGTATACACGCCAGTGTAATTTATTGGATGTTCTGGACGACTCTCTAGTATTTTTGTAGCGAAGCTGGCAACCCTCCGATCGCAAGATTACTACTTTTTACTTTTTTTTTGTCAAGTCCACCGCATGGGCTCGAACTAGCAACCCTCTAATTATCAGCTTAACGCCTTTATCCACTGGGCAACCGGGCCACTAATGCAAGGGGAGTCCACGGTTTATAGATTCAGCGAAGGATTCGGTTGCAGTTTTGGAGATTGCACCATTTTTTGGTAAAAGCTGCGCTATTCGTGATTAAGGATTTTTTTGTTCAACCTAGACCACATCCACGGGGATTTTACTCTGTGTACTGTCTTTTACAGTAGCTGCCTGTCAGGTCTCATGTCGCCGCCGGTACGTTGTTCTTTAGTTTCACTAGAAGTTCTATCTTTTGCCGATAGAGGCGCTAGTTGACGACTCTAGTATTTCCATGTATACCAAAGGTCTTTTTTCTGGAATGAATAAACTGTAGCCTTCATTTAGCACTATCCAGAAGCCTCAAAACTTAATTAATCGTGTATACGCTTGGTTAGCTTAGAAACTCCTAGAAAGCATAATTTAAAATTTGCAAAATCATTGCAAAGATTGCATTATAGTCAAGGGTTATCACACACTAAGCTAGAACTGTCTACATATTTCCCAAAAAAAATCATCTCAACATGTTCCATACATAAGGTATTTAAAGATGTCTTATTTTATTATTTAAATAAAATGTTACAGAAATAGACAATTAAGCTTTAAAATTATATTGATCACTTATTACGAAATAAAGTTATCATGAAATTTTCATCTGCATTTCTGAATAATAAAGCGAGCTTCATTCAATTTCATGGTTGTTCGTTTAATTTTCCCCAACAGTTTACAACGCTCGAAATAGCCGAATATGTTTATCCTTTTTTCAATTACATGGTCCAACATACTTTGGTCGGACTTGTTTTTAAAAGAACTAATTGCTGAAATAGATGACATTCATTATTGTATAAATTTATATATATCAATTAAAATTACAAAAATACTGGTACTATAATAAAAACATATCTACATCGGATCGGTAATCGAACCCAATCCGTCTACAAGATGTCGTCCGTGTACACCAAAGTCGAGAACCTTTCCAGTTGTACCACCACAGGAATGTGAAATATAAACAGAAGTAATATTAAAAAGATGTGTCAAAAGAATGGGAAGTAAGATAATTGAGTTGTAATAACTCAGTTTCCATTTAAGCAATCGACCTCAAATAACGTGGAAAACCATCTTCTGAACAACTATTTTAAATTTGCCTGATCACTTTGTTAAGACGGCTTGAACAGAAGCTGATATTAGCAATATTAAACAATACTGCTCATTTTTGCGAAAGTATGGTTATTTAAATTTGAGTACGCCATCGCTTATTTACTATGCAGTTGTATTCAAAGTAAACCGAGTACGTCCATGTACTCATTTTTAAACACATTTGTTTACAGTGCTCTTGTACCTGGATCACATAACGTCATATAACTAATCAGTTATCCTAAGTATTTGATTTTTATTATTTGTACTCTTCTTGATGCAACCACTCCAACGCTGTTTCATAGCTCTTGTTTTACGTTAGGGACTTAAGAATCTCTTCGCCCTAGTGTACCCCTACCCCGGAATTGATGTTACTGACCAAATTTACTTTACAAACAAGATTTTTAAATTATTAGTCTAGATGCAAAAGCAGCTATATCCGAAATCGAAAAATGATGTTTTGGCAATATTAGCTACTTTATCAATTATGCTACAACTTTTATATTTCGATTAAATATTATTTTTATTTATTTTAAAAACTTCAAGAAATAACTCCAACAGTATTGACTGTTAAAATTAGGTACTCAAAAATAAGTAAAATATACGAATTTTTTAGTACATTCCATGTTTATCATAGCTCCAAATACCTAAGTTTCATTTTTGAAAAATACGTCAAAAATGAGTACAATCAGTAAAAAGAGCAGTAGCTTGCCTACATAGGCTGTCTTCATAAATCACTTTCAATAAATAACAACAAATACAACCAACACTTACCGGGAATCGAACCTATATCCTCAGGCACCGCAGTCCAGTGCCTTAGTCGTTGTATTAAAAGGGCGACGTGAAGAAGGTATAAATAGAAGAAATGTTAAAAAGGTGTGCCAAAAGAATGGGAAGTAAGATAATTGAGTTGTAATAACTCAATTTCCATTTAAGCAATCGACAGCAAATGACGAGGAAAACCATCTTCTGAACATTTATTTAAAATTTGTCAGATCGCATTGTTAAGGTGGCTTGAACGGAAGATTAGGAATATTAAATCACACCGTTCAATTTTGAGAATGTTCGAATACTCAAATTTGAGTACATTATCGTTCATTTTCAATGCAATTATAATCAAAGAAAAACGAGTTTGTTCCGGTACTCATTTTTAAGTACCTTTTTTTACAGTGTACAATCTACTAGAAGATCATATACCAGTGAAGCAACACAGATGTCAAAACAAACATCTTAATATTTATTACAAATAAAATATTTCCGCAAACGCAATATTTTCGAATTAAAATCAAATAAGGAGTTTCTTATATGCAGAAACACACACAAAAAGCACATATATAAAGAATCCCATTGAGTATTAGAATTTGATTACATATTTTTAATTATTTATATAGTTTTAAAATGCACGGATGACATCAAGTGATGAAAATGTAAACAGTAATCTTACCCCCTGGGATATCAACAGTCAAATACGTTTATGTCAAACTCAGGTCTAATTAAAATAAATCTGAAAGTGAGCCGTGATATCTATTCATGACATTAAATTATTCTAAGAATATCAGGTATAATGGAATTAATTGTTAATTATATGTATTGTTATAAAAACATTCTTACTTTCTTTTGAAGATATACAAAATCTTATAAAATCCAGATTGTGTTAAATTAGGAATATATTTAATTCGGGAATATATTCCCATTAGGCCGCTTTTACATTTAACGACACGACACCGATAAATCGTATACGACTTCAGAGGCACGATATAGGGGTACGCAAAATACACATACAAAGCCGGGCGCTTTTTCACTAGCCGATACGATAACGATATTGCCGTTGCCGAACAGACGATACAATTTATCGGAACGTTTTATCGTGGGCACGCGCCTTCCCTACTTCATCGTGACGACATTTTGAGTTTGTTTCGGAAAAACTTGTTGCCGTCTGCTGTAGTCTGTGTTTTTTTTTTATTTATATTATTAATATGGCTTTTAAGTTCGATATTGTGAACTTCTGGGAATTAATGGAAGTAAAGACCTGTATTTGGGATAAGCGAGATGAATTTTACAAGAACAAGATTGTTCGAGAAAAGTCATGGCAGACAATATTTAGACAAACCGTCGCCAATAGCCCACTGTGCAGCTCTAGTGGTTAGCTCTAGCTTTTTGTAGACGTTCAAATAAAACATAAAGATCTCCTTCAACATGTCTTGCTTTGATAAATACAGCAAATAAACAATTGCAGTTTGTTATAATGTAATTTGTTGCGATGCGCCATATCGAGAATAGATGTTCTCTCGGCAACAGACGAACACGAACTGAATGTAAAAATTGTCGTTTTCGGTGAACGATATCGGTGCAATGAAAAACTGACCATCATACGATACGATAAAACGTTGTGCCGTCCCTTCTCGATCGTTCACGATTTATAGGTGTCGTGTCATTAAATGTAAAAGCGGCCTAACGCGTGAAAAACCGTGGTAAGGTGAAGAATTATGGTAAAGAATTATGAATTGAAAATAGAATATGAATATTTTTTAAAAAAATATTTGTAGTTTTAATATGTTAACAAGTGATATAGTTTTATTCAAAATTTTCAACGCTGGACAATCAACAGTTGAAAACGATTTCTACAAATCTAATTTCAAATCTAAATATAATTTTTTAAAAAAGTCGGGAAAAAAATCTGAGATTCTCATATTATTGATATTACATTATTCTTGCATTATTTGATAAGGGCTAATTTATTCTTGCAGAACATACTTTATTATATTTCGAAGCCAAAAAGTTCTTTTAAATTTTAGATTTGTATAAGAAAATATTATTTACATGGAATAATTTAATTCACAATAGACTTTTCTTGTTGAATTGATTCATTTTAACTCTGTATATATGGAAATAGTATGTGGCAATGCTTTTAATATCGTGTGTAAAAATCAAAGAAATCGTTTATTTAGATATCTTAATTTGGTTTGCGGAATAAATATCATTATCATTAATACTAAGTAAATATCCATATACAAAGCACATATATCCATATGCAAGTCCCAAATGCAAAGCACAGGTTACTGTCATCCCACCAAGAGAAAGACTGTGAGTAGGGTTGCTCGCACGGAACTTCCAAATGAAGTAGGGGGATTTAGGAAAATGATGTTGTGATGGATGCTATTTTGGCGAGTTTATCCAGCATTTTTTCGACTTATAAATAAATTTATAACGGTAATACGGAGGAAGGAAAAAAGAATGTTAATGGAACGTTGTTTTTAGTTTTAAATAATATTTCTCTGTATCAAATAAGAATATTTTTTTTAAATAAAAGACAATGGTAATTTATGGAAAACACAATAGTCTTTTATTAATTTTGGGATTTAATATTTTAATAACGTAACAATGTTTTTAAACCCACTGTTTTACTCTGTTCGTATTTTCTTCTAATAAACTAAAAAACGCATTAATTTTAGTATTATATAACATTCTTGTAGGAAAAACATAAACGATCTATGCAATAATCGCATAAAGAAAATGAAATAGCAAAATAAAAACGTATTAAAATTATAATTATATATGGAGAGATAGACCTCAAATAATGTGGAAAACCATCTTCTGAACAACTATTTTAAGTTCGCCAGGCCACTTTGTTCAAATGGCTTAAACAGACGCTGATATTAGCAATATTAAATCGCAATGCTCATTTTTGGGAAACTGCGATTCTTTAAAATTAAGTTTATCATTAGCTCATTTACGATGCAATTGTATGCAAAGAAAAACAAGTACGTTTATGTACTCATTTTTAAGCACATTTCCTTTGACAGTGTGTAATCCGGGAATAAATGTAAGTTTTATATTTCGTTACGTCATTTCAGTACCGAAAACACACACCCTCTACAGCACTCACTCACTTTGGTCAAAGACATCAACAAGCTTAAAAAAATCAAGGGACTCGAAAGGCTTCAGGAACCGAACTTCACAAACCGGCTTAAATTGCGATCAATTGCTGTACAAGTAGAAATTATGATCCACAATTGAATAGCGAATTCCCTCCGAATATTTTGCATATTCTTTAAAAAATATGGTGTTTTAATATGTTGTGGAGGGGGCTTCAAATTTCGTCCGGCTTTTGAGGTGATCAATCAACGCTGACGAAGGAGTGACGTTTATTGTTAAGGGAAGCGTAAAATATGCGTTTCGCAAATCGTTGTGAATTGGGGTGGAAAATCAATATGAATATTCTACACGAGCATGGCTGAGATAAGGCCATATTGTAAAACAACTTATCAAAAAGGAAAATATGTAAAATACTATATTTTCATACTTAGTGTATAAGGGTAGTAACATTGCATTGAGGTTTTATCTGGATTGATTCCGACGGTATAACTCCGTGGAAAATAGCCCGATTTGCATACGTTTGGGTTTGTTTAATAGAAAATTTGACACCGATGCGTGTAAAATGTTTACTTGAAATAAAGGAAGTATGAGGCGCGAATGACAGCTCGAGGCGTCAGACGGAACAGCTGGTTTACCTTTTTTCTGTTAGAATTTCATTGGCAACGATTATTTGTTTCTGTAATATAGTTTTAAAAGGGGGAATATGTGTGCTGATTTGATTCTTTGCGATATTAGATGCCTAAAATAAGACCTTTTGACGATACTAAACACAATTTTCAATAATTAATTTAGAATTGTCATTGTTAAACCAATTTTGTGTAATATATAACACTTCAAACTTTTGTTTGTTAATCTTTATCTTTAATATGAGGTGCAATTTAGTGTCAATTTTAATATCTATACCAATTCATCTAAGTTAACGTCGTAGGCGACGGACATATGAGGTCTGACAGCCGTTAGACGGCTAGATAGAGACCATTTTGTTTATTTTTAAATTTGAATATAAAATTGCTCGAGGCACCAACCCGAAGGTATTTTTCCTCTTCATCTAACTTGGGCCTATAGGCAAATAGATTTCTGAAATATCTGGTTTAAAAGACAAGGAACAGGACCACTATAGAACATATACATTTTGTTTAATAATCTGTTTTGTAAACTTATTCAAAGGAGTATTATAAGTTCAATTACATAACTCCGATATCTAACTGGAAAACATTATGTTAACTTGGCGTAAACATGTGTGCAGAGTTACATATGATGAGTCTTCAGGGTTTACGAAAGTGGTGGCAGCCTTCGTGTCCAGTATGACAAGTAATTTAACATAACATTAGCTTTAGGCTAGATAAATGAAGTTTACCAATGCGAATATAAACTTTGAAAGGGACATCTCAGTTAAGGCAGGGTCCGATCAACAGGCATACCTGTTGTACAGGAGGAGTATTAGGCAGTATGTTAGTTCTTCAGGATTTTTTTAAAAATTCATTTCGTTTCTTTACAAAATTTTATTTGCAGAAGGTTATCGAAGATTTACAAGAGTTAACCTGCTAGCAAGAGCGCCGCCCTTGGACGGTGAATATGTAGGGGATCTGTGTGATCATAGACCACTAGGTCTTATAACTTTTCATTGTCAATATGGTCCATTCTTCCATAGAAGTCAGTGGATAGCTTGCCAATAAATTGAAGTAGTGAGGGCATATGTAGTGAGTTGCCTATGTTGATGTCGCGTACGAACGAATTTGACCTCGTGATTTAGACTCTCAGTAAATTTCTTTTAAATTTATCAAAATTATCAAGTCTGGTTTCACAGGCAAAGGGCCATATGAGGACCGCGTATGCAATAATAGGTCTAAGAATGACTTTATATACCAAAAGTTTATTTGTCATGGAGAGATGTTCAGTAACGGCATTAGACTGAATTTGATCTTACGCCTTTGATGAATTGGAAGAAGTTTTTTTTGTTTGTTAGCATGATTTTTACGATTCACCACTATTTTTAAATTTTAAAATACTGGTAGTAATATAACAAAAAAAATTATTTGAAAATTATTTATTCAATTAATTTTTTTATAAATATAAGCAACAACTTTTTTTAACCGTGCTTGATTGGTGACTTAAACTAACATCACGTGTACCTTACTCACCGAAATCGGTAATAAAGCGTTATTTCAATTTGCGAAACCCTCAAAAACGGTCATAAGCAATCCAGTTAGTTTTTAGGTCAACAACCAATCCTTTAGTGAATGACGTTTCGTATTTTTGGAAAAGATATTTTTTCAGCAAATAAAGAACAAAATGGAATTAGTGGAAGTTTGGAACTTTAAAAAGAAAGAAAAAACATTTTGGGGATGTTTAATGATTATTATTATTATTATTTTCTTTATCATTATTATTTCATATCATTGTTTCCTATATTCATTATTATTTCCCATTGTCATTATTATCTCCCATTGTCATTATTGTTTAATTTTATATACTTTTTACTAAAGCACATACGAATAATTATACCTTGTTCAAATACGAATGAGATTTTTTTTTTTAATTTTTGATAAAATAAATTACTACAACACCGCACACGCATAACAGTAGATAAACAATGAAAATATATGCATCCAAATAAAAATTCTATATGTATATGCTCACGGTACATTAACTTCGAACTTAACCAGCAATATTTATTTTCGCTTTAAAAAATGTAAAACAATGTAGACAAAAGCTTTTGTGAAATAGCGTATCATCAGAAGCATAAAGTGTTACTGGAATACAATTTAGAAAATTGGCTAGTGTTTAATATGCTTACTATTTTCCATTCTTTCACTTTGATGGTCCCAAGTGTTCTTGACGTTTCAGTAACTTTAATGTTGGATTTATTTTTTATTTACAGTGTATACAGAGTATTATTTATTTGTGTTATTAGAGTTTTTATGACAAACCTGGTTTTGGAAATATGAATTTTTATTATCTAGAATGCTAACTGTTAATAATAGGTATTTATAAATAAGTAAAATGTAATCATTTTTGAACACATTTGAAGTTTAGCATGGATCCGAATACATAAGTTTCAATTTTGAAAAAGACATGCACTTAACAATGAGTAAAAATGAACAATAAAAGCAGACGCTAGCCTGCATAGGCTGCTTTAATAAATCACTTTCAATAAATACCCACAATTACAAACAAGACTTACCGGGAATCGAACCAAGATCTTAAGGCACCACAGTCCATAGCCTTTTGCTTTGAACTACCAGGGCGAAGTGAAGAAGTTATAAACAGAAGACTTGTTTAAGAGATGTTTCAAGAGAATGGATGGGGAGTAAGATAATTGATTTGTAATAAATCAGTTTCCATATAAGCAATCGACATCAAATAAGGTAGGAAACTCTCTTCTGAACAACTATTTTAAGTTTTCCAGGTTTTGTGTTAAGATGGTTTGAGCAGAAACTGATATTAGCAAATATTAAATCACATTGCTCATTTATGAGAAAGCACCGTTGCTTAAATTTGAGTACGTCGTCGCTTATTTACGATGCAATTGTACTCAAAGAAAAACGAGTAGGCTCAGGAACTCATTTATTAATACTTTGTTTTACATTGCGTAAGTCAACAATCATGCTATAGGAATACATTATGAAGTTATTAGTAATACCATAGTCATATATAATTAATATACTAAATGAACAGTTCTAAAAACATACGGATTTGTTTGCTCCACAATAATCATTGTCTGAGAAAAACATACTTATTACTATTCCATATGAAATAGAAATTGAGAAATGAATCGACTAAGTTCAGTAAGCGACAGTTATGCTACGGTGATTGGCGTCATTTGTTCAAATGATGGTCGCCAAATGCATTGTGATTAACTATGTGTGTGGTACACTTATTCAAAATTAAACTAGATCTTTTTGTGAACTAGTATTTTTAACAGATAACAGATGAAGAACTCTATATAAAGAATTTTTTTAAATTAATAAATACTATGTTATATTTAAAAAAATGGTAGTAATTTATAATAAAATGAAAACTTATATAAGTGATAAGACAGAGACCACCGTCCTCCAGCTCAATTCTAAGAGATATGATTAAAGCGGAACGATATATTCGGGACACCCTAATTCATCGAGACCTTACATTTGGTACTTGACCACTTTTATGGCAAAGTACAATACAAAATGTTTTAACTAGATCTTGGAATGTGAATCATATTTTAGAAGTTCCATTAAATATGGAATACTGTGAGAATATAAAAATTAAGACGCTTTCTGGCATTTTACATGTTAGACGCCGCTATGGCCTTCATCTAACGTGCAGTCAATGTATAAGTAAATATTACTTATAAAATAAATAAATAAATAAATTCTCAACAGTATTTCCTTAAGGGGATACATGAAAAATTTGACTTTTGGTAAAATTTGGCAGATATCATTATATTTTTTTTTCTTACATATGTGTGCGAAGCTTGTTAACATAATCATATGGTCAAACATTTGCAAAAATGTATAATTTTTCTTTTTAAAAATAAAAATTTACAAAAAATACTTTTCTCATTTTTGATATAAGTCAAGAAAACATTTACTGAAAACCTATATTTTTGCATTTTTATAAACAAAAGAATGTGTTAAACTGTCATTTTACAGAGTTTCCTTATTTGCAAAATAATTTTTGCGAAAAATATTTGAAAAAAAAGTCACTCATTTCTTTGGTCAAACTATTTTTTAAAACATACTAAAATACATATATTCTATATATGACTAATGCCTAAACACAAATTAGAGTAATGTGTTTGAATTGTAGCAATTTTGAAGCAGTTTCTTCAAATATATCTGAATTTATATCAATTTAAACTTGATTAAACATAAAAAAAGTTATTACTGATAAAAATGAGTTCAAAGTTACGTATTTAGCTAATTTTGTACAAAAAAAGGAAGGGTTGTACTTTAAATAGAAATATAATTTTGATGTCGTTTGATTAAAAATAACTTAAACTAATTTTTTAGAGCAATAAAATAATTTGTGTATATTTTTAAAAAAATAATGTCTTCTTTACAATTTTCGTTTACAAAAATATGGGTAATTAGGATTTGAAAGTACTGAACAGTTCCGTGACTTACAAAATTATTAGGAACCTGCAATAAAATGAACTACTTTTTAAAGCAATAAAATAATTTTTGGATATTTTTGAAGAAAATCTGTCCCATAAGCTCTTAATATATGAAAAAGATCATAAAAGTATCTACAGCATCGCTTTGCCATTGACCATCTGCTAGAGGCGCATCTAAAGTATTTAGGGTGAATTTTTGTACATTACTGCAACAAATTAAATTAATAAAAAAAAATCTGGAATTGACGGCACTGTCCAAATAATCAAAATTTGTTTGGCTTTCCTTTTTTTAAACAGCGATCTAAGGTACGTTTTGTTGTGGTCCAAGGCATTAGAGGATCTTGTACCACTAATCATCGTTTAAGAACTCATATATATTATTAATATTTATAAATGACTGAAAATAAAATAGAAAAATAGTGAAACATAGATATCTTCGACGAGATTTTTTTTAAAAAAGGATATAAGTTACATTAGCCACATCTACAATTTCCGTTTAGAAAAATATGCGGAATTGGTATTTGGACGTACAGAACAGTTCAGGGACTTACAACATTATTAGAAACCTGCAATCCCTTTTTGCAAATTTAAATTTTATTTTTTTAATATTTAATTAAATTCAAAATTATATTGAAAAGTAAAATTAAGCTCTTTGACATCATAGTTCCATCCTGGTTCCATTTGACGTCATAGTTCCATCCTGGTTCCATTTGACGTCATAGTTCCATCCTGGTTCCATTTGACGTCATAGTTCCATCCTGGTTCCATTTGACGTCATAGTTCCATCCTGGTTCCATTTGACGTCATAGTTCCACCCTGGTTCCATTTGACGTCATAGTTCCATCCTGGTTCCATTTATTTGACGTCATAGTTCCATGAAAATATTATGCCATGAACTTATAATATATATTTTTTTATAACCTGTTTAATTAAACCTTTAATTTAAAATTTTATAGGCTCGATGTTCGACGCTCGATCATACGACGCACATAGGAGTATTTGACCCAAAAAGTTGGCCAAAATTATTTTATTGCATTTTCTATTTTAAAATTACATATTAAAATAAAAAAAATTTAAATAAGTTGAAAATTCAAACGAGTTACTTCTACAGCTGCAAAACAAGACATATCCAAACAAACCAAGAATGCTTAATTTTTAGTAGTACTTATATTGCGTTACTTTCAAACTTTCTAAATTTAAATAGTTTGTTTTATATATATTTTATCCACCCTTTAGATACTCACTAATAATTATTAGTTTTAGATGAAAATAATTATAATAAAAAATATATTTTTTTTTTAAAGTGGAGTTGTCTATTTTTGCAACTATATGTCAGGCATGTTTACAAAAAAATAATAAACAACCTCTATATTTCTAATTATGTATACAAAGTTATATTTTTTGCAAGAAATTTAAAAAAACATTGGGTTTCTTATAAATTTTTTATTTGATTTTTTATGTATTGTATTTCTTCATTTGTGATATCTGCTCTTTTATGTATAAATCTTATCGTGATGGGCCTGAATATCGCAGTGACGATAGTGTAGGATTTTTCCATAGCAATGCATTTTTGCTTTTTAAACCTGTTAATTAAAGAGGCTCTAAAGCAGATTGGAAGATATTCGCATCGGAATCGCAACTATTCTCAAATCTTTGTTTGTATTGTGATTGCTCGGAACCATCACATCCCTATTTGTAAAAAAGTTCTAGCGATTTTATTTCATCAATATAAACGTATTTAAAGCCTCTCACAAATATGTGATTAATCGCTCACTCGTATGAAGCTTGAAGTTGTATTTCGGTACCAGTAGAAATTATTTGATACGTGTTTGGAGCAGGATATCATTATTTCTTAACCTAAAGAAATAGGTTTTTGTCACTAGTTCTTACTACTTCATATCGTTTACGTGATAACCCAGCTTCCACGAAAATTGTCAAAGCACGAATTGGTGTTAGCTGTGACTTTTTTTGTTCAGCAGTGTGGCTAACAAATGCTTTTCTGTATTTGGCTGCTCTTAATAGAGACTTTGTGATATCCTTTACTACTTTTGAACCCTAGATATTTCTAGTTTCATGTAGTTTCATTTGAGTGGCATAGATTAATTCTTCGGATTTGGCTTTTTCTCTTAGCTCCTTGGTTTTGCGTATTTTACTGCGATCACTTAACCCATCAAATGATTTCGAAGGTCGACAAGCGATTTTTTTTTTGTGGGAATTTCGCTTGAATGTTCCAACAATTTTTGGTGTTTCTTTAGAATTTTTTCTTCCGACATATTAACTGTAAGCCATTTACTTTTAAATCTGGATTTCAAGACCGAGATTTTATGTTTAAATTGCTTTTTTTCTTCATCAGAAAAGGAGGGCTTTAATATTATATAACTTTCCATGTAGTTGAACTTTTTTTATGATACCTTTTTCAGGGCAGTTTCTCATAATATCAAAAAGACATTTTCTAGTTAAAAATGTAATTCCCGATGGTCCTAAAATTAAAAAAAAGTTATGGTAGACCTATCAGTATGTCTTGTGCTACTTTTCTTACTTTAATCAAAGTTGTTCTTTTATTAAAAATATGTTTCGAATAAAAGCAATATTTTGTACAATGTCATACTTTTTTGCCAGTAAGCCAGTAAAAAACGATATTATGTGCATTCCCATTATTAAAGGTATTTTTTCTTACAGCCAAAAAATTAAAGGCAGTATTTTTTTTTAATTTTGCATAACGATGTATTAATATTATTCAATTATGTTACATCCTTATAATTTTTAAACTTGCTTTAATTAATATTTTCACATACAATCAAATAAAAGGAATATTTTCTACAAGATATCAAAATTCGAACCTGCAGATGTTGGATCCATAAACAAAAAGCTATTTGATCTTAGTTTTCCTTGAAGATACAGAGCAGAATGTACTATTTTTCTCGGAGATACAGAGCAGAATGTACTATTTTTCTCGGAGATACAGAGCAGAATGTACTATTTTTCTCGGAGATACAGAGCAGAATGGAGTCAATCCTAGTACTACGAATTTACTCGTTCCTCTTGGGCGGATGAAACTTGGGCAGCAAATATAAACACTTGGAGTGTCGGGTTTAAGGTCACATTCTTCTTTTGGTGTTCGATTGAAGAGAATTTCCAAGTATCAACACATGAAGGAAGGGGTCGGAAAAAGTTCCCCAACTAGAGCTTTTAATTTATTACCGCCGCAGCCGCACAACCGATAATTTAAAGAAGAGAGATTCTGGGGTTGGGGTTTTCAGACTATGACACTTGCGCAATTGTATACTTACAGTTTCCCTACACTGTACTGTTGTAAAACACGCCTTGTGAAGTATTTAGATAAGCATTCAATGTATGTTCGCTTTGTCACACAGTGAATATCCAGGTGCACTCGAAAAAGACGTTCTAATAATTTTGGTGAACGCTGCAGAAAAAGCCTCATAAAATCTAAAGGGGGAAAAAGGTGGTGGAAATTTTTGTACTCACGTGTAGAAGAATAGTTACTTTATCACTCTGTACTATTCTATATAGTGAAGAGAAGTGAAAAAAGTTAACAAATGTTTTCGTGTTTATAAAATATTCAAAAATTTACATTCAAAATGCACTATAAAAAAATTTTATTGTAAAAATACACAAAAAAGTTATCAAACATAATATTATATACATTTTTTATCGCAGTCAACTAAAAATATTAGCAGAATTTAAATAAAATAGTTCTGAAAAAAGTTAGTTTTTATTGGTACAAATATGCACCGTTTACAAGTTTTCTAAGTTTAACGACAGTGTTGCCACAGAAAATACAGTTAAAATAAAAAAAAAGTGCTGCAGAATTGTACTTTAGATAGTTTTTTATCATATGGTTTAATCCAAAATTCAAAATTCTTAATTTAAAAAAATTGACTTTTGGCCAGCTTTTGAGGTCAAATACCCCACTGTGCGACGTTCACTTGGACACGATTTCCAACTTTGCGTTATTTTAAAGAGTATAAAGGATTGCATGTAAATTTGAAACAGGATAGCATTTAATATTTGAGTTCCACTTGAGGCTATGAACATTATTTCTACATTATCACGATACAAAAAAAATAATAACTATAATTATTGCCAGTGTAGTTAATTACTACCATTACATTAATTGTCAAATTTTAAATCTAAAATTTGCAAACAAGACACATTTAGAAGGGATAGAAAAATTACTGTTTATATCAACTGCACTTTCAATGTTTGAGTGTGCATTAATATTAATAAAATCACTGGAATGTATACTATCTCTTAAAATGTTGTAGATGGTGTTAAGTATTTTGGTACGATTTTTTCTACCAAAACGTTTCCTTTTGATTCATCATCATAAATTGTATTAAAAAATGTTTTTACCCTTCAAAAAATTTATTTTAGTTTGAATTTAATTACAAATATGTGTTTTGTTTCTTTTTGGCACTAAATACGCTATGTAACGCCAATAAATTTTATCAACGTAAATATTTCATTTCCCAGTTTAAAAAAGTGTCTAACGAATCAAAATAGTAAATGTAAATAACAGAAACTAAATATAACAAATTTACATGGATTCTGAAGAAATCAATAACTATTATTTGTCCAAATTACATAATCTTGCGTGAGATATGCAGAGGATATTCTAAGACTAAATATATATTTTTTTTATACATTTATCTAATATTTAGAGACATTTTTAGACGATAAAATATATCATGAAACTTAACAATTGAAATGGACTATTTAAAGCATTCGCATTTAATTCCATTCATTAGAAATATTATTAAGTAATAAAATATGCGAGCGAGCTAGGCTCGCTCGCATATTTTAACTCTATTGTTCCGAAAGTAACTTATTTATTACACTTAACTTATTATTACACTCGCATAAGATAACTTATTTATTTTTACTTAAATACTAATTCAATCTATTGTTCCGAAAGATATAGTTAAATCTTACTACTTCCAACAACAGATATGAAGCTTTAGACCTAAAACTAAACCATGTGCATAAACACTCTCGCATTCACTTAAACTTACTCAACCCGCATTAATTTAACAACATTTAAACCGCGACAAGTTACCACCAAGTGGTCTCGTAAAACATCTCGCAACTTCCCCTCCTTTCCCGCAACTGTTCCTCTTAAGCACGAGACACTATTAAGATCCACGGCAATGCTTAACATGCCGCAGTTTGGGGATTAGATACACAAGGATAATCACGCATGATGAGACTCCGGTGTGCAATAGATTATGTGACAAACGTTTAAGCCGACAGCAGTTTAGACAGAGTTATGGTTGGACTACCTCTATGCAAAGTGGTCGCCCAGACTTGAATGTGGGTGAAACTGTGATGGTGTGTTAAATGAAAATTTCCTATGGCCATAGACTGAATTTAGACTGAATTTATTTGTCTAGGTACCTAGAAGCGAAGCTTCTTTAACCCTTCCTACAAATATATCTAATACATAAATAGTGCATGATTTGAAGAACATAAGGTAAGAGGACAAAACACGTGACAACACACACATAGAACAAAAAGTCAAAACGTCTAAATCCAGTACATTCTCAGAGTGAGGGTGAACACTGAGATAGACTTAAAATGGCACCGTCGGGGACGAGAGAGTCACAGGCAGGGAAAAGTTACACTTGATTGGATGAATCCTAAATATGCTTCCTCCTGATTGGAGGGGAGAAAAATTGGCACAAAATTCAAAGAGTTCGCCGTTGGCCATAGAATTTGCGCGAGAATTTATATATTTAAGGTGCCTAGGGCCGAAGGCCCTTTAACCCTATCATTTATTGTACATTAATGAGTCATGATGAGTAGAAACATTGTTGAGGACAGTCACAAGACGACACGCACGAAAAACACACAGACGCAAAAACTCCACACACACCGAATTCCCAATGAAATCCGCGTCAGACGAGGGAGGAAGGCTTGGAATGGCACTAAATAGTCACAATAGGATGAAAGTCTATCCGATTGGCTGTAAAATAGCATGCCTCCATCGGATTGGAGGGGAGAGTTATCATGAATTGCAGACGGTCTGGCGCCCGAACATCCTGTTGCTGGTGCGTCCAGTGCCTGCGCACTAAGTTTGAAGAAGGAACGAAGTTGGTGGGCGGGGCCCAGTTCATTGCGATGCTTCTTGATTGAAGAAATCATTTAGCACTTGGAGTTTATCAGTGATGTTGGTTTGCTCTTTGAATGCGTTGGTGAGGAAGGAGATTCCAGCATCGGAACGAAACATAGTTTTAAGTTCTTTTAAGAGCTCCAAAAAAGGCACATATTCATTAAGTACTTGATTCTGGGTTTGCTCGTTGGGAACCGAAATAGGTTGGTTGCGGATAGTCTTCAGAAACAGTTCACTAACAATAAAATTTACCATCACAAAACGGAAAAGATGGTACATCAAAGCATTGTTAGATTCAGAATCAAAGAGAAAAATAATGAGTTTGACAGAGTTTCGGCTACGGAGGTCGTACGGTATATCAAAAAGATGAAAGTCAAAAAAGAGCCAGGAAAAGAGGGCATTACTAACAAAATGGCCAAAAACCTCACTACAAATATTGTTCTTATCTTAACTGAAATCATCAATAAAATTCTCGAAATGGGACACTTCCCACCTCAATGGAAGGTGGCAAAAGTTGTCCCAATTCACAAAACAGGCAAAGACGGTTCAATCCCTGAAAATTATCGACCAATTTCTCTACTGCCGGTTTTTAGCAAAATTGCTGAGGCGCCATCATCCTTTCAAGAATCAGGAATCATCTTAATGAAAATCAAATTATCATCCCACAGCAGTTCGGCTTCATGCCTGCTACCTCAACAACTCACCAACTCCTCAGGGTTGTGGAATACATTTCAAGCAATCTCAATAAGAAAATTCCAGTTGGGGCAATCTTTCTGGACATTGCCAAAGCCTTTGACCGTGTTTGGATTGAAGGCTTAATCCATAAACTGATCGAAAACAAATTCCCAGACTATCTCATTCAAGTTCTCATTTCATACCTCAAGAATCGACAATTCACTGTTCAAGTTAAAACTGTCAAATCCACCCTGAGGAGTATTGAAAGTGGAGTCCCACAAGGTTCACTAATTGGCCCAGTTCTTTTCCTGGTCTACATCAACGATATACCACAAACTGACCGAACAATGCTAAGCTTGTATGCAGACGACACAGCAATTATGGCCAAAGGTACCATTCAACGACTGCGTACAAGTCTCCAACTTCACATCAACCTCATTGAGGATTGGATGCGTAAATGGAAAATTCAAACCAACGTCAACAAAACTGAAGCAATTGTCTTCACTAAGAAGAAAAAAGTTGCCAAAACCAAACTTTACGTCAAAATGTCTGGAAAAAGTATTATTTGGACCACCCAGGTCAAATACTTAGGAGTGATCCTCGATCAAAAACTTAGCTGGGAAACTCATATCAAATACATTTCGGACAAATTCAAAAAAGTCAGAAGACAACTTTACTCGCTCATAGCTCGAAACAGTCAACTTTACCGCAAAAATAAAATCCTTATCTACCAATTCTACCTTCGATCAATTATCAGCTACGCAGTACCCGTCTGGGGATACGCTGCTAAATCACACTTCAGTAAACTCGAAAGATTAGAAAATTCCGTCATCAAGCCAATTGCGAAGGCAAGATGGTACTTTCATATCAAGAACATACTTAAATCACTACGCATTCCAAGCTTCAGAGAGTACACCCAAAAAATTGCCAAGAAACTTTTCGATCAGATTATTACTCATGACAACCCAGAAATTAATACCATTCCGAACTATGATGCTAGCCTTCAATGTAATAAGAGGATACCTCGGGCCTTCGTTACCTGAGCTTTTGCTCTACTCAACTTCATTTCCACTCTTTGATTGATTGGCAGAAGGAGGCAATTGCGTCCTTCCCCCCTTTTTTCTAAGGAGAACTCATGAAAAACAGTTTTTCCAGAAATTTCTGTTTAAAAAATTTCCTTGCGTATGAATCTACTTCATGTCCTACTACCAATGTCTTTCCCGGGATGTCTGGGTATGACTGAAACCTTATGAGTATCCTCCTCCAACGTTTTGAATGCCTTCGGCATTTCCCCCCCATGGCCTTTGTCTTCTCTGACTTGAGAGACATGTTTTGCGAATCTGAGTGTGAGTGTTTTTTACGCCTGTTTGTTTTTTCGTACGTGTTGTCCTGTGCTTGTTCTCTTACCAATATTTATTTCATCATGTTCCATTAATGTTCAATAAATGATAGGGTAAAAGGGCCTTCGGCCCTAGGCACCTTAGTTTTAAAAATTGTCGCGTAAATTGTGAACACAAGTGCAGGGCGAAACTCTATGCTGAACATTTGCATTTTGAGTATTTTTCTGCACTGGTTTAGACTTGTTTTGTTTAGGTTTGTTTTGATTAACTTTAATTTTCGGGTACTTTGGGCATTGGCGCCAAGACGCCACATGTCCCACTGTGCCGCAGTTGATACAAGTTGGGTTGTCCATCCATTTAATAGAGCATTCTCTCGTTTCGTGGTCCTTACCACATTTAAGACAGCGTGCTTGTAAATTACAATGAATAGAGGTATGCCCAAAATTATTGCATTTATAACATTGGGGCACCGCTCTTTTATTACGAAAATTTTCGCATTTAATAGACATGTAAAACATGCGATCAACATTTAAGATTTTTAAATTTTCATCATTATTTGGAAGTTCAACAAGAAAAATTCCGAGGAGTTTTTTTGTTGGTCGTTTTTTAAATTAAGTAACTTTTAGAATGTCAAAATTCAATTTAATTAGTTCATTACGGACGGCCTCTGGAGAGAAGTCCGGAGTAAGTCCCTTAATGATAACTTTCAGTGGGAGTTCAGATTTAGGTGAATAAGTGAAAAATTCACAACTTTGATTTTTAAGGTAATCAGTTAATTTAGAGTACTCACTTTCATTTGATGCTTGAATTTTGATGAAACCACCCGAATTCTCGCACAAGAGAGTGTTATCCAAAAGTTTGTTTATTTCCGTGAGGTGGGACAAAGTGTCTTTATTTGGTTTGAAAAGAATGGGTGGAGGTGGGAGAGGTTCCTGGCACTCCTCTACTCCAGTGTCCATCGGTGTATCCTGAGTGATCTTAGGACAAATTGATGGTTCCTCGACGGGTTCCAATTCAATTGTCTTAGCCTTTGCATCCGACTTATCCTCCTCGAGGGGTGGGTTTGTCAGATGCTTGCAAGTGAGATTTTTACCTCGGAGGTAATCAGCAATTTTATTGTACTCATTTACATTTGGTGCTTGAAAACGCAAGAGATCACCTGTTTTCTCACAAAGGAGCTTGTTTTCCATAAGTTTGTCAATTTCCTTGAGGTGGGCAGAAATGCCAGCACATGGAATTAGAAAAAATTGTGGAGGTGGGAGAGGTACCTGGCACTCCTCTACTCCAGCATCCAAAGGTGTATCCACAAGGGCTTCACTTTGGCAGATGGTGTCCTTCTTTACCTCCTCAAGGGGTGGCTCAGTCGGGCACAGCTTTTTTCTTGACATGGTTTTTTGCATTCGAATTTGAAGACTTGAATTTCTTCTTTTCCTGACGAAGAATCGATGGGTGGCTTTCCTTGAAGGGTGGATAACTGACATCCTTTCCCAACTCTGGCCATTCATCTTGAGTTTCATTCATATTTTTGGTAAAAGAGAACTAAATAAGCGGAGCAGATCGGCAACCTGACCGACGTGGGCTCTCGCCGCAGAAGGAAAATGATTCGCCGTTGGCCATAAAATATTTTCACATATTTATAAGAATTAATAACTGATTTGAATAAACGTTGTGGTAGTGTGTGTTTGTCGTTGGGATTTTATCGCATATGGAATGACGTTGGGTTACTAATTTTAAGCGAAATTCATTCATTAGATATATTTTAAGAGTCTTAATTTTGAATTTGATTCCAATCCGATAAATACGATTTAACTTCACATGCGTCGAGAGTAAAAGTTATTTATGACATTTATTTAAAAAAAATTAAGAGTGAAACTTATTTTAAGGCATTTCTTTAAAATAAATTCATCGTTTGTAAAATGCACTTAAATGTAAACTTAAAATGGTTGTTCAAAAGGTGGTTTTTCGCATTATTTGATGTCGATTGCTTAAATGGAAACTGAGTTATTACAACTCGATTGTCTTACTTTCTAGTTTCTATTCTTATGGCACACCTTTTTTTAACGTTTCGACTGTTTATAATTTCTGAATGAAGACGTGATAGTTTAACAGATTAGGCATTGAATTGCGGTGCTGATGATCTGGGTTCGATTCCCGGTAAGCCTTGGTTGTTATTGTGGATATTTATTTTAAATGATTTATGAAGGCAGCCTATGTAGGCAAGCATCTACTCAGATTTACTCATTTTTGAGTACATACCTTGCAAATTTGTACAAAATCGAATCTTATGTGTTCGGAGCCATTATAAGTATCGAATATACTGAAGAATGAGTACATTTTACTTATTTTCGAGTATATATTTTTAACAGTGTAATCACTTTGTTAAACAAAATATTAAAGATGAATATGATATTTAAGGAAAATAATGTTAATTATTTTATAAGTATAAGATGGGCGGGTATGCTGACAAGTGATGCAAGTCCACAAATAGAGTTCAATTTTCAATTAACCTCGTGTATAATATTGGATGCTTATTATGGCACCCAATACATCAGTTTCAATTAGGAAAAAGACATGTACTCAAAAATGAGTACAATGGGTAAAAATAAATAAAAAGAACAGATGTTTGACAACATACACTGCCTTCATAAATCACTTTCAATAAATATCGACAATTACAACCAAGACTTACTAGGAATCGAACCCAGTTTCTCATGTACCTCTGTCCAGAGCCTTATCCTTTAAACTACCAGAGGGACTTGATAAAGTAGTTATAAGCAGAAGAAGTATTAAACAGTCGTTTCAAAAGAATGGGAAGTAGGATAATTGAGTTGTAATAACTAAATTTCCATTTCAGCAATCGACATCAAATAATGCGGAAAATCATCTTCTAAACAAATATTTTAAGTGTGTCAGGTAGCTTTGTTAAGATGGCTTGAACAGAAGCTGAGATTAACAATATTAAATCATACTGCTAATTTTTGCGAAAGTAGGATTACTTAAATTTGAGTACGTCATCGTTCATTTACGATGCAATTGTACTCTAAGAAGAATGAATAGGTTCAGATACTCATTTTTAAGTACCTTTTTTTTACAGTATTGCTTAATATTTTAGACAATCGATTAATTTTTACTATGATTGCTTAAATGAGTTATTACAACTCAATTTTCTTACTTCACATTCTTTTTGTATACTTTTTTAACATTTATTATGTTTATAACTTTTTCACGGCGCCCTATTAGCACAACGCTGCTGTGCCCAAGGATCTGGGTTCGATTCCCGGTAAGTATTGGCTGTAATTGTTGATATTTATTGAATGTGATTTATAAAGTCAATCTACGTAGGCAAGCAACTGCTTTTTCTATTCATTTTTACTCATTGTACTCATTTTTGAGTACATGTCTTTTTCAAAAATGAAACTTGATATTCGGAGCTATGATAAGCATCGAATGTATTCAAAAATGAGTCAATTTTACTCAAATTTAAGTACCTATTTTTAACAATGTGCTTATTTTTCGTTTTAACCAATTTTCAAATACACAATAAGTTGCTTTATATTTAAGGCAATCGATTATTAACTTATGTTACTGCTAACATTTCATTTTAAAGACAACATAACTGGACATATATCAATACACATCCGCATTTGTCTGTAAATTCTTAGTTTATATCCAAAATAATCCCATATATCAGTACAAACTCAGCAAACCCAAACAAATAGCTTACTTTCCGGAAAACCGCATACCCATTAGCTTATACAACCATCATTCACATCTAAACATTCGTGAAATTTTACGATATTTTCTATCAGAATGATGACTGCACTTCTGCATCCACAAAGTTCCGGTTTCGATTCTAATAGATATAGGGCGAATATGTACTTCGAATCCTTTTAGTACTTTTAAAGGCGCCAGTATATGCGATCCGAAAGCCCAGAGTTGGGTTATCAAAGCAGTGTCTGGTGTATCATCATAAATAGCATCGGTTTCACATTTTGGAAGCATGGGAAAGTTTTATATGGTTGATGTTTTCTTGGTTTTGAGTATTCTGGGTGGAATGGACCTGATCTAATATTTCTGTATGTTTCGTGTTTGGTGTATTTTGATGTTTCGGGGACTAGGGTTGGCAATTTGGGTTTAAAATATATTTGTGTGTTTGGCGTAGTTGAAAAAATGTTTGGCTTTGTTGTTTCAGAAAAATGTGTTATGTTGAAATATATTTTGTCATTTTGATTGCAATATATATATTATTTTATACTTCTATTTTTTAATATTTGTTGTACGCTGATTAAGTATTTTGCATTTATGTTAGAATTTATAAACGCACTACTTCTTAAAATGCTACTACCATTACATAAATTTCAATTAAAGAATAAAAATAAATGTAAAAAAATTATTGAAAGCATGAACATATTCAAAAGAAAGTGTATAAAACACTAACAATACCAATTTCAATTATATTTTTTATATATTTTTTTTTATGTTTTAATGTATTTTTACTTTTAAATAAAACTTTGCATATGTCTTTAAATGTTAAACAAAATAAAATTGGTGGCTTGTTATATGTATTTCCATATAAAAAAAATCATTTAAAACTCATCATTTAAAAATGTGTTTTTTAAAAAAATATTTTGCCATTTTTTTTCTAACATTTATATTATTTTGTATTTCTATTTTCTAATATCTGTTGTACTCTGATTTATCATTTTCTATTTACGTTAGAATTTACAAGCAAACAATGTTTTAAAATGCTATTACCATTACATAAATTAAAATTAAAGAATGGATAAGTGCAATGCACTTTTATAAGAAATTATTGAAATCATAAACCTATTCAAAAGAAAGTGTGTGAAACACTAACTATCGCAATTTCAATTAGATTTTTAATTTTACGTTTTAATTTATTTACTTTTAAATAAACTTGGCATATGTCTTCATATGTGAAACAAAGAAAAAATTTTGGCTTGTTATATGTCTCACATATTAAACAAAAATAATTTAAAACTTTATCGTATTAGAATAAAAAAATATGGAACCTATACTATATTTGTTTTGGTAACACAATCAAATAAAAAACAATGGGGGAAATTTAACTAAAATTTAGGTACCTATTAAACGAAGTAAAAATCAATATATAGTTGGAAACTTTGACTAAAAAATTATTGATTATTACATGAACTGGGTTGCAAAAAGATAAAGGATAGTTTAAATGAATAAAATGTATATTTACTAAGGTATTCAACAGAGATCAATGAATAATAGTGTAAACTTGGACAGTTTTACCAACTGCATAATGCATCATTTTCTCAAATTATTTTTTAATATGAAATTATTAATTGAGGTGTTATTACTTAGTGTTTTATTTTAATCATTCTACCTCTTCTAACTAAGCCTTTACTCGTACACTGAAATGAATTTGTCAAGGTAATGTTAAATACTTTCTTCATCAAAACCCTTTTAGAACATATAGTTTAAAACTACCACGGCCTCAGCGAAGGATAATCACAGCAATTTCCGTATCGATGGAAGTTAATTCCATTGCTTAATGAAAAAGGGCGAATCAGATTGATTGCATACAAATCAACGACTTTTCAACCATTTCTATTGATTAATCCACTAATCAATAACAGGGGTTGATAATCAATGATTGCCGTTCCTCATCTGCAGGAACTTAACTTCCGTATGCAAATTAATGTGTTATTTTCTTTTGTTTGGTTTCATTTTGAACTGGAAAGGATGCATAAGGGTTTAATTGTTTCCTGATACAAGTAAACAATGGTATAAAAGATTGAACTATACACTGTAAAAAAGGCGCTTAAAAGTGAGAACCTAAACCTACTCGTTTTTCGTTGAGTACAATTGTAAAATAAATTAGCGATGACGCATTCAAATTTAAGTAATCGTACTTTCTTAAAGGGACTCGGTACCCCAAAATCGATGAAAATGTCAAAAAAAAATTTATTGGTTTAAAATAACGCTTCAACCGTCTAGCATGTTTTCCCAAAGTTTCAAAACTATTGAATAAATATTAATCATATTATGAACGTTTTCTTCACTCTTTATCCAATGTGTTCCATGGAGAAAGTCATAAACTGAATGTAAAAATGGGTACATCTAAGCAAAATAATGGCAATGTATCAAAGGATTGCTTCTACTGAACTGTTATAAAGATGTGTTACCTGCCAAACGCAAAATTCCAACGAAATTGTACACATCATCAGCTAGTTCAGGTATCCCAAAAATACATTTGTAAACAAAAAGCGAGTCTGTGTTTTTTTGTCAAATTTTGTATGTAAATACAACATAGAATTATACATACTATCAAAAAGTCTTCAAAATCTTTAGGATCAGACGAGAAATTAATTTACTGAAACTCTGCGTGTGAATTGATTTGCCCAAAAGACAATAGAGGAAAAAGCGGTGTACTGCAAAATCTCTTATTTTGCAATACGCCACCTTATCAGGGATTTTGCACTCAAACTTGTAAATATTGCAATGCATAAAGAGAAAAAGTAATTTAAGAATAAATTAGGAGTAACTTATGCTGCAGGGTGCTTTAATTTTACAGTGAGTGTCATGTATAAAACCACTAAAAAAATTTAAGTTTTCCCTGCATTACACTCAACAATAAAGCAAATTATATAAATATCTGCAGTCAATTTTTGTTTCATAATGTTCAGTAGTTAGTGGTTTGCTAAAAATGTATTACAAGAATAAAAATTTGCTCGACAGTGAATTATTTTATTGCGTTTTTTGAAATTTTACATGCATTGAATACTGAAAGTGACATTTTTATTTAAGGTTGCAGCAAAATAAAATAATTATTTTATGTCATTAATTTTACATAATTTGTAGGATATATATTTGTTATTTATGTGAAAAAATATTTGAGTTAATTGGGGCATTTATAATAAAATATTTTCAATACTGAAATCTTTAAATGCATTTATCTCAGCTTCTTGTTTTCGTGAACATACACTTACTTAAAATACTAAAACTCAAACAAATATGCATGAATTATCATGAGATTTTTTGAACATGTACACAAGAGTATAATGAATAGAATTAGGGATGGAATTAGAAAAATATTAAAAACAATTTATTTAAAAAAATAAAATTTTAAAAATTAGAGTTTTTTGGACAAAAATGGCCGATTTTTCACTAATTTTTTTTTTTCTCCTAAACTAAAATACTTATGCAAAATCCGATCCCTAAAGTTATTAAGCATAAATCAATACAGCTTACAAAAAAATTCGATGCAAAAAAATGAAATCTGAAAGAGAAGAAGCATTTTGAAAAATGCCTTAAATCTTCGAAAAATTTAACAAAAATTTAATTTTTGAAAAAGTTTGAAGAAATTTCAAATATTTTTTCTTCTAAATCTTCTTTCCTGCATAGTTTACATGTAGTCATCACAAAAGTATTTAATTTAATATCAAATTATAGAAAATAATTTTTAGGGTACCAAGTCCCCTTAAAAATCATAAGTGTGATTTAATATTGGTAATCTCAGCTTCTGTTCAAGCCATCTTAACAAAGCGACCTGACACAATTAAAATAGTTGTTCTGAAGATGGTTTTTCACGTTATTTGATTTGAATTGCTTAAATGGAAACTGAGTTATTGCGACTCAATTATTTTACTTCCCATTCTTTTTGTACACCTTTATATCATTTCTTTTGTTTATAAATTCTTCACGTCGCCCTGGTAGTACTGGGTTGCTGTGCCTGAGGATCGTTGTAATTGTCGATATTTATTGAAAGCGACTTATGAGAGCAGCCTTTGTAAGGAACTACTGCTCTTCTAATGCATATTTAATCACTGTACTCATATTTGAGTACATTTCTGGTTTCAAAAATGAAACTTTGTTATTACGACTCAATTATTTTACTTCCTATCCTTTTTGTACACCTTTATAACATTTCTTCTGTTTATAACTTCTATAAGTCGCTCCGGTAGTTTAGCGGATAAGGCTCTGGACTGCGGTGCCTGGGGATCCGGATCAATTCCCGGTAAGTATTGGTTGTAATTGTCGATATTTATTAAAATGGATTTATTAAAGCAGCCTATGTGGCTTGTATATACTCTTTTCATTCTTGTTTACTCGTTATATTCATTTTTCGTATATGTATTTTTCGAAATTGAAACTTATGTATTCAGAGACATGATAAGTATCGAATGTACTCAAAAAATGAGTACGTTTTACTGATTTTTTGTACCTATTTTTAACAGTGTATGTATGACATAACTAATAATGTTTACTAATTAGTATGTCAAGACATAATCTTCATGCCTTTATATGCCAACCCATTGTAAAGACTTTGCCAATACTTTACAATTCACAAAAAAAAAAGTTAAAAATTTAAAGATACAATGTTATTTTTGATAATTAAGGAAAGTTTTTACTTTAGATTTTCGTTAAGCCGCAGTTTTGCCAATAGTGGACTGTTACTTGATTTAAAAAAATTGACACACGCCGCACGAAATATGAAAGTTTTAAATATTAATTATTATTGAAACTGTTTAAAATTTTCTTTTACAATAACTAAGCCTTAAATATAGAGAAGATGAAATCCTTTATTTTACATTGGATATTAATTGATTACTACCATAAAACACTGCAATATGTAATTTATTGATAAAATACTTAAGTCGGATGTTAAAAAATACAATAACTAATTATAAATTGAAAGGGCAAGTTGGAAAAGGAATTACTTGACAACAATCAATTTTCAAGATAAACAGCTTTTTCACTGACAATAATCTTGAAGAAATGAGTCGTTTTCCTTTTAGCATCCACTATTAGTCGCCAAGGAAAAAATTTACACAAAAATTCCTATTCATCGACAGTAAGCGTGAGCGACCGGTAGGTTAAGAAAATTGACGCGTTTTCGCACATTTGGCATATAGGTTCCCTTAATGAATTCGAACTATTAAAATTGAAACATATACTTTTTACTGTTCTGTATCTGCCTACATAAATCAGGCTGAGCCGCCATACAATTTTGAGGTATGTTGTATATGTCCTTAAAGTTTTCATCTACATCAAAATTATATTTATATGATTTTTTTCGAAAATATTCGTTAATCCCTACTTCTACTTGCCCTTCTATCGAACATTTTCATTCTGACGTTTTTACTTAAAATCCCATATAATTTCCCAGATGAAAGGTGCCGCAAATTGAGGTACCATACATAAAAAGGTAAAATATATACTTACCATATTCATCTTAGAAACGCGTGGGTGTATTCTTAAAAAAAATACTGGTGGGAAGCCGCCCACGTTTTAAATTGAGATTGCGAATTACATTATTCGTTTTTTTTGACGCCATTTTATTCTTAACTCTCCGCCAAACTAAAATTTAAATTCGAATTTATTTCAGAATTAATCATTTGAAGATTTACAGAGATAATAGAATATGGGATGTTTGAAGACTCGCTGTAAGTAAAAAAAAAACGGTTCTTTGTTAAAGAAGTTGAAATTAAAAATACATGTTACTGAAATAATTATTAAATTAACTAGATTGTATCTATGCAGTTTATAAACTGGATATTATTTTAACAAAGGTATGTAATTAAATTTAATTACTAACGTCGCAATTAGCAAACGTAAAAGTTAATTACCAAAATTAACCGAGATAAATAATTTTAGTTAAATGATATTTAAATAATTATCCAAAAATGATATATCACGTACAATTAAAATCTAAAAAAAATATTTTCGTATTTAGTTAATTGCCAATGGCGTTTTAAGTATAGGTGAAAAGCTTATGGTATATTTAGGTATAAAGTTTATAAAATGCTACACTTTCTCTTAAAGTTATGGTACTTAGTTTCAAAGATTTGATTTAAATATATTATGTAAATGCTTTTATAATGCTATTTACATACAAGTTTTAGTGCATAAATTAAGTTGACAGTTAAAAATTCATGAGCTGTTTCTGAAATAGAAACAAAGCCTCATGTCTTAATCTGCGATGAATTAGTAAATGTTAATTGCTTTTTAAAAGATGCATATTGCATATTCAGTATTCCGCCAGAGTTCTTAAAAATGGAAACATATAATTAAATTTTAAAATACATAGCAACCATTTAAATACGTACTGAAAGCATTTTATTTGTTTTTACTGATAGATAAAGAATGGATAAATAAAACTTTTAAAAACTATTATTACAAATATATTATTGTTATGCATTTTGGACAAACACATTTACCAAGTGATTATATTAAACAACACCAAGTCTTTTGTTGATATATTTTTATATTTTTAAAAATAAAAATTATAATTGTCACTATGCTTAAGTTTTCCATTAATGTATATAAGTTTTAATTTAATGAATTATATATTTCTTTTTCAAATTTAATGTATTGTGGTACAAAAGTATAAATATACATAATCCACAGTTATACACACTTTTGCACATTAATATTTGTTACACGATAATTAAAGTCTTATGTGCCCCTTGGAAATTGTTCTTTAACTCTATAAACTTTTTATAAAAATGCATTTCTCTAACAGCTTCAATGCTCTACAATGCAAAAATAACTTCTAAAAATAAGGAATGCATTAAATAAAACCATCATCCTTGTCTTTCATGGAAGTTATTAATTCGATTTTTACTCCTTGGATATTAAAAATGGCGCAAATTTTACCTGTACTTAAAATATGGCGCAGGGATAAATCAAAAACTGGAACGAATGGCAATGAAATGATCGTAAATCAAACCCATAAGGATTGAAATATTCATTGCTGAGCATCCATCTACATTTAATTCGATCGTTTTGTGCTTGATTAATAAGACTGTCGTATAATTGTACAATTGTGACGCTAAATTATTTTTTAAAAATGTATTGTTTGATTCTTTGTGTGATCAATATGCTATCTATAAAGTTTATTATTTAAAAGAAAGAAGCAAAAGAAGTGTTTTTTGTAAATTGTGAGGGCTTCTTAAGAAAATATGTTTGATTATGTTTACTTTTGGATTGATAACATGCATTAATTGAATAGTTTAAGAATAACATTGATGTATGTAACTTAAAGAAATATTTGCAATACTAGCATGTCCGCGGGAATAATATATCTCCCCCCCTCCCTACGATTTTACTGTAAGTTTCTAGAGAATTTCTATCTCAGGACATTTATTTTTAACCTACCGAACACAATCCTATTTTTATAAAATATCCAGTGCACATCATGCCTTTCAATTTTGGCTTTTACAATAAAACTGGAGACAATGTTTGAACTGTAAAAATAATAAAAGTTAAGACGGTGTAAACCTAACTTTGTACCTCAAACGCTAGTTTCAACTTTTACAACCCGCCATAATTTTTTAATACCGAAACTCACTTTTCATGCCAACCGATAGTTTTTATAGTTCCACATCATCCTTTTTATTTTTGCTTTCCTCGCCAAATATCTCCACTCATGTCTTACCGTGTAGGGAGGGCTTCTCCTCTAAATTGATTGGCTGTTTGACGACGTAAGAGGCTTTTTACGACGCTTTCATTGGTGCTTTTTGGGCAACAACCGGAAGAGTATTTTCTGCCTGTAATGTATTGTAGTTAAATGTATTTTCTATGAAGTTTCGGTAGTGGAAAAAGATGGCTGCTGTGGAAATAAAAGGTTATTTATCATTTTTATTGATTATAATTTTTCAAGTATTTTTCCCACAAGCATTTTTTTACAAATAACAAAAATATGTCAATACAGTTTGTTTAACACGTTCTTTTGTTTATAAAAGTTCAAAAATATAGTTTTTTTAGAAAATGTTTTCTTCACTTATATAAAAAATAAGGAAGGTCATTTTTTAATTTTTTTTTTTTATTTTTAAAAAAGTCAATTTATATATATTTTGAATGTTTGACTATGCGATTGCGTAATTTGCTTTGTACATATATGCATAGAAAATTATATTGATATCTGTAAAACTTTTGCAAAAAAAAAATCCTTCTATAACTCCTATAATAGAATAAATTTCAACAGTGTTCTTAACGGAAAATTATTTTCTAATGTAGAAGTATATTAGTGCTTTATAACACAGTTAAATACTGTTAGAAGTTAGATTAGCGTAGATACCTGAGGATATTTTCATATTAATATTTAGGTTGTTCTTATTAAATAAAATTTTATTAATTTTTTTTTATTAACTTTAGAATGCATTTACAATTATTATCACTTTTAAAGTTAAATTGAAAATACTTCATGTCGCAAATGATATGTATGGAATATCTACAAATTGGGATATTGTGGAAAGATGATCGGTTTTGAATTATTTTATGTTAAATTATTATGAGACCATATTTTGATGAATATAATGATGTTAACTTTTGATGTTTAAAATAACGTTTTACTTTGATGTTTAAAATTATATTAAATTTTTATGTTAAAATACGTTTTCTTTTTATGTTTAAAATAACGTTTTATTTTAAAGTTTGAAAATATCTGAAATGTTATTGTTAAAATACGTTTTCTTTTTATGTTTTTAATAGCTTTTTACTTTGAAGTTTAATATTATGTTAAATTTTTATGTTAAAATACGTTTTCTTTTTATGTTTAAAATAACGTTTTATTTTAAAGTTTGAAATTATCTGAAATGTTATTGTTAAAATACGTTTTCTTTTTATGTTTTTAATAGCTTTTTACTTTGAAGTTTAAAATTATGTTAAATTTTTATGTTAAAATATGTGTATTTTATGTTTCCAATATCGTTTTTTTATGTTTCAAATAACGTTTTACTTCGAAGTTTAAAATTATGTTACATTTTTATGTTAAAATATGTTTTTTTTGGTTCAAATAACATTTTATTTTGAATTTTAAAATTATGTTAAATTTTTATGTTCAAATACGTTTTCTTTTTATGTTTAAAATATCGTTTTACTTTGAAGTTAAAAATTATGTTAAATTTTTATTTTAAAATATGTTTTTTTTTTATGTTTAAAATAATTTTGTTATTTTATATATAATACTGATCATGCCGTGTTCTTTATTAAATCAATCTGTTTTTAATCATCGTACATTACATCACTTTTGGCGGGATATCCATTTCCTTTTCAAAACTATTTGAGATTTTAAATTAGTTTACATTTTCTATTTTTTACTAACATATAAAAAAACGACATTTAGAAGCTCACGTTAAGCCGAAAGTATTAACATGAATTTCATATTATAAAATAATACGTACTTTTCTCTCACCATTTTTCCAACCAGATTTTTCGAAGAAATTTAACACCATAGATCAAAACTTCAATCCTGCACAACATCCCTTTATTTCAGCCATTCTGAAAAATGATATTGAAAACACGGATAAGACGCGAAGGCCCCTAATAAGATATATTCTGAGAGAGAAATCCCCTATTTCAAGTCGAAAAGTAGAGCCGAGAAATAAAATGATTTACAGTTCTTGGTGATGTATAGTCGAGCAATGCATTTGTCGAAACCTTACGTTTTCAATATCATTACTTATCGTGGCTTCTGAGAAATGCACAGTCACTTTGATCAAAGAAATAGTGTCTTATGGATTAGAGGATATTTTGTGCTGGAGGAGTTCCTCGTATAAGAGCAATGTCAATATTTTAAATAAATTGAATTTTGTTTTGGATTTTAGAAAAGTTTCCTTAAAATATATCTAAAGCTAAATATTAACTATTGCAATAATTGTTTACTAGGAGGCTCATCCAATCAAAACCCGTTTTACAAAACTTATTTTTTGTTAATGTAATAAACCTTACATTCTTCTTAATTTAAGCTGATATCATCAAAATAATAAATGTAACTGATGTTGCAATTCCACGTAGAGAAAAACAGCGTTTTTCAATCACCGTGTAAGATAATTATATATGTAGATACTACTAAATATCAATGTGACTAAATATCAAATAATTATATCTAGCCCACTGACTTTCTTTCATTGTAATGCTTTCATCTCAGCTTGGACATTTAAATATTTATTTCGGGACAAACTTTTTAATATGTCTTAAAAAATCTTTATAAAAAAAATTAAGAAAATAGTTTGATATACTCCAAATGACTAAGATTTTTTTTTCTTCTTTGTAAGCTGAAAAACATAAGTGGATAAGGATTTCCAGTTTTTCTAGCAATACACGTAATCTTTAAATTCTAAAAAATATAAAAATATACGAATTTATTTTTGTTTTGCCATTTAAATGCGCGGAAGGGGGGGGGGGGGGTGTTCTTGGAAGCTATATCTAGTAAAACAATAAAAATTAATATATATATATATATAAATTACCTTCATTGGAAATATGAAATAAACTATTTTGCAAATAAAATAATGTTCCAACTTTTCCCTTATTCTACCCTCATAGGGAGTTAATTTAAATATTGAGTTTTCTAAAAGAAAATATGAAGATCCCTGGGAAGGATAAATGTCTATACGAGCCAGTGGGCCAGAAAGCTATTTTAATCAATGAGTAATTTTAAATATTAAAGTAACCTAAATAATTTTTTAAATTTTAAATTTATTTTGAAATTTTGAAAAGTGTATCTAGGAGAAGGTCTAACACCTTATATTTAATAACACAATGTATGTTTGTAGTAGACGTTGTAATAATCATTTTTTTCCCCAAATACTCAATCAACACAAAAAACGGGTCTAATTAGAAAATGCACATAATCGTGGAGTTGCTGTTGACTTAAAACCTCCATATACATATCTACGAAACTACATCAACCATTCGTCAAAATCTATATCATACTTATCCAGAAAGCTACATCAACCAGTTATATACACATTCATACATGCACCTCATTATTTTAGAACCATTTGTCACATGACGAGGAAACACCTGAACTGGCACCCAACGCCTTCAATAGACGTCGGGACTTTGGACCCCGATCACATTTATCGTGCCCCAGTCCCGTACACACCAAGTTAATTTTTGCGGATGTTCTGGACGACATTTCTATTATTTTGTAGCGAAGCTGGTTATTCTTTATGTATTACGGATTATACGTTTTCTGTTCTCGTATTGAAACTTATCACAGCCACATAGACATGCGCACACACTTTGATACTTGCACCTCGTTATGGTAGAACCAAAGTCAGATTTCTAGGAAACACCTTAGCTGGTACCCCACGCCTTCAATGAACATCGGTACATTGGACCCCGATCAGATGTATCGTGCACCAGCCCCGTATACAAGTCGGTATAATTTGTTGGATATTCGGGACGACTTTCTAGTATTTTGTAGCGAAGCTGACAAACTTCCGATCACAAGTTCACTATTTTTTTTTACTTTTCTCGTTCAAATCCATTGCTCGGGCTCGAACCAGCAATCCTCGAATTACCAGCTGAACGCGTTCATCCACTGGGCTACCAAGAGCCCTATTATTCTTTAAAAATTAAAACATATTTTTTTAAATAACAGACCCTCCCCCCCCCCCCCCATATTTTATTGACGGACATATGTTTTGTAATGAATTCTCTTACTATATAGTCACACTTGCTGACACTAAACAACCAAATTCTCAAAACATGAATATTCACAAATTAAATACAAGCAACAGCCATTTAACCAACCCGATAAACTTAACTTCAATACCTCACTCCACCACCTTAATATGCGCTGCACAGTCTCCACAAAAGGATACCATTAACTTATAAAAGTAATTACCCATTTCTCTGCTACGCCTCCTCAAGAACAATGGATTTTGTTGGGACTTAAACGCCCTTAATGAATTCCCTTCTACCGGGTAAACTGCTTCTTTATACCTTATATTTATTTTTTTAGTTAAGGGCCAGTCATTAGCGTTAGTTCGGTAATTAGAAAGAAAGTAGTTTATCCCGACACAATGCCACTAAAATTATTTTTCGAGGGGTCATTTAAAGTTAGGGTTTTTCATAGTTAGTAGCAATTTTATTAGTAAGTCGGTAATTGATTTTGCATTTCCACAGTGACAGAAATGTCGCATAGAATGATGTCCATGCTGTTGGGTATGGGCTATTATATTAAAATGAGGTATCTAAATGCTTATTAATAGGGGGACTGTTGTAGTCAAAGACGCGCATGCATCTTTTAAAGGCAATTGCGGCCGAAGGGAGCCGGTTTTACCATATTCTCAAAAAAGAAAACATTTGTTTAACGTCCAGACAAAAGGTTGCCATGGGTCGCAATTGGAACTTTCCGCTTTTAAATGTGTGGCGGTGGTCCTATAATGTACACTGTAAAAAAAAGGTGTTTAAAAAGGAGTACCTGAACCTACTCGTTTGAGTACAGTTGCATCGTAAATAAGCGATGACGTATTCAAATTTAAGTAATCGTATTTTCTCCAAATTGAGCAGAGTGATTCAGTGGCGGCGATTGGGTGCCAAAAGCACGGGGGCGAAATCAAGAGGACACAAGAAGTGTGTGTGAGGGGTGGGGGCGAGAGAAATTTCGATCATTGACCGTCTGTAGAAGTGGCCGTGTTGGGGTTATGTTCTATTTTAAAAAAGTGCAATATTAAAAAAGTGAGGGGCAACATCCAAAAAAATGGCGGTGGCAACGGCCCCTTCCCTTGCCCCCCCCCCCCCGAATCTCCGCCACTGGTGTGATTTAATATTGCTAACCTCAGCTTCTGTTCAAGCCATCGTAACAAAACGACCTGACAAACTTAAAATAGTTGTTCAGAAGATGGTTTTCACGTTATTTGATGTCGATTGAATAAATGGAAGCTGAGTTATTACAACTCAATTATCTTACTTCCTTTTTTCACATTTCTTCTGTTTATAACTTATTCATGTCGCTCTGATAGTACATCGGGTAAGGCCCTGGACTGCAATGTATGAGGATATAGGTTCGACAACCTGGAAAGTTTTGGTTGTAATCGTCGATATATGTATTGAAAGCGATTTATGAAGGCAGCCTGTGTAGACAAGCAAAGCTCTTTTAACTCATTGTACTCATTTTTGAGTACATATCTTTTTCAAAAATGAAACTAATGTATTCGAAGCCATGATAAGCATCGAATGTACTCAAAAATTATTACATTTTACTTATTTTTTAGTACCTATTTTTAACAGTGTAGAAAAGAGAGCATTAGTGGCGCATAAACATGACTCCTTGAACGCAATAGGTGTGCTACATAATGATATGCTCAAATTTTCGGTAGCCAAAGTTAAATATTACACGTAAGGTAAAGTATGCACGAAGTAGAATACCATATTTACGCTTTTTACTCACATTCAATTTTCAACAAACTTTAATTTGGCGAAGAGTGTTTAAATTTCTGGTCAGTTCGAATAGCGTCTTATGATTGCAGCGAAATCGATATCGGAAAGTTGTAAGATTCGTTTCTCATCTCTCGCCAAAACATTTGCCTTATAGAGGGGATAATCCAAGGCCGTCTCTATCTGTAACAGGCCGGAGTCAAGAACTGGTTTCGTTGTGTGACGTCACGAAGATAGGCTCACGTTTTCTAGAATCTACGACTGCGATGCGAACATTCCTTCGGGCTTCGCTTGGAACGATCAACTGTCTCCTTTCTTTTCACACATATTTGTGTCTATTTTTTATCGAAATTAGTCTGTATATGAAGAGGATACCAAGCGGAAATGTGCATTAAGGTGAGTGGCACGGTTTTTATTCAATTATCAACATTTTATTCGAAATATGAACTGATTTCATGAACTTGCAAACCTGCTTTGTTTACTAGTATTGTTTACAAAGCTGTTTTAACACACTTGCTATTGAGTGCCAAAAGTTGTGTCTTAAGCATTTTCATTTAAATATAATTTTCATTTTAACGTAATCAGCGTTTTATACAGTAATTTGCTTATTATTATAATACTCAATAATTTAACTACTTAGCTAGTGATTTCATAAACAGGACAGTGATTTTTAAAACTAAGCTGAAATAGTTAAACGTAAAAATAAGGTAATGAATAAATCATAATTACACATATTAATGTGAGTGATTATATTTTTTGATTCTTAGAATTCTCAATATTATAGCTAAATAATGTAATGTTGTGTTCGTACGTTTTTTTACAAACTATGACAAAAAAAATTATTTACAAATTTTCAATACAATACACATATTGATTTTTTTCCCTAAGATTGTTAGTAAAAAACTTTAATTACATTTCTAATGTTTATAAAGAAAGTAATTTTAATTCATTTAAGACAAGTAATTGTTTACATATCATACTCATTTATCAAATGTTATATTTTGGTAACTTTGATTTTTACAAATGTAGCCAACATATTTTGAAGGGCTCTTTAAAAGTATGAATATGCCAATTGTAAACTTTTTGAGTCTTGTTATAAACATAGCCAAATATCCTAGGCAAACCATCACATCTTTGAAGGGCTTGTCTATGAAAATATATTTTTATTTTGTTAGTATTAATTATACCTTTGGTTTGCAGATGCCTCAAAAGTGTGCCCAGTTTCAATTCCACATACAAGAGCAAATAATATTGTGCAAAAGCAAAGAACATCATGCTTCAGCTATCCGAAGGGTGAAAAGAATCGCCAAAAACTGCTGAGGGTCCACAGGGCATTGCTAAGAACCAGCCACAGAGCTTGTCGAGAGCCATCAGCAGAGCATTGCCGAGAGTCATCCACCGAGCATTGCTGAGAGCCATCCACTGAGCATTGCTGAGAGCCATCCGCCGAGCATTGCTGAGAGCCATCCACCGAGCATTGTGGATAGCCATCCACCGAGCATTGCTGAGAGCCATCCACCGAGCATTGCTGAGTGCCATCCACCGAGCACTGCGGAGAGCCATTCTTCATATGGATGAAGCACTTTGACTAATTGTTCATCATTACACAGGATAAAGTGTAATGGGAACTAGTTATATCTGTATTAAATCAAGGCATTTGATTCATCTACAATGTGGCTCACTTTGCTGCTCTAATACAACCAACATACAGTGTTTACAAATCAACTGTCCGCCTCTTTTTTGTCAAATGTAAAACTCCATCATAATGTTTGTGTAAACAGACAATGTTTATCAAGGTAGTTTTAGTTAGTTCTGTTTTTCTTTTCTGAATACCTATATCCATTTGTGCTTAAAGAAAGAAACCCTTATAATTAATAATAAATTATACTTGCATTCAAAGTTTGGATGCTTGATCAGTCCCATAATAAGGATTTACAAATGATACGGTAAGCTGTTCTTCAAATTTAATCTTTGATCTGTAACGGTATGCTTCTACGTTTGTTTTTAATTAATAATACTATGAAGAGATTGTGTTGAACTTTAAAAAATGAACTTCCTTTAAAAACAGTTGACATTAGTAAATATTACACCACCTTGGTACTCACTTAACATAGTGCTGTTGTATTTTTTATGCATATTGTTTGATTTGAGACTTATTTAAAAATTATAAAAATGTTAAACCTACATTTGGTTATATAAATTGAAATAAAGAAGCCAATAGCATTTTGATATAGTGCACCTTTTAAAATGTGTGTAATAACTGTTTAAATCAAACATATTGAACAATTTTTTGATGAAAAATATTTATGTATCTTTAACTATTTAAAAAACAAACGAAATTTAAAACCAAACATTTGACGAAATAGAGAAAAACATCTAAATCAGCTATAGGAAAGTACTAAATAAGTGAAAAGAATGAAGTTATTTAGCTTGCCCATTTTTAAATAAGGTTTTATATCTAAAGAAATTAGAAGGGCAGAATGCTTTTATGCAGGTGGTCTTTTTGAGGAAAAAATAACATTATACTACAATAAATTTACAAGTTTGACTTGTCAAGTAGATTTACTTATGAAACTTGCTCTGTAGAGTTGACGATAGATAAAAGATATAGATTTATTGGAATATGTTTGTAGGAAAATAATAACTATTTGAGGAGACAAAAGTAATGTGTAATATTTTGTTAAACTATTCTTTTAAAATAAAGAATAATATGTTAAAAGAAAAATACAAAAGCCACATTAAATTCACAAAACTAAGTTGCCTTCTTATAAAATGTTTTACTGTTTAGTGTAAATATAGAATTTTTCATGTGTCCCATATCCTTTTTTTTATATAGTAAAAACTTAATTACAGTTGACTGTTTTATTTTTAAAAGTATAAATTAAATAACCATTGCATCTATGATTAAAAAAATTGTAGAATTTGTTATGCATTTCATATTTTTATATAATAAAAATATTATTACATACTATATTGTGTTTTAATAATAAAAAAGTTATTTGCAAAGTTTTTATGGACAAAGTCAGGTGGAAAATTCATTTTTGATTCTTTTTTTAAATATATTAATCCTAATTTAAAATAGGACATTTATGTTCTGTTTTCAAGACTAATTTAGGTATTAATCATTTACTTATTTACTAAATATAATTAAGCTTTTAAATTACTTTACTTTATTATAAAATAAAGAAAAAAAACTATTCAATAAATTAATTAAAATATATCCAATGAAAATAAACATTATTTAAGTCTGAATAATATAACAATAAAAACCTTTTCAATTCATTTATAAATTAAAATATCTCTAATAAACAATATTTAGCTCCGAATAATAATAAAAATCAGGTATAAATGAAAATATTCTAAATAATATAACAATAAAAATGCATGCAGTCGGAGTAATATAACTTGTATTGCCCATTACAACGATGCATATCCTAACCGCCAAATCGAAGCTCGTATGTTTGGGCCTAGCGCTGTGACGTCACGCGAGTTGGGTTACGGCCTGTTACTGATAAAGATGGCCTTGGATAATCCTAGATTTAACTGTCACCGTGCTGCATCAAGTATGGGGAATTCCGGCTCATGTACTCTTCGTTACCTGTCAGTGTTTTAAAGTTACAAGGTAGTGTATCCGGGTTTTTATTTTGGAATATATCTTGAACTATTGTTCAGTTCCGTAATCAGGGACAACCTGTTGAACCTGACGCTAAGCTCAACCTAAGTTGTCCATAGCATGACATTACTCGAAACAACAAATATAACGTTTAATAATTTCAAATTTTTTTATATCTATGTTTGCCTTTTAAGGTCAACATTTACTTGAAATGCTTTTATTAACATTTCTGGCAATTTTACTAATTAAACAAATTTAATATAAAATATATTTTATCTAAATAACTGGTAGTAAAATTGACAATTTTGAGTTTAAAACAAATTTAATATAAGTCACTGGTAGAAAATTAGCTGTTAATATTCATGTGTAGTAATATAGGATTCTGCCATGAGTATTAATAAAGAAACATTTAAAAGTATTACCTAAAACTAGTGCAAGTTGTGGTGTCTCCTATTATTACAATTACTTTATAGTCTTGCGCAATTAGGCAAAATAAATCACGAAAACCGGTCATAATTGAAAACAAAGCGAAGAATTTTCTTCCTAAAATGCTCAAGATTCTAAACAAATAAATTCCAAAAAAGGTTACAGTTGTAGTATAGGACATTTGGCGAGCGAATTGTTTTTGGCATGTTTAATGGGGGCGATAAATTTATAATATGGCACCTCACATTGTTGGTTTTTTTTCGATTCTTGTGGCGACTTTCAATCTGGCAACCCTATGACGTCATCGTGCTGCGTAATCGTTTTTGTGCGTTGTCGGAACTATTTTTAACAGCAATTTCGAATGAAAGCGGAAGAATACAACCAAGTAGTTAACAACAGTTGAATAAACATCATAATAAATTCAACAATTTAGCAGCGTCAATCGAAAAAAACGCTTTGGCGATTTTTTTCGTCGCCTACAAAAAAAACGCGCCAAATGTCCTATACTACATCTGTTTCCAAAAAAGTCCAAACTGATACGACTATTTTAAAACCAAAATGGTCACACAAGTAACATAAGATTAACTAATTTTATCTATGTAACGTAACGCCGGAAGGTTAAACGAATGATGAGACAAACTCTTTTCACACGTTCTTACTCCGGTCTCAGTACTGTTCCTGTTTGTCTGCCAGTCGCCTTATTTGCGCAAAATCAGCTATCTATAAAACATGCGTAAACTCCACATTACTGAAAGGAGAATAACAAAAGTTCATTAAGCAAGGTTTTTCTACCACAAAAGGAAGTGATACGTATTAGTATAGTGACTAGAAGAGGCAGTGTGTCAACCGGCATTGTTCTCCGAGGGGAAAAAGGTTCTTCCGAACGGGGCACCGATAGGGGCGCTGTAAGCGTTAGTGTTGGGGATATCTCGTGATTCCCATTGATGCAAATTGATATGTTAGTGCTTATTTTAAAATAAAAAATATATATATTTTTTTTATTTTAAAATAAGCAATATACAAATATACAATTTGTAATCATACAATAAGTAATTTGTATATATATATATATATATATATATATATATATATATATATATATATATATATATATATATATATATATATATATATATATATATATATATATATATATATATATATATATATATATATATATATATATATATATATATATATATATATATATATATATATATATATATATATATATATATATATATATAATAACATTGGACATGTTTTTAATATTAAAAAGTAAAAGCAGTTTAATTTTTTTTTCATTTAATAATTAACTGCAATTAAAAAAATATGAGAAGATCCTTACTTTTAGCTGAAATTAAAATGCATATTTAGATTTCAAGGCGATGTATTAGGTGCCGGGCGATGGACTTGACAAAGAAGAGTAAAAAAGTAGTGATCTTGTGATCAGAGGGTTGCCAGCTTCGCTACAAAATACTAGAAAAGTCGTCCAGAATAACCGCAAATATACGGGACTGGTGCACGATAAATCTGATCGGGGTCCAAAGTCCCGACGTCTATTGAAGGCGTTGGGTGCCAGTTCAGGTGTTTCCTTGTCATCTGACCATGGTTCAAAAATACGAGGCATAGTTCCCGAATCTTTCCTTCGAGATATGCCCCGAACCGTCGTCAATAGCCCACTGTACAGCTCTAGTGCGACATTAATTATTAAAACCAAACCAAAACCAAGGGATTTTTGGTTCAACCTCGATTTTACCGTAATATGGTGTAGACCTCTGTTTTGCACCAAGATAAGTTACATCGCTGAACTAAAATTTTTAACAGTGTGGAACGATTTTCTCAGAAGTGTTTACATCAGAAGCGAAGTCATTTACATATTCGGTAGATTCACATGCTGTGTAACATCCATGCGCATCTTAAGGTAAATGTGACATGATGCCCATTCGGGAGCATTAATACAAATCTCCCTCTAAACATGTGTGATATGTGGGCTCCCCTAGGGAACCATTTCAAGGCACATATGGCGGGGTCCACTGTTTTATCTCTTCATAAAACTCTTCCAAGAGCCGTCTCATTCATCAAGAGCAAGTCTCGCTCTTCAAGGGGGGGAAGGGGGGGCCAAAACGCTCTGTTAATTTTGTGGATTACTTTGTTTTAAGGGTAGAGTAAACTGTCTGACAGATTAATGTAGGGGCCGTGTCTCAAAGTATTTCCATTACTCATTCCGGGGGAATGAAAGGGGTGAGGGGTTATGGGAAGGGTACCTTCTGGATGAACTGCAGCAATTGGTGGGAGTGGATTGGGCCGAGAAGAAGTCAATGTTTGGGATGTATTGGTTGTCTTTATTTGAGGTAGGACAACTGAAAGTGTAAAGTAATCGATGTAATTTGATGTGAGTTCATTTTTACGAAAGTTTATATTTCGGTTGTGGCAACTGGTTTTGGTTTTGTTAAATAACGTCGCACTAGAGCTGCACAGTGGGCTATTGGCGACGGTTCGGTGTCAATTTCGAAGGAAAGACCCGGGAACACATACACATTCACACACACATTCATACACCTCGTTATTTTAGAACCATGGTCAGATGACGAGGAAACACCTGAACTGGCACCCAGCGCCTTCAATATACGTCGGGACTTTGGACCCCGATCAGATGTATCGTGCATCAGTCCCGTATACACGCCAGTATAATTTGTTGGATATTCTGGACGACTTTCTAGTATTTTTGTAGCGAAGCTGGCAACCCACCGATCGCAAGATCACTACTTTTTTACTTTTCTATGTCAAGTCCATTGCACAGATTCGAACCACCAATCCTTTGATTAGTAGCTGAACGCCTTACCAACTGAACAACTGGGGCTCCACGGTCGTGACAACATGAAAGTTGGATATTTTTCTTTATGTTTTTGAGAGTTGATGAAACGTGATTTTTGTCTGGTGTATGTTTAGAAAATAAATGTATGCTTTATGTAATAAAAAGTTTATTATTTCAATGTACAGGTGTATTTGATCGAACTCTTCCCCTATAAATTGTTAATAGTCAGTACACTGTAAAAAATGTGTCTAAAAATGAGTACATGATGGACGTACTCATATTTCTTTGAGTACAATTGCATCGTAAATGAGCGATGACGTACTTAAATTTAAGCAACCGTCATTTCGAAAAAATGAGCAATGTGGCAAAATTGCTAGAATACAATTGCAAAAATTGCTCTGGATACAAAGTTACTGGTAGCAACTTCCACGACAATAAAGTGTTTGTATTTCAAAGTACCTTAACACATGTAGGAATCAGCTACGGATACATATCTTTCATTGTATAGAGAAAGGTGGTCCGCTTTCACCAGTTTGGCGTTTAATCCACTCTTCTATTAGACCTTTGTAGGTCGCGGGGGCAAATGAGTCAAATTACGCTCATTGGCATGTTTAACCACTGTAACTTCTTATCTAATCGATGGGTTGTGGCGAGTGGGTGCTTTACTTGAAAAGAATGACGAATTTTAAAATTAAATTCGACTAGTTGACGATTTAAACTATTTTCGTTTAAATTGTTGGGTGTGGAAAGTTCCAATTCATTTAAGATTCCAATATGAAGCAATACCGCACTAAAGTTTATATGCGGCGTTAGAAATAAAGATTGAAAAAGCAGTTATAGATGAACAAAATAATACCAAAAAATTTAAACTCAAAACAAGGGCCTTGAATTTACTGAATACGCAGGAAGGAGCAGGCCGAGTTGACGCGCATGCAAACTTTACGATACAGTTTGGACTGTTCCTAAGCGATTTTTTAAGTATTTTTCTAATTCACATTAAATTTAGAACTAATGACACAAATAATGGTTATTAAAAAACCTTTAAAATCCGATTTGAATTAAATCGATTATCGTCTTATAGAAAACCTCATACAATTGATCTTGAATTATGTTGGTATATCATAAATAACGAATTACTCGATTTTCAACACGTTGTTTTTACTGGAAATAAATATATTTCTTTTATGCTATACGGTAGATTTTTTTTAGCTACGTAACTTAGAAAATCTTTTAAACTTAAAATTAATTTACTGCATTTTACAAAGGATAATAGACAACTGCCTACAAACGCTTGGAATTTTATTCAGAAATTATAAAAAAAATACTTTTTAAAAAAACTCTAATGGATAAATATTCTACCAGAATTTAAAGTGGCTGTTACTATAATGGATTTTATTTTTCCGGTTAGGTCTAAAACTGATATTGATTCTTCTTTTAACACATCCCAGAGCAAGAAGTTAAGTGTTTTCTTTTAGGGGGAATAGCATAAAAAATATTCAGCGAAGAAAATGTTTTGCACATGTGTTAAAGTTCACACAAAAGTCGAATGTAAGGATAGTGAGTATAGAGGTAAATGTTGTAAGCGATGGAAGCTAAATATTAATCAATAATGAACTATTTTTTTTACTTATAAAACTTTAAAAAAGCAATATTGGTTTTATGGAAATTATTTATTGTGCAGTCGGAATTTAATGTCATTATTGTTAGTAATTACTTAAAATACGTAATATTGACAAAATAATTGCCATACCATATCTACCATTTTTTTTTAATTCTATATTTTATAAAGTTTTAATTCCATTTTCTTTAAAATTAAAAATTTCTTTTATGAAAAAAACTATTGCGATTTGAACTAACACACAGACAGAAACATCAAACAAACAAAGCCCTTAGAAGGATTAAGAATGCACCAAGATACGTCAGAAACACAATTCTACATAACGATCTTAAAATGGACACCATTGACACAGCAATATTAACTATCTCACACAATTACAACATGACCCTAAATAACTCAGACACACAACACCTAAAGGAGATCACTAACTACGACCATACAATAAACCAAAAACACAAAAGACCCTGTACGATTCATCACGACCCCACATGGTAAGACCCTCATAGACTTGCTTTTCAAATCGACATGTCAAACTCGACAGCTGCTCCTCTGCAAGTAGCCAGGTTATGTTATTGTCCTCAATATTGTGTATTTGCATCTTATAATAATAAAACATATATCACAAAGCATTCTGTGTCTCAACTTAATTCTTACACACACCCAACTACTGATATTATTTTTCAGATTTACTAAAACGAACTCGCGTTTAGCCTTAGTGTCCCAAACCCCCATCAATTAATTAGTAACTTCTTAGTTAAACTTAAACCCCGCTAACGTTATTCTATTTACTAGATTTAATTCGATGAAGGTGTAAGGACCTCCGGTCGACGCACCGTAAAGTTAATTTCGATTCCGAACTTTGGAAATTCAAAATTTTTTTAAGGAATTATATATGTATTCATTTTATTGTTTGTCCATAAAGCAGCAGTCCGTACAAAAAAGGTTTTTTTTGTACGAATTATGGACCAATATTAAAATAACGTACTGGTCAGTAACCGAATTGGAAAATCTTATCACACAATTAGTACGAGGAACGTAAATAGTTTGTAAAACAAAAATAAAGCCATATATAAAAATAAAAGGTAAATTAAACTTTTGAGTATGTAAATCTATTCAGATCAACTTACAATTATTATAGTCTTCTGTGTTGTGCAAACCAGTAAAACTAGTTATAAATAAATACTAATTTAAGGTATCCAATTATCATTTTGATATGAACTCTTCTGTTTGTACTCCAACACAGTCACACAAAATCAATTTATTTTTCTTTGTTTGTATTTTGATTTTAACTTTCATTTAGTAAAATTTCACAAAATGTGTGGACAATCGCAAACCTTTCCACTAGTGAGGATCCAACGAACAATGAATTAGTAAGTTGGTCAGTTTCAAAGCAGGGAGAGGTCTCCTTGACAGAGCGGTTAAAGGCGTCAGCTGGGAATACGAAGATTCCTAGTTCGATCCTAGACGATGGACTTAACAAAGAAAAGTAAAAAAAGGTGATCTTGTGATCGGAGGGTTTCCAGCTTCGCTACAAAATACTAGAAAAGTATTTCGAACATCCGCAAAAATTCTAACATCCGTATTTCGAACATCCGTCCTCCAGAGCATCCGCAAAAATTAACGGAGTGTATACGGGGCTGGTGCACGATAAATCTGATCGGGGTCCAAAGTCCCGACGTCTATTGGGGGTCTCCATGGCCGAGTGGTTAAAGGCGTCAGCTGGGAATACGAAGAATCCTGGTTCAATCCTAGGCGATGGACTTGACAAAGAAAAGTAAAAAAAGGTGTTCTTGTGATCGGAGGTTTGCCTGTTTCGCTACAAAATACTAGAAAAGTCGTCCAGAACAACCGCAAAAATTAACAGCGTGTATACGGGACTGGTGCACGATCAATATGATCGGGGTCCAAAGTCCCGACGTCTATTGAAGGCGTTGGGTGCCAGTTCAGGTGTTTCCTTGTCATCTGACCATGGTTCTAAAATAATGAAGTACAGGTATGAATGTGTGTGTGAATGTGTATGTGTCCCCGGGTCTTTCCTTCGAGATACTCCCCGAACAGTCGCCAATAGCCCATTGTGCAGCTCTAGTGCGACGCTAATTAACCCAAACCAAAATTCAAAGCTGGGCAGTTTCAAAATAGGTTTTCTAGAAGATAAAACGAGCTGGAACAGACTGTGAATTTAATGACCGTCAAAAGATATCATTTTTTATCCAGTAGATTTGGTTGCAGGATGTCCAAAATTAACAATAAATCGCCCCCATTTAATGAAACAGCGCCAAGAAACTTGGTATACAGTGGTTCATACAGATAATTACTTATACACTCAAACCTGTTTTTGTGCGGTGCATAGGGACCGCATAAAAAAACGCATAAAAAAATTCGCACAAAACTTCACGAGTAGCTAAAAAAATAGTTTCGCAACACAATATTTTTTAACTCAAAACCTTTCGAAATAACTAGGAATTGCTTTTTTAAACGAAATCAAAACATGAGGCTTGACAGCTACTTGGAATCTCGCCAAACCTTTTGGAATCTGATTTCGAAAATACACATGCGAACATTTTTAAACATTTTATTTACATATGTACTTATTTTACAAATTTTTTTTTTTTTTCAAAACGTATAACCATTATCCTTCGTAGTCTGACAATACGCGAACTTGTTTCAAAATCGCTTTTGTCACTTGAAGATACTACCTCGCACTCGTTTAGAGTTGAATTTTTTTCAATTACCATATAGTCAGTGATCAGTTTTTGCTACGACTGTTGTTTCACTAGACGCTTGTATATGTCTCGGTAACTAGGTAATAAATTAAGTTTCAATTTTCATATACCGCACAAAAAAAATCGTACAAAAAAAAAACGCACAAAAACAGGTTTGAGTCAGCTTTAGAAAACATAATTTAAAACAAACTCATATTCTTGTAAAAAAATTTAAATTGCTGTAGCTTTTTATTTAAAAAAAATTTCATTATTATTTTCAACAGCCGTGTAAGTCGTAGTGATGCTGCTATTTAAATAAAATATACTGTTTTAACGTGTATATAAAGAAAAAAAAAGTTTATTATTATTTGCAGAATTTGTCCATGCTCTTCTTTTAAAATTATTTGAAAAATTTAATTGAGGTTTCATTATTGAGGTTATTGAGTTTATCGTGCACCAGTCAGGTATACACGCCGGTAAAATTTGTTGGATGTTCTGGACGACTTTCTAGTATTTTCGTAGCGAATCTGGCAACCCTCCGATCACAAGATCACTAATTGTTTTACAGTTCTTTGTCAAGTCCATCGCACAGGCTCGAAGTAGCAATCCGCTGATTATATGCTGCACGCCTTTATCCACTCGAAAGTTAGTTGAAACTGAATTCCAATGAGAAAAAAATATTATGATCCGATATCCTCAAATCGATTGCCCTTAAGATATTTGAGATGACACAATCGACTGCTCGAAGGAGGTTTCGGCTGTTTTCGAAAAGTAATGTGCCACGGCCCTGTGCCTGCCTAAACTCGGAGGGGATGAGTATACAAATTAGCATTTAAAATATAGCAAGCAAAATATAAACATAAAAATTATATTTTAAATATTTAGATAGGAAAAGCCATAAAGTGTATCATAATTAGGAATATATTTTTTTATCGTTTATAAATATTGATTTTTTATCGATGAGCGATTCATAAATGAGAGATGACGTTCTCAAATTTAAATAATCGAGGAACCAAAGAAATAATCGAATTAAATTTTGTAAAGTTTAAAAAAAACACAATTGCCATACAATAACTACCATTATTTATGTTTTTCATTTTGAATGTTATTAATTTTCAATTCTCTTTTTTGTTATAATTATAAATGCCTTAAATAAAAAAGACTACTGCAATTTAATATTCTTAAATTTAATTTTTTTTAAGAAGAAATTATGTATGTATTAATTATATTGATCGTCTATAAAACAGCAGTTTGTAATTTTTTTTTTTACAAAATATGGACCTATATTAAAATAACACACTTGTCAGTAATTGAATTGGAAAATCTTATCACACAATTAATATCAGGAAAGTAAATAGTAAAACAAAAATTAAGCCATTTTTAAAAGTAATACGTAAATTAAATGTTTAAATATGTCAATCTCACCAGATCAAGTTACGATTGTAACATTCTTCTGTGTTGTGAGAACCAACAAACTAATTATAAATAATTAGTAATTCAATGTGTTATATTTTTATATAAACAATTCCGAAAAATAACAATCACACAAAATCAATTTATTTATTTTTCTTTGGTTGTATGTTAATTGTAACTTCACTGAGTAGTAAAATTTCTGGACAATCGCAAACCCTTTCAACATTGAGGATCCAAAGAACATTAAATGAGTAAATCATTCTGTCTCAAATCTGGACAATTTCAAATGATGTTTTCTAGAAGATAAAACGAGCTGGAATAGTCTGTGAATTTAATGAACGTTAAAAGATATAATTTTTAACTCAGTTTGTGTAATGTAGATATAGTTGCAAGGGTGTCCAAAATTAACGTTAAATCGCCCCCATTTCATATTTTTCGACATAATCCTAAATTTTAAAACTACCATCAATATATTTAAAAAAAATAATTATATAAAATATTTGCAACTATCAATGTCTTATGAATATGTTATCTAATATATTTAAACAAAATACTTCTATTTAAAAAAAACTCGCTTTAACTGTCTTGTTGAAACTTGTCTTCTTCAAACATGAATATTACTTTAAAAGAACAATAAAAAAATATTCTATGCTGAATATGCATAACCAAGAAAATAGGAAACAAAAATTCAAGTTTAAAATTGAAATGAAATATGTAAAAATGTGCTGCAGTTTCAATCTTATTAATTTAAAACAAAAATATATTTTCAGGAAAACAAATTATAATTTTTTTGAGATTTTATTAGTTTCCTCCCAAGCTCTGCCACTTTAGAGCCTTTGTAACGTAACAAGTTACCATTGACATATTTACAAACACTTTCAACAGTATTTTTTCGACATTTAACTTCCATTCATAAGAATACACAGCCACATAAAGTTCACAGCATTCAAAACGACTTTTGGTTCTTTGTGACAACCACTTATTTATTTGTTGAAAAATAAATTCATTTCTTCACCTGCAATAGTGTGATAGTCGCAGTTATGTCATCCATTTTGAAAAATCGATTAATATTTCAAACGCAGTTTGCTGTCTCGAGGCTTATTTCGCCCTAAATGGAAGATTGGATAGACATTTTTCTCGTTTATTTATTATTTCGCTGTGGATGTTATTTTCACACTTTGCTTTGTTGAAGATTATGCTTACTCGTGTACTTTTAACCCAGAAGTGATCTTTCAGAAGTTTAAGAACATGTTTTGTTAACACGAAAGTTTTCATTCTTTTTTTTATTGTACTTTTTTTTCACATTCGCATTTTTTTTTTCGAATATTCTGGTAAAAAAATTGCTCGATTTTCTCTTTAATTTTATTGTTTTTTTTTTATCTATCCAGTTTTTTTATTTGACTAATGTTTTTTTTTTCTTTTTCTTTTTATTCTCTGAATTGATTTGGATTCGTATTGGCTGAAACTAATATTTTTAATACAAATACTTAATATGAAATCTGTAATGCACCGTCTAAAAAATAAAAAAGTCAAGATTATTGTTTGCTCCTGAGAATAAAAGTAAAAATAAAGTTTTAATTGAATACTTCAATATTTTATTGACGATTTCGTATCCTTCGACTATTAACTGCTGTTCCCTGTTAACTGTACTTAAGATGAAATCTGTAATGCACCGTCTACAAAATAAAAAGTCAAGATTATTGTTTGCTCTGAGAATAAAAGTCAAAAATAAAGTTTTAATTGAAGACTTCAATATTTTATTGACGATTTCGTATCCTTCGACTATTAACTGTTATTCCCTGTTAACTGTACTTAATATGAAATCTGTAATGCACCGTCTACAAAATAAAAAATAAAGATTATTGTTTGCTCTGAGAATAATAGTCAAAAATAAAGTTTTAATTGAAGACTTCAATATTTTATTGACGATTTCGTATCCTTCGACTATTAACTGTTATTCCCTGTTAACTGTACTTAATATGAAATCTGTATTGCACCGTCTACAAAATAAAAAGTCAAGATTATTGTTTGCTCTGAGAATAAAAGTCAAAAATAAAGTTTTCAATTAAAATTTTACCAGTAATTTATTGACGATTCCGTATCCTTCTACTATTAACTGTTATTCCCTGTTAACTGTACTTAATATGAAATCTGTAATGCACCGTCTACAAAATAAAAAATAAAGATTTTGTTTGCTCTGAGAATAAAAGTCAAAAATAAAGTTTTCAATTAAAATTTTACCAGTAATTTATTGACGATTCCGTATCCTTCTACTATTAACTGTTATTCCCTGTTAACTGTACTTAATATGAAATCTGTAATGCACCGTCTACAAAATAAAAAATAAAGATTATTGTTTGCTCTGAGAATAAAAGTCAAAAATAAAGTTTTAATTGAAGACTTCAATATTTTATTGACGATTTCGTATCCTTCGACTATTAACTGTTATTCCCTGTTAACTGTACTTAATATGAAATCTGTAATGCACAGTCTACAAAATAAAAAATAAAGATTTTGTTTGCTCTGAGAATAAAAGTCAAAAATAAAGTTTTCAATTAAAATTTTACCAGTAATTTATTGACGATTCCGTATCCTTCTACTATTAACTGTTATTCCCTGTTAACTGTACTTAATATGAAATCTGTAATGCACCGTCTACAAAATAAAAAATAAAGATTATTGTTTTCTCTGAGAATAAAAGTCAAAAATAAAGTTTTAATTGAAGACTTCAATATTTTATTGACGATTTCGTATCCTTCGACTATTAACTGTTATTCCCTGTTAATTTTACTTAATATGAAATCTGTAATGCACCGTCTACAAAATAAAAAGTCAAGATTATTGTTTGCTCTGAGAATAAAAGTCAAAAGTAAAGTTTTCAATTAAAATTTTACTAGTAATTTATTGACGATCCCGTATCCTTCTACTATTAACTGTTATTCCCTGTTAACTGTACTTAATATGAAATCTGTAATGCACCGTCTACATAATAAAAAATAAAGATTTTGTTTGCTCTGAGAATAAAAGTCAAAAATAAAGTTTTCAATTAAAATTTTACCAGTAATTTATTGACGATTCCGTATCCTTCTACTATTAACTGTTATTCCCTGTTAACTGTACTTAATATGAAATCTGTAATGCACCGTCTACAAAATAAAAAATAAAGATTATTGTTTGCTCTGAGAATAAAAGTCAAAAATAAAGTTTTAATTGAAGACTTCAATATTTTATTGACGATTTCGTATCCTTCGACTATTAACTGTTATTCCCTGTTAACTGTACTTAATATGAAATCTGTAATGCACCGTCTACAAAATAAAAAGTCAAGATTATTGTTTGCTCTGAGAATAAAAGTCAAAAATAAAGTTTTCAATTAAAATTTTACCAGTAATTTATTGACGATCCCGTATCCTTCTACTATTAACTGTTATTCCCTGTTAACTGTACTTAATATGAAATCTGTAATGCACCGTCTACAAAATAAAAAGTCGAGATTATTGTTTGTTCTGAGAATAAAAGCTAAAAATAAAGTTTTAATTGAAGAATTTAATATTTTATTGACGATTTCGTATCCTTCGACTATTAACTGCTGTTCCCTGTTAACTGTACTTAATATGAAATCTGTAATGCACCGTCTACAAAATAAAAAATAAAGATTATTGTTTGCTCTGAGAATAAAAGTCAAAAATAAAGTTTTAATTGAAGACTTCAATATTTTATTGACGATTTCGTATCCTTCGACTATTAACTGTTATTCCCTGTTAACTGTACTTAATATGAAATCTGTAATGCACCGTCTACAAAATAAAAAATAAAGATTATTGTTTGCTCTGAGAATAAAAGTCAAAAATAAAGTTTTAATTGAAGAATTCAATATTTTATTGACGATTTCGTATCCTTCGACTATTAACTGTTATTCCCTGTTAACTGTACTTAATATGAAATCTGTAATGCACCGTCTACAAAATAAAAAGTCAAGATTATTGTTTGCTCTGAGAATAAAAGTCAAAAGTAAAGTTTTCAATTAAAATTTTACCAGTAATTTATTGACGATCCCGTATCCTTCTACTATTAACTGTTATTCCCTGTTAACTGTACTTAATATGAAATCTGTAATGCACCGTCTACAAAATAAAAAATAAAGATTTTGTTTGCTCTGAGAATAAAAGTCAAAAATAAAGTTTTCAATTAAAATTTTACCAGTAATTTATTGACGATTCCGTATCCTTCTACTATTAACTGTTATTCCCTGTTAACTGTACTTAATATGAAATCTGTAATGCACCGTCTACAAAATAAAAAATAAAGATTATTGTTTGCTCTGAGAATAAAAGTCAAAAATAAAGTTTTAATTGAAGACTTCAATATTTTATTGACGATTTCGTATCCTTCGACTATTAACTGTTATTCCCTGTTAACTGTACTTAATATGAAATCTGTAATGCACCGTCTACAAAATAAAAAGTCAAGATTATTGTTTGCTCTGAGAATAAAAGTCAAAAATAAAGTTTTCAATTAAAATTTTACCAGTAATTTATTGACAATCCCGTATCCTTCTACTATTAACTGTTATTCCCTGTTAACTGTACTTAATATGAAATCTGTAATGCACCGTCTACAAAATAAAAAGTCAAGATTATTGTTTGTTCTGAGAATAAAAGCTAAAAATAAAGTTTTAATTGAAGAATTTAATATTTTATTGACGATTTCGTATCCTTCGACTATTAACTGCTGTTCCCTGTTAACTGTACTTAATATGAAATCTGTAATGCACCGTCTACAAAATAAAAAATAAAGATTATTGTTTGCTCTGAGAATAATAGTCAAAAATAAAGTTTTAATTGAAGACTTCAATATTTTATTGACGATTTCGAATCCTTCGACTATTAACTGCTGTTCCCTGTTAACTGTACTTAATATGAAATCTGTAATGCACCGTCTACAAAATAAAAAATAAAGATTATTGTTTGCTCTGAGAATAATAGTCAAAAATAAAGTTTTAATTGAAGACTTCAATATTTTATTGACGATTTCGAATCCTTCGACTATTAACTGCTGTTCCCTGTTAACTGTACTTAATATGAAATCTGTAATGCACCGTCTACAAAATAAAAGCCAATATTATTGTTTGCTCTGAGAATAAAGTCAAAATTAAAGTTTTAATTGAAGACTTCAATTGTTTATTGACGATTCCGTAACTTTCGACTATTAACTGTTGTTCCCAACAAATAAATGAACGCACTCTTTTAGTTGAAAAAAAAACCATTCAATCTTTCTCCCATTTTCACTGACAAAATGCAGGTCGTTCTTTTAGAACCTCCTAGAGATTATTATGTAATCACAGTTATAAATTTATAAATTTTATTTCGTATTTTCCAACATAAAACGCATTCCAACCCTGTTAAAAATAGGTACTTAAAAATAAGTCAAAAGTACTCAGATTTTATTACATCCAATGCTTATCATAGCTCAATACTACACAAGTTTCATTTTTAAAAAAGACACCTACTCATAAAGGAGCAGTTGCTTGCCTTCACAAATCTCTTTCAATAAATTTCCACAATTACAACCATGACTTCCCGGGAATCGAACCCAATCCATCTACTTTATATCGTCTGCACCGAAGTCCAGGGTCTTGTCCGGTGTACTACCATAGCTGTGACCAGACAGAACATGAAGAAGTTATAAACATAAGTGATTTTAAAAAGGCTTGACAAAAGAATGGCTATTAAGATAATTGAGTAGTAATAACTCGGTTTACTTTTACGCAGTCGACATCAAATAATATGGAAAACCATCTTCTGAACAACCATTTTCAGTTTGTCAGGTCACTTTGTTCACGTGGCTTGAACAGAAGCTGAGATTAGCAATATTCAAACACACGTTCATTTTGGAAAAAGTACGATTACTTATATTAAAGTACGTCATCGCTCATATACAATGCTATTGTACTCGAAGAAAAACGAGTATGGGTACTCAATTTTAAATACCTTTTTTACAGTGTATATTTAAATTGTCAAGTTAAGGGGACACAGTACCGTAAAAATAATCAAAAGATCATTTTTTTTTTATTAGCTTAAATTACCTTTCCAATACTTCTAAACATGTATGAAAATTTTCAGTGCTTAATTTAAAATATTTAAGAAGTTATTTGCATTTAAATTGGGTTACAGCAGGCTAAATGTGCTTACAAAGCTGGATGATTTTTTTTTTTTACTTTTAAATGGTAAGTTCTTAAATGTACTTTCATGTAAATGAATAGAGAACTCCAAAATTAAACAAAAATAGCTTGTACTTATGGAGTTATATATATTTTAATGTGATATTGAAAAATGCATTGAAATTTAAATTGAAAAGCAGTTCTCCCAAAGTTAAAAAACCAAGTATAAAAGTATTTGTTAATAAATATACTTATATTGATGCAAAGTATGATATATTTTGATAACAGTATGATACATTTATCATAAATACCTTTTTTTTACATTTGAAAACTTTAAGGTATCCGCACACGTTGAATAAGGTGATTTTGACTGAAATTACCAAAATTTTTTTATTTAAAAATACGATTTTCTGCACTTTTAAGTTTCCAAAACAGTTTTTACTTTAGTTGTGCGTCAATTAGAACAAAAGTTATAGTAATTTAAAGTCCAAGTGGAAACGTATTAAATGGAACAGGAAGTAGCATTCCGAAACTGGAAATGAGGCAGAAACATCGTTTTTTTCTTAATTTTCAACCTTTTTTAATTTTTAATTGCAATATTTATTATTTTAATGTTGCTATAATCTAGTCACCAAATATTTTCATTTATATCAGAAGTTTTTGTATTAAAAATGTCAACAACTTTACTCTCTTGTTTATTTCTTTACAAGCAGCAATGTTTATTTTTGTATAATCTGTTTAATCATTTTTTTTAAAGACCTAACTTAATTTACTCTCCAAATTTTCTTTCATATATGTTAAAACATTTTGGGGAATTCGAGAAACCAAAGTTTTATTCGTAAGAAAAAATTCCGAGGAAATAAATATGTATGTTCCACTGAAACTGATTCATCTGCGTCGAACAACGTGCCTACAGCAAGTGAAAAGAAGCTCACTATGACTTCTTATTTGGACAATTATTCTCGAACTGAAATAAGTGGAAATTAAATAATTAATATTAAAATTCTCTCCAATGTGATAAAGTGTTTGTGCAGCCCTGATTGCCTAAGCAGTAGACTGTGTCTTCTACAAGAGTCTGTATTTGGACTGGCATCAAATATGGCGGTGAAATATCAAAACTGCGAATACAAAAATACATTTTGCACCTCTGAAAAATCAAACAAATTGCGTTCTGTAAATATTTCATTTGTATTTGGGCTAAGACTCATTGGGAAAGGGAATTCGGCTGCTAAAAAACTATGTTCTTCAATTGATATTGGCACGCTGTCCAAGTCTGCATTCAGAACACTGGAGACAAAACTTGCCGATGCTGCTGAAATCCTAATTTACCTAATGTTAAAGTTGTCAGAAAAAAAATAGATTAGCTAAAAAAGGAAATTTGGCTAAAGATGAGCAAAAGGAGGGTATAACATATAAATTGGGGGGATTTTAAGTGTGTTGAAACTTTCTTAATATTAATAATAGACAAATTTATACTTTAAACGCATTTTTCTTAGAATTGATTTTTATTCAAAAACATCAAATTTCAAAAATCATAACTCAAAATATTATTGTTATATTGTCTTTAAATTTTGTGTCCATATTCAGTAGAGTGTATTCTAGTGCATGTACTAAAATTGTTTGAAAATCATTAATATATTTTTATTTATGGACTAAATTTTGAACTATAAGGTTGTGAAATTGTCAAAAATCTTATAATAAATTTTCGGTGTGTCACCAAAAATTTAATTTTTTATATATATATGTTTAATTTTACTTGTAACACTAGATAATAACATGTAGTTTATTTTAAAAGTAAAATTTTCCATATAAACTGATTTGTATGTCTTGTATAAGTTTTCAAGTTTTTGAAAAAAAACGTAAAATTTTCAATGATTACTGAATTTTTTTTAATAATTAAAATAATAAAATTTAAATATTCATGATATATAATTAGTTTTAACTAACAAATAATCTAAAAATTGCATTAAATAGTTTTTATCTGACACATTTTAAAAAAAGTGTTTCGAACGTGTTCGGATACCTTAAATCACTTTTTCTCAGTGTTCATTTTTAACGCATTTTACTGCTTTGAAATGCTAAGGCTTTTTTTGTAAGAGAGATTCAATTTTTTTAATGAATATTATCAGATATGTGTTTGACATAATTGGGTATGGAATAAACCCTAGGACACATAGTTTTATTTTAAAAAATAAATGAAACAGTACATTTTAGATTTTTCAGGGTTTTTTGGCTTTTGAGAAGAAAAAAAATTATATAAAATCTAATTTTAGTACTAATTAATATTCAATACCCAGTTTTGTTTATTATATTTCAAGGAATACAAAAATAAAATTTAGTGATAAAAAATTAAAAACTAAAAAAGTAGTAGGAAATTTAAAAAACACCAAAAATTAAAAAAACAATTTAATTCTGAATTTATTAAAAAACTTTTATGATTTTTTTTAACAATTTTGTCATTAATTATATATTAAAGTATTTTGCATTCAAAAAATAAAAAAAAATATTGAAAATATAAAAAAAATGTGAAAGGGTACCGTGTCCCCTTAATAGTTTATTAGTACACATTTTAATGCTTAAATTTCAAAGAAACATATACATTTTAAACCTTAGTTTGAATTAGAGACATACATTTTAATATTTATTATTATTATTATTACTGCACACCCATATATTGAAATAAGTGCAGTTTATATATATAAAAAAAAATCAAAATATGCCCTCGGCAAATTTGGGTTTGAAAAATTTTATATTTAAAAGTTTTACAGTTTATTTACTGGTGCTATGCTACTACAGTGTCGATCATTAATATAATCTAAGTAAGGATATTCGAAGTGTATTGTACAATGATAATGCGTTTGTAATGTTTACAGCCTCACATAAGAAAATAAACAATTTGTTTTTATATTCCAAATAAGTCAAGTGGAACCCAAATATTATATAATATTGCCAGTGAAATTAGTGATTTTTTTTTCCAAATATTTTTTACAAAAATTGTTTTGCAAATTACGAAAATCTGTAAAAACAGTTTGTTAAACACATTCATTTGTTTATAAAAAGGCAACTATACAGTTCTTCAGAAAATATTTTCTTGACTTATATAAAAAATAAGAAAGATAATTTTTCTGTAAATTTCTATTTTTAAAAAGAAAAAATTGTAATTTTTTAAAAATGTTTAACTATGGGATTATGTTAATATTTTTTGCACACATGTAAAAAAAATTATAAAGATATCTGCCAAATGATAGAAAATGTAAAATGTGGGGGAAGTAAGTGTAAATACTGCACGTTACTATTAGTGTGCGTTTGAAGTGTTTTTTTTTTTTCGAAAACTCATGTAGACAGTACATGACTTTTTCAAAAATGAAACTAATGTATTCGGAGCTATGATAAGCATCGCATGTTCTCTAAAATAAGTAAATTTTACTTATTTTTGAGTACCTATTTTGAACAGTGTAATCCATGTCGATCATTCTTAATGTGTCTTACGCCAAAGGTTACAAATAACGAATATTTCATTTTATAAAAAAAATCTCCATTATGTAGTTAAATAATATCGGATGCCAAATTCGCTCTTGCCAGATTTCACGCCTCATTCATCACAGCCTCACCAAACGCTTTAAGAGGGACATTAAGCAGTAATTAATTATCCAGCACCTCCCATGTCATCGGGAGAATTAGGATTAAATCCCAGGTGACAGGATTCTAATCCCCAAGACCTTCAAAGATTCGCGAATCCGTCAGGAATTAATAATTGCTGCTGTGAGCGATAGTTATGCTACGGTGATTCGTTAATTAACACGACCTGTTAAGATTGGCGTTTTTTGTTCAAATGATGGTCGCCAAATGCATTGTGATTCTCCATGTGTGTAATACACTTATTTAAAATTAAACTAGATCTTATTGTGAACTAGTGTTTTAAAACAAAATGTCCGTTGAAAATCAAACATAGAATTTTTTTTTAAATCTATAAATATTATTTTATAATTTAAAATTTGGTACTAATTTATAATAAAATGAAAATTTTATAAGTGACCATCAATAACCATCATCTTCCGCCCTCATCGTCCTCCAGCGATGTCATATCTCAATTCTGAGAGAGATGTTTAAAGCGGAACGATGCATTAGGGACGCGCCAATCATCGATACCTTACAATCGGTACTTTAAACACTTTTATGGGAAAGATCAATACTAAATTTTACAACAAGATCTTGGAACGTGAATCATATTTTAGAAGTTCCATTAAGTATGGAATACTGAGAGAAGATAAAAATGAAGACCCTTTCTGGCATTTTACATGTTTGACTCCGTTATGTCCTCCATCTAATGTGTAGTCAATGTATAAGTATATATTACTTATAAATTAAATACATAAACTCTCAACAGTATTTAAATCCATTCCCATGTCATGGAAACAAGTTTCAGCTAGTTCTTGACTACTTGACTAATTTTTGACCTTCACCCCACTAAAAAAACTGCCAGATAGTTTTACTCCGATAACCAATTTCGATCTAGCTTATGTCATAACTGTGATGAAAAAGTATGAGGACTCCGCCCCGTCACTTTGGACTAAACAATATTACAGCAACTTTATTAATGCTCGATATTAATTCAATGAAAATTGCTTTAGAATATTTTTTTTCGAAATAAAATTTTAAATCTAACTTTATTTTGATAAAACATTTGTAATGTTATAAAAAGCTGAATGGCGACCGGAACATAAGTTTTGACGAGAAATAACTTAGGAATATTTTTTTATAACGTTTCACTCTGTAATTTCAGAGAATTGTAAAATCTAATTTTAAATAAGCCTGCATCAATATGACAATATTTTTAAAACAATTAATTTTCCAATATTCATTTTTAAATTTCAATAAAATGTTTTTGAAGTGAAACCTTTAAAATAAGGTACATGGAGGTATACATAAACTTTTAGGGTGGCCCATTCCGATAATATAACACTGTTCCGATCCAAAACAAATTGCACTATTGACATAAATGTAATGTTAGACAAGAAATTAGGCACCGACGCTTTTAAGATCTCGAAACAAAGCAATGTTCGGGTCATGAATGGATTCCCATGACGTCAGAAGAAACAGCCGTTTTATCTTTTTCCTTCATTTGGCGAGGTTTTTGTTAACGACCGATTCCTATAATGTGTTGCCTAATAAATGTATTTTTTATAAAAAGAAAAATCGCAATAATAGAAGGCAGCCAGTATTGTTGAAAAATATTTTTGGTCGCCAAGGTACAATAATGATATGAAGGGAAGATCTACATGTACATTTCCAATAGTACTGACGTAAGAGAAAATGAAAAAAATTCGATAACTTGTAGATATCCAAATGAAAAAAAAGTGGTGATTTTAAGTTTAGAAAACATTGTAAAAATGGTGTAAATTTCATAAAAATCCGTTCAGCAGTTTCTGAGTTTAGACAACAGACAGACAAATGCTTAAACACAAATTAAAGTAATGTGTTTGAACTGTAGGAAATTTGAAGCAGTTTTTTTAAATATATCTGAACTTATATCAATTTATACTTGATTAAACATGAAAAATTGCCCATAACAAGCAATCTTCTGCCCTGCTCATGCTGGATGTGGCAAAGGCTTTCGACAGGGTCTGGCACTTAGGACTCATCAAGAAGCTGATTGACTGCGGCCTTCCTCCAGGTCTAATCATACTCTTAAGATCCTACCTCACCAAGAGGAGATTTAACATCAGAGTTGGTAATGATATCTCCTCCAGTAGACAAATTGAAGCTGGTGTTCCCCAGGGCTCGATCCTCGGTCCATTACTATACTTGTTTTATACAATGGACTTTCCTGCATTCCGATCCGACCACAACTGTCTCACGGCATTCTATGCCGATGACACCGCAGTTGTCTGTAAATCTCTAAATCCAAACCATGCAGTAGAGAAACTACAAGAAAAAGTAGATGAGATCGAGACCTGGTGTGAAAACTGGAAAGTTGCCATCAATGCACAAAAATCCAAAATCTTGTTGGTGAGGAAAATTAAAAAATCCTGTCCCATCAAATCAGTTATTAGTCTCTTTGGCGAGCCTATCCCAATTGTAGACAAAGCTAAGTATCTTGGACTGACAATAAACAATAGATTGAACTGGGAGCACCACGTTCAAAATGTTAAAAACAAAGCGAAAGCCGCAATGTCAAATCTCCGTCCCATAATTGGTCGAAAATCTAAAATGCCCCTTAACAAAAAAAGGCTTATATACACATCTACAATCCGACCCATACTAACGTATGCTTCTCCAGTGCTTACAACCCTTAACAAGACTGAATCCACCGCCCTCCAGCGTTGCCAAAACTCTATTCTAAGAGAGTTGGTTAACGCGGAACGTTATGTTCGTGACACCCTAATCCACAGGGATCTTAAAATTGATTCTTTGGCCACTTTTATGGCTAAGATTAATACTAAATTTTATAAAAATAACTTAGCACGCGACTCAGATTTCAGAAGCTCCATCCAATATGAAATTCTCAAGGAAGACATAAATATAAGACCCTTTGCGGCATTTTACATGTCAGATGCCGTTATGTCCTTCATATAACGAGCGACCAATATTTTAAATCATATACTCCATATACAATAAATTAATAAAGTAAAATAGTATGCAAATCTCTTCCATTTCATGGAAACTAGCCTCAGCCAGTTTTGACTGGCAAACCCTTCCTCCATTATCTAAACTGCCTACCAGTTTCAATCAGACAAAATAATTTCGACATAGCCTATGCAACACCGACTCAAATACAAGGCCATGCCTCTGATTTGTGACGTCACCAAGAGTAGGCTAGATTTCTCCTTCCCCGCTCTGTTTCTTCGATTGAAGCGCTTGGTTTTTCGAGAAGATGAATAGCATTTTCTTTTTAAAAAATGAACTGTTAAGTTGCCTAAACATTATTTACCTTACCTTTGCATTTCATTAAAGATTTTTAAATAAATATACCCCAAAAAATACTCACATTAGCATGAAAATAAAAGTATCAAAGACCAAATTAACAAAAATTCTTTATTGAACTGAGCGTTTATATACAGCTATGCAATTTTATATGTTTGCACTTTTTCCACAACTTTGATCCCTTTTTTCAATGTCTCAATTTGTTTAGACTTTTTTTCAATTTGAATTTTTTTATATAATGTTTTTGCCTGCAATAGTTTTTTAATAATGATTTTGTAGCTGAAGTTAATATTAGTTTTATAACACTCTCAGAACTATGGTCCGCTTCACATTGATCATCAACAAAAAAAAAAATTCATTACAATTTATTAGTTCCAAAGTTTTTTCAACCACAAATGAGCGGTGATCAATTATTTGTAAAAATGTTCTCATTTTCTTTTAAAAGCAATTTTTACATAACAATATAATTGTAACTAACACCATTTACAATATCTGCAGATGGGTAGATTAAACCACCTCTATCCAGAAATTCAATTAATTTATATTTATAGTTTCATTTTAGGTGTTATCAATAATCATTTGTTTTGAACTATATTTACAATTAATTTTTTTCATCGTCGAATGAGCACAATAGCCGGAAAGGTATACAATAATAGGCATTGAATTTTCAATGCCTTTAAATTCTTACTCACTAACATTTATGTAAAAATCCGAAACACACAAGGACTGTCAGTCTGTATTAGTAATAAAATAATCTTTATAGAAAAAAGGAAAACCGACTTTAAGGAAAATGCGTAAAAAATTAAAAAATAATTTTTAATTCTACGATGAGTTGAAAAATTGAATATTAATTTTATACTTAGTACAACTTTTTGAAATCGGTGCCAAAATTTGGGTATAATTTTTGTAAATTCGCACCAACTTCAAAAAGTTGTACTAAGTATAAAATTGATATTCAATAATTCAATTTTTCAACTCATTCGTAGAATTAAAAATTATTTTTTACTTTTTAGCGCATTTTCCTTAAAGTCGGTTTTCCTTTTTTCTAGAAAGATTATTTTATTTTTCCCTTTTTGGTTTTTAATTTAGCAGGGGGCTTCGCCCCCTCTTATTATTCACCGAGAAATTCAAGTAGAAACTTCTGCTCAACCGTGTGTATTGTAAAACAATCCCTATCAATGCCAATAAATTCTGGTTAAATGAAATGTCATTGTTGAACAACTTCTGTACCTCCGGAAAATCAACATTTCCGGATATATAACAGCCGGATAACCGATTATTTTAGCAAATTTTGCCTAAGTTGATTTTTCTCTATCCAACAAAAAAATAATTTTTGAAATCGGACAATATTTTTTTTCAAACGGTCCGGTTAATTGAGAATTCCAGAGATAGTTGAATGCCGGATAACCCGATATTTTTTTCAAATTCCTCCCAAGTGAAACAGCCTTTATCCAACAACAAAAAATTGTGCAAATATCTGAAGTAGAACCGAAATCCCGCGCGAACATACATAAATTAAAAAAAAATACATAACCGTCGAATCTATAACCTCTCGACATGGTGCGCGATTTGGCGGTTTTAATTTAAAGTTTATGGCGGTTTTATTCTGGAGTTTTGGTTGGCGTGCTGTTCAGTCGGTTAATAACAATTGTATAATAATAATTGTATTAGTAATAACGATGTCAAATACTTCCCTGTTTTTTTTTTTAAAACCAGTAATGTTTTAATCCATTTTAAACCTGACATCTACATGTTATCAATTTAGATTAAAGAACGCAGATTAAATTATAAGCATAATCATAGATACCCTGGTGTAATGTGTAGGAGTAAAGTCGTCCGTGTGTGTGTGTGTGTGTGAATTACACGAATCCATTTTCTGCGCAACGTCCGATCTTTAGGAAACGAAAACAGCTGAACTTTTGGTGTTTTCGTGTAATTTCCCTGACAATTGGGAACTCAGCTCGTTTGTAAACCATAACTCAGATAATAAATAATAATCGCCGACTAAAGCACACGGAATTTTCACCCATTTTGAGAAAACAAAGAAATTCGCGCTTAAAAAAAACCACATCAGCGAAGCGAAATCTTCCGTTTCTACCCGCTACCATGGCCTACTCGTGATGACGTCAGCTCCGGAAAGGTCACGTGAGGCACGGCCTTGTCTTTGAGTCGGTGTTGGCCTATGGCACAATTCCGATGAAAAAGTATGGGGCCTCCGGCCCGTCACTTTGGTCAAATCCATATCACAGTATCACAGTAACATGAAAAATGTCATTAATGAAAAAAATGAGTACAAATTTACATATTGATGCAATTTTGTACCAAAAATAAATAGTTGTACTTTACCTAGAAATATAAATTTTATTTCGTTTGATTAAAAATAAATATTAATTATTTTTTAAAGCAATAAAATAATTTTTGAAGATAATGTGTCACATAACCTCTTAATACATGAAAAAGATCGTGTAAGTTGCGACAGCAAGTGTTTGCTATTGAGTACGTACTAGAAAAGCGCCTAAAGTATTCAGGGTGAATTTTTCTACTTTACTGCAGTAAATTAAATTAATAAAAAAATCTGGATTTGACGGAATCGCCCAAATGATTACACATTTTTTTTTGTTTTCCCTACTTTAAAAAAAGTACGTTATATTATTTTCCAAGGTATTTGAGGATCTTGTACCATTAATCATCGTTTAAAAATTCATTTATTATATTAATATTTATAAATGATTGAAAATAAATACATATATAAATTTTGTAGGTTAAATAGAAAAATAGTGATACATAGTACTTTTCGATGAGATTTTTAAAAAGGGATATAAGTTACATTAGCAACCTCTACAATTTTCGGTTAGAAAAATATGCGTAATTAGTATTTGGACATATAGAACAGTTTCAGGACTTACAAAATTGTAAAGAACTTACAATCCCCTTTTTTGCAAATTTTAATTTTATTTTTTTAATATTTAATTGAATTCAAAATTAAATTGAAGAGTAAAATTAAGCTTTTTGACTTCATAGCGCCGTCATGGTTCTATTTGACGTCATAGTTCATGAAAATATTATGCCATGAAATTATAATATATAGATTTTTTATAATATATTTCAATAAACCTTTAATTTGAAATATTATCGGTTCATACGACATTCATATGGACACGATTTCTTACTTTGCGTTATTATAAAGAGTATAAAAAAATGCATGTAAATTTGCCAACAGGTTAGCATTTAATATTTAAGTTCTACTTAAGGTTATAAACATTATAATTGCATTATCACTATACAAAAAAAATTAATATCTTAATGATCGGTAGTGTAGCTTACTACCAGTCAATAAATTGATAAAGTTTTAAATGTAAAATTTGCAAACCATTAGTTACTAGTCACAGAAGATTTGTATTTTTTACATAAACTGCACCTTTAATATTTGGGTGTGCAGTAATAATAAATAAATCATTGTAATGTATATTTCTGAAAATCTTGTAGATGCTGTTATGTATATGGTTTTTTCTCTCAAAACATTTCATTTTGATTCATCATCATAAATTTTATTAAAAAATGGCTTTTCACTTCACAAAAATTTAGTTTGAAATTAATTACACATATCTCTTTTGTTTATTTTGGGAATAAATACGCCATGAATCGCCAAGAATTAAAACAACGTAAATATTTCATTTCCCAGTTTAAAAAAAAAATGTCTAACGAATCAAAATGTAAATAATGAAAACAAAATCTTTATATGGATTCTAAAGAAATCAATAGTCATTATTTGTCCAAATTACATAATCTTGCGCTTAGGACAGACGATATTCTAAGCCTAAATATATATATTTTTTATATATATTTCTCTGAAATTTAGTGACATTATTAGACAATAAAATATATCGTTAAACCCGTAACCATTGATATGGATGTTTCAAAACATTTGCATTTCATTCCATTCATTTGCAATATTATTAAGTAATAAAATATGCGAGCGAGATAGACTCGGTCCTCTTGGTACTAAATTAAATGTGAATAAATTGTACCACACAGATTACATTACTCATTTTCGAGTACATGTCTTTTTCGAAAATGAAACTTATGTAAAATGAGCTATGATAAGCATCGAATGTAATCAAAAATCAGTACATTTTATTAATTTTTGTGGATTTAATTTTAACAGTGTATGAAGGAATTTTTTTTTCAAAGATGGAAGCCGAAAAGCCTATAGATACTTCAGATAACATATTTATTTCTACTTAAATACTAATTCAATCTATTGTTCCAAAAGATACTTTTAAATATTACTACTTCCAACAACATATATGAAGCTTCATACCTAAAACTAAACCATGCATATAAACATCCCCGCATTCACTTAAACTTACTCGACCAGCATTAATTTAACAACATTTAAACCACGACAAGTTACCACCAAGTGGTCTCGT